>CM045764.1:34569686-35169686 GCA_025200525.1 Camellia lanceoleosa
CAGCTCGGCTCGTTTGCAGACCTAGTGCCTATATCTTAAGATGCTTTATTTTAAACAAAACAAAAGCTATAGAACTCATCCATTCACAAGTATATTTGTGATATTAAACTTAAAAATCATATCTATCAAACTGAAGCAACAGTTACAAAAGAGCACTGGTTAGAGTATCTCTTCTTCCCTTTTTTTCCATAACCCAAAACATTCTCCAGTTTTTCTAGCCTAAAAAAGAATATGGCCAACCTTGCCTTTAGCTGCTCAATAGCACCACTAGAGTAGTTTATGCTTAGGATCTCGCTTCTATTCACCAGTTCAAACAATTACGAAGAATAATATTTTGTTTTGCCTGTTATATGTATTTTTTCTCCTTTTGTCATTTCTAATCATCGGCTTCACTAATACTACTCTTTTTTTCCTCACATAGTGGGAGAATAATCCACCGCTTCATTCCCATTGAAAAGATTTTGAAACCTGTCCTGAATGAATGTGTGACCCCAGTCACTTGTTATTGGAACTTGTCTCTGATTGTACGTGAGGAAGAAGAACTTGTGTTAGTTTTCAAGGTAAAATGATGTTTTCTCATTTGTACTTTCTATGCTTTTCGGAAAAACCTAATGTTGATTATAACTTAAAAGTCACAAAGAACAAGTGAGCCTTGAAGTGCATATTATAGTGCATAGAGGATTTTCACACCCCACATGTGGGACCCATCCTATGTCCCATTCTGTGAAGAACAGCTGATTGCTAAAGCAGTTGAATAGTTTATTGTTTAATAAATAAGGAACTATTTTTTGCAAAGATGTTGTTGCCCCTTGTTATTTCCATTCAGCCCCCACTCTCCCTCTTTGTACTGACTCAAATAGGGCTTGAATTCTTGTCCAGGAACTTCACCCACCAGTGAAAATGTTAATCCCAATCTGGAAGGCGTTATGTGCTGCCACTGACAACCCAGTCACTCAAGTTCCAAGTAGATAAAATAATCAATGGTGTTGAACTGTTTCGAATAAAGAGCTATGATGCACCACAATCTACCTTCTTGGACAGTTCCTGGTCAATGGTACCTGATATAATATAACATCATTATGAGATTGGCGACTGTGCTAAATTTTGTTCCCTTAACTGAGTGTTTTGTACATGATTGAATTGATATACATTTCATATTCTGTAAACTGAAGATGGGAAATTTTAAGAAATTGATTTTACCAATCTATTCATTAGAAGAATCAATATAGTGTCTGCTTTAATCCTTTTACTGGTCACTGCACTTCAAAATATGTAAATCATAAGGAATACCTGCACGGACATCATTAGCATGCAGTAGATTAAGCCCACCTGGTTGTTGGATGATTAAATTGCTGCTTCTTTGCAAAAGATGGTTGTCAAATTTTTTCATTCAATTATATCTTCTGTCCAGCTGCCGTGCTGTTTTGATTTAACGTCTATTGTGTTCTGGATGATATACATTGGGAATTTTTATTTTTATTTTTATTTTTTTGGTTGTCCAACTTCATTCACAGTAATGGGGTTATCTGGAGGTATTTACTTCAAAATTTGACATAGTCCATATATGATTTTAGCACTCATAATTTTAGTATATTTGCTGGACAAAGAGAGAACAAAAAAAAAAAGGGGCAAGAGAAGAAGCAACTATATCTAGCTGTTTTGATCACGCATCTGCCAAGTAACTTTGCCTTAAATGATTTTAAAAAAGAGGTGAAAAAATAAGGTGTGATTTTATTGTGTGCAAATAACTGTCGTTAACTGTCGTTACAAACTACAAGCAACTCTGTCACACTGGTACAACATATTATTGGTACTTTAGCGGTCAGAATGAGAACTATACATAACGAATTGAAAGAATGGGTTCACAGTGGCAAGGAAAAAAGGCGCGTTGGTGGAGAACCACAGCCACCACTGAATCTGGAAAACCAACTGGTTACTCATCAAGACAGACCTCTGGCAGAGCTCAAACGCTGTGCTGCACGTTCTAAACTGGGTTCATGCTGATGTAACCCATGCCACAATTCATTAGAACCACCATTCCACAATCCAAGCTTAGCTATCTGCTTATGCAATGCCTCCAAGTTGACAAGAGGGACAGTTGTTGGTCGCCCGTGAGCACACTGCAAAACAAACTCTCCAGAATTATCAACAATGCAGCTAAGCAATCTCTCTCTCTCAGCCAAGCAAAACAAACTCTCAATTTTTTGTATTGATTGACAAATAGACTAGGGTACTGTCAACTCACTTGGAAACACAATGATGTTTGCTTCAGCTCTTCAACAATTAGGGAACACTCTGAAGGTAGCAATGTGTCCCCAAACATTACTGCACCTAAATAGTAAAACCAATAAGCAAAATTAAGAACATAATCCCCAACAAAGAAGCTTTCACCCTTTTAAGAACAGGAAATACAACTCCGGTGCAGCTAAAAAGTTGGTAACATGCTGGAAATTTGAGATGTATCAGGAAGCAAGAAAGAAAAACCACGGCAAATGGCAAATGACACTAGTCCATATGAGAATACTTTGTGGACAAGCATCACCTCGCATAAAGCATTAACTAACTTAATTTGTGGATGATTAGTAACTAATGCAACTTTTACACAGACTAGCATTTTTCCTAAAGATTGAGGTTATTATACCTCTACATGCTTTGGAGTTAAGGACCCGATGAACGGATGGCGGTATGGTTGATGATCCATCTGTATCAGCAAAGCAAGCTGTTGATCACAAATACAAACTGGAGTGAGAAAATCATCAAATATAGTTTGGGAAAATTTTAGGTAATGAATGATGAATCAATAAACTCCAGATGGAAATGGAACTGTAAAAACTTCTCTGTATTACCTGTTGAAGAAATTCCAAGAGATCTACATCAGTCAAATTGACTCCTACAATACACGGCACCTGCACATTAAAGTAATTGTGATATTCAATAATGAGACAAAATAGAGATTGCGGATCTCTGAACTATGTCAATAATGTTATACATCTTGAGTAAATATACAACATTGAGGACACCTAAACATTTAAAGCACCTGGTTGGTCAATGTGTATGTCTATGGAAGTAATAACAATAACTTCTCTGGCAATAATATTTTCCTCTATATATGCATGTATATGTACGTAGTTGACAGACTAACTAGTAATACAATCAAGAAAAAAATAATAATTTAAGCTTGTAAAAGAAGTTCAATGGCTGAGAGAGAGAAAGAGAGAGAGGGGCAGGAATGTTCTTCACCGCATTAAGTGTGACAACAGTTGACTGCCTGTGTAGAAGATTCAGATTCCTGTAAAAACACAAAAGGGTGTACACCAAAAAAATCTCAGAATTTAAAAGATGAATTGTATAACAAGACAAATGCAATATATCATGCATTCTCTAACACCATCCATTTAGTGGGGAAAAAAAAAATCATCCCAGCAAATCCTTAACAAAAGATATGAAGCAGGAGATCCAAAAGGTTCTCCAAAGTCATCAGCACAACCAAAAATCTGACAGACTTGTTCACCAACATTGGTATGGGGTTAATATCTTTGAAGGTCATTCACACAATGATTGACACATAGATCAACAGTACTAATTAAAGATTTTCTAGACACAGAACACAGAAAAATTACTTTTTAAAAGACCTTGAACCCAGAGAACGAATGTTGCAGAGCCAACCCCAATTTTGAATCTGATCAGCATAGTTGTGCAACAACTGATACCCTATTTCAGGCAGGACCTGTTTACAATTTCAAAAACAATAAAAATCAATAGTGAAGATCTAAAAATTTTCAGATAAATGTTTAACTTGGCAAAGCATCTAGGGCTGTAATAGAACCCCGACATATACTGTGCAATGGACATACCAATTTTTGCTTAGTATCTAGGTAAGTGACTGTCTTCATTTCTCCAGATAGCACCTACGAATTTCACTAGTCTATTAGCCACACTGGATTTGTCATTTTAAAAAGTTTGAACCTTATAGTTTCAAAGTCCCAGATAACTTCAAAAATCTCAGGGGTTACAATTATCCAATATTGAACCTTATAGTTCTCATCATAAATATACTATATATATGCCAAATGAAAACAAAAAGAAAGACTAAAATGATGAGAGTCTACTTATATACATGGTTGATAGGTCAAGATCTAATCTTTAATGTTGTTAATTCTATTTAATGAGGATGGGGTTTTTTTAAGGCCTAAATGACTAATTTTTAAGGGTTGAGAATTGACTTGTACAAAAATCTGAAACAGAAATAAATAAAATCTAGAGAACAATCTGAAAAGTTGATGTAAGCAATGATCAACTGATTATGATAACCAGCAACCATGATTCTACTTGTCATTCTATTCTATCAAGTGTTATACACTCAGTCAAATTAACTGAAGTTCTTATGTGACTACTGCATTTCAAGTTAATTTAGATCTTTCCCTCCTAAAATTGGGATTCTATGTTGAGTCATTAAAAAAGGGTTATAGGTCAACGATCATAACATCCTACTCGTAACAATTTGTATGTGAATTAACATTTTTGAGAAGTATATACAAAATGAGTATAAATTATACCAAAACAAAGAAATTTTAAAAAAAAAATTGTTAAAAATATAAAGAACCGTGTTTTATGAGAAATATACAACAGAAAACTCAGTAGGAAAAACTTTGCATTTCATTAAAAATTAAAAACAAAAGAGAGATGGAGATGAACTGCTTTGAAACTAAGCAATTTTGTGTTCAAGTAGAAATTCATAAAAAGAAAAGTAAGAAAAAATAAATAGAGATAGATTTGGGAAAGTAGATTGAACACACACACACACAGAGTTCTGAAACACCTTAGAAGAAAAAAGAAGAGTTATGTGATACACCAAAAAAGAAAAGAAAAAATTGAACAAGAGCATTGTACTCGGTGTGCAATTAAGATTTTAAAAAGAAGAAAAGAAAACATAATTTTTATAAATTAAAAAAAAAAAAAGGGCTCTCTAAGACATCAAAAAGTATGAGACAGAAAATAAATTGATATTAGGTTATTTGATTCAGTAATACTACAATACAAATCTAGACTTAACTGTCCAAAATTGTCATCTTGTGATTTAAAATTATTCTACATATCAACTCCACATTACACAAATTTAATCTCAACTAGATAACTCTCATTTAGGATAAATAGAGGTACTTAAGTGGGTTTCATAGCATTTTTCTATTTGATTAAATGGGAGAAGAAAAAAAAAAGAAGGAAAAAGCAGTAGTCAAATGATACATATGCAAATAGGGAGATATATGACAACGTATAACTGGAGAGAAAAATGTCTCCTAGCAGAGAGGGAGATACTCAAATTACAATAATGTACATTCAACATTTTCAAACTGCAACAATATTTGAATCTCTATCGGCTTAATTTGTATTTCTTATCCTATTCAATCCAACATGACCTATTAATGTTCAGTTTGGACATAAGTGTAAAATGTGTATTTTAAGCCACAAACACAAATATACAAAAAAAAATTCACATACAATGGCAAGAATTAACAAACCGGTGTCTTGTAATGAGTATGTATTAAAATTAAGTTAAATTTTTTTATACATACCTTGGCAGTTTAAAGGTGTAGCAGTAACTAATGTCCCTAAGGGCAGCAGGTATCCCCCAATGCCAACTATATAAGATGTGAAACAGATGAACTATTTATTAGTAACTACTACTCCGATGTGCTGCCAAGATTTCTATTAGTAACTACTACTTTTCCTCTAGTATTTTTTTCTTTTTTTCCCCTTTTTCAGGTCCTGTGGCAGGCGCCAAAAGCCCAGAACTAACTACATACAGCAGAAACAGATGACCAGTCCAAAATATGACAATCAGCTAGGATACTGGAAACATACCATTGGCTGCATAGTTGATATATGAGCAGAAGCAATACTCTTCTCAAGATTCTGGATCTGGGATTGAAGACCAGACGTGCTTTCTGCCAGCTGCTGGTTTTCTCGTAAGAGATACTTGCTGGATTCTTCCAACTCCATCACCTGCCAGGCTTTGATTTCAATATTCATATCAGAACAAATACTACTGCTTGCTCTAAATGGTTTGTAAATGAGTGATAAGTTGTACACGAACTATGACATCCTTTCCAGCTCCATTGTCGTAGGCAACAGAACAACACAGACAAAAAGGCATGGGAATATAAGAAGGAAAAAGGAGAAAAAGAAATAAAAGAAAAAGAAAAAAAGACCATGAAACCAAAGGATCCCACAGAATTGTACACTTTACTAACCTCATCAGCAGTTTGTACATGCAGAAAATGTACAGCTAAGACGGGAAGGCTTAATAATTTTAAGAGCAAAACACCTAATATCGTAATGCCACCAATTAGTGGTCTAATTCTATCTATCTTAGAAGCATGAAAGTACCAACATGCTTTTATTCTCAATATGTTCCTACCTGTTATTGTTATACAAGTTAGGAGGAGATCAATATACTCTTATATTTCCAAATAAAGAACAATAAAATGCAAAGCATTTCTGGACAAAATTTGTCCAAACAATTTTAAGAACAAAACACCTAATATCGTATTGACAATAAGGCTATGTACCTTTGCTTGCAGTCTTGTGTTATCACCACTAAGGCTATCAACTGTTTCTTTTGTTGAGTTCTATCAAAAACGAGGAACACAAAATAAAATATAGAAAACAGTATAAATGTCATTATATTTTAGTTTTCTATGCATTATTGAAGAGAAAAAGCATGCAATATTAATTGCAGAGATAAACAATTCATAAGGCACAACAACCAAACTAATATCTTACATAAATTGTTGACTACTGTCTTAGAGAGAAAGAGAGAGAGAGAGAAGCCACTTGGTAAAACTATCATGCCAAACAGGTGTTAACACTTCCACACATACATGAAGCAAAGCATAGATTTAAGGACAAGTCTTAGAAACAGAAAACTATTTACATGTCACATGAGAACACTGGGATTCATACGAAAATATGAAATATTAAATAGATACACCTTAAAACAATATAAGGAATATAAGCATGGTTCTTTTCGGTTTGGATGATTAAGTAAATTATATAAATGCAAAACAAAAGGCAAGGCCCAATATAAGGAATATAAGCATTGTTTTTTTCAGTCCACAATTCACAGGTTTGTTTGATTTCTGTTTGATCTTTGATGAGACTAAAAAATCCCAAATCACCATTAATAATATGAAAACTTACTAATATAAATTCAACTTAATTTCAAATTTAGTAATTGTTAAAAGTAATTTACACTAACACTTTTTAATTCATGCCGAGGAATGTCATGCCGATTCAGAGGATTAACTTCAAGCGAATTCTGATTGAAAATACCAAATCAATTTTTATTTTTTATTTTTTTATGTTTTAGTTTTGGTTTTAAATACATAAAGAAACTAAAACTAACAGCATGAATTTCATGCCAATTGAGATGATCAATTTCTAGCAAATTATGTTAAAAAAATACCATGAAATTACTTCTTTTTTTTTTTTTTTTGGCAGGACAAAAACAAACTAAAACTAACAACATTAGCAGTAACAGCTTGGATCCTCCTCTCTTGCTCATGCAGGACAAAAACAAACTAAAACTAAAATTACTTCTTTTTTTTTTCTTGAGTCATGACAAGGTTGGAATCTCTTGATCCAAGTCAAAAACTGCATTTTTCTTCAATTTTCCAGATTCAAGCTGCATTAAATCAGCTTGGATCCTCCTCTCTTGCTCATGCAATTCTTGGATGTAGTCAATTGCATCTTTGATTATGGATGCCTTGTCCATCTAATTCAACATCACCACAACACTTCATCAAAATTAAATTGACTAACATCAATTTTTCTAATTTGATTTACATTTTAATAGATTCTGTGATTTTCATAACATCTCTTCACCTTCTTCACCATCTCACATCTTCTTCACCTTCACTTCCCAATGTCATAGAGCAATGAAAAGAAGAGAAGAGTGGTCCAAATCAAAAACAGATAGAGAGAGAGAGGTCCAAATCTCATAGAGCAATGAAGAGAAGAGAAGAGAAGAGCAGAGAAGAAGAGAATAGAAGAGAAGAGAAGAATACCTTCGAATCGATGATTCGATCGCTGCTCGCCACCATTGTCGCCGATCGCCGATCATCGTTAGCCACCACTATCGCCGCTCGTCGTCGCCTCCGTGAGAGAGAGAGACTGTTGTTTCGAAAGTTAGGGCTCCGAAACTTGGCTCTACAAACCTGAAAGGAAATGAAAAAAAGGGGGGGAAAGACGGGAAAAAACAGGAGGAAATTGAGGTTTTTTTAGGTTTAGATTTTAGGAATATTTTTAATATTTAATTTTTAAAATATTTTTAATATTTTTAATATTTTAAATATTTTTAATTGTTATATAGGCCTAAAAAATTAATTGGCAAAAAAATTAATTGATAGAAAATAATTGATATAGAAGTTGTTTGAAAAAAAAATGATTTGAAAAAAAAAATATTCAAAAAAATTACTTTAAAACAATTAATTGAAAAAAAAAACATTTTTTTATTTGAGTATTTTAAAAATAGTTTGGTTATGACTGTTGATCAAAAATACGGATATCGAGTTATGAGTTGTGTGTTTAATTATCAATTATATGTTGAATTAAGTTTTGAAAACTATTTTAAAAACTCATCACCAAACAAATTTTTTTATTTCACATGTCAGATCAAACTTTTAAAACTCAATTCCACATACAATTCAACACTCTATTAAAAAACCATAACTAAACAAATTTTTTGTAGTAGAGGAAAGGGAGCGACAGTAGTGGTGAAAGTGATGGATAAGAGGTGGTGATGGTGGTGGCGAAGGAGATTAGTGATGAAGTTGTGGTAGTGGTATGGGAGATGGAGTGGCGGCGGTGGTGGATGAGAGGTAACAGTAATAGTAGTAGTGGTGGTAGTGGAGTGGTGGCAATGGTAGTAATCATGGTAGTCATAGAGGTGAAGTGGCGACATTAAAAGTAGTGGCCGTGGTGGAATGGCGTTTGCAGTAGTGGTGAAGGTGGTAGAGGAGATGGGCGCTGAGAAAGAGATGAATGAGAGACATATAAAGGAAAGAGAGAGAGAAAGAGAAAGAGAGACAGAGTGATGAGCGAGAGAGAGACAAAGTGGTTGCTAAAAGTGCATTTTCTTGAAGTGGATCAATAAATCGAGAGGGAGCTCAGTAAATAGAGAAGATGGGAGGGAGAGAATGAGCAACGCAAACATAGTGGAAGAGAGAGAGAGAAAAAGAGAAATAGATAGAGATAGAGAGTGAGAGACAGAAAAGAGACAGAAAGAGAAAAAAGATGGACGAGAGAGACAGAGAGAGATAGAGAGAAGAGAGATGAACGAGAGAGACAGAGAGAAAGATAGAGAGATGAGCGAGAGAGACAGAGAAAGATAAGAGATGAGAGAGATAGAGAGAAGAGAGATGGGCGAGAGAGATAAAGAGAAGAGAGATGAACAAAAGAGACAAAGAGAGAAAAAGATGAGAGAAGAGATAGATGAATGAGAGAGAGAGAGAGAGACAACAGATGCACAAATAGAGAGAGAAGAGTGATGAGTAAGAGAGAGAGAGAGAAAGAGAAGAGAGAGATGGAGATGAAAAAAAAGATGAAAAGATATAGACAAAGAGAGAGAAAGAGAGAAAAAAGAGCGAAAAGAGATAAACGAGAGAGAGACTGAGAGAGATGAGCGAGAGAGATAAAGAGAAAAGAGAGAAAGAAGAGAGATGAGAGAGATAAAGAGAAGAAAGATGGACGAGAGACACAGAGAGAAAAAGAGACAGACAGACAGACAGAGAAGAGTGATAAGTAAGAGAGAGAAAGGGAAGAGAGACAGAGACATAGAGAGACAAAGAAGAGTGATGAGTGAGAGAGAGAGAGAGAGAGAAGAGAGATAGAAATATGAAAAAATGGGTGAAAAGATAAATGTTCAAAAGAGTAAGATGACGTCGTTTTTATTTTTTTTTGTAACAGAAAAATACCGTTGCATTTATTTAAACCATTTTATGACTATATATATATGAAGCCGTCTCAAAGCCACAATATATATATTTTTTATTTTTTTATTTTTATTTTTTTTTGCAACTGACGACATAATCAAAAACTTTTTTTTTGGCGATCGAAATTGCACCGTCGCAAAAACTCTATTTTTTTTTTGCAACAACAATCTCTACCATCGCAAATACTCTATTTTTTTTACGACAGCAATTTTTGCCGTCACAAATACTCTATTTTTTGCGACGGCAAGTTGTGCCGTCTCAAAAAGTCACATTTTTTGGCGACAGCAAGTTATGCCGTCTCAAAAAGTCACATTTTTTGAAACGGCAAGTTGTGCCGTCCCAAAAAGTCACATTTTTTGCTTGAGACGGCAAGTTGTGCCGTCGCAAAAAGTTTCGTCTCATAAGCCCACTTTTCTTGTAGTGAATCGTAGATAAAATTTTTCAACACATTTTTTATTAAAATTTAGTCAAATTATTTATATGTATGTCTATGTGTACATAAATATTTAAAAATGTATATTGTTTGTATATTGCCATTTTTATTGTATTTAGTAAATAAATCTAAAATAGAGATATGTGGTTAGTGGTTTTGAGTTGGTTATGATCAAAGTTAGGGGTTATGGGTGAAAATGATGTTAGTTATAAGACGTGGTTATGAGATATGTGATGGTGGTTATGATCAAAATGGTATGGTTACGAGCCAAAAGGTATTGGTTATCAGATATGTGATTAGTGGTTATGCGTAAAGTGGTGTGGTTATGAGCCAAAGAATGTTGGTTATGAGATATGTGATTAGTGGTTATGAGTAAAGTGGTGTGGTTATGAGCCAAAGAATGTTGGTTATGAGATATGTGATTAGTGGTTATAAGTAAAGTGGTATGGTTATGAGCCAAAGAGTATTGATTATGAGATATATGACTAATGGTTATGAGATATGTGATGTTAATTATGATCAAAGTGGTGTGACTATGAGCCAAAGGGTGTTATACGATATGTGATTAGTAGTTATGATATATGTGATGTTAGTTATGAGCCAAAGAGTGTTGGTTATGAGATATGTGGGTAATGGTTATGAGATATACGATTGTTGATTATGAGATATGTGATTTTGGTTATGAGCAAAGTGATGTAGTTATGAGTCAAAATGGTATTTGGTTATGAGATATGTGGTTATTAGTTATAAGATATGTGATATTGGTTATGATCAAGTGATGTGGTTATGAGCAAAAGGGTGTTGATTATGAGATATGTAATGTTGGTTATGAGTCAAAGGGGGACTGGTTATAAGATGTGGTTATGAGCTATGGGGATTGGTTATAAGATGTGGTTATGAGCTATATGAGTAGTAGTTATGAGATATGTGATTAATAGTTATGAGATATGTGATAGTGGTTATGGTTAGAGTGGTGTGATTATGAGCTAAAGGATATTGGTCATGAGATGCAGTTATGAGATATGTGATTGTAGTTATGAGCCAAAGAGTGTTGGTTATAAGATATGTGGGTAATGGTTATGAGATATATGATTGTTGATTATGAGATATGTGATTTTGGTTATGAGCAAAGTGATGTAGTTATGATCAAAAAGGTGTTTGGTCATGAGATATGTGGTTATTAGTTATAAGATATGTGATATTGGTTATGATCAAAGTGATGTGGTTATGAGCAAAAGGGTGTTGATTATGAGATATGTAATGTTGGTTATGAGTCAAAGAGGGATTGGTTATAAAATGTGGTTATGAGCTATGGGGATTGGTTATAAGATGTGATTATGAGCTATATGAGTAGTAGTTATGAGATATGTGATTAATAGTTATGAGATATGTGATAGTGGTTATGATCAAAGTGGTGTGATTATGAACTAAAGGATATTGGTTATGAGATGTAGTTATGAGATATGTGATTGTAGTTATGAAATATGTGATATTGGTTATCAACAAAATGGTGCTGGTTATGAGATATGGTTATGAAATAAGTGATGAGAGCTCATAACTAAGTTATGATTAATTTGATTTTAGTTATGAACAAATATGATTTTGGCTCATAACTCTAAAAAGTGACCTGCTTACCAGGTCACTTTTAATGATGTGGCTCAATCTGAGCCATTGATTTTCGATGTACCATACATTTTTTAAACAAAATGTACTATAGACTTTCCCAAAACGATCCGTCGGCCAGATCTTTAGAGATGTGAGAACATTGATAAATCTACAGAGATGTGAGCAGAGAGATGTGAGATTTGAGAAGAGATGTGAGAGAGAGAGAGAGAGAGAGAGAGAGACACGGAAAGACCTTGCTCCATAGCGAAGTCAACTCCACCGATTTCTGCACAACCAGATTTGAGTAAGGTTAACTCCATCGAGCTGGAAATCTGAGTCACTGAGGTACAAATTGAAGATGAGAGAGGATACATGAGAGTCAACACTGGAGGAGAGAGAAAAGGAAATGAGAGAGATAAGGAAGTGTTGCAATGGATGACGGTAGATGAGGTGCTACAGCACCGTTGCGGAGGACGATGAAGTTTGAGAGGGATCTGGAGAGAGATATGGAAGAGAGAGAGAGAGAGAGAGAGAGCGATTGTGGTTATTGGAAAATAGGGATGGAAAATGGGTGGTGGTAGAATATATATATACATGGATAGTGTTGTTATTTTACATCACTTTTTTTTTTTTTTTATGAAAAATACTTGAGATCCCTATTTTTTGAAGACTTCCACAACCCTCTTTAGATCTTCACCATTGATGTATTTGTGAGGTAGGCCCCACACCATCAATGGTGGAGATCCAAAGGGAGTTGTGGGGGTCCTCAAAAAATCGGGGTGTCAATCATTGTTGTTTTTTTATAGAGCAAATATTTGAGCCTATATCTATGGACAATAAAAATTTAAAATAAGATTTATCACTGGAACACTTAAGAATAAAAACAAAAGAAAGAAGAAAGATAGAGACATATCATACACTTAAAAATCCTTCTTTGTTTGTATTTTTTTTTTCCTCTCAACCTCTCTCTCTCTCTCTCTCTCGTGGCGGCTGCTACTGCTATATATTGCATTAGGCAACCGGGGCTAAATTATTATCTTTTGTTTTATTTTAGTTTCTCTCTCCATTAATTTAAATAAAATAAAACTATTATTAGATTAAAATATACTTACTAATTTGTCCCTTATTTTTCTTAATAAATCTTGCCTCAAAATTAAAGATCATAAATTTATTTTAAGTTTAAAATTAATTAAAAGATCGTCCAATAATATCTAATTTGCACTTTAAGATTTACAAGTAAAATATTTAAAATTTATAAAATTATTATTATTATTTAATTATTCATTTTATTTTTATATTCGAGTTCTGACAAAAGCCAATCATTTAAAGTGGTAAAACAAGTAATCAAAGTAAGAAAAGAAATGCAAGAAAATGAATATTAGGTGGCTCAGCCATCTACTTACACAAATTATATCACATTTTATAATTAAGGCCTCGTTTGGCAACCAACATTTTTAGTCAAAAAGTCAAAAAGTTACTAAAAAAGTCAAAAAGTCTATAAATTTCACCCTACACACCTATGTACAGTGTCTTCACGTGATGGGTGGCAGATGTGGTGTAAAAAGACCGTTTTGCCCCTCCTTAATTTTCATTATTCCGTTTTCACCCTCCTTTTATGTCAAACACTGATGGGAATCATTTCAGAGCTACGAATCATTTCAGAGCTATTATTAGAGAGTGTGTACCACCTTCAGCTATTTAGCTACATCAAGATGAAGAGGGTTCTTCGTTCAACGCCAGAAGATAGTAGAAGCTCTGATCTGAAGAGAAAGAAAAACGAAGCGACAACAACAGTCCGCCAAGGCCGACGGAGAAGCAGTCCATCCCCCGACGATTCCCCCAGCCGTAGGTATGCTCTCTCTCTCTCTCTAGCATCTCTTGTTTCTGTTTCGGAATGTAACCACGACTCGTATGGTCTATTTGTGATATATGTATGAACTCTCTGTCTCTCTCTTTGTCGCGCTGTGTGTGTGTGTGTGTGTGTGTGTGTGTCTGTCTGTCTGTCTGTCTGTGTTTGTGTGTGTGTGTGTGTGTGTGTGTGTGTGTGTGTGTGTGTCTCTGTGTCTCTGTGTGTGTGTGTGTCTATCACACTCTCCTCTCTCTCTCTCCAAAAGAAACGAAAAGGAAAGATCAATAAAAGGGGCCGAAGGAAAGGGGCTCTTCTGTCTCTTTTCATACAAAGCACACCTCACAAGCCCTTTTGTCGATTCATGTATGTGTTATTTTCTCAGCTTTTTTCTTTGAAGAAATTAAAAAATTTTAATGCAATTATTGGGCTCTTTCTCTATCTCTTTGATTCCATATCTATAATCAGCAATGTCATTGACCACATTCCCAAATCATCCTCTGTTTCTTTTGTTTGTTCACCTTCCTTTGTTTTCTGGGAATTTATTTGCAGAGATGGGTCATCACAAAACCCATAAAGATCTACCAACATTTTGAGTTTTGACTGAGATTGAGCTCCAAAGATCTCATCTTTCTATGCATCTTCTTTATTCTTTAAAATCTTTTTGCAAGTACTAGTGCTTTTGATTTGTATAGTTCATTTTTTCTTTTCTGATTTTGGTATTAGCTTTGTAGGGAAGTTTTTAGGTGAGATGAACTCAAAAAAGGTTCTTTCTTATGGGTTGGCTAATTAATGGTGATTTGATTTGATATAACTCTTAAAGATCTCTAAAAAACTCTAGTCTTTTTCATCATCTATACTCTGTGTGTGTGTGTGTGTGTGTGGTGTCTGTGTCTCTGTGTGTGTGTGTGTGTGTGTGTGTGTGTGCCAATTTCAATTTGTCTCACCACTTGCACTTGTATACTTTATTTTTATATCTATGCCATAGTTTATTTTCATGATTGAACAAACCAATTACTGTTAAATTTATTTTTTAATTTGCTCTTTGTTAAGTGTTGGGTCTTTTAATTTGCTCTTTGTTAAGTGTTGGGTCTTGTGCTAAGGTTGCATGGCTTTACTCTTTTCTGTTTGAGAAAGAAAGTATGGGGCCTCCTTCAAATTGGGGCCTACAGCCACTGCTTCAGTGGCTTAGGCCTTGAGGCCTAAACTTTTTTAGCATTGTGATTCATGATGAGAGCGTGTAATGAAGTAAATACACTATAAACATGATAGTTCTTAAATCACCAACCAGTTAAGAATTGACTTATGTGCACAGTATAGCATTATGGAATAGGATTGGAATGGTATAATTTTGTGTGATGGATCACACCATGACAACCAATCTAATTAGTCGTTCAGAAACCATGGATATCAGATCCAAGTGCTCTCATATGCACAAACTTTATTTTTAAATTTTTGTGGTCTTTAGGATTTCCTGAAAAATAGGGATACATTATTTATATATGGTAAGGATTAAAATGTTTTTTGTGATGTCGGAATCGTAATATAATAACTTTTTAATGAATCTTTTGATTAAGGTAAATTTGGAGACTATTATAGTTTTAATGTACTAGCCGTCAGGTTCATTTTCTGTGAAATTGTATAACTATTTTACTTATTTTTAGATGGACTAGCCAAACACAACATTTTAGCCTTCCCTTGACTGCATAACATGGATTTATTGCCTTGCATGATGTTTGACTGATTAACCACTTTTGGTAATATCCTGCACAGTTTGGTATATTATCCTTTTCAAGTTGATTTTTTTTTTTTTATTCATATATACATATTTTGTTAAAAAAAGGGGTAACCATTGGTATTCCGGGATTTAAATGTGATGTGGAGGGGGGTTGTTTCATTTTGTTACCTATTTTTGTATAACAAATTTATGTCTTTAACAAAAGTGTCACACCCATTGACGTACTCTTGTTGTGCTTGTCATGTCTCGAAATAAGTCACGAAAGAAACCATGGCCTCATTTATGTCAATTCCCACATCAGCACAACCAGCCCGTATGTGTGTGTGTGTGGGTACAGGCACTGTGTTGTAAAGATTTCCTGTTCTGCAAGAAACCCTGGTCGTGCGTACTACCAATGCCCTCGTGGAGTGGGGTGTACAAGCACGTTTCCTTTTACATTTCCTTCTTAAACCGTTACTAATTTTTTTTTTAACCTCAGCCATGTGTCAGTTGGATTGGGTGGTGTGACGAATTTGGGCGCCAAAGGGCAGCTGATAATGACACAAACAATGTCGCTCGTTCTGAGAGTCGTTTCCGTGACATTGAACAAACTTTGCGTGTGCTTACAGTAGTGACATGTGTACTGTGCATCGTCGTCATTATTTTGCTATTTCGGATGTGATATATGTAACCATGGTAGCAACCGTACCCTAATTTGTTTGAGAAAAATTAAGGTTTGTGGCTGAAAAAAAATGATGAATGCTCGTTTTGTTCATAAACATGTATTTCCAATTTATTCCGCTACTTTTTGTTTTTGTTTCAAGTACTAATGTCCTTAAATGAATCTATTTGGCTATGTTTTCTATCTAATACCACATTTTTGACATAAAAACGTGTTACTCATATTGGTAATATGCACAATTGTTAGTGTATACATATTTTTATGTTGCTTCCCATGTCATGCTATTATTAGTCTCATGGCGTCACATCGATCTACGCCTCGTACCCCTTCTGCCAAAGGGAAACGCCAACAACCCTATCATAAAGCAACTTGGGATGGAGAGTCCACACAGATTTTCTTGCAATTGGTTGTGAAGGAAATTGAAGCAGGAAACCGGCCACACATGTCAATCACTCCAAACGGGCACCGTTCGTTGTCTAAGACATTTGAGGCAGCAACTGGGCGGCTGCATTCACTCAAACAACTTAAAAACAAGTACAATCTGTTGAAGACCGAATGGCGTGCGTGGTGTAAGCTCATGGATTGCCAGAAAGGCCCAACTGGAATTGGCTTTGATCAAGTAACTGGGCTGTTCAATGCTTCAGCTGATTGGTGGGCTAAAATGGAAAAGGTAACGGTTTACATTTTCTTTTTCATGTCTGTTTTTGCATAACTAATATCTCAATTTTTGTTTGTGTATCATGCTTTCTAGTGTAGGTTAAAAACGTTCAATTTTCTAACTTTACCTAACATGGCATGTTGTGGTTTGGATTATGAAATATTTTTGGGATGGTGAAAAAGGTGAAAAGCTTTTATTTGTAATGTACCCACCTGTCTCACCACAAAATTCAGGAATTCTTAATTTCTGAAATGAAATTATGTTTGGTAATGTTACTGAAATTCTGAAATGAAATGAAGAAATTCTGACCATGTATGTATTCTGAAATTCTGGAATTAATTCCTTGGACCATCTATCAGCCTTCTGAAATGAAAACAATTCTTCAACTCTGAATTATGTCTGTTATACATTCCTGTTATAAATTATGTCTGTTATACATTCCTGTTATAAATTCTGTCTGTTATAACAAACACATTTGTTTGTTCTGAAAATTCACGCAACAATTATAAATTCTCAATTTGTTTGTTCTGATTCTGTTTGTTATAACATACAGAATTTGTGCGTTCATATGGAATAAATTTGTTTGTTTTGAAATTCTGAATTTGTTATAACAGACAGAATTTGTTTGTTCATATGGAATAAATTCTGTCTGCTATAAATTCTGCCTGTTAATTCTGAACTTGAAGAATTCATTTTTGGAATCTTAACGCATATTAATACAGTAATTAAATGCAGATTTCTCTATGCCTAGTGAAACAGAACAGATAATTATGGTTAAACATGATCTATTTATCAGCATGTAAGGCCAAAGGACTTATTTCATTATTATAGTCATTAAAACCCACAACTGCAGTGGCACACACTGTCCCCTTAGTTAGGACCCCTTCACACACTGTCCCCTTAGTTGGGTGACAAGCATTTCATCAATTTGCCTACTCCTTGTCCTTTCTCTGCATATTTTGAAACTGTCTGTGTTTGGTAGCAAGAATTCTTCTATCATGTTCAAAGATATATGAACTCCCCAATGTTTAGCTTGCACTATTAGATATGCTCCATGATCCTTAGACCTGAGTGTGCTATATATCCTCATTAATTATTATCAAATTGAGCAGTGATAAGAACCTCGGCAAGTCCCTTGAACCTAGGGTCCAAGACCATTAATTACTGGGTATTTGTGAACATAGTATACATATTATTATACGAGTAATGATATTCTTGTTTACATCCTTATTTACATATGTTTGTTCCAAAAACCGTCTAAATTCTAATAAGAGCTCATAAATCTTGTAGGTCTACCTTTTCGTGTTCTAGATTGATATGTAAACTATCGTCTTGTGAATTGGCTCATCTCTTGATCTACTATTTCAAACAATTGTTCTGAGGCCGTTTAATTATACTTTTCTTTTATGTTTCTATTCTTTTTCTCTCTTTTTTTAAATATATAATTTGACCAACAAATTCTAAAATCTATTTTTAATATTAAAAACAACATACTTTAAAAAAAAATTGAATTGCTTTTTTTTTAAAATATATAATTAAATTGCTTGTCAGCAGCAAAATCACAAGAAATAAGATTCTAGCAGCCCCTGCCAAAGTATACAAATGAGTTAGCAACCTCTGTGGCCAAAGTGTACCTAGATTCTAGCAGTCCCTACCATGAAACAACTTTGAAGTGAATAGAAAAGTCATCACCCTATAATAACATACTATTTGGCAGCCCACCCATTAATATGGAGCAATCAACTCCCCGAAGTAACGTCATAGAGTTCGATTGCCAACATGGAGTGATCAACTCAATGAAATCACAATCTTCATGGAGTTTGATCGCTCAATGTACGAATGCCACCCCATGATGCAGATGTCCATCATTCAATCCATTACATCATGACATGGTGCGGTTCATATTGTCCACGGACGAGTCCTGGGTAACAAAAACCTCAGCAGGAGTCCTGGTTGGTGGGTTGGCATACCTACTGTTATTGTTTTCATCAAAAACTAAAGAAAAACACAACAGAAGTACCAGACAATAACAAAATGATCACCTTTACTCAAAGAAACAAAGTGAAGAGTTGAAGTTTAACTCTCCAAACTGTTGCAACAAAAATATGTCAAAATGAACTTCAATCCAACATATAAAGGCTATAAATCTTAATTCTTAAGGCTTGTCTATGACCTAAATGAACAGTTGGAGGATGGATATGCAACATGGGTTTCATATGCAACATGGGTTTCATCTGTAATTACCACAAGACGATATGTTTACATATCAATTCTTCTATTTACTTATGTCTGTTAGAAATTCTGTCTAACATATGTTTATTCTGAAATTTAAAAATGAATTCATATTCATTTGTAGTGCCTTGATATTCTGAATTCTGTCTGTTAATGAAAAGAATGAATTCTTGTTTCTGAAAAAAGAATTCTCAAATCAAATGAAACTTGAAATTCTGAACACGTATGAATTCTGAAATATTACTTGGCCTACAATTCTGAAAAATTCTGCAATCTGAAATAAATTCTGGACTCAAAGAATTCTGGACTGAAATTTCATGTATCAGATTTTTATGCTGTAAAGAGTTGGCCTAGGTTTGTTGGTGTGGTTTGATGCTGTTCTACATGCTGATGCTGTTGCTCATGCACCAATTTCTTTTTTGGTTATATTTTTATATCTGTAAATAGTTGGAAAACATCAATAAATTGGTCTTGTAGGTTTGGGCTTCTCATCAATAAAATTTCTTATACAGGTTCAAAAGCTGTTCATTTGAGTCCTTCATATAAATATAATAGATGTTTTTTCTTCTATGGAGAAGCACTACATTGTTATGTTGTTCTACACTTTTATTGAAATTCTGCTTCTTTTTCCTTGATTGGCAGCAAGCATCATACTTTTCAGCATTCTTGTTCTTTGTTGTCAACAAGTTCATTGCAATATACTTTACATTACTATCATTTACATGTTGTAGTATTAACAAACTAGTATTGATTTATGCACCATGTTGCATTGCATTTTACTGACTGTACGCTAATGCTAGTTACGTTGTCTTGATTTACAGATTGACAATGTATGTTGCAAGTTCAGAACCAAAACCTTGGACCATCCGGACTTGATGGAGCGTGTCTTCACCGGCGCTGCGGTTACGGGGAAAAATGAATGGACACCCGGTGAGACTCGTAACCCAATGGAGTTGGACGGAGAGTCGGACAATCCAGATTTTTCAAGTGACAGCAATGACTTAGATGCATCAGAAATGGCAGCCATGATGGACTCCGCGCACCTCAATGCCACGGGTAGTGGAAGTAAGCGGAAGCATTCCTTGGGGAAAGCATTGCAAAACAAGCGCGTTACGGGGGCTGAAGCGTTGGCAAGCAGCATGGACGACTTGCTAAATTCTATGAAGACTCAGAGTAAGGAACTAACTGTCAACCATGTCGTCGGGGGCCACAGTGTTACTATGGGAAAGGCTGTTGGACGGCTCTATGAAATACAGGGACTAGCGCCTGAAGATGAGCTTCTCCATTTTGGAGTCATGCTTATAGAGGTTCCCAACAATCGGGAAATGGTAATGAGTATTCCCACGGACCAAGGCATAATTGGGTGGCTACGAGCGAAGAAACAAGACAAAGATAGGAGTGGGGGTGTCACTCTTGCGAGTTTGCTGCGGAATGAAGGAGTTCGATTTTAAATCTGCTGAATGAAGGACCTTGATTTTAATTTCAGTTGAATTCTGAATCTTTTTTTTTTCCTTTGTTGTGTTTTATTTTAGTTGAATTGTGGGTTGAAGATGGTTTGGGCATGGGTCGTGCATGTGGCTTACGGAACCTTAACTGGACAATTGGGATTTGTTTGTGGACTTTTATGTTTTCTGCATGCTATAATGGCAGCAGGGTTGGAGTAAACCTTGGACCATCTATGTTATATATTTTTTGTTTTGTTATGCTATAATGGATGTAGGGAAGTGTTTAATTTTCTGAATTGTTTATGTATTGCCCAGGTGCCATTGGTTTTCCATGATTTACAAAATATAGGGTGGAACATGTGTGTTGCCTGAATTGTTTATATAAGCTGCCCGAATTGTTTGTATAGGCTGGAACATGTGTGTTGCAACACTGAAAAATAATTATTTTTATTACAAATGATGAACAACTGACATGATGTGAATTATGAAAATCTCATGT
This sequence comes from Camellia lanceoleosa, assembly GCA_025200525.1. Classification (NCBI taxonomy): domain Eukaryota; kingdom Viridiplantae; phylum Streptophyta; class Magnoliopsida; order Ericales; family Theaceae; genus Camellia; species Camellia lanceoleosa. The sequence continues at coordinate 34,590,796 of CM045764.1, forward strand.
TCCTTTCAAATTTTAAATTACAAAATATTATGTGCTTTTAATTTTAGAAAAGTTAACTAAAATATTTATTTTTTGGGGCTTGTTCTTTATGCCATGCATGGTAGGGGTTTGAACATAAATATACACTACTCTTTTGCTGTACAACATTTTTTTTGTACAACTTTCATGGTCACGCAGCAGTTGTTGATAATGTTTTTTGCTTCTATGTTGTAGGTATGAGCAATGACGATGACGACCCCACACGGATGGATGAAATGTTAGAAGGGGTCATGACTCGCAAAGCAAGCGATGGCATGATGAATTTAAATTACGTTGAAGCCTACAGAATTGCAACTGATTACTACAAGGCGTACGTCCTTAAAGTTCCATGCCGTACTTCCATATTGTCGGGGAGGGCATGGATTACGGAATTATCTGAGGTCACAATGGCGCTTCGATGCAATTGTGCATGCCCAAACAGGTGTTCCTTCGGTTATGTACGACGTTGGTAAATGACTTCGGGTTGCGTGTACCGGAGCGGCCGCACGGCTTGCATGTCGAGGAGAGTGTTGCAATATTTATTCATGTGCTGAAAAACTTGCCAAACCGGGAGTTACAAGAACGCTTCCAATATTCCGGTGAAACTATTTCATGGCATTTTCATACCGTCTTGAAAGCAATGAAAAAATTCACGGTCGTTCACTGCAGGCCCCCTGCTAATTTCCAGACGCACAGGGATCCTATTTTGCAATCGCAACGACAACATTTGCCGTTCAAGGTGTGGGAAAAGATTTGTGACGTTATTCAAAATTATTTGGAAAAACATGGTCGGTACTATTTTTTGTAATTTTATTTTTTTGATTCATATATAGGATTGCTTAGGTGCATTGGATGGGACACATGTACCGGCATGCATAAAGGAGTCAGAAACAGCCCCATATTTCAGCCGAAAGGGGTGTCACACCCAGAATATTTTGGCGGTATGTGATTTTAATATGTGCTTTGTGTTTGTGTCGTGCGGGTGGGAGGGCAGCATGCACGACAGCCGGGTTTTAAGCAACGTAACGGAGGATCCACAATATAATTTTCCAACTGCAACTGACGGTACGTACATCAAAATGTATCAATTTATTTTATATCACTATATTCCCATTATAAATTTGATTTATGTTACCATTGTAATGAAAAACAAAATTTGATGAACCACTGACCATGTGGTAATTTATATATGGCAGTTTTTACAATGTCCATGATAAACTAGTATTGTTATGTTCTTTTTGTTGGTTATGGGGAAAAAAAAGAAAAATGTATGGAAGAAGTGCCCTTTCATGTGAACATTGATGACGAGTATTATGTCATTAACATGTGCACTTTCACAGGTCGCTATTACCTTGTGGATAGTGGATACAGTAATAAGAAGGGCTTTCTGGCACCATACAAAGGGAACAGATACCACCAACCGGAATTTCAACAGCACAATCCACGGAACCGTGATGAATTGTTCAACCGTGCTCACTCATCTTTGCGAAGCGTGATTGAGCGTACATTTGAAGCATGGAAGATGAGGTGGAGATTTCTAAAAGACATGCCTCGATTTGATTTTCGTAAAGTACAGGTGCCATTGGTTGCAGCGTCCATGGCTTTGCATAATTTCATACGTAGAAATAGTGTGGACGATAAGATTATTGTTGCTGTCAGCAATGCGGTCGAGTATCAATATCTGGACATGCGTGACCGCAGCGATTTGGCTGCCCTTGACGATGCGATGATGCCTGGAGATGATGACGTTGAGATGGCATAGTTGCGGGCACGTATCAGGGCAGAGTTGGTTGCAATTTGGCAAAATGCTGGTTAGGTGGACATGTTATGTGATGCATGTCATCACTATGTTGTGTTGAAATTAATTGAAGACTTTTATTTACGTACATAATTGGTTAGCAATTATGTATGACCATGTATGTCACTGTTTTTGTACAACTATCGAATACTGACTTTGTTATGATTTTAGGTTGCTTATGATTTCAGGATGCTTACCAATTACGGTTTGATTATTACTATTTTTTTTTGGTAACTCGTACGTTATTGGGTCATGTTTATTATTTTAAATTTTTGGTAACGTTTACGATTAGGTTGGTTATATTTTTATATTTTTATAGCAATCAATTATAATTGGTTAGCAATTAGGTTGCTTATTTTTTTTCAAATCTTTTTTATATTTATTTTCGTTATTTATGACAATGGGATCACACATTATAATTGACCAAAAATTAATTAAAAAAATAATTGAATGAAAAATTTAATTGGACAAAAATAATTGGGAAAAAAACTAATTCGGAAAACTTTGAAAAAGAAATGGAAATTATTAAAAAAATAATTTAAAAATATTAGTTGGGAAAAAAAATATTTGATCGAAAAGGTTAATTGGAAAAAAAAATTAATTGAAAAAAAAATTGAAAATAAATTTATTTGAGAAAAACATTACTTGAAAACAAATTTTGAAAATAAATTATATTTGATAAAAAAAATTAATTGAAAAAAATTGAAAACTGAAAACGTTTCCTCATTTTTTTGATTTAGGTTTTTTGTCAAATTTTTAAACGCATTTTCAACAAAAAAAATTATCAAACAAATTTTTATTACAATTTGTAAATTTTTTTAAAATATAAACTGAAAACGGAATGGATGTCTGTTTACGATGGGTGGTGGGTAACAGGTGGTGGTGATGGATTGGAAGTGATGTAAGAACTTCGTATAAATCTTTAATTCTTAATATTTATTTTATTAAATTTAAATTTAATAAAAAAGTGTTAAAAAGTCAAATCAAGGGATTAATATTTTTTCCCCAAGAAAATTGAAAAATTATTAAATCGTTTATTAAATTTAAATTTAATAAATTTTTTTTAAAAAAATATTAGAGATGATTATATTCATCTAATTTAATGGAAATTAAAATTTGTGGTAGTAGCTGAAATTTGAGTTTGTTCGAAACTCAAATTTATGCTTGTCGATTGATCGTCTAGATAATCACTTGAACGATTGGTACAACATTTATCTATCGTAATTATCATCTTTATCGATTGCTCTCACCTTTTTGCCAAATCACTAGCCAAACTGTCAACAACATAAAATTCAGATAATTCAAACAAACTCACATTTGAGTTACTAATAAAAATCATAAAAGGAAAGACTGGAGATGGTCTAAATAAAAAGCACTATAAATTTTAAATTTCCTACTAAATAAATAATTAAATATCACAGCCCACATAAAATTCACAAAATTATAAAACCAACGCCTATATAAGATATTTATTTATTGATTTAGGTTTTTTGTCAAATTTTTAAACGCATTTTCAACAAAAAAAAATTATCAAACAAATTTTTATTACAATTTGTAAATTTTTTTAAAATATAAACTAAAAACGGAATGGATGTCTGTTTACGATGGGTGTTGGGTAACAGGTGGTGGTGGATGCTGGTGGTGGGTGGTTGGGTGACAGTGGCGAGTGGTGGGTGGTACTGAGTGGGTGATGGTGGTGGTGGTGGTTGTAGTGGCGGTGGCGGGTACATAGTGGGTGGAGGCGGGTGGTGTTGGTGGGTGGGTGGGTGGTAGCGAGTGTGTGGTGCTGGCAGTAGGTGGGTGGCGAGTGGTGGTGGGGGTGGTGGTGGGTGGATGGGTGTGGTGATGGGTGGTGGGTGGTAGCAGTGGTGGTGGTGTTGAGTGGGTGGGTGGGTGTGATGGGTGGTGGGTGGTGGCAGTGGTGGTGGTGGTGGGTAGGTGGGTGTGTGTGGTGGTGGGTGGTGAGTGGTTGGTATTAGTGCGTGGGTGGTGGATGGTGGTGGTGGTGGTGGTAGTGGTGGCGGCAGGTGGTGATCTTTGGGTGGGTGGGTGGTGGCGGTGGTGGCAGTGGTTGGTGGTTGTGGCGGATGGTAGGTGGTGGTGGCAGATGGGTGGTGAGTAGCAGGTAGGTGATGAGTGGTGGCGGGCAGCTGGCGGGTGGGTGGGTGTGTGGCGGGTGGTGGGTGTGTGGTGGTGGTGGTGGATGGGTGGCGCGTGGGTGGGTGGTGATAGTGGTGGTGGCGGTGGTGGGTGGTATTGGGTGGTGGTGGGTGGTGGTGGTGGTGGTAGTGGCGGCGGTAGATAGTAGTATGGGTGGCGGCGGTGGGCCAGTGGCAGATGGTGGCGGGTGGGTGGTAGGTGGGTGGTGGTGGTGGCGAGGGGTGGGTGGTGGTGGTGAGGGGGTGGCAGGTGGGTAGCGGGGGGCAGGTGGGTGGTGGTGGCAGGTGGTGGGCGGTGATAGCAGGTGGGTGGCTGGTGGTGGTTGGTGGTGGCTGGTGGATGGTGAGTGGTGGTGGCAGGTGGTGGTGGGGGTTGGGTGGTGGTGGCGGAATACGGTGGTAGAAAATGATGGCGAGTGGTGGCTAGTGTTGGGTGGTAAAAAAAAGAAAAACTCAAAACTCAAAACGGATACACATTTTTTAAGTTTACATTTTGTGGCCAAATTTATAAACAGAGACCACTGATTTATGTAATTGAAATTTACCAAACAAGTTTATATTTAAGCTGTTTAAATTTTTGTAAATATAATCAGAAAACTGAACACGTATGTGTTATAAAACGGCACACCAAACAGACCCTTTGTGTTTGGGAAGATAGTTGGGTTTTTTTTTTTTTCTAGTTGAATGTGATGTTTGTGACAGAAAAATTGAAACGGGATTTGATGTGATATTTTGTGAGGGATTTGTTTTTTTGGGTTTTGTAAGACATTTGTGTTGTACTAAAAAAATTAAAAAATAAAAAAACTAAAAAGCCAAGTTTCCAAACACTCTCATAATTTGTTGGATTTTTTTAAAAAAATTATTTTTCATGTAAAATGTGATGTTTTACAAAAAAAAAATGGCAACAATACACAAAGTACAATCCATATCCCATAGTATATTAACGTAAATATTATTTACATAATATTACGGGACACGTGTAGAATTATTAGTTGGGAAATAAAATTTGACCGTTATAATATAATTTTGCGAGATGCACAACACACAACCTTCATGTATGTATAGCCTTTATGTCAAGCGAATTTCACATCCAACAATTTGCAGAGGCTACTGACGCATCCACAGGTACTCTGACATGCTATAAGGCCATTTCGGTCATTTTACTCCCTTCTCATTATTTATCTTATTTTATTTCACATATTTTCGTAAAAAGCCAAAAAGTTTATCCCAAACAACTAGGTTTTTTTTTCTTTACATTTTACCTAAAAAGCCAAAAAGTTACTAAAATAGCCTGTTCCCAAACGAGGCCTAAGTGAGAGTTTGCAAAAATTCACCTTTTGAGAAAAGGATGAATTTTTTAATTTCCAAACTATTTTATGATCATCTTCGAGGTTGTGGAATGTGTTCCCAATCCTCAGTAAACCAAACCAAACCAAACTAAGTCTTAAGTTCCATCAAATGGAGTCGGCTACATAAATCCTTCTTCTCCACGTGGCATTATCAAAGGCTATTTCGTTAGTCAAATTAAGTAGATCTATATCTTTATTTACAATGCTAGCCAACGTTAATCTAGGCCTACCCCCGTCCCCTAACACTTCCATCTACTGTTATAGTATTGCATCTCTTCACTACAGCCTCTATTGGTCTCCGTTGAATGTGACTAAACCATCTCAATCGATTCTCTCTTAACTTATCTTCTATCGGTGCTACTCCTACCCATTCCCGAATACACTCATTCCTAATTCTATCTTGTCTAGTCTTGCCACACATCCACCTGAGCATCCTCATCTCAGTTACACTTATCTTATCTACATGTTGTTTCTTAGTTGCCCAACACTCCGTCCCATACAATATCGCTGGTCTAACAGCTATTCTATAGAACTTACCTTTTAGTCTAGTGGGTATTCGTTTATCGCACAGTACCCCAGACACACTTCTTCACTTACACCATCCCACCTTAATCCTATGGGCTACATCCACATCAATCTCCCCCACTGTAGTGATAATTGACCCTAAATAACGAAAATGTTCATTCTTAGGCAGTTTTTGGTTATCAATCTTCACTTCTCCTTTGCTTTCATTGTTATTGTTACTAAATTTACACTCCATGTACTCTGTCTTAATTCTGCTTATCTGGAATCCTTTAGATTCAAGAGCTTTTTTCCAAATCTCTAACTTTGTGTTAACTCCTTCTCTAGTCTCATCCACTAGCACAATATTGTCTGCAAAAAGCATACACCATGGCACATCATCCTGAATATTTCTCGTCAACTCATCCATAACTAAAGCAAAAAGATAAGGATTTAAGGTAGATTCTTAGTGTAACCCTACAGTGATAGAAAATTCATTTGTCTCTCTAGCAGGCGATCTAATAGTAGTCACCACCCCTTCATATATGTCCCTAATCACATCAATGTAACCTTTTGTTACCCATTTCTTCTCTAACACCCACCATATTATATCTTGGGGCACTCTATTATATGCTTTCTCAAGGTCAATAAACACCATATGAATATCTCTTTTCTTTTCTCTATACTTTTCTATTACTCTCCTCAAAAGATAAATTGCTTCCATTGTTGACCTGCTAAGCATAAACCCAAATTAATTCTCTGATACCTCTGTTATATCTCGTAATCGACGTTCCATCACCCTCTCCCACACTTTCATTAAATGACACATTTGGCATGTTCCTACACTCATTTGGCATGTTCCTAGTCAACAAAATTTTGCTAAACAACCTAGTCAACCAAGTAACCCCTTTTTTACCCAAACACTTCCAAGCTTCAATAGGGATATCATCGGGTCCTAAAGCCTTATTTGATTTCATCTTCTTAAGTGTAATCTCCACTTCAAAGTTCCTAATCCTACGATAGAACCTATAGTCTTGGTTTATCGTACTACTGGCTATTTTTTCCCCTATTGTCGTATCTCCATGTTCCTCATTTAATAGTTTCTCAAAATAGTTCTTCCATCTTTCCTTAATCTCTTCATCATTCACCAATACCTTAGAATCCTCACTCTTGATGCACTTAACTTGATTAAAATCTCTTATTTTCCTCTCCCGTATCTTAGCAAGTTTGTATACCATCTTCTCTCTCTTCTTACTATCTAGTCTAGTATATAGGTCATCATAAGCTTTCAACTTAGCATCTCTCACCACTTTTTTAACCTCCTTATTACCCAATCTATAGTTCTTAAGATTTTCCTCAGTTCTATCCTTCTACCAATTTTTAAAGCACTCTTTTTTTGCCTTAACTACCGCTTAAACCTCTTCCCTCCACTACCAAGTTTCCCTAGAGTTAGGTCCCGTCCTTTTCGATTCTTCAAGCATTTCCCTTGAGATTCTCCTCATACAGTTGGCCATCGAGTTCCACATAGTGTTAGCATCCTCTTCCAAGTCCCAAGTACCTTCCTTATCCATTCTATTATTAAATATTTATAGTTTATTCCCTTTTAGGTCCCACCATCTCGACCTACGACGCCCACCATCCTTTCTAACTTGGTATTGCTCTCTAAAACATAAATCTAGTACCAAAATCCTATGTTGAGAGGCCAGGCTCTCTCCAGGAATCATTTTACAATGATTGCATTTTAGGTGGTCCACTTTTCTCACTAAGAAGTAATCTATTTGGCTCTTAACTGATCCACTCTTAACTGATCCACTAAGAAGTAATCTATTTGGCTCTTAACTGATCCACTCTTAAAGGTTATCAAATGCTCCTCTCTCTTCTTATACATAGTATTGGCCACCACCAGGTCAGAAGTCAACGCAAATTCTAAGATACTCTCTCCAGCCTCATTTGTGTCACCAAAACCATATCCACCATGCACCCTTTCATAGCCCAGTTTATCTATGCCAATATGGCCATTAAAATCTCTCCTACGGGTATCTCTTGTAAGATCTCATCCATTTGGTCCAAAAAATCCCTCTTAGTCTGGTCATCTAATCCTACTTGAGGGGCGTATGCACTAATAACATTCACTATATTCCCTCAAATAACTAGTTTAACTAACATAATCCTATCCCTTTTTCAAATGACTGCCACTACATTCTCCACAAGACCCTCGACAATTATGATTCCTACCCCATTTCTGCGTCTATCCTTACCACTATAATACAGTTTAAAACCGGTATCCTCAATTTCCCTAGCATTCTCACCTATCCACTTAGTTTCTTGTACGCAAGCTATATTAACTCTCCTCCTAATCATAACATCTACCAATTCCGTCGCCTTATCAGTTAAGGTTCCGATATTCTCAATCCCCAGTCTATCATTAAATTCTACTTGAACATGTTCTTAAACATAAATTTTATATAAAATTTTCAAACACAATAATATAGTTTAATAGTGACCTTTCACTTTAAAATAAAACACCTATAAACATGACTTATATTTACAACATTACTATCACAATATTTTTATGATATTTTTTGTATAAATTTTTATATATAAATAGAATTTTCATTTTTATTTCCACCATTATTTTTCTTTCTCATCTATTCACTCACATTTATTACAGAATTACCAAATATCGTCATTCACATTTATTACAATATTACCAAATATCGCCATTCACATTTATTTAGTATTATTGAAATTTTTTTTAATTTTTTTTCGTATTTGGTGAATTTAAAAAAAAATCACAAAATATTATACTTCTTAAGTATATCTAGATTGAATGTATCTAAAAAATAAAAAATTATTTAAAATATTTGAAATAATTCAGTAAAAAAAAATTCATTTTTTTGTGTGAGCTAAACAAAAGAAAATGATTGTTATTTCTCTTGAAATGACATGAACAAAATATCAATATTATTTTATTATTTTATATGTATAAAAATTAAGGGGTAAATATGTCATTTTAATCTGATAAAGAATAAATGTAATTTTTGAAACTTGAATAAAAAATCTATATTAAATAGAAATCTCAAGGGTCAATGTAATTTACTCAAAGAATTTTTTTTTTTTTTCAACTTTGGAATATTCATGAAAAAGATACTTTTGCATAGCATTTATTCACCTATAGACGAAGAGATTTTTTAAATTTATTTTTAGATAAATTATAAATACATTTTTGAGTATTGATTAAAATACGAATCACCCCAGTGATTTTGGAAATTACATTTTATCTTCTGAAGTTTCTAATTTTATAACAAATTGCCATTTTTATTTATAAATAATCAAATCAATTAATAATTTTTAATTATGTCAGAAATATGTTTCAATTAATAATTTAAGTAATTTAATTATTATATAGAAGAACAATCCTGAATTTCATTTTTTTAATTAATTCTGTTGAATAAAAAAGACTAATAAGGAGATATTTATCATTTTTCAAATCACAAGAACAATATGGGTGTGTTTGATTGGAGGAATAAGGGGGAGACTATTTACTGTGCGAATTGTAATTCGAGGGAAGCATTCAATCCGGAGTTTGTTTGTTTTTTTTTTGTCCGCCAGACATGGAGTCCGGCCGGACTCTTTTTCCCGCATATGGGGGACTATTGTATCTTAGGGGGAGGGTGAGACAATTTTCGGGGGACTATCCACTGTTGGGATTAGGTGATGAAATGACTATTTTGACCTTCTACTATTTAATTACGTATTATATTTAATTTTATTTAACTTTTTATTGATGTTTTATTTATTTAATTTTTTAAAACAAATTTTTATAGATATTTTATTCATGTTTTATTTTAAAATTATGTTTATAATTTATTTAATTTCATTATTTAAATTTTAATAGATGTTTTATTTAATTATTATTATTTTTAAAAATAAATTTATTTAAAATTTTAATTAAAAAAATAACATATATTTTTATTGATATTTTATTTATTTAATTAATTTAAAAAAAATAAATTTATTTAATTGTGTAAAAAATAAAATAAAATAAATTTTTATTTAATCTAACTAAAAATAATTAAAATAATTAAAATATGTTTAATATTGCTATTACTTAGTAAACAATTGAAAAATAGTAAAATAGTCTTTTACTCATTTATCCTATCCAATCCGTCTAACCAAACATTAGATTCACTAAAAATAGTTATTTCTAGACATCTAATCCCATGAGAAAATAAACACGAGATACATATCCAATCCGACCAAATAGTCCGGGGGATTCACAGTCCCAGGACTCAAGTTCGATGGATTCTAATCCCCCATTTTCCAGTCCGCCCAATCAAATCTCCTGGACAATTTGGTCGGATTGGATATGTATCCAAGTGTGTTTGATTGGGCGGACTGGAAAATGGGGGATTAGAATCCATCGGACTTGAGTCTTGGGACTGTGAATCCCCCGGACTATTTGGTCGGATTGGATATGTATTCTGTGTTTGTTTTTTCATGGGATTAGATGTCTGGAAAAGATTATTTTCAGTGAATCTAACGTTTGGTTGGACGGACTGGATATGATAAATGAACAAAAGATTATTTTACCCTTTTTCAATTAATTATTTTTAATAGGATAATTATTAAATAAATTATTTTTGGATAGGATAATTATTTGGTCGGATTATTTTTGGACTGGATAGGATAATTATTTTTGGACAAATGAATCCAACGTTTAATTATTTTTAATTAAATAAATTTGTTTTTTTAAATTAAAAAAATAAAAAAATAAATATCAATAAAATTTGTTTTAAATCATTACTGTATAACAAATCATTATTTTTTTTACATACAAAACTTTATTGTGTGGTCCAACTTTACATACAAGTCATTAGTGAATCCAATTTATTTTTTTTACATACATAACTTTACAATTTTTTTTTTTACATACAATTAAATAAATAAATAACCACTAAATTTGATTTAATAAAATACTGTATAACCTGTATAAAAAATTTATATTATTTTTTTAATTAAAATTTTAAATAAAACACCTATTACAATTTGAATAATGAAATTAAATAAATTATAAACAAAATTTTAAAATAAAACATCAATAAAATATCTATAAAAAATTATTTTAAAAAATTAAATAAATAAAACATCAATAAAAAGTTAAATAAAATTATTTTATTTTTAAATTGAGACATTTAAATTTTATTGAATTTTATTAAATATAATACATAATTAAATAGTAGAGGGTCAAAATGGTCATTTCACCATCTAATCCAAACAGTGATTAGTCCCCCAGATTCTGTCCCACCCCCCAGGATAGGATAGTCCCCCATATGGGGGACATAGAGTCCGGCCGGACTCCATGTCCGGCAGACTAAAAAAAAATCAAACGACGGATTAGGAGCACTATTTGGACTCAAGTCCAAATAGTGGATAGTCTCCCCCGAATCCCCCCAATCAAACACACCCTCTATGTACTTTAAGCAAACCTCATGAGTGTGATTGTAATTTACCTTTTTTTTTTTTTAAAATTAATTTTTTTATTTTATTTTAGAAGAAGGTAGGCCTTATTTGGTTTGACTTTGGGAAAAAGATTTTGGAGAAAATTTTTGAAAATTTTGTTTAATTTGTAATTTTTCTCAAAAAATTTTCAAAATTACTTTCTCTCTCTTATGCATTAATCAATCACTTTTTTTCTCTACTCTTTCCTTTTTAATTACTTTTTCTCTCACATATATCTACTTAATTATAACAAAATATCAAATAATTCAAAACTCTTAAACTCCAAAATTATTTTCAAAATATACAATCAAACAAACTACAAAATATCAAAGAAAATAATTGTTATTTCTCTTGAAATGACATGAATAAAATATCAATATTATTTTATTATTTTATATATATAAAAGTTAAGGAATAAATATGTTATTTTAATCTGATAAAGAATAAATGTAATTTTTTAAATATGAATAAAAAATTTATATTAAACAAAAATCTCAAAGGTTAATATAATTTACCTAGAAAAATTCTCTACTTTGAAATATCCATGAAAAAGATTCTTTTGCACAACATTTGTTCACCTACCGGGGAAGAGATTTTTTTTTTTGGTGGCAAATTACAATTATGCCTTTTGAAATTTGATTAAAATACGAATCGTTCCTTGTAATTTTAGAAATTATATTCTACCGTCAGAAATTTCTAATTTCATAGGAAATTGTCTATTTTATTAATAAATCATTAAGTTAATTAACTGTTTTTAATGATATTAGAAATATGTTTCAATTAATAATTTAGGTAATTTTATTATTGTATAGAAGAGCAATTATGAATTTTATTTTTTTAATTAATTCTGTTAAATGAAAAATATTAACAAAGAGGTATTTGTAATTTTTTAAACCAAAAAATAATCTATACTTTAGACAAACTCTAGGGATGTATTTCTAATTTATTCCTTTATATATATATATAAATTAATTTTTTTATTTTAGAAGAAGGTAGTTTCTGTGAACTTTTCCATAGGCGGGCCACTAGTGGGTGTCACGTTTGTTTGACAGGTTAGATTGAATGAGATTATTAGTGAGATGATTGTTAGTGAATAGATTGTTATTGTGTGAATTGTTAGTGAGGAGATTAAGTAAAAATGTATTTGCTTTGATGATAGTGTGAGAAATGATTAGTGATGAGATTGTTAAATTATTTTTATATAAAATAAATAAATAAATTATTTTCATATTAAAAAATAAAACAAATATTAAAACAACTAGGTGCACTTCGTAAAAAAAATAAATTAAAAAAATAAAATTTTTATATAAAGTAAACTTAATCCCTTCACTATTTTCTTAATCTCACCTAAAATTTAATTAAACTAATCTCAACAGAAGAGAATTAGTAAACCCTTTACACTATTAACCCTAAGGGAAATGTTTGGGAGCCCTAAAATCCTCTCCCCTAATCCCCCTAATTGCCTTTTTAGGAAACTGTTTTTTTTTTTTTAAGTTTTTTCTTACTTGATATGGAAATTAGGGGGATTAGGGGGGGTGTTTTTAGGGGATGTAGCAAGACCCTAACCCTAAAACAATTTGTTACATTCAAACAAGAGTTTGATGGTTCCACAGATTGATAATTAAATCCACCCTCCAATCAAACGTGACCTTCGTGTTTGGCGGTAGGCGTAGGGAAAACGACACGTCGTTTACTTATTTTCTTCGCTGTATTTTTCCAGGCACTTTCCTCGTTATTGAAGGAAGAGAGACCAAAAAGGCCAAAGGGTTCATTCATTCTACTTTTATTAAAAGGGTTCATTCATTCTATTTTATTTCAAATGGGGTGAACCATGTACTGCGGAGCAGCAGACACGACACGCCACGTGGTTTTCTTTAAATTTTCTTCGCAGGAAGATTCCAGGCACTTTCGTCGTTATCCAAGCAAAAGACCAAAAAGGTCAAAGGGTTCATTCATTGTACCTCATTTCAAAAGGGGTGAACCATGTGACGCGGAGTAAGGTCCACGACACGTCGTTTTCTCATTCGACTGGGTGATTCCAGGAGTAAATCAGTTCATTCAATCCAAAAGATTCATCCATTCTACTTTTATTAAAGGTGTTGAACCTGGGAAACCGAGGAATGCTCTCCTCTCAGATCTACCCTGCAACTCAACAACAACACAAGCAACAAAACTGATATTATTTATCTGGTATGCTCTCCTCTCATCTCTGCTTCTATTTATATGAAATATATTTATATACATGTATGTAATCTGTGTTCGTTTGGGTTCTGGCTCAAATCTTTAATTTTTATCTACTGCAAGAGAGAGGAAAGCGGCAACTAGTGGATTAAGGAGGACCTTTTTCACATGCTTATCTTTCCTCATATACAACCAAGATTCCTAATCATTGGTTAGTATGGATCTATAATAAGTACTAGGCACTAATCAATCATAGTTCGGATACAATTTCATGGCTGATTCGCAGTTGGCTTTGGTCTTGGAAGCTCCGTCCATGGAGATGGCTGTTGTTTCTGGCTATGTCCCATGCGCGTTATCTGCGGTGGGCTTTGTTTTCATCGGAGAGGAGGTGCTGCAGTTAGTGTTGTGCCTCTTGGGGAGGTTTTTCCGAGTGTGTTTTTTTGATGATCTGAGTCGGTCATATCGTAGGGTTTGTCGAGTAGATCATCCATATAAAAAATCAAAAAATAAAGTTGATTGAATATCTGTAACCTATAATCAAAACACATTTTTTTCTAAAAAAATTAACTGTTAAAGTAAATTTTTAAAAACAACTGGATCTAATCGTGGGGTTATGAATATCCGATTAATTTAATTTTTTACATGAATAATATTTTTGATGAATCTTAAAATAAAAATGTTTGAGACCCCCTTTTCCTCCCACCCCTTTTGACCCCTTTTCCCTCCCATTGGCCAGTTTTTTTTTTTTTTCTTTTCCTTCTCCTCCAATCACCACCCGCGACGTGTGTGTGGGGTGGTAATTGGAGGGGGTCTCTATCAATGCTCATCTTAAAATATGAATAATTCAGATTATCCAAAAATACTTAGAAAACACTACCTCCCAAAAGCAGCAGCAGTAACTATAGCAGCACCCCCTTATCTTGTTTTCATGGGTGGTTGTGCAATGCCGCGTAGGTATGTGCACAACAGGTTTTGGCATTTGGTTTTGGATAGCTGTGGGCTGAAATATCCCAACATTTTAGGTTCAAAAGGTTCAAGTGGGCCAAGCTTCACATGGCGTGGGGTTTGGGGCTGTTTTCAAGCTTGGAGTGTATTGTTTCTGCCTCTGTCTTCAAGAAAAATTGGCTAGCACGTGGAATAGCTCTCAATGTTGGCCCATTATTTTGAAGCTATGGAGTAGGATTTTTGTGACTCTGAAATGGGTTCCCTTGGGCAGTTTTTATAACTGCTCATGGGAGTTGGGCCCAGGTGTTAAATTTGTATGGGCCAGTGTGTATATTGGCTAGTGTGTTAGGTTGTTCACCCGTGGACACTGTTTTATGTTGTATTTTTGTTTATTTGCCCATATATCTCCCCAAGTTTCCTTCTATTATTTTTATGGTAGGGGTCACTTGGGGACAAAAAGGATATATGGGCAAAGTTGGGTTATAGTTTGTTTTATTTGTTTGCGCTTCCCCCCCTTTCTTTGGGGGCAAAATTAAATATGTTGTACTACCTAGGGCGTGCCTCTTGTAAATGTATAATTTTTTGTCTTTAATTTATGACTTATCCACCAAAAAAAAAAAACTTTGTATTTTTAGTGTAAGATTGAAGAAGTTTTTTTTTTGGGGGAAAAAATTTTGGTTTAAAATTTATTGAGTGGTGTGGGCTCATGGCTAGCAATTGTAATATTCTTTGAAATCTTGATATCGTAGTTTTGATTTTATAGGATATTATTTTAGGTTTCTTTGCAATTTTTATAAAGAAATCAACTTTTTGAATGTATTTAGCTAGGTGTTGATTCAAGGTTTTTTTTTTAAGGTCCCTAATATTACAATTTTTGGAGATAAAGGACACCCCAAACTTTCATACAACTTTAGGTCCCTAAAAAACTTGAGCCTCTTCCCTTCAAAATTATTGGACCAAAATATCCTTGTGTTATACATTCAGTCTAACGTTTTTCACTTTTTGAAAATTTTCAAAACTTAAAAATTCAATAACTTTTGATTTAGATGTTCATTTTTAACAAAAAATTTATTTTCAGAATGCTCTCGTCCAGATCTATCAAACAAGATCTGTGATGAATATGAAATTCAGAAAATAAAAATTGACAAAAGATTCTTCGTGGGTCATATTCGGGATTTCCAATATTAGACTAGAGAACTCATGCACATACTCGCTAATAGACTTTGTATGCATAAGATTCTTCATGTTTCTTCTTGCTTGATAGGCCACATCCTCAGGATAAAATTGTTTCTTAAGTTCTTTTTTGAAGTCATCCTAAGTTGTTATGGTTCCATGTTCGCATGCGTTCGACGCCACCACAACGTTGCTGTGTCAGTGAGGTATAGGATGCCAGTCCTTATCTTGCTTCTTTCATCTGTTATGGTCACTGGCTTAGAAGTATCTCTCCATATGCCAAAACTAGTTATCCATCTCTCTTCCCATCGAAAGGCTTTGGTTTCGGCACCATCACCTTAGTTGTCCCTAGCAAGGCCATAGCTCCCCCAGTTCGTTTGCACATTGCCACGTCTTGGTATACCTTCTCCAAGCGGGCTTCAAAGCTTTCGAGCATTTTCAACACCTTGGTTTGGAAGGCGTCATTGGCTTCATTGTCATGCGTCATTGGCTTCATTGTCATGCGTTGCGGTGTTGATGGTGGCTAGCATACCGTTTTGGAGGTCCTTGATCTCTCCTTTGAGATCTTCCATCTCGCACTTAAGGCATGGCTCCAACACATCAAGGCGTTCCCTTGAATCGCCCATAGCAAGCTCCATCTTGGCCAATTGTGCCTCTGCAGTTGCAGCAACATTGCGCCCATCCCTCGACTTGTCCCTCTTTGACTTTGTGGTGTTGTCCTTCCCACGGACTTGCTCATCCGCATTTTCCACCACGCCATGTGACATTTTTGTCATGACCTACTCTGATATCACGTGTCACGGCCTTGGTTTTTTCCGAGCTATATGTGGCACTTACTCACAAACTAGACAAGTGATGCTAAGGCCTCATTTGGCATGCTAGTGTTTTAGGCAAAAAGTCAAAAAGTTACTAAAAAAAATCAAAAAGCCTATAAGTTATACCAAAAAGTCAAAGATTTCATTCTCTCTACTTTTTACACATCTTTTCGTAAAAAAATTAAAAAGCCATTCTAAACATACCAGTTTTTTTTTTACCCCCTCATATTTTAGCCAAAAGTCAAAAAGTTACTAAAATAGCCTATTCCCAAACGAGGCCTAAGTCAACCTTTAACCTTTTAGTTCATGAGGGAGAGATAGCGCGCACACAAGAAAGTTGAGAGAATGCTTTTGTATTCACTGTAGAGAGAACTCTTACACTTTGGATGGATGTGAGGCAAATGAGCCCTCACCCCTTACATAGGTAACCTAGCCTTCCTAGGAACATTCTAGAGCCCTTATTAATTAGGGTGTGTAGAAGCTTCATGGAGGCTTCTACCACCTTACAAGAATATTCTAGATCCTACTCAAGAACTATCTATGTACATTCTACAATCATGTACAACCTTCCCACATTCTCTCAAGTCTTCCAGGATATTCTAGAGTCTTCCATTAGCCCCTCTTGCTTGATCCCTCCTTTTGGTAGGCTATTCTGGCTAGATAACTTGGTAGGGTGTGACATTACACTCTGTTTGTTTGGGTGGAAAACATTTTCTACGGATTTTTTTTCTTCTATGTTTGGTGGTGGTGGTAGTGGAACAGACATGGAGGTGGAGGTGGAGGTGGTGGGGTGACAGCGGCGGTGATGGCGGCGGTGATGGTGGCAGTGACTGTGGTGATGGTGGTGTGATATTGGTAAAATTCTTGTCCGAAAAACATTTTTCGCCTTTTAAAAGTGGAAAACATTTCTACCCAAATATGCTTGTTTTTTATTAACCATGGAAAACGTTTTTCGATGAGTTTCGTTTTCCATTATACCAAATACCAAAAAATATGAAAAACATTTTTTAGAAAATGTTTTCCACCGAAACAAACGAAGCATTATTTCCTCTTGTAGTTAGGTCCTAACTGAGATTTTTTGGACCTTCAAGTGCCATTAAATTTTCAATAGTCAAAATTACCTTTCAAACAATGATTGTCTGAGGGGTGGTTTTACAATTCTCATTCGTCCCAAATAGACCTTTGTTGGATCCTTGATCCGGTGCCTGAAACAAGAAACACTCCAGTTGGAGGTGCCAGAATTAGCACTTCAACGGTCAAGGTAGATATTGGCTTAGAAGATTAGGCAAGTTCGGTATTTTGAGAAAATGAAATCATTTTTGTGATAGTGCATACCTTTCTTCTTCCATTTACCTTCCTTTAGTATAGATATTTCCTACGTAGTTTCATCTTTCTTTCATTTTCATCACAATGTCAGGCCGATGTTCCTATTGCACTTTTGGAAAGAGACAGTTTGGGCCCACCTTGATTAGGATAGCCTACCGAATTGCATCTCGGCATGAATGCTCCATTGTCGGATCAAGTGCTCGGCACATCATCTAGCCGATGAAGGGGTTTATTTGGCACTGAGCCTTTGCAATCCAGTGGGCCTGGCTGGCACTCGGCATGGTTGGACTTGGGCCCATTAATGATTGGCTTGGACATGCTTTGTTTGCCGAATGTGCAATTTCTATACTCAGCTCACACAGATTGTTTATCATTTGTGATTGTCTATAAAGGAGCATGATGTTGTGACATTTATTTTAATTTTCAAAACTTTAAAACATTAATTTTAAAAGTGGAAAAACTGAAAAATTTCTCAATTTTAAAACTGAAAAAATTGATAATGTTCTCAATTTTAAAATTGGGAAAAAACTAAGAAATTTTTTAGTTTTACGGGATAGTTTCACAAACTGAGAAATTATCAAATTTCGTACAGCCAAAAAAATAATATTTTATTTTTATAAAATTTTATATTCGATATTGGTCTTGGTAGATCTAAAATGTTTGATAGATCTCATTGTTAGACTCTAAAAATATACATTTTATTAAAAATAAGTGTGTTATAAAAATTATAAAGTTTTTAATTTTTTAAATAACAAAATAAAAATAATGAGTAAGGAGAACTTATTTAGTGCTCTTAGGGCATGGTCATGTGGTGCCCAGAAGTGCTTTGATTGGTGGAGAGGATGGGGCCCACAATTTTGTGTTGGGGTATGGAGCATAATGTTTGGTAATTAGTGAATAACATTGTCACGTGGTGCATTTGGAGCACTTAATAATTTTTCTTAGCAATTAATGAATTGGCGCTTCTCAATTCCTTCCATCCTTTTAAAAGGGTAAAGCAGTCATATAAATTAAAATCTTTGAAAAATGGATGTTATTGGTTAAAAACAATGAAGTATGACTTAATATATTTTGATTAATTACCTCATTTATATATTTTTAATAGAGAGTATCTCTTTTATCAAATTCGTGGTTATTCTTTCTGTTTGAGTTTCATTCCATTATTCTTCCCTGCATCAGTTCTAGAGGACCCTAAACAAGAATAGGCAAAGATGGCTGACTTGGACCTGTGGTACCTGGAACGTAGATCGTCCTGGTACGTGGAACAAGAATGGGAATGTGGTATGCCACATGCTCTAAAATGTGGTACGATAGGGGTAAATTTGTGTATATTATACTTAAGAATTTAAGGTGCTTCTAGGCATCCAATAAAATGTAATGTTTTCTATGAGCATTATAATCCATTTTTTTATGTTTATGTCTTGTCAAAACTTATCTCAGTTTAGATTTTAGTTCATTTTTTTAATTTTTTACCTCCTAAGGTAATATTTAAGGACATATATTGAAATTTTTTTTGGGATTGCTTTAGATCATTAAATTTACTATTTTGGAATAGAAGTGTACCATGTTTCGGAACGTGCATATGGAAGTGTACCATGTTTTGGAACGTGCGTACTAATATGTAATTCACTAGGGTATTAGCGTTTTCTGGTAACACAGATTTGGACACTATTGAACTGGAAGAGATTGCTTAGGATGGTAAGGCAGAGGATTGTTGTTCATTGGAGCACTGGAGTGCGGGGATTGTTCCCATCATTGAAATTAGAGTGTAGGACTGAGCTTTCCAAATTATATAGACAAAAAGTGCTTAGAATTGATGAGCCATGTGGGAAAATTTACCTTCTTTCTTTGATTTTCAACAAGCATTTTTGGAATGTAACAATTCCATTCAGTTTGATTTTGGAAAACTTGCTGATCACAGATTAGGTCGTTCTTACTAGGTCCAAGAAAAGGACCATGGATGATTCCTACCTATGAAGCATGTGTACGTGTACGTCAATGTGGTAAAATTTTTAAAAAGTATGTTACGGGTACGGCTAGGGCTGGGTACAATAAAATGTTAGAAGAAAATAAGAATAAATAAATAAATAAAGTTCAATGAAATTAATTTTACTTTTGTATTAGAAGAAAATACTGTTTTGATTGAAGTACAGTATGATTTAGGTATATATTAGTTAAAAAGTAAGAAGAAAATTTGTTACATGTTTTGTGTACCTAGAAAGTATAGAGAAGTACTATATGAAGCACCAGTATCCGGTAAGTAACCGGTACAGATAGGGCATGTTTGTCAAAATACTCATGCATGCTTTGTAGATTCCTACTGATGATGCGCTGAGAAGTACGTTGTTAGAATTGGCTTGGAATGCTTTTAAGGCCATAAGCTCTAGATTTGGGGGTTCCATTATAGCCGAAAATGAGAGAATTTTTTAACAGGAAAATATCGTTTATTAGGTAATGGAGGCTATGGGTATAATTTGCCTTTGAAATCTTATTGAAAGAAGAGAGTAGAAATTATCGATTAATAATTATGATAGCATAAAAGATGACTTGGGTTGAAAGCACCTTCGAGGTTAAAAGGGCCACTGGTGCTGCAGATAAGGATTCTAAAGCATTATTATTCACTACTTTAGTTGCCTTAAAAAGGATGTTATGACAAACATGAACCAAAACTCTATTGTCTGGACCCTTTTCACTTTTTCAATCGTTGGGCCAATTCAAACAAAGTGCGCATTCAGAGACTCCAAAGTCATACACTCACACTTGCCCAAAATTAGGAGCCAAAGTGGACCGAGAAGAAGGAAGGAAGAGGTTTTTTTGGCACTGAAATTTAATGGGGACCTGAATCAAACTGGATCATTTGTCAGGCTATTGTTCCCTTGTTCCCTCAAAGTTACGGAGTCGGACATCGATTTCCTCTTGCTCTTAGCTTGAGAAGAGGTATATCATCTTGTTATCTTCTAGCTAATAAGGCCCTGATTTATGGGGATTGTTATTAAAAATAAATAATAATAATAATAATAATAATAATAATAATAATAATAATAAAACCTTCTATAAAAATCTAATGGATTGAGACTTGGATGATGGATTGTCTCATAAAATCTCATGAGAATGCCAACAAATTTACTCATTCTGATACCTTGTTCTAGTCGCAAGATGAAGATTTAGATTATTTGTGAGATTTCACCAACAAAGTAAGACAAGCATCTTGAATATGGCTTTTAAGGGCCTGTTTGGTATCATTTTTGATTTTTGTTTTTTGTTTTCATTTTTGGAGAACATATAAAATGTGTTTACCGAACTATTTCTGAAAATGTTTTAGGAAGAGGGGGAAAAAAAAAAAAATCTGAAAGCAATCCTATCTTTGGAAACACAAAATTTAAAGTTTCTGAAAACTTTTTTTTGGTCAAAAATGAAAATGATACAAAAAACGATAGTTTTTTTTTTTTTTTGGAACTTTTCATTATTTTTGTTTCAGAACAGGCTTTAATTGTTTCCAATACTGAAAGGGTGAATAAATCACTTGGTTTGCTTTTTGAAGGCAAAGTTTCACATGCTGAATGTTGAATCAAAGATTGTAAGTTTTGATTATCGACCAACGTCATTATAGTTTTAAAAGAATGATGAAAGAATGTTGTTATCCAAAGTTGAATGACTTTTCCACGTAACTAATGAAAAACATGACAGATTATGGAACCAATTGATTAAAAGCTTTTTTCTGTTTCATTTTACGTCATAATAATATTCCCCAATTAATGGCATGATGGTAAGTGCTCTCTGCCCCTAGCCTTACGGTTCTGGTTTCAAGGTACAAGTATCAGTTTCTCCACAAAAAAGAAAAATGAATAATGAAAAAAGATTGTCTGCTCACTTCCTCTCCCAAATCATGTTGTAAATGGGAGTCTTGTGCACCGAGTCTGACCTTTGAATACTATTCCATGATGGCTAATGACATTTAGAGGAAAAAGTGTTTTTGTTACTTTTTCTCATCCTCCAAGGCCTATGGTGGTTTCGGCATTGTATTTTTTAGTGACTTTTTGATTTTTTTACGAAAATATGTGTAGAAAAAGTATGGAGAAGGGATTTACTTTTTGTAGTGGCTTTTTGACTATTTTGTTAAGTAGCCAAACCACCAGTTTCTGAAAGTGGTATCCCTGATTAAATGGTCTTTTAGGTGTTTTCCCATTTAAATATAAGACTAGCTATAAAGTTGATCTATGAATGAAAAATAAGTATTTCTTGATTAATAGGAATCTAAAAGTTTTGAAGAAAAGTAAGACAATTCTTTCTACCCTTATGAATTCAACTGTTACTGGTTCAATCTATTATTACACTACAATATTTGTCTTTTATCCAAATGAATTCTGATGCAGGGAAAAGAATGTTTCTAGGGGTAAAATTAATATATGTTCTATAATATTCTAAATATGTAATTGTCGAACACGAAAATAGAGTATAAAAATTAACCAGGACTTGGTGGGTGACATCGACTACCTTAAGTAGGTAGCATATTTGATTTTGGCACATTAGAATTCATTTTTATAACAACTTCTTAGTGTTTTGTTTGGAACAGGGTACTGGATTGCTTCTTAAGTAAACATGGCACAGTGTGGTGGAGAAGATTTTGTTTCTTTGAATATTTATGAAATGCTTGATGATTTCTCCCGTTCACCAACGGAGTCTTGTATATTTAGATTACATGGAGAACTACGTCAGGTAAACGACAAGGCCTATGACCCAGAGATTGTTTCAATAGGTCCTTACCACCGTGGTAAACAAAACCTACAGATGATGGAGCGGCACAAGTTACGCTATTTTCATTCACTTCTTCAAGAAAAAAATCAGAGTCCAGAAAAATATTTCTATGCTATTGGATCACTAGAACAAGATGCACGTCAATGTTATGCTGAACCGATAAGCCTTACTTCAGATGAATGGATCAAAATGATGGTACTGGACGGTTGCTTTATCATTGAATTGTTGCGGAAGTTTGATATGGAATTCTTGAGAGATGAGAATGATCCTGTTTTTAAAAGGGACTGGATTTTTAATAGGTTGCAGAGCGATTTAATGTTATTTGAAAACCAAATTCCGTTCTTTATACTGTGCGAGTTATTTGATATGATCGAGGCACCAAACAACCATAACAGGCTCATTTATTTGGCCTTGAGATTTTTTAGTGATCTTTTACCAGGTACTGGTAAAATGGAAAATGGAAAACAGTCACAACGTAAGATCAGTCATTTACTCGAGTTGATACACAGTAACTGGCGCCCGTCATTTGCAGGGGTGGAGCCTGTTGAAGATGCCTCAAATAAAAAAGGAAAAGGGAACTGGCGATTCATTCCTAATACAAGAGAGCTCCAAGAAGCTGGAGTTAAGATAGAGAAGTTTGAGGTTACAGGAGGTGCCTTGTTTGATATCGAGTTCAAAAGTGGGGTAATGCGGATTCCACCTTTAACCATTGAAGGCAGAACAGAATCATTCTTTAGAAACCTCATTGCATACGAGCAGTATAGTCCTGATAACCAATTCAGTTATGTCACTGATTATGTGAAATTTTTAGATTACCTCATTGACTCTCCGAAGGATGTCAAAGTACTTTCTCGTCGTGGTATCATTGATAATTGGCTAGGTGATGATGAAGCAGTTTCCAACTTATTTAACAAGATTAGTGACACAGTCTCGGGGACGAGCATGCATTTCCGGTATGCTGATATCTTCAACAGGGTAAACATCCATTGCAGCAGGCCCTGGAATCTGTACAGGGCAAGTTTGAACCGGAACTATTTAAATAACCCGTGGGGAAGGATTTCAATTCTGGCTGCTTTGGTATTACTTCTACTCACTTTGACACAAACTCTATTTACGGTTTTTCGTGGGAAATTGTAATTGTTGGAGCAACAAAATAGACGGTCACAAGTTATTGGTGAAAGTATCAGTGTGCTCTTCTTTATGGTCTTTAAACTCTCCGTTTGTAATTACTTTGACAATATTCATACATATATGTATGATATGTTGTGTATGTTTGCTTTGGATATTGATTTGCTCTTCATGTAAGACTAAATTTAATTATTTAGTTGTTATGGTAACTCACATGATATGGCGATATGAATTATAGATTTAATAAGATTATAGTGACCACAAGTTATTACTTGATTGGTCAATATGTGGAGTAGTTTCTAAATCTCCTACTTTGATGGGCAAGCGGAGTTATAGTTATATTAGGTAATTGGTGTTCTCTCTATCTATAAAAGTATATTTAGATCCCCATCAAAATAATTCAGAATTTAATATATTCTAAAGAGGGTCAAGAGAGAAACTTTTTTCCACTAATATTGATATTAGGTTTACATTCAGTCAATTATGGATCAATTCGAAGGTTTCGCATAACTGATTCGGATATGTTATTTATTTTTTGCATTATGTTATTATTTGTGAAAATTATGATAGTTCATGATTTTGGATTATGAAGATTGTTACATGCATAAGACCATATTATTATGATTTTCCTATAACATAAAACTGTCTTGTATACCTATCAATTTTATACTCTTATGCTTTGAATGCGTGATTGTCTATATGCAAAATTATTTTCAATTACGCACAGATTCAATAATGTGTTATCAAAATTTGAATCATATTTAAATCGCTTGCTTGATTTGATTTGTTTTCAGTTATTATCTTAAACCGTTTGCATGATTTGATTTTTTATCAGTTATTATCTTACTTGGTTCAAAGCAACAATGGTTTCATAATGGATCAAATTTGATTTGACCATATCATGCTTTTTTATCATAATCTTGTACCATGGTAAGCATATGGATTGAAGTATATATATAGTCATTGTATATATTGTTATGGTGATTTAACTAAAATAAAATTTTAGTATGTTATTTGACGCAATGTATTAGTTCTGCCCATAGCCATTCTGATGTTGATGTTCCTTCTCGATATGATGGAAACCGATCATAATGTTTTACTATTTGGTTTCGTATTTGACATTCTTTTTGTGTGAGTGATTTTAACCAAAATCAATTAATGTTATCTTGATACAAATATTTTGGACATTAAAGGAATGTGGGTTGCTACGGATTTTATTCTTATGATTTAGTAATATCCACTACGAATTATGATGATAAATAATTGTGAATAAATTATTATTTATTCAATAATGTACATGCAAAGTTTTTATTTTGATTTGAAATCTAAATTATGATACAATTAGTAGTTACCAAAGTGACCCAATTGGGATAGGATAGTTGATGGGTATTCATAATTGATATTGGAATGAATACCCAAAGGTAATAGACCTACTTAATTATGAATATTTTATCAACTAGTCTTATTGGTGAAAGAGAATCACTATAATTGTTAAATAATATGCCATTAGATTATCTCAAAGGTAGATCACGGTGATACTATTTGTGATTGTTTAAATATGTGTTTATCTTGACTAATTGTCAATTCAACAATAATAGGTGGCTCGAAAAATATGGTTCGAATGGCTCGAAACACCAAAAATGACGTCATTTTGGGTGTAAAACGACGTCGTTTTGATACATTCGAGTCATTTGAGCCACAAAAATTCGGGCCACCAAACATTTTCCTTGTCAATTATTGATTACTCTTAGCATTAATGTAGTAAGCATGAATTATTAAGTATAGTTTTATTTCGCTATATTTGTATACTTTGTTTGTTTTGATTTTAAATGAATTTTTTTTTTAATAAAATGAATAGAATAAGTTCAGTTTCATCTCGATATTCTGAATTTTGACTCAGTGTTACTATTTGAGAAATTTACTGCTATTATGATTCAAGCAAAATACTTTTCATAAAGTATAAAAGAATCGAACAAATAAAGTTTATATTTTTATGCGAATGATTATAGCAAATATTAAGTTTTAACTTCCTTAAATTGATAATACTAAATAATGTGAAAGAACGTTTATAGCGATCCCGGTTTTCCCTTTCTATATCTGTTGTATTCCGGACTTTGGTTTCGTGGAGTTGGTAGTTGTATCTATCTTATTGTCGTCCTTTGATTCCATTTGTTTGAGTTTTAAGATATGTTGGGCATGTTTCGAGCAGGTGGGTTGAGCCTTAGGCTAAAATCTTGTTGCTAGGTTTTTGGTCGTTCCGCTCGAGCGGGTCGTCTAGTGCTCGAGCGGAGATTGCACACTCCCAGTATTTTTGTGCTCTGCAAAACTTCTGCAAGCATGTTTTTCACGCTCGAGCGGGTTTCGTTACGCTCGAGCTGTTGGGCTCGAGCAGGTATGTTAGCGCTCGAGCGGGTAGTATATTGTCTGTGAAAGTTCTGAGAGGGGGAAATCTACGCTCGAGCGGACTGGTTTTACGCTTGAGTGGATGTACTTTATTCTTGTGTCTTGGAGCTCGAGCGGGACTTCTTGCGCTCGAGCGTGTCCAGATTTTTGTGCTTGACGCTCGAGTGTTCTATTCTCCGCTCGAGCGGGAATGTCGTATATCAGATGGCAGGTAGGCATTTTTGAATCACTTTTTACATTTACTCTCTCTCTCTTATTTTCCCAAAACCGATTTTGAGAGCCTCTGTCTCTAGAAACTCCATTCTCTCTAGGGTTCGATCTAGTAGGAGTGATTTCCTCACCTTGGGTCTTTGTAAAAGTTGTGTTGATCGTCGAGGGCTATCTTTTGATCCGAAAATTTTGGGATTTGGAGCATCTTCAATTTTTTCATCTTCTTCCCTTGGGCTCCGAATTTGAGGTAGGGATTCCTGCTCACTCTTATGGGTTTTGACCTAGATATTGAGTTTGTTGTATAAATGGTTTTGGGTTTTGGAAACTAGGGTTTCAAATGTATAATTTTGAAAAGAGGGTTTTGTTTATTTTGGACCATAAATACGTATTTGGGTATCAAAATGAGTATATTGATGTTGTTGGTAATGTATGGACTCTTGGAGTCAATATTGGGAATAAATGGGAAAATGCCATGTTTGGGTATTTTTGGGTCATTAGTGTAATTAATGACAATTGTTGAGAAAATATGAAATTGAGTTGAATATAATGAAATTGGCTCATTATGAGATGGATTAGTGAAGTTGGATTTATTAATCGCTCACTTTTGAAAATATGGATAAATTATCTGTTGACGCGTTTATTATCTGTTTAGAAATATTTGTTTTGGGCTACCGGTGGAGGGTAGTCGTGATTGTTGTAAACAATGCATGATGATTAGGCAAACTAAAACTAATCAACGGAATGTGTCATCGAATATGACAGTTGAAAGAATACATTAACTTTATGTATTGTTTGATGATGCATATGATGATTGTTTATATGCATTGTGTTGTGTGGGAGGAGATAGGGGATGTACACTACGGTTTAGGGGAAGATAGGGGATGGACCACTAAACCGGTTAATGTTTGGGAGAAGATAGGGGATGGACTCCGGTGATACAGCTCATATGCTTATCCGTTGAAATGTTGATATAGCTTATATGCTTATCTATGGAAGTGTTGATATAGCTCATATGCTTATCTATGGAAGTGTTGATATAGCTCATATGCTCATCTGTTGAGATGTTGATACAACTAGTATGCTTATCTATTGTGAAATGGGAAACGTTTAATATAAATTATTATCTCATTTAGAGTGTTTGGCCAGGTTCTGAGCCATGGTTGTGAATTGAGAATTGAATAAGAAATGGAAAATGAAATGAAATATGGTCATAGTTGTCATGTAATGGAAATAGTTTATGAATTGATCTATGCGAGTCAAACATTTATCAATTGCTAATGTCTTAGTTACTGCTTATATTGTGTTTAGCATATCTCTACTGAGCATTGGCTCACGCTTTATGGGACATCATTTTCAGTTATAGGTAGCATGCCACCTCTAAGGACATAGCTTGGATGGTTAGGTGTACATGGTTCGGATTGGTTCGGTTCTGAGAAAATCAAAGAACCGAACCGATCCTAACGGTTCTGTGATTTTGAGAACCAGACCAGACCGTTACATTTTGTAAAACCGGACTAGAACCAAACCGAAAAAATGGTTTGGTTTCGGTTTGGTTTACGGTTCCAAAAATTTCTATTTACAAGAATAAATTGTTAATATTAGCAAAATAATTACTCAAACTAATTACATTTAATTCATGATAAAAACTAATAATATTAAGGCATTACTTAATATTATATATCTATACCATCCTACTATCATTAAAATTATAAAAAACTAATTAATAAAAATAAAACTTGATATTATATATATATATCTTTTAAAATTCGGTTCGGTTCGGTTTGGTTCAAATCGCGGTTTTTTCATAAAATCCATTAACTGAACCGTTTTTACGGTTCTCATATTTCTTAATCCGAAACCAAACCAATTCTTAATAGAACCGAACCAAACCGTACAATTCGGTTTGGTTCGGTCCGGATTACCAGTTTGAACGGATTTTTGAACAGCCCTAGGTTATAGGAGTTGAAGACTCTTTTTGATTATTTTGTTTGTATTACATGTATATCAAGCCCAGGGCTTATTTGTATAGAGTAAGTACTCTTCTTTTTTTGTAACCAAGTGTTGACTTGGAAAGCTGTAAGCCCGTAGGGCATTTGCTTTTGTTGTTAACATGTAATACTGTTGTAAGAACTACTCTGATGAATAGAAATGTGTCGATTTCTCTTATATCATTGCATGTCTAAAATGATGGGTTTTATGTATTTATTTGAGGGCGTTACAACTTGGTATCAGAGCGTACCGGGTTCGAATACTTTGGGTACGTGGGAAGTGATTAGTATCACAATGGGTTTGTCTCGCTTGATAGAGACTTAGATGTAGTGTCATATGCTATGTGTTTAATTGATAACATGCTTATGTGATTATATGGGTATGGAATGTAGTTTCTAGGATGTTGATTGGATCCTTGGGTTTCTGGGAGTCTTGCTGGAAAAGCACTTGATCAATGCTGTTTCTAATCGGAACTCTAGTAACGCCTCGGGACTGTCACTATCCGGAAATGAAATTCGTGAGTGCTTATGTGTTTGTGTGCTTACGTGGAGTAAATTACAGTTGTCCATGCATTAGGACGCGAGTGTTTTAGTTTCGGCACATTTATGAATGTGCTAATGTTCTTGTCACCTTTATTAGGATGTCAGGACGAGTATGAGGACGTGGAGGGAGACGTGGTAGGCGTGGTAGGCAGGAGATGCCTTTACCGGATGATATTCCGGCACAGCAAGAGGGAGTTGGCCAGGCCAATGTGGCCGAGCCAGCGGGTCAGTAGGCTATGAGTGCCTTGGCCCGAGAGATAGCAGGAGCTTTGGGTATTCTCAGAGCTAGGAATCAGGATCAGGCCCACGTTGCTAAGGCAGGGCCTTCTTTCGTGAAGAGGGAATTCTTCCGGTCTAACCCGGACGAGTTTGTTAGGGATTCAAAGGAGCCACTTAAGGCTGACGAGTGGTTGGAACAGATGGAAAAGACGTTCGACATGCTTGACATCGAGGACGGGGCTTTAAAAGTGACATTGGCATCTTTCTAACTGAAGGGAGATGCGGGTCAGTGGTGGAAGTACGAGAAGGGTAGTGTTGGTGGTGTATGGGAGGCGTTTGTGAATGCCTTCCAGGAGAAGTTCTTATCTTCAGCTGCCAGGGAGAAGCTGAGGGAACAGTTTTGCCAGCTTAAACAGCAGGGTTTGTCAGTGGCCGAGTTTGAGGCAACATTTACCAGTCTGTCCAGGTTTGCACCTGAGCTTGTGGCGTCCGAGGAACACCGTTGCTTTGAGTTTGAACGGAAGTTGAGGCGTGGACTCAAGTTGAGGGTTGGAGGGTCTTTTATTCGAGAGTATAGACGTTTGGTGGATGCTGCAGCTCATATGGAGATTATGATGCAGGAGAAGGATGAGGAGAAGCATAGAGGCTCCAAAAGGAGCCAATATGGCCAGGGTGATGGCAGGAGACAGAGAGGTTTTAAGCCTCAGCAGTCTTAGTGTGGTTTGGCTAGATCGACCTTTCCAGTGCCGAGTGCAGGCTTCGGGAGAGGTAATCAGGGAGGTTTGACTTGTTTCACATGTGGCCAGTTGGGTCACAAGTCTTCGGTTTGCCCACAGAAAGGAGGAGGTCAGCGAGCTGCTTCTTCTTCGGCTCAACCTCAGGGCCAGAGTCTGGGTAGGGGCCAGCCATTGCCATGCTATCAATGTGGTCAGCCTGGGCACCTGAAGAGGTTTTGCCCACAGTTGAGTGCCACTTCGGGAGCGTCTGGTTCTAGGCAGACGCAGAGTTATCAGCCAGCCCAGTCTGTGCAGGCCTCGAGGGCCAATCCGGGAGCTTCGTCGTCCCAGTCAGTGCAACAGTCTTTCGCTCCTAGAGGTGAGCAGGTGGATCAGGGGCCTACAGGGCGCATGTATGATGTTACCACGCAGGACCTAGTACCAGCTCCATCAGTTGTGAGAGGTACCTTTCTGTTTTGCAACTCGGTTGCTAGTGTGTTGATTGATACGGGTGCATTTCATTCTTTTGTATCTGCTGCATTCACATCTGTGTTGGAGTTGGAGTTGGCACAATTAGCATCTCTTATATGTGTTGTATCACTTGTTGGGAGTGAATTGATTTTGAAACACGAATGTAGAGGTTGTGATATAGAGGTCGCCGACTGTAGGCTTCCGTTTCCTTTTGTTGTTATGCCCATGACAGATTTTGATGTTATTTTGGGTATGGACTGGCTATCATCATACCGGACTGTTATCGATTGTTACCGTTAGAGGGTCACAGTATGTATCTTGAGCGGGGATTGCTTTCATTTTTTGGGGGATCGGGTTGGTAGTGTGTTGCCACCGGTGTATCATCCGCGAGGACGGAGTGAGCTTAGTGGTCTACTTGCTAGCTTCATGAGTAGTGAGTGTGATGAGACCTAGATTGTATTACCGAGAGTGGTTTGTGAGTATTCGGATGTTTTTCCCGAGAATCTCGTTAGTTTGCCACCTCACCGAGAGATCGAGTTCTCTATTGATTTGGTGCCCGGCACGGCGCCGATTTCTATGGCACCTTACCATTTTGCCCCAGCCGAGTTGAGTGAGTTGAAGATTTAGCTCCAGGAATTGCTAGATAAGGGCTTCATCCGCCCTAGTGTTTCGCCGTGGGGAGCACCGACCCTCTTTGCTAAAAAGAAGGATGGTGCCTTGAGACTTTGTATCGACTATCGGAAGTTGAATCGGGCTACGGTCAAGAACAAGTACCCTATGCCCCGTATAGATGATTTGTTTGACCTGTTGAAGGGTTCCCGTTGTTTCTTTAAGATAGACTTGAGATCGGGTTACCACCAGTTGAGGGTCAGGGAGGAGGATATTCCGAAGACGGCATTCCGTACGCGGTATGGCCATTATGAGTTTCTGGTGATGCCATTTGGGCTTACCAATGCACCGACAGTCTTTATGGACTTGATGAACCGGATCTTCCGGGAATTCTTAGATCGATTTGTGGTCGTCTTCGTGGACGACATTCTTATCTATTCGCCTTCTGAGGAGGAGCACGAGGTACACTTGAGAGTGGTGCTTGAGCTGCTTAGAGCCCATAGGCTGTATGCCAAGTTTGGGAAATGTGAGTTATGGTTACGAGAAGTCAAGTTCTTAGGCCATGTGGTATCCGGGGAAGGGGTGTCTGTTGATAAATCCAAGGTTGAGGCAGTGCAAGGTTGGGCACAGCCTAAGAGCGTTTTTGAGATCCGCAGTTTTTTGGGATTAGCTGGGTATTACCGCCGGTTTGTGAAGGATTTCTCCAGGCTAGCTTCGCCGTTGACTAAATTGACGTAGAAAGGAGTCAAGTTTGTATGGAGTGAGACTTGTGAAAAGTCGTTCCAAGAGCTGAAAGTTAGATTGACCACCGCTCCGGTTTTGATTATTCCGGAGAGAGGGTTGGGGTATGCGGTTTATTGTGATGCCTCACGAGAGGGTTTGGGTTGCGTGTTGATGCAAGAGGGGAAAGTGGTAGCTTATGGCTCACGTCAGTTGAAAATACACGAGAAGAATTACCCTACGCATGATCTTGAGTTAGCAGCCGTGATTTTTACCTTAAAGATTTGGAGGCACTACCTTTATGGTGAGAGGTTCGAGGTGTTCTCGGACCATAAGAGTTTGAAGTACCTGTTTACACAGAGAGACTTGAATTTGAGGGAGAGAAGGTGGATGGAATTCATTGAGGACTATGATTTCGAGTTACACTATCACCCGGGAAAGGCCAATGTTGTGGCCGATGCCCTTAGTAGGAAATCCATTAGTGATGCAGCTTGTATAGCCATCTAGGAATGGGAGATGTTGGGTGCACTAGGCGAGTTTGATTTGCTTCTGGGCGAATCTGTTGAGGCTGCGGCCTTGTTTTCTGTTGTTGCACAGCCTACACTCGTGACTCGAGTGTTAGAGGCACAGAGAGGTGACATTGAGGTAGAATCCCTCCGAGAGAAGATCTCCAGTGGAAAGGTTGAGAAAGGTTTGTCGGTGTATCTCGACCTGAGTGTGAGATACAGAGACCGTTTGTTTGTACCGGAGTCTTGCTGAGAGGAAGTGCTTCGAGAGTCTCACCATTCACGCCTTGCGGTGCATTCGGGTGGCACCAACATGTATCATGATTTGGGTCTCCAGTTTTGGTGGCGGCGTATGAAAAGAGATGTGGCGATTTTTGTGTCGAAGTGCCTTACTTGTCAGCAAGTGAAGGCCGAGCATCAGAAGCCAGCGGGTTTGTTGCAACCCTTGCCTATTGCCGAGTGGAAGTGGGAGCATGTCACTATGGACTTCGTTGTAGGTCTTCCGAGGACTTAGCGGGGTAGTGATGCTATTTGGGTGGCTGTAGACCGGTTGACTAAGTCGGCGCACTTCATTCCTATGCGCGTGAGAGATTTGGTAGATCATCTTGCCGACTTGTATATACGGGACATAGTGAGGTTGCATGGAGTCCCAGTGACGATCGTCTCAGATAGAGACCCTCGTTTTACTGCTAGGTTGTGGCAGAGTTTCCAAAGTGCCTTGGGTACTAAGTTGACCTTTAGTACGGCTTATCATCCTCAGACTGACGGGCAGTCCGAGCGAACTATTCAGATCCTTGAGGATATGCTTCGAGGTTGTGTCCTTGACTTTAGTGGGACGTGGGAGAGGCACTTGCGCTTGGTGGAGTTTGCCTACAACAACAGTTTTCAATCGAGTATCGGTATGGCACCGTTTGAGGCCTTGTATGGCCGACCATGTAGGTTTCCAGTTTGTTGGGCCGAGGTGGGTGATGCACCTTTTTTGGGTCCGGAGTTGGTTAGGGAGACGACGGAGAAAGTTGAGCTTATCCGTAGGAGGCTTGTTACAGCCCAGAGTCGCCAAAAGAGTTATGCTGACCGTAGGAGAAGGCCTTTGGTTTTTGATATAGGTGACCATGTCTTTCTAAAGATATCACTTAGGCGAAGTTTGATGAGGTTTGGGAAGAGTGGGAAGTTATCCTCTCGGTTTATCGGTCCCTTCGAGATCCTTGAGAGGATTGGGGAGGTTGCTTATCGTTTAGCTTTGACACCATAGTTGTCCGGAGTGCAGGACGTGTTTCATGTGAGTATGCTTCGGAAGTATGAGCCGGATCCGTTCCATGTGTTAGATTGGACCGACTTAGAGGTAGATGAGGATGCCTCGTATGAAGAGAGACCAGTTCGGGTCTTGGACAGGCGGGATCAAGTCCTGCGTGGCAAGATCATTCCCTTGGTAAAGGTTTTGTGGAAACATCACGAAGTGGAGGAAGCCACTTGGGAACGTGACTTGGAGGTCCGGAAGAAATATCCGGACTTGTTTGTTGACGTGTAATCATACATTGGAAATTTTGTAATCTTATTGAACCTTAAGAGCATTATATATGTCTTAAGTTGTAAAACATTGTGAATGTTTTGGTTTATGGAAGTATTGTAGAACTTGCCTTGAAATGGAAGTTTGTTATAACATTGTATATGTTGAATATATTGTAGAAATGGAGATATATCATGAATGTGGAATATGATATAGAATTGTGAAACATGTATGTAGAAATTGATGAATTTCGAGGAAAGCATGTTGTTAATACATATTGAGATATGTGCTAAATTGCCTCTTGAATAGAGATGGAATGACCGGAAATGGGTCGAGTTGTTAAATTTTGCATTGTAATAATGTTGGGAATTGAGAAAATCTTGTTTTTGAAAAACTTGTATTTAATTTCGGGGACGAAATTTTTTAAGAGGGGAAGGTTATAGCGATCCCGGTTTTCCCTTTCTATATCTGTTGTATTCCGGACTTTGGTTCTGTGGAGTTGGTAGTTGTATCTATTTTATTGTCGTCATTTGATTCCATTTGTTTGAGTTTTAGGACATGTTGGGCATGTTTCGAGCCAGTGGGTTGAGCCTTAGGCTAAAATCTTGTTGCCAGGTTTTTGGTCATTTTGCTCGAGCGGGTCATCTAGCGCTCGAGCGGAGATTGCACACTTCTAGTATTTTTGTGCTCTGTAAAACTTCTACCAGCACGTTTTTCATTCTCGAGCGGGTTTCGTTACGCTCGAGCGGTTGCACTCGAGCAGGTATGTTAGCGCTCGAGCGGGTAGTGCTTTGTCTGTGAAAGTTCTGGGAGGGGGAAATCTACGCTCGAGCGGACTGGTTTTCACGCTCGAGCGGATGTACTTTATTCTTGTGTCTTGGAGCTCGAGCGGGACTTCTTGCGCTCGAGCGTGTCCAGATTTTTGTGCTTGACGCTCGAGCGTTCTATTCTCTACTCGAGCGGGAATGTCGTATATCAGATGGCAAGTAGGCATTTTTGAATCACTTTTTACTTTCACTCTCTCTCTCTTACTTTCCCAAAATCGATTTTGAGAGCCTTTGTCTCTAGAAACTCCCTTTTCTCTAGGGTTTGATCTAGTAGGAGTGATTTCCTCACCTTGGGTCTTTGTAAAAGTTGTGTTGATCGTCGAGGGCTATCTTTTGATCCGAAAATTTTGGGATTTGGGGCATCTTCAATTTCTTCATCTTTCCCTTGGGCTCCGAATTTGAGGTAGGGATTCCTACTCATTCTTATGGGTTTTGACCTAGATATTGAGATTGTTGTATAAATGGTTTTGGGTTTTGGAAACTAGGGTTTCAAATGTATAATTTTGAAAAGAGGGTTTTGTTTATTTTGGACCATAAATACATATTTGGGTATCAAAATGAGTATATTGATGTTGTTGGTAATATATAGACTCTTGGAGTCAATATTGGGAATAAATGGGAAAATGCCATGTTTGGGTATTTTTGGGTCACTAGTGTAATTAATGACAATTGCTGAGAAAATATGGAATTGAGTTGAATATAATGAAATTGGCTCATTATGAGATGGATTAGTGAAGTTGGATTTATTAATCGCTCACTTTTGGAAATATGGATAAATTATCTGTTGACACTTTTATTATCTGTTTAGAAATAATTGCCTTGGGCTACCGGTGGAGGGTAGTCGTGATTGTTGTAGACAATGCATATGATTAGGTAAACTAAAACTAATCAATGGAATGTGTCATCGAATATGACAGTTGAAAGAATACATTAACTTTATGTATTGTTTGATGATGCATATGATGATTGTTTATATGCATTGTGTTGTGTGGGAGGAGATAGGGAATGTACTCCACGGTTTAGGGGAAGATAGGGGATGTAACTCTAAACCGGTTAATGTTTGGGAGAAGATAGGGGATGGACTCCGGTGATACAGCTCATATGCTTATTCGTTGAAATGTTGATATAGCTTATATGCTTATCTATAGAAGTGTTGATATAGCTCATATGCTTATCTATGGAAGTGTTGATATAGCACATATGCTCATCTGTTGAGATGTCGATACAACTAGTATGCTTATCTATTGTGAAATGGGAAACGTTTAATATAAATTATTATATCATTTAGAGTGTTTGGCCAGGTTTTGAGCCATGGTTGTGAATTTAGAATTGAATAAGAAATGGAAAATGAAATGAAATATGGTCACAGTTGTCATGTAATGGAAATAGTTTATGAATTGATCTATGCGAGTCAAACATTTATCAATTGCTAATGTCTTAGTTACTGCTCATATTGTGTTTAGCATATCTCTATTGGGCATTGGCTTACGCTTTATGGGACATCATTTTCAGGTACAGGTAGCATGCCACCTCCAAGGACATAGCTTGGATGGTTATAGGAGTTGAAGACTCTTTTTGATTATTTTGTTTGTATTACATGTATATCAAGCCTAGGGCTTATTTGTATAGACTTAGTACTCTTCCTTTTTTGTAACCAAGTGTTGACTTGGAAAGCTGTAAGTGTGTAGGGCATTTGCTTTTGTTGTTAACATGTAAGACTATTGTAAGAACTACTCTGATGAATAGAAATGTGTCGATTTCTCTTATATTATTGCATGTCTAAAATGATGGGTTTTATGTATTTATTTGAGGGCGTTACAACTTGGTATCAGAGCGTATCGGGTTCGAATACTTTGGGTACGTGGGAAGTGATTTGTATCACAATGGGTTTGTCTCGCTTGATAGAGACTTAGATGTAGTGTCATATGCTATGTGTTTAATTGATAACATGCTTATGTGATTATATGGGTATGGAATGTAGTTTCTAGGATGTCGATTGGATCCTTGGGTTTCTGGGAGTCTGGCTGGAAAAGCACTTGATCAATGCTGTTTCTAACTGGAACTCTAGTAACGCCTCGGGACTGTCATTATCCGGAAATGAAATTCATAAGTGCTTATGTGTTTATGTGCTTACGTGGAGTGAATTACAGTTGTCCATGCATTAGGACGCGAGTGTTTTAGTTTTGGCACATTTATGAATGTGATAATGTTCTTGTCACCTTTATTAGGATGTCAGGATGAGTACGAGGACGTGGTAGGCGTGGTAGACAGGAGATGCCTTTACCGGATGATATTCCGGCACAGCAAGAGGGAGTTGGCCAGGCCAATGTGGCCGAGCCAGTGGGTCAGCAGGCTATGAGTGCCTTGGCCAAAGAGATAGCAGGAGCTTTGGGTATTCTCAGAGCTGGGAATTAGGATCAGGCCCACGTTGTTGAGGCAGGGCCTTCTTTCGTGAAGAGGGAATTCTTTCAGTCTTACCCGGACGAGTTTGTTGGGGATCCGAAGGAGCCACATAAGGCTGACGAGTGGTTGGAACAGATGGAGAAGACATTCGAGATGCTTGGCATCGAGGACGGGGCTTTAAAAGTGACATTGGTATCTTTCCAACTGAAGGGATATGCGGGTCAGCGGTGGAAGTACGAGAAGGGTAGTGTTGGTGGTGCATGGGAGGCCTTTGTGAATGCCTTCCAAGAGAAGTTCTTATCTTCAGCTGCCAGGGAGAAGCTGATGGAACAGTTTTGCTAGCTTAAACAGCAGGGTTTGTTAGTGGCCGAGTTTGAGGCCACATTTACCAGTCTGTCCAGGTTTGCACTTGAGCTTGTGGCGTCCGAGGAATGCCGTTGCTTTGAGTTTGAACGGAAGTTGAGGCGTGGACTCAAGTTGAGGGTTGGAGGGTCTTTTATTCGAGAGTATAGACGTTTGGTGGATGCTGCAGCTCATATGGAGATTATGATGCAGGAGGAGGATGAGGAGAAGCATAGAGGCTCCAAGAGGAGCCAAGATGGCCAGGGTGATGGCAGGAGACAGAGAGGTTTTAACCCTTAGCAGTCTCAGGGTGGTTTGGCTAGATCGACCTTTCCAGTGCCGAGTGCAGGCTCCGGGAGAGGTAATTAGGGAGGTTTGACTTGTTTCACATGTGGCCAGCTGGGTCACAAGTCTTTGGTTTGCCCACAGAAGGGAGGAGGTCAGCGAGCTGCTTTTTCTTCGGCTTGACTTGAGGGCTAGAGTCAGGGCAGGGGGTAGCCATTGCCATGCTACCAGTGTGGTCAGCCTGGGCACCTGAAGAGGTTTTGCCCGCCGTTGAGTGCCACTTCGGGAGCGTCTGGTTCTAGGCAGACGCAGAGTTATCAGCCAGCTCAGTTTGTGCAGGCCTCGAGGGCAAATCTGGGAGCTTCGTTGTCCCAGTCAGTGCAGCAGTCTTTTGCTTCTAGAGGTGAGCAAGTGGATCAAGGGCCTGCAGGGTACGTGTATGCTGTTACCACGCAGGACCTAGTACTGGCTCCATCAGTTGTGAGAGGTACCTTTCTATTTTGCAACTCGGTTGCTAGTGTGTTGATTGATACGGGTGCATCTCATTCTTTTGTATCTGCTGCATTCGCATCTGTGTCGGAGTTGGAGTTAGCACAATTAGCATCTCCTGTATGCGTTGTATCACCTGTTGGGGGTGAATTGATTTTGAAACACGGATGTAGAGGTTGTGATATAGAGGTCGCCGACAGTAGGCTTCCATTTCCTTTTGTTGTTATGCCCATGACGGGTTTTGATGTTATTTTGGGTATGGACTGGCTATCGTCATACTGGGCTGTTATCAATTGTTATCGTCAGAGGGTCACAGTATGTACCTTGAGCGGGGATTGCTTTCATTTCTTGGGGGATCGGGTTGGTAGTGTGTTGCCATCGGTGTATGATCCGCGAGGGCGGAGTGAGCTTAGTGGTCTACTTGCTAGCTTCATGAATAGTGAGTGTGATGAGACCCAGATTGTATTACCGAGAGTGGTTTGTGAGTATTCGGATGTTTTTCCTGAGAATCTTGTTAGTTTGCCACCTCACCGAGAGATTGAGTTCTCTATTGATTTGGTGCCCGGCACGGCGCAGATTTCTATGGCACCTTACCGTTTTGCCCCAGCTGAGTTGAGTGAGTTGAAGATTCAGCTCCAGGAATTGCTAGATAAGGGCTTCATCCGCCTTAGTGTTTCGCCGTGGGGAGCACCGACCCTCTTTGCTAAAAAGAAGCATGGTGCCTTGAGACTTTGTATCGACTATCAGAAGTTGAATCGGGCTACGGTCAAGAACAAGTACCCTATGCCCCGTATAGATAATTTGTTTGACCTGTTGAAGGGTTCCTGTTGTTTCTCTGAGATAGACTTGAGATCGGGTTACCACCAGTTGAGGGTCAGGGAGGAGGATATTCCGAAGACGGCATTCTGTACGCGGTATGGCCATTATGAGTTTCTGGTGATGCCATTTGGGCTTACCAATGCACCGACAGTCTTTATGGACTTGATGAACCGGATCTTCCGGGAATTCTTAGATCGATTTGTGGTCGTCTTCGTAGACGACATTCTTATCTATTCGCCTTCTGAGGAGGAGCACGAGGTACACTTGAGAGTGGTGCTTGAGCTGCTTAGAGCCCATAGGCTGTATGCCAAGTTTGGGAAATGTGAGTTATGGCTAGGAGAAGTCAAGTTCTTAGGCCATGTGGTATCCGGGGAAGGGGTGTCTGTTGATACATCCAAGGTTGAGCCAGTACAAGGTTGGGCACAGTCTAAGAGCGTTTTTGAGATCCGCAGTTTTCTGGGATTAGCTGGGTATTACCGCCGGTTTGTGAAGGATTTCTCCAGGCTAGCTTCGCCGTTGACTAAATTGACGTAGAAAGGAGTCAAGTTTGTATGGAGTGCGACTTGTGAAAAGTCGTTCCAAGAGCTGAAAGTTAGATTGACCACCGCTCCGGTTTTGATTATTCCGGAGAGAGGGTTGGGGTATGCGGTTTATTGTGATGCCTCACGAGAGGGTTTGGGTTGCGTGTTGATGCAAGAGGGGAAAGTGGTAGCTTATGGCTCACGTCAGTTGAAAATACACGAGAAGAATTACCCTACGCATGATCTTGAGTTAGCAGCCGTGATTTTTGCCTTAAAGATTTGGAGGCACTACCTTTATGGTGAGAGGTTCGAGGTGTTCTCGGACCATAAGAGTTTGAAGTACCTGTTTACACAGAGAGACTTGAATTTGAGGGAGAGAAGGTGGATGGAATTCATTGAGGACTATGATTTCGAGTTACACTATCACCCGGGAAAGGCCAATGTTGTGGCCGATGCCCTTAGTAGGAAATCCATTAGTGATGCAGCTTGTATAGCCATCCAGGAATGGGAGATGTTGGGTGCACTAGGCGAGTTTGATTTGCTTCTGGGCGAATCCGTTGAGGCTGCGGCCTTGTTTTCTGTTGTTGCACAGCCTACACTCGTGACTCGAGTGTTAGAGGCACAGTGAGGTGACCTTGAGGTAGAATCCCTCCGAGAGAAGATCTCCAGTGGGAAGGTTGAGAAAGGTTTGACGGTGTATCTCGACCTGAGTGTGAGATACAGAGACCGTTTGTTTGTACCGGAGTCTTGCCGAGAGGAAGTGCTCCCAGAGTTTCACCATTCACGCCTTGCGGTGCATCCAGGAGGCACTAAGATGTATCATGATTTGGGTCGCTAGTTTTGGTGGCGTGGTATGAAAAGAGATGTGGCGGTTTTGATGTCGAAGTACCTTACTTGTCAGCAAGTGAAGGCCGAGCATCAGAAGCCAGCGGGTTTGTTGCAACCCTTGCCTATTGCCTAGTGGAAGTGGGAGCATGTCACTATGGACTTCGTTGTAGGTCTTCCGAGGACTCAGCGGGGTAGTGATGCTATTTGGGTGGCTGTAGACCGGTTGACTAAGTCGGCGCACTTCATTCTTATGCGCGTGAGAGATTCGGTAGATCATCTTGCCGACTTGTATATACGGGACATAGTGAGGTTGCATGGAGTCCCAGTGACGATCGTCTCAGATAGAGACCCTCGTTTTACTGCTAGGTTGTGGCAGAGTTTGCAGAGTGTCTTGGGCACTAAGTTGACCTTTAGTACGGCTTATCATTCTCAGACTGACGGGCAGTCTGAGCAAACTATTTAGATCCTTGAGGATATGCTTCGAGGTTGTGTCCTTGACTTTAGTGGGACGTGGGAGAGGCACTTGCCCTTGGTGGAGTTTGCCTACAACAACAGTTTTCAATCGAAAATCGGTATGGCACTGTTTGAGGCCTTGTATGGCCGACCATGTAGGTCTCCAGTTTGTTGGGCCGAGGTGGGTGATGCACCTTTTTTGGGTCCGGAGTTGGTTAGGGAGACGACGGAGAAAGTTGAGCTTATCCGTAGGAGGCTTGTTACAGCCCAGGGTCGCCAAAAGAGTTATGCCGACCGTAGGCGAAGGCCTTTGGTTTTTGAGATAGGTGACCATGTCTTTCTAAAGATATCACCTAGGTGAGGTTTGATGAGGTTTGGGACGAGTGGGAAGTTATCCCCTTGGTTTATCGGTCCCTTTGAGATCCTTGAGAGGATTGTGGAGGTTGCTTATCGTTTAGCTTTGGCATCGCAGTTGTCCAGAGTGCATGACGTGTTTCATGTGAGTATGCTTCGGAAGTATGAGCCGGATCCGTCACATGTGTTAGATTGGACCGACTTAGAGGTAGATGAGGATGCCTTGTATGAAGAGAGATCGGTTCGGGTCTTGGATAGGCGGGATCAAGTCCTGCGTGGCAAGACCATTCCCTTGGTAAAGGTTTTGTGGAAACATCACGGAGTGGAGGAAGCCACTTGGGAACGTGAGTTGGAGGTCCGCGAGAAATATCCGGACTTGTTTGTTGACGTGTAATCATGCATTGGAAATTTTGTAATCTTATTGAACCTTAAGAGCATTATATATGTCTTAAGTTGTAAAACATTGTGAATGTTTTGGTTTATGGAAGTATTGTAGAACTTGCCTTGAAATGGAAGTTTGTTATAACATTGTATATGTTGAATGTATTGTAGAAATGGAGATATATCATGAATATGGAATATGATATAGAATTGTGAAACATGTATGTAGAAATTGATGAATTTCGAGGAAAGCATATTGTTAATACATATTGAGATATGTGGTAAATTGCCTCTTGAATAGAGATGGAATGACCGGAAATGGGTCGAGTTGTTAAATTTTGCATTGTAATAATGTTGGGAATTGAGAAAATCTTGTTTTTGAAAAACTTGTATTTAATTTCGGGGACGAAATTTTTTAAGGGGGGAAGGTAATAGCGATCCCGGTTTTCCCTTTCTATATCTGTTGTATTCCGGACTTTGGTTCCGTGGAGTTGGTAGTTGTATCTATCTTATTGTCGTCCTTTGATTCCATTTGTTTGAGTTTTAGGATATGTTGGGCATGTTTCGAGCAGGTGGGTTGAGCCTTAGGCTAAAATCTTGTTGCCAGGTTTTTGGTCGTTCCGCTCGAGCGGGTCGTCTAGCGCTCGAGCGGAGATTGCACACTCCCAGTATTTTTGTGCTCTGCAAAACTTCTGCAAGCATGTTTTTCACACTTGAGCGGGTTTCGTGACGCTCGAGCAGTTGCGCTCGAGCGGGTATGTTAGAGCTCGAGCGGGTAGTGCTTTGTCTGTGAAAGTTCTGGGAGGGCGAAATCTACGCTCGAGCGGACTGGTTTTCACGCTCGAGCGGATGTACTTTATTCTTGTGTCTTGGAGCTCGAGCGGGACTTCTTGCGCTCGAGCGTGTCCAGATTTTTGTGCTTGACGCTCGAGCGTTCTATTCTCCGCTCGAGCGGAAATGTCGTAAATCAGATGGCAGGTAGGCATTTTTGAATCACTTTTTACATTCACTCTCTCTCTCTTACTTTCCCAAAACCGATTTTGAGAGCCTCTGTCTCTAGAAACTCCTCTCTCTCTAGGGTTTGATCTAGTAGGAGTGATTTCCTCACCTTGAGTCTTTGTAAAAGTTGTGTTGATCATCGAGGGCTATCTTTTGATCCGAAAATTTTGGGATTTGGGGCATCTTCAATTTCTTCATCTTCTTTCCTTGGGCTCCGAATTTGAGGTAGGGATTCCTACTCACTCTTATAGGTTTTGACCTAGATATTGAGATTGTTGTATAAATGGTTTTGGGTTTTGGAAACTAGGGTTTCAAATGTATAATTTTGAAAAGAGGGTTTTGTTTATTTTGGACCATAAATACGCATTTGGGTATCAAAATGAGTATATTGATGTTGTTGGTAATATATGGACTCTTGGAGTCAATATTGGGAATAAATGGGAAAATGCCATGTTTGGGTATTTTTGGGTCATTTGTGTAATTAATGACAATTGTTGAGAAAATATGGAATTGAGTTGAATATAATGAAATTGGCTCATTATGAGATGGATTAGTGAAGTTGGATTTATTAATCGCTCACTTTTAGAAATATGGATAAATTATGTGTTGACGCGTTTATTATCTGTTTAGAAATAATTGCCTTGGGCTACCGGCGGAGGGTAGTCGTGATTGTTGTAGACAATGCATGATGATTAGGCAAAGTAAAACTAATCAATGGAATGTGTCATCGAATATGACAGTTGAAAGAATACATTAACTTTATGTATTGTTTGATGATGCATATGATGATTGTTTATATGCATTGTGTTGTGTGGGAGGAGATAGGGGATGTACTCCACGGTTTAGGGGAAGATAGGGGATGGACCACTAAACCGGTTAATGTTTGGGAGAAGATAGGGGATGGACTCTGGTAATACAGCTCATATGCTTATCCGTTGAAATGTTGATATAGCTTATATGCTTATCTATGGAAGTGTTGATATAGCTCATATGCTTATCTATGGAAGTATTGATATAGCTCATATGCTTATTTATGGAAGTGTTGATATGGCTCATATGCTTATCTGTTGAGATGTTGATACAGCTAGTATGCTTATCTATTGTGAAATGGAAAACGTTTAATATAAATTATTATCTCATTTAGATTGTTTGGCCAGGTTCTGAGCCATGGTTGTGAATTGAGTATTGAATAAGAAATGGAAAATGAAATGAAATATGGTCACAGTTGTCATGTAATGGAAATAGTTTATGAATTGATCTATGCGAGTCAAACATTTATCAATTGCTAATGTCTTAGTTACTGCTCATATTGTGTTTAGCATATCTCTACTGGGCATTGGCTCACCCTTTATGGGACATCATTTTTAGGTACAGGTAGCATGCCACCTCCAAGGACATAGCTTGGATGGTTATAGGAGTTGAAGACTCTTTTTGATTATTTTGTTTGTATTACATGTATATCAAGCCCATGGCTTATTTGTATAGAGTTAGTACTCTTCCTTTTTTGTAACCAAGTGTTGACTTGGAAAGCTGTAAGCGCGTAGGGCATTTGCTTTTGTTGTTAACATGTAATACTGTTGTAAGAACTACTCTGATGAATAGAAATGTGTTGATTTCTCTTATATCATTGCATGTCTAAAATGATGGGTTTTATGTTATTTGAGGGCGTTACAACGTTTCCAAACTGTTAATAAGTTTTTTGCTGAGACACTTATGGGTTAGCTTACCAACATAAAGTTTGATGGTATGCATGAGATGTATGAGTATGTCATTGAATTGACTAACTTGACTGTTCAATTAAAGAATTTAAGAATATTTGCTAACGAGTTTGTTTTCATGCAATTTATTTTGAATTATTATCTCTTCAGTATGAGTCATTTATGTTAACTATAATTTTATGAATAGTAAGTTGAAAGTCAATAAATTTACCAGTATGTTTATTTAAGAAAATACAAAACTTAAGTAATTGATATATCATTTATTGATCTTGTTATTCAAGGAGCCAAATTATTTATTTATTTATTTTTATCTTGCATCCTTATGTTGGTCCTAAATATAGCTTGATAAATGAAAACTCCTCAAACTTGTGGCATAAAATATTGTACTATTTTTTTTTTTTAAAAAAGAAGTTATAAAGACTAGTAAAGATGAGATTATTTTGAATTTAGATTTTATTGCTTTTAGTGGGAGTGTGGATTGCATTAAGAAAAAACAATTCAATCACATTAAGTAAAGTGCCACAAGATATACAGGGCTTCTTCATATTACCCAAATAGACATTAATGTGCCCTTTTGACACTTAATGTTTGGTAAATAAAGTAATTTTATCACTTTTATAGATGAATTTTCACTTTACGATTTTGTTTATTGCATAATAGATCTCTAGTAAATGGATACCATTGATGTGTACATTATTAAGGAAGAAAGACAATTAAATAAAAATGTGAAAAACAGAAAGATAGTGCAAAGCATAAGTCCATTTGCTAAACTCTATGAAAGGCATAATGCCTCAGCAGAATGATGTAGTTGAGAAACATTATTGTACTTTAATGAATATGACTAAGAGTATGTTAAATAATTTATAAATACCCATAACATTGTGGATGTATGTTGTTATGATCTATTGTTTTCATATAGAATTGGGTTTCTAGTAAGGTAGTTCCAAACACTCATTTTGAACTGTGAAAAGGAAGAAAATTGAACTTAAGACACTTGCATGTTTGGGGTTGTTTACAA
Source organism: Camellia lanceoleosa (assembly GCA_025200525.1). Taxonomy (NCBI): domain Eukaryota; kingdom Viridiplantae; phylum Streptophyta; class Magnoliopsida; order Ericales; family Theaceae; genus Camellia; species Camellia lanceoleosa. The sequence goes on from CM045764.1 coordinate 34,635,775, forward strand.
ATTAGAATTATTGATCCACAAAAGAAAAATGATTTTAGAATAATTAGTGATTATTTTGTTGATTATCTTTAAAATTTAAAGGGTATTAGTTTTACTATCTTGGCCATAGTACAAGAATTGCAAAAACTGATAATATCAAATTTAATAAGAATGGTGATATCAGTGGGAGTGATAAATCATGAAATGTGATTATTCAATAAGTTTGGGTACAAGTATCATTACCCATAATTTGAAGGAAATTGTCATTCCTATAGTTGTTAAATATAGCGACCCTGGTCTTTTTCCCATTTGATTAGTGTATCCGGACTTATGTTCCGTAGATTCCGTTGTTATCAGATTGTTGTTGTCATCCTTTAATTCTATTTGATTGAGTTTTAGGATGTATTTGGTGTGTTTCGAACAGGCGGGTTGAATCTGAGTCAAGATGTTTGTCGCTCAGTTTTTAGCCTTTCGCCGGCGGACATTCTGCGCTTCGGCGGAGTTTACACCCTTCCAGCATTTTTTTTGGTTCCTGCAAAACTTCTGCGGTGAAATTCTCGCTTCGGCGGGCATATTTGCGCCCGACCGGACATTGTCTTTGTTCTTTACGCTCGAGCGGTGTGTTGTACGCCTTCGGCGGACTATCTAGTATTTAAAAAGCGTGGGATTTTTAGAGGCGATTTTCATTCTTTTTGATCTCAAACCCTAAAGTCCGACTTTTCTTCTTCTCTAAACACCTTTTCCCCTAGGTTTGATCTAGTTAGGGTGTGTTTCTACCCTAGTTCCTTTACAAATAAGATAGAGGAGAGTGAGGGCTTTCATTTAATCGGAGCAATTGTTGATTTGGAGCACTTTGGAGTTCCGAGTATCTTCTTCGTCTTCCTCTTTTGGATTCTTCGCTTTAAGGTAGGGATTTCCTACTCCTTGTATACGTTTTAATCGTAAGTGTTGGTGTTTTGGTATGTGGGAAGTAGTTTGGTAATTTTGGGAGAAACCTTAGGGTTGTGTAATAGATTAATTCATGTAATTAATTTAAAGGGGAATTGTGTATTGGTTAAATTCATGAGATTTGGGGAAATTGAGAATTGTTGGTGTAGTTGAATATTTAATCACTCATCTGTGAAATTGATATTATATATATTGTGATATTTATTTCTTGCTTAGAAATAATTGTTTTGGGCTATCGGTGGAGGATAGCCAGTGATTGTTGTAGACCTTGCATGTGGCTTAGGTATAACTGGAATTTAGTCATTTATGTTGACTGTTAAATTAATACAGAACATTGCTTGTATTAATTATGTGTTGTATATGGCAAATATTATTTATGTTGCATATGCATTTGGTTTTGGAGGAGATAGGGGATGAACTCCACGGTTTAGGGGAAGATAGGGGATGGACCTCTAAACCGGATTTTGTTGGGAGGAGATAGGGGATGGACTCCAGTAGCATCACTTATGTGGGTGCTTATATTTATTTGTTGTTGATATGATACATCACCACCATGTGTATCAGTTGGGAAGTATGGAAGTGAAGTTGATTGTGATTGATGTAACACCAGCATGTGTGTTTATTATGTTGCAAGAAAGGTTTGACCTGAATTGTTATCTTTGTAGAGTTGTTGGCCAGGTTCTGAGCCATGTTGGTATAAATGGAAGGTGAATTGTGTCATAGACCATGTGTCATAGACAATGTAGGCATTTATGTCTTAAAATTGGGAATTTATTACCTTGTGCTAACCATGTATCGGATGTTGATGCTTTAGTTAATTCTTATGCCTGGTTTAGTATTTCTCTCTTCACGTGGCTCACCCTATATGGGAACTTCTTTTTCAGGTTCAGGCGGTTCACTACCTCCAAGGACTTAGCTTGTGAGGATTTGGACTTGAAGATTTGTTTTTTAGTTTATTTGCTTTTAGATGTAAAACACTCAAGCCTAGGGCTTTATTTGTTTTTGAGTTAGAACTCATGGAATTGTGTCCAAGTATTGGCTTGGCAAGATGTAAGCCTATAGGGCATTTTCTGATGTTTTATTTCATAATACTCTGATGGATGGACTTATATTATTGTTTTAATATAATGATGCATGTTTATATTATTTATTATGGGTTTATTTTTGAGGGCGTTACATTAAACAACTTAATGTCTTGAAACAACAAATGAATAATCAATTACTCCATGATGTTATTATCACCAATGAAAAGTTGTAGAAGAACCACAAAAAATAATATTCAGAAGATCTCATAAGGTAAAAAGATTTGTTATTTCGAATGATTATGTGGCATATCTATAACAATTTTATTATAATATTGGGATAAGTAAAGACTATGTTTTGTTGTCATAAGCCATAGAAAGTATTGATTCTACTAAATGAATTGATGTCATATATGATGAGCTGAACATAATGAACATAATGAAATTTGGGATTTCATTGAATTGCCTAAGGATACAAAAATATTTATTATTCTAAATAAAATGATATAATGCTAGATATGTGGTCAAAGATTTTACTCAGAAAGTAGACATTGATTATAATGAGATATTCTTTTTTCACTTGTATCTTAAAAGGCTGATTTAATAATCATTATGGCATTAGTAACTCATCATGATATTGAGTTGCATTAATTATATGTGAAAATTAATTTCCTGAAAAAAAATTTTAGATGAAAATTTTTGTGTAGATCAACTCAAAGGTTTCTCTATTGAGGAAAATGAAAATGTGACTTGCAAACTTAAGAAATCAATTTGCGGAATTAAACAAGCTTTCTAAAAATTATATCTTAAGTTTTGTGATACTATTTTTCCTTTGGATTTAAAGAAAATATATATATTTTTTGATTAATGTACATATCCAAAGATCAGTGGGAGCAAATTTATATTTATGATTTTGTATGTTGATGATATTTTGCTTGTCAATAATGTACGTAATTTATTGCATGAGTTAAGAAATTTCTCTTTAAGAACTTTGAAATGAAATATATTAGCAAGACAATCTATGTGATTAGAAATAAAATGTTTCTGAATGAATCACATGAATTGTTGAGATTGTCTTAGAAAATATATATTAAAATTTCTATAGAGATTCAAAGTAAAAGAATATTCACATAAAGTTATCCATGTTTCGAAAGGAAATAAATTCAGATTTATGCAAATTTTTTTTATAAAACAATTGGAATAGAAACGATTCTTTATACATTTATTGTAAGAAGCTTAATACTCAAATAAGGAAGTGATAAAGTAATCATAAAGAATAAAAGATTACTTACTCACATTTATGAGGTCTGATAATCTTGAATTGATTGATGTCATGCCTCGTATTTTATTACTTGGATAATATTGCCAATATTCATTAATCAAGTTCATTTACAAATGTCAATTCATCATTTGATGAAATGAGGAATAATTAAATTTACATATTCCCTCTTGTGATACAACAATGACATTTTCATACAAATAAAAGAAATGCCTTGAGGCTTATAATAAAAGAGATGACACTACTCTTTACAAAAAAATAGCACTCAGCCAAACAAACAAATGAAGTAGTACAATCCATCACTACATTACACTTATGAAATGGTAAAACCCATTGTTTGATCTTCAAATCCGAAAAGCATTCCCTATACACGTGTACAGGCAGAGGGTGAGCAACCACTAGCTCACCAAGCAATCTCATATTAAAACATTAGAAGATATGCGGGTACCAAAATACTCATACATATATGTGAAATCATATCATGTCAAAACCATATGATTTTATTACATAATCTCTTAAATCCAATTTATTTAATTAACCATAACAAGTTAACTTAAATGAATAAACATGTTTCAATAGCAACAGGACATCCGTTTCAATTCATTCAATTATCTCATTATCAATTGAATCAAATAATTAAACAATTCATCAAATCCATTTTATACGGTCTTATGAGATAAATGCATATGCTATGTCATGCTTAAATATTTTTCTCATCTTTTGAAAATCTTACGCACCATGCCATTTTGAAAATACATTAATCTAATAATTTCAATAAAATTCTAAGATGGTAAATATGACTCAGGTAATCCCTAGGCTGGTGTCTGCAAGTAGACTATACAAGTACTACTAATTTATCATTTTTACCAGTATTAACTGGAAGGCTCGACACCTGTAATTTGTCATTTTTACCAGCATTAACTAGAAGACTCGACACATATCATCTACACCACCTTTCAAGACTTACCACCGTATTTATCTCAAAATCATTTCATGAAAACTTATTTCCCAACATTCCTTTCTCAATGCAAAGTTTTTAAATCAAATTTCAAAGGTCATCATTATTAAATGAATTGATATGCCAATGCAATGATTAATAATACAATGCAATATTTATTCCACTTTCAACACTTCCACAGAATATTCCCATTGTGATCAAAATTCTCATTTTTCATTTCAATATAATTTCTCAAGATGAATGTAAATATTTTTATTCTAATTCATCCATAGACAACAAAATTCCCACACTTAGAGTAATCTCAACCATTTAGTCACTTCAAGACTATATCAACATTTTGAACAACAATTTCTAAAACTTCAACAATTCTCATATTCCATGAAAACCATCATTTATATGTAAACAAATAAATTATTTTTCAAATATCATTTATTTTGGCACACAAAATAAATATAACAATATCTTTAAAGATTGTCAACATCTTTCTTAAAAACCCCCAATTTTTAGATTTTCTCACCAAAACCACTCATTTTCATTTATTGAAAAAAAGTCACCAAAAACATCTCTCTTCAATCCCCATAGTTCAAAACCTCCAATTTCTATTTTAAAAGGAATAAGAAAGTAAACCCACTTAAAAAAAAAATCTCTCATATTTTTGAATCAACAATCAATTTTCAAAACAAATCAAAGGATGATTTCGAAAATCATCTAGATCTTGCAAAAAACATATATATAACTATATTTCAACATAACTATTTTTCATGCTAAGCTATGTAAAGAGGTAATATTTTTACGAAATTCTCGACCAATAATAATTTCACAATTTTTTTTTTCTAAAATTACTTAACCAACATGATATTTACATAAAAAATTATGAAATATGCCCAATAGTAACATTTTCAAGGTTATGAGTTTGAAAGTCCACATTTTACATTTTTATTTTCATAAAAATGAACACAACTTAATCATCAATGTAACGCCTCGAAATAATTCAACATTCACCCAACAATAACAATAATCTGCCCATCTTTACATAAATAATAAAGAGTCTTTACAAAAGTTTTACATGCGGGTATACATTCATCAATACAAACATATGAATCTATAGCATGTAAAGCGTCCATTCTCAAAACAATACAATGCCCTTAAGGGCTTACATCTTCTAAGGCATAAGCCTGGTTACACAAAAATGGTTTCTACAACCTATACACATTAGCCCTTAGCTCAAAAGAATTACACAAAATAAAAGAGCTATGTGCTCTTTTCAAAATATCCACGCCCTCAGTTCGGCGGGATCACCATATCTTTACCTGCACCAAATCCCATAGGGGTGAGCACAAAGCCCAGTAGAGAATTCTTACAAAGAATATACAGTTATGCATACTTGTTAAAACAAATGCAATTGTCAATGCCATGCAATGCATCCTTATAAGAAAGACCATTTCATGCACATTTAAAAGTTTCTATCCTTCCAACAATCATTTGCCAACTCAACATTTTTCCCAAACTTTCCAATCATTAATCAATAGGGGCGGTAAATACGACACTGGTAATCCCTAGGCTGGTGTCTGCAAGTAGACTCTACGAGTACTACCAAACTGTCATTTTTACCGGTATTAACTGGAAGGCTTGACACCTATCCGCGCGGTTTTCTGGTCTTTCACCATGGACACTCAGGCCAACTTAACAAAGTTCAACTACACCCCCTATTCGGACTTACCTCGTATTTACCCTATTCACATTTCCATAATTCTCATTACAACAGGATCTTTCTCAAAATAATCGTTTTCCAATTTTCTTCAAGATGTGCAATCATGATGATAAACCAAATGAGAACATGATGCAAAACATTTCTCTATTTCAACATCTCTACAACAACATCGATTAATCCCCATGTGCCAACAATTCGTAGCAACAACAACTCACCATGTATAATCCACAACAAGTTAGCCTCTTCAAGGCAAAACAATGTTTTTCAACAAAATTCCAAGTTTTATACTATTTCCAAATTCATGATACAAGGTCATTATCACCTCCAAAAACATATGTTCAAACATTTAAACAATTATGCTACAATAACACCTCATTCGTCATCATAGCACAAAATGATAAGGAGTTTCACAAGTATTTTCATATTTTCTTGAAATTCCCAATTTTCTAGGGTTTTTGCTCAAGACAAACCCTTCCCATTTCTTGGTGAACAACCCTTATCAAAACATCCTTCTAAAATCAACAAAATGAAATCCTCAAAGATTGACCAAGATTTTTAAAGTTTTAAAGAAAACCCCCCCTTTTTAAGAAATCTCTACATTTTGAAAACTACTAGGTTGAAATTATCAAACTAGCAAGAGACTTTTAGATCATCATCAAAATGGCATAACTAGTATATATAACTCAAGAATCCCTACCTCAAATGGAGAGACTCAAAGGAGATGAAGCAGGAAACTCAAGATGCTCCAAATCCGAAAATTTTTGGATCAAAATGAAGCCCACGCAAAGCTCCACACTTTTTACAAAGGGAGCAGGGTAGAAACCCTCTAGATCAAGTGCTCTTGAAGAGAGAAGGATGTTTTAGTGAGAGAGTGTGCCGAATCTAGGGTTTGGAGAGAAATGGAGATGAAAAAGTGATGTTTTACCCGTTGTTGTGAACTGATATACTCGAGGCTCGCTCGAGCGACCAGACACAAAAGATCCTCGCTCGAGCGCAATAAGAGTCGCTCAAGCGAACAACACGAAGCTTCATGTCTACAACCCAGAAGCACACTCGAGCGTGGGACCTCTCGCTCGAGCGAAGAAACTCAAAACATAGACCTCGCTCGCACGAGCGAAGGAAAGCTCGCTCGAGCCAAGAATGACAACCTTCAGGTCCAAAAGAGATGTAGACGCACGCTCGAGTGCAAGACCTCTCGCTCGAGCAAAGAGACACACCACTCAAAGCTCGCTCGAGTGAAGGAACCCTGGCTCGAGCAAAGGAACTAAAGCACAAAGCTCGCTTGAGCGACAAAGACCTCGCTTGAGCGAAGATACCAAAATCTGGACAGCAATCATTTGTTTCAAAACACACCCAACCTGTTCCAAACTTGCCCAACACATCCCAAAACTCGAATACAAAGACTTAAAGGACGGAAACAAGATGAACACCTCAACAACCAACCATGGAACCTAAGTTCAGAATACAATACATGAAGGGAAAAAATCGGGATTGCTATAATCAACATATCATCTTTTATAAAATATCATGAATATAACACTTTTAGAGTTTTTAATCCCAAAACAACTCTATAATCCCAACTTAAGCATTTACTCAATATTCATCAACATAAATTTATTTTTTCTCAAAAATAAATTCCAAATCAAAGATAAAAAAAATATTTCAACTTAATATTTCTCAAAATAAATCATCTAATCATAATATGATGTAGATACAATCTATACAACTATTAAAATTAAATTTTCAGATTTTTAGCAACAAAATTTCAATACAAGGTGGTCTTCCCAAATCAACCTCAAAATAACACTTTTCTTAACATTCCAACATAATTATTCTTCAAAAAATTACCTAACAAAAATCTGAAAAAAAAAAAATGCAATTCCTCTTATAATGATATATTTTCTCAAAATAACTCTAACATACCTTTAATGTAAAAATATGAAGAAAGTCCCTACTTCAAATATGAAGAAAAACAAATTTGAAAAAGTAAACATTTTCCGATCATGAATCCGAGATCACCATTGCGAAGATCACGATGAGCTCTCCAACTTTCATTTACAACACTTTTGCAAAATCTCACTCTAAATACTCTCATTTCAAGCTTGAAGCTTCAGCAAAAATGGTAAACATGGAGAGAGAGAGAGAGAGAGAGAGAGAGAGAGAGAGAGAGAGACGTTGAGCTCTTTGCTAAGCATCCAAGAAAAGAAAAGAAAACAAAGAAAAAGAAAGGAAAAGAAAAAAGGGAGAAGGAGTGGAGAACAACCCCATGTGGGTTCACTTCCCCAAAATGGATTTTTCAAAAAAATACAATATAATTTTTGTAATAATACCTCAAAATTTTATAATATAAATTATAAAATGATATAATTTTTCTCACCACAAAATATAACATTTTTGTACACCACAAAATATAATATTTTGCTCATTACAAAATATAAATATTTTCGTTCTTTATGAAATATATAATTTTTTTACCATATGGTACACACCATAAAATCAACTATCAAGTATTTATTATAACCCCTATCTAATAAATAATAACAACTCCCAAGGTGGTTATTACCAATCACATAATTAAAAAGGACCAAACAGTTAAACATGAGTCCCTAAACAAACTCAAATTAAATTAAATCTAAGTCATGGGTCCCACCCATAAGCCAAACACGGTCCAATTATATACCAAAATAGACCCAAAAAATTTATTCAAATCATGATCTAAACATTAAAAATTAAATAACAAAATTCTGCTATAAATTAAACTGAACACCAATCAGTCCGTGAATTTTCATAAAATAAATACTCATTATTTAATTCTGAAATTTTTATCCAACGTGCGAGACTCATATGGGAACAACATATAAAAATTTCATAATTTTCTGAGATTGGAAACTATTTAAAAAAAATACTAAACCGAACTGTTTTCGCACAGAATTTACACAGCAGTCAAATTTGAAAATTTGCTCAATTAAATTATGCACTACCTATTTTAAAAAAAAAATAAAATTTGGGTCATTACAATTGGTTACTTAGATTTAGACTTTGGAGGATGCATTAATAGTAGAAAGTTCATTTTTGATTATTTGTTCTTATTATGTGAAGAAGAAATATCATGAAAAGTGTGAAATGAACTATAATAAATATCTCCTATGAAAGTTGAATTTGTGGTGTGCTTTGAGACCACAATTCATGATTGTTATTGCAGAACTTTATCTCAAGACTTGGGATTGTCGACTTTTGTCGCCAAGTCGTTGAGACTTTATTGTGATAATTTCGCAGTTGTTTTGTTTTCTTAGAATAATGATGCTAAACATATAGAATTGAAATAATTTGTCGTTAAAGAAGAACTTCAGAAACAAAAAGTGTTAATAAAACACATAAGTACATAACTTTTAAGTGCAAATCTATTGATGAAGGGATTACTCTTAAAGACAATTAAGAAACTTACCAATTAAATGGGTCTTGAATGTAATTCATAACAGTTGTTTATGATTGATTGTATTAGTTGACACATTGAGATCTCATTAACTATGTTTCTGATATATTTCCTGTTATAAATAGTGTACGTACATATATGAGAATGACTGAATGATAACAGGAATAGTTTTTAATAAAAAGACACTATTGGACCTTTTAAATACACTCCTCACTTAAGGACTATATTAAACTAGTTGCTAGTGTTGTGGTACATGGAAGGAACTATGTCGCATTATTGGTGTAGAACTGCTATGACTTGGATTGGTGAACTATTTAGTTATAGTATTATGATGATGACCAAATTAAAGTAAGGTTGTATATGATTTATTGTGCGCCTAATGTTTATCTTATTAAATTTTGATGCATGTTATCATATGGGCCAAGTGGGAGAATGTAAGACTAAATTTAATTATTTAGTCATTATGATAACCCACATGATATTGCAATATGAATTATAAATTTAATAAAATTATAGTTCCACGTCTTGAACCACAAGTTATTATCTGATTGGTCAATAGATGGAGTAGTTTCCAAATCTCCTATTTTGATGGGCAAGTGGAGTTATAGTTATATTAGAGAACTGGTCCTCTTTTTACCTATAAAAGTATATTTAGATACCCATCAAAATAATTCTGAATTCAATATATTTTAAAGAGGGTCAAGAGAGAGAAATCTTTTTCCAATAATAGTGATATTAGGTTTACGTTGAATCAATTATGGATCACTCGAAGGTTTCGCATAACTGATCCAGGTATGTTATTTATTTTCCGCATTATGTTATTATTTGTGAAAATCATGATAGTTCACGATTTTGGATTATGAAGGTTGTTATATGCATAATACCATAAAATTATTTACACTTCAATGGATAGTTCTCTTCTTCTCTCTTCCCTTTTTATTATTCATTATCTTCTGTTATGTGTCTGCTTTATATATTGATTTGCTCAAGTGGAAATTGTAAATGTTATTTGTCCACATCACCTACAACAACGACAGTAGTGCTCTAGGAGGGGAGCAGTTGTGCTGTTGTTGCAGGTTGTGCTGTCGCTGTTGTCGATGATGTGGAAAAATAACATTTTGCCATGTGGCAACTGGCCCACCAAGCTTGGTACTAAGACTCTACCATTAGATAACTCCATTAAGTTGACTTTCCGAATTCATCATTGATTTTTTCCCTTCTCTAACTCTTTTCCTTTCTCTCTCTTGATTTTTCAGTTTTATCTTTTTTTCTCTTTTTTGTTTTTCACTTCTTTTCTTCTTGCCATTCTTGCCAGAGATGTTCTCTTGCAGAGCTAAACTATAAGACTCTATTTTTGTTGTATTTTATTTAAACTCTACATGGAACCGTATATTATATATTGTTGGAAATCGTGTCAGGTTTCGGACCCGAGTTTGGGAGCCCCATGGTGACATGACCCATGACCTATTAAGTGACACTGTCAGTTTGAATTTTAAACCACATTATCTTGGGGATAAGGGTAAATAACCCACAATCTCATCTTCTGGGGTGATAGAGTTGTGGGTGGTTACGTCTCTCTCTTTATAATCACTTATATGTATTACGTATTGAATTATGGGTTTTAACCGAATAATTTTCTACAAAAGACTTTCTCTCCCTAATTCTCTCTCTACTATTGAAGAACAACCATGCATTTGTACTATGAAGAGTGTGGGTAGTCCTATTAGTAGTTTTACCCTACTGGTAGGAATTGTTCGAAGACATCAATAGAGGCATGTGATTCACCCACATGATCTATGAATTCGGTTTGAGCGTAAAAGGTATACCCGAATCCATTTAATTCCACTATGTAATATTTTTTATTTTTTCTACATTGGTGTGAGAGCTATTGTCGAGTGTTTTCGTGTTATTTGTGTATGAATATATGTAAACATGTGATTCATGCATGAAAATTGATGTTTTTCGAACCATCTCTAATCGTCCTAAATTTCATATATATTGTGGTGCATGTAATTTAGGTCGTATTTGCAAAGTTTTGAAAAAAGCAGATGGTTGGATTTTGAGAAAAATAGAGATCCATATTTGATTTTCGTAACTATGAGTGCATGTTGTTTTTACATGTTTCGTTTTCATGCTGTGAAATTTATATATTTGGAATCCTTGTTTCGAGACCTTCAAAACGGTATATTATGGACTTGATTTCGACTTACAGTTAAGGAGAAAGCTTAAACCCTAGTTTTAGGTGAAAGTTGAATCCATGGGAGGCTTGATGGAGCGGATGAAGTGTAGAAATCTGCACCATCACTCTTAACCGAGAGAGAGTGTCGAACACTCCCGCATTTAGAGTTGTCAAACGCAAAAAACCGAGACCACCATTGGATTCCTCTCGAAAAATTGAGTCGGGTAGTGCCAAAAGCGAGCCGAAACTGAGTCTAAAAGGCGGTGGGTGTATATCATGCTCAAAGAGTTGAATCAGTCTGACGTACGTTGACGCACTGGCGTAGAAAGTGGCGTGACGCGCTAAGTGGGCAATGACACGTGTTGATGCGTTGATGGATAGCTGGCATCACGCATGACATGCGAGTGTGCTGACTGAGCACAATGACATCATCACTGATGCAAGATGATGACGTCATCTGCCTGATGTAAGCGCTGATGCAGGTGCTGTTAAGGCTTTTTTTGTTTGTTTTTTAATTTAGAAACTAAGTTAATTGCTTCTCTATTATTTTTTATAATTCTGATTGAAGCATGACTTATACTGTTAGGCTTGTAATTCATTTTTCTACAATATGTTAAAGTTTCAGAATTTTCTGAAAAATAAAATAATTTTCTTTAATGACTAATTCAATATTTTTACGTTAATTCGCTCTTGGGGGAGCATGATTGGGATTTTGGACTTGAAATTTATACAATAGACTATTGTATTTTTCCAGATTATGTAATATTGGTTGATTTCTGATTTTCTGTTTAATTATTAATTACTTGTAATTCTAGAAAATTCAGAAAATTACAGAAATTATAGAAATCTGTTATGGCATTATTTATATAATGTACATAGCATGTTAAATTCTTTTAAATACTTAGAACTTATAGTATGTTATTATTTTAAATAGCATGATTTGTTTACATTGGTGAATTTTAATTTCATGTTAAATTAATGTATCATGTTTTTTTTCTTTTATGAAATCACATTGAGATGCTATTATATGGAATTAATATTTTATCAACGTTTTATACATGTCATAGTTAGTGGGAGGTTGTTCGGTTGAGAGAAATCTTTGTAGATTTACTCTCGAAAATCAATATTTAGCGCATGAATTAAATTAAATTTTAGATAATTGTCACTTGTGGTGCAAGAGATGGTTACGAGCATAGCGAATTTTCAATTTTGCGACTTATGTAATATTGTCACCACTTAATTTAGATTTTTGTGGCAAAATTATATTATGATATGCTAATCAAATTAATCTCAATGTAGAATTTTTCCTCTAATTTACTTAGCTTATGGAAGTTAATTTGGTTGATCTAAACTTAGAAGAGATGTTCAATTGTGATAATGAAATCTTATTCATTTGATGAGCATAAAATCTTAGAGACTTTAGGTTAGATCTTAGTTGAGCCAAAGCAAGGAAACATGACTCAACATTGTTGTGGTTTTTGTTGCCTTGATTGGAGCAATTAAAATTGAGTTTGCACTACGATTAGCGACATGCTAAGCAGTTTTGATTAGCAAGTTTGGGGTTGTGAGATTAGTAAGCCCTTAATGGATTTAGATGTTATCCTGACTATTGAGCTGCACAGATTGACTTTGTAATTTGACTTTTAATAATGTTGCATCATTGGATAAAGCAATTTCAAAGAGTCACATCATCCAAGATATGTGAGCTTAAATGAGTTAGTCATTAAGTGTAAGACGAGTAGCCAGTATGAGCAATGTTTTGCTCTTTACCTAGTTGATGGGAGTGGATGGAGCAAAATTCCATGCACTATGATAGTGTGTGTTGAAATGTCACTTAAAGTTAAAAAATTAGCACTTAGAAACTGCAAAATCTATTAACACTAAGTAAGAATATTAGCGCCTAGTGGCTGCAAAATCCATTAGCACTACCAACTTGTCTAAGTCTAGACATTTACTATTTCCACACTTGAGTGTGGGACACGAGGAGATGCTTCTTTATATGATTCCTTAGCTAGGCTAATGCCTTTGAATGACATTTATCAGTAAGCGCAAAAGTTGCAACATAGTAATAAAAGGTCAAGACCAAGTTGGTTGTTATGACTCTAAGAATTTGACACATCGCTCGTGAGAGCATTGTGTTGAATTAAACTCTTCAACCTGATTCGTGCTTAAGTTGCTTCAGGAACAGTGATAGATTAGTAGCATATTCTCTCATTCTTGTGGATAGTAGGAGTAGAAGTAACTAACTATGAAGCAAGAAATAGAGATGGAAAGAGGAGTATTGTCATGTCTCAACTAGAAGTAGTAAAGTGTATGGAGAATAAAATTGAGTTGAAGGTGCAGGAGATTAGCACTTACTAGTTAAATTTATGACTTAGGTGTACTTGATATCTCCATGACATCTTTTTATAATCTAGTGAACATGAGTTAGTCATGAGTTATTGCTTAGTTGGACCTAAACTTTTTCACTTGTCTTCGAGAACTCACACATTAGAATGATTGTAATTAGTTTATGACATTGGTCATGAACCAGTGGCTTATTGGATTTAATCACATTGACAAGAGGATGACATAGATGGTTTGAATAGGCCCTATTAGGCCCATTAGTTTGCAGCATCTTTCTCTTATGTGAATATGAAACTTTGTTTGCAATGGTTGAGCACAAGTAAGCTAGAAAGCCGTAAAAGGGCATCTGTATTGTGCATTTGGTCACATAAAGTTTTCTTAGCATGGGTGATGTGAATAGAGTTTTGGAACTCTATAAGATACAGAATTCCAAGTACGACGCTTTATGTAGCGTAGTTGAGAATGGAAAGAAATTTCCAATATCCTAAGGACGGTGGGAGCGATGTGCCTACTAGTGGATTACTCTATTAGAGAAAAATACTCTAATTTTTTAGTTGCATGGTAGTGAATGTGAAAATTTTCTACGTCATCACTGGGTGATTGAGAGGGAAACATTCATGATTGCTCCGCAAGATAATAAAAAGCCGAGGATAGTGCCAAAGTCTCTCTAGTCCCCTGTTTTTAGAAAGTGGATCAATGTTGATCATTTTTAAGACAAAATCTTTGAGGATTAACCATTTCTAGGATTTGGTTGACTTTTCGTTATGATGCGAAACTATTCTAAAGTTATGCATGATTTGGATAGTTATTTTTTAAGATATAAGGCTCGTTATATACTGAAAAGTCACACCATTGAGGAAGGTGTAGACTATGAGAAGACTTCCTCCGGGGGAGCCAGATTACTTTGACTTAGGCTATGATTGACTTGAGTTCGGAACTTTACTTTATAGACATTGTGACCTAACTTCTCATTGGAGAATTGGATAAGTAGATCTGTAGGGATTCACCTTATGCTTTTATGGTGAAAAGTTATAAGTGCAAAAGATTGATAGTTCCAATAAATCTTTTACGGCCTAAAGCAACTATCCAATTAGTGGTTCTTAAATTTCATCGAGTCATGATGGGCCAACAATGATTAATGAAGACCACTAAGGCTTGATCAATGGTCCAAAAAGAAGTTTTTTCCTTATGTAGTCATTATGAGCTAGGAATTTGTAAGGTTGTTGCCACCTAGAGTTGGCAGTCCTTTGTTTAGACATGATGGATATGGGTGATACAATTTATATGCTCGGATATATGATCCTTAGGGATTGTTTTAGGAGAATTCTTAGTTTATCTTTGATGACTTACATAAGGAATATCCAAGAATGATTCTAGATGTGAAATTACAAATCCATTGACTTACCTATTGGTAAAAGCTAGAGCCCCAACTATTGAGTGAATCATCAGATTGTCTCAAAGAGAAACAGATGACCTATATTCCTTGATCTTTCATTGTGGGAGCTTGAAGTATGCTATGTGGGCATATTCGGCATGATGAGGGTTATCTTTTATAGATGGTCAACTGAGTAGTTTAGACCCTGATCTTGCTCATTAGAATATGGAAGGATGCTCTACTGGTAGTGTATAAATTTGTCCATTGTAAGATTCAATGCACTAGTTGGGCACACCTTGAATGAACGCAAATTGGTCACCAAAATGTCTTTAGAGAGATAGTTGCGCAAGAGGTAGTGATCTTGAACCATTTCATGTGAGGTGCACATGATGGATTTTTTTATATATGCTTATCACAAGAGGTGCTGATACAACTTATGTTTGGAATCTAGAATTACGCAAACTATGGTTGTATTTTTTCAATTGATTGCTTATTTTTTGTGAGATTATGGGATATTGATGCTTTTATGGTTTGTGGTATAATGATTAGTAGATAATGATGTCAGTAGGCAAGATTGACTCATTCACACAAGTAATCGCCCTTGGCACTCGAGAGCGAGCAAGGATGAGACTAGTGGTTTATTTGAAGCCAAGAGAGGCTTAAATTATCCACTATGTATGTCGCCTTAGTTGCAACCAAGATGAGGTCTTGTTAAAGACCAAACATGGATGTTAATACACACTTTCCATGTTTTGCCTGTTATGATTAGCCAGATGTGAGATCTCATTTGGCGCTTTGAATGCGAGCTAATATAGAATTCGGGTTAGGCACTAGAAAGCGACTTGTGCACTTAAGAGTGACTGGACTAAGATCTGTACGGTGTATCGAGTATGACATCACTCTTTGGAAGAGTTACTCCACCATAGCATGTATTCATACTACATGTACTTGGCGACTGAGTAATGAGGTGAGAGAATGGATTCCTACTTTCTCACCTGTGAGTCTTACATGTTATAATTGATACGACTTTCATTTTTATACCTTTTTCGACTTTTGACTATGTCATAAGGTGAGGGATTGATGTTCTGCTACTTTGGTATTTTGCATGCGGTTATGTATGATTCGGCCTTAAGGGACATCACTTAAAAAGCGATCGATCCTAAACTACATGGCATGAGGGCGAAAGAATGATCATCTAGAATTACACCTCTATTGTATATTCATTGCCACTGTCGGCAACTCATATTGCTCTGTATAAGAAGCGGATTAAGTGTGAATATATTGCAAGATTTGAAAGGTTAAACATGCTCTTTTGAGGGATTAGAGATGTTTTTGGATCGGTGTAATTTGATGGGTCTAGGGTATATGAGACACTATTTTTATCTTCGGGTTAATGTTTCTATGCTGGCTCTTTTGAGTTTCTAGTGTAGAGCTCTCATATGCTATTGTTGTTAGCAGTCACACAGTCCATTGAGAAGTATAAGTTTGTTTGAGGTTTGGGTAAATTGAGATTGAGATAGAGATGTGGCAATGTCATGCCAACCCATGTGCAAATGGGAGATGTTGGAAATCGTGTCGAGTTTCGGACATGGGTTTGGGCACCTATGGTGGCATGACCCATGACCCATTAAGTGACCTTGCCAGTTTAAATTTCAAACCAGCTTATCATGGGAATAAGGTTGAAGCAGTCGAGTACCTATTCCCAGATGAAGCCATTTTGCACATCGAAGATGAAACTTGGACGATGTACTTTGACGGGGCGTCAAACCAGTACGGGTATGGGATAGGGGTGTTGCTGATAGCACCCGACAATTCCCGTATCCCTTTAGCATTCAAGCTCCGGTTCAAAGTCTCGAACAACGAAGCAGAGTATGAGGCGTGTATTGCAAGTCTAGAAGTAGCCCTAGAACTAGGGGAAAAACGGTTGGACGTCATTGGGGACTAGAATCTTGTTGTGTCTCAAGCAAAAGGAGACTGGAAAGTCAAAGAAGAAAAAATGATAGTTTATCACTAGGCCTTGGATTTGTTAATTCCTCAGTTTGAAAAGCTAAATTTCATTCATCTAGTAAGAGAGAACACCAGGTTCGCAGATTTACTAGCAACTCTATCTTCCATGATAGACATTCCATCTGGAGTTCGGATGCGTCCAGTCATCATTGACCAGAAGTTCGCGCTAGCATATGAGTCAATTTCTACCATAGATGAGGTTCAGGATGAAAACCCCTAGTATTACGACATTTGGAACTTCTTGGAGAAGGAGACGTATCCACTAGGGGCAAATGCCAAAGATAAAAGGGCAATTAGAAGAATGGCTGTTCAGTTCATCATCAGCGGCAGTAAGCTGTATAAGAGGTCATCTGGGGATGCACAAGCTGTGTGTAGAGGTTGAAGAGTCGAAGCACCTGATGAAGGCCATCCATGGGGGAGAATTTGGTGCGCATATGAATGGAGTGATGTTGGCCCGGAAGATGCTCAGGTAGGGTTACTACTGGTCCACCATGGAAGAGGATTGTATCGGTTTTGTTCGGCGATGCCACAAATGTCAGATCCATGCAAACTGCATGAACATCCCGCCGTCGAAGCTATACAACATGACTTCGCCATGGCCATTTTCAGTTTGGGGAATCGATGTGATTGGGGCTGTTACTCCAAAAGGATCGAATGGGCATGAGTTTATCCTGGTCGCAATAGATTACTTTACGAAGTGGGTCGAGGCCCAATCTTATACAGTATTGAAGGCTTCGCATGTCGCGAAGTTTATCAGAAATAACATTATCTGCTACTACGGGGTCCCAAACGAGATTATTTCAAACAACGGTTCCCACTTCAAAAAGGAGGTGATTGACTTGTTGGAAAAATACAACGTGGCTTTCCATAAGTCATCCACTTACCGGCCACAAACCAATGGAGCGGTTGAGGCTGCCAACAAGAATATCAAGCACATACTGCAGAAGATGGTGGAAACCTACCAGGATTGGCCAGATAAGCTGCCGTTTGCTCTGTGGGGCTACCGGACTTTAATCAGAACTTCTACTGGGGCGACTCCGTATTCATTGGTCTATGGGATGGAAGTCGTCCTACCTATCGAGATTGAGGTTCCGTCATTACGAGTATTGGCTGAGTGCCAAATAGCCGAAGCAGATTGGCAGCAGAGCAGGTTTGAGGAACTCATGCTCTTTGATGAGAGAAGACTGAAAGCACTATACCACGTTCAAGGTTATCAGCTCAGAATTGCCCGGGCTTTCAACAAGAAGGTTAAGTCCAGGAATCTAAAGGAAGGAGATTTGGTGCTCAAGGATAACCGAGCTCCCATCCACGACCCAAGGGGCAAGTTCAGACCCAATTGGACTGGTCCCTACATTATTAAGTCTATTTGGTCGGGTGGAGCTGTTGTTCTGATGGACCTAGATGGCCTGGAGTTCTCACAACCAATCAACATGGACAAGTTGAAGAAATATTACCCTTGAGAGGCTTGCTAGGTCGAAAACCCGAAAGGGTGACCTAGGCAAAAGTTTGAGCGCAGAAAATTAGAAAATATAAAAATTGAGCTCGCAAGGTTGAAAACCCGCAAAGGGCGGCCTTGGCAAAAGTTAGAGCGTAAAAGGAGAGTGAAAATACTCAAGTGAACCTAAGCCGAACTACGTAAGGCTTGATTCCCATTTGTGGGATACGTAGGCAGCTTCATCCTGAAGTTCAGCCATAAACTTTTTCCCCGATCAATTTTGTCCATTTGATCATCCTGGGTCATCTTTGTCTATTCAGCATCCAAGGGTTCGGTTATGATCTCCGGCACAGTGCTATTTCAAACTAGGGGCAACTTTCCATTGCTGTGCAGTGCCGCGGTACTATTCAGACTAGGGGTAACTTTACAGTTGCTGGGATTCAGGATTGTGCATCTCAGTGACAAATTTCAGGCATGTTCAGTTCTGATCCGTATTGAAAATAGTTTTGAAAAGTTTTGATAAAAGTTGACTTTGTTCAAATTAATCTTTTTACAACTAAGACCATTTCTGGACCAAAATGGGAAATTTTCAGTACCACAATCTTCAATTTCATTGATTTCAATACAGAGTTCTCCTACTTTTGCATACAAATTGAAGTTGCTTTTTATTACATTCATAAAGAAAACTTGAAAGTTCTGATGAAGCAATAAACCCGGGGCATAGTCAAGTCAGGTATCCCTACGCCCCCTCCCAGAGCTAGTCGAAGTCTCTGATGCCAAGCTAGGCCCAATTCGTGCCTCTTCATTGAGCCAATCCCAGCACTCATCAGACAAAGTGCAATTGAAAGTCGAAGCGGGGGCCAGGAGCTCTCTAGTTCTCCATGTTGTCACATACCAGGCAAGCTGTGCGCCCCGGATCGGGAATGCAGCTGGGTATTCTGTCTCTTCTGGTGGACAAGTCTGGTCATGACCGAATTGACATCGGATCCAGAACAGAAAATAGAAGACACAGTGAGTCAAGCCAATCAGCTGAATCCCAGGTTGGCGAGTCATACTGTAGCTTATTGCCGGTAGATGAAGCCAAGGACATCGCCAAGCAATGCGATCCATGGACAAACCACACATCCAGTCAAACCACCAACCCTCATCAAGGGCGTTGACTAGGCATTGCCTGAAGAAGTAACCACGGGCTGAGTATGTTGGGCAAGAGTCCACAACCTGTAACTTGTCCATCAACCATATCTGGAAAGGGATGAAAAATGAGAGAATAAAGAAGAGAGAGGTGTACGATGAGAGAAAAGTAAGAAAAGGGTTTTGTGAGAAAACCGAGCTTGAGGGCTGAGTGATGTGAGCAATACATGTGAGAGATTGGGTGGGAAACTTTACCTGCAGTAGTAATGAACTCCCTGCAAATTTGGTTGTTTCACGACAATAGAAAGCATCCAAGCCCATCAACGTCTCAGCTAAAGTCATGGCGATGCAACTCTTACCCTCCTTCAAACCTTGGGCGACTTCAATCAGACGAATGCTAGACCCACCGGAGGCCGAGACAAACAGAAAATGAGATAACAGGCACAAACAAAGTGCGTGTTGCCAAAAACCTTGCCAATGACGATCACCGCAGTCACCGGTGCCAGAAAAATGGTAAATCAAACTCGGAATATCCAGCATTCCGTCACAAATCAGAGATCGAGCATCAGGTATGGAGAACTCACACATTTGTCCTAAGGCTTAGGCATGGCCAAAACGGAGTTGGGGCAGGATCTCTTCATTGTGCTCAGACTCCATTAAAGCTTGAAAATCTTCAAAGGTGGGACATACCTCTTGCCCGCCGAAGCTAAAAACATGTGTCACCGGATTCCAAAACCTTGCCACGGCATGAAGAAACGGAAAGTGCAGCGGGGTACGACCCAAAGTGAATAGTGCGTTTATGCCGAAACCCCAGAAATTCAGCTTTTCCAAGCCATCCAAGTTGTTAATCCAAGACAAGAGATTTTGGGCAAGAAGCACTTCCATTTGGAGCAAATCAGTGTTGAAATAAGGAGAACCACGAAGCTGAGACCCTTTTGTAAAAGATAAGGTTGAGTGGAGGACAGTTGTCGACATTCTACTGGTTCTGGCAATTTATGGCCGATCGGCCAAATATAGTGCTGACCGGCCACTACTTTTGGCCGGTGACAATTTCTAATGGCCGATGGCCTCTACCCATGGCCGGTGGTCTCCCTCCTTGTTCCCTGAGTTGTTTATGCTGAGGCTTGGGGAATTTCACCACTTCTAATGCCCTCCGATGATCGATTCTGGCAAAGTCACACCTATTTGCTTATCGAGTTGTTGTACGTTTGCTTATTGAGTTGTATGTTACTCTCTTCAAGTCTCTCACTCGTGTATCAAGTTGTACTCGCGTTTGGTTAGTTATATTGAGTCTCCCTGTTTTGCTTATCGAGTTGTAATTGGTTCACTACCCGATTATTACGATGCGAATGCTCCGTTTTCAAACACAGTTTCAATCCCGTTCACATTATTGTGTGATATCTTGCGATGCGATGCATAGAACGCGCAAATGCAATATCTTTTGAACAAAATGACTGTTTTGTCCCCATCATGTCTTTTGTGAAATGTGTAATTTTGAGAAAGAGTAAAACTTGCCTGAGGCAGTGCAATGTGCTTAACTACCATTAAAAAGGAAAGTAAAAGCATAGAACGGCAGGGTAACAAAGTGTCGGAATTGATGCCAGTAAAATTCCCCTTTGCGGTCAACGTACCTTCTGCACCCCTGTTCTGGTCAACTGCATGGTTTGGCACCTTCATCACTCAAGACAATGCGAGAAAGCGCACTTTTGGAACATGGACCCTCGAGTTGACCTCAGACCACGACTTTTATGAGCGATGCTCGGTGCGTGCGAAGAACGTCCCTTCTCATATCCTTTTCATATCTTGTGAGTTCCAACGTCATGAACAATACGTTTCTGTCATACTCCAAATTTCTTTTTACACACTTTGCTTGCGTAGACCGCATGCCTATGTTCAATTTCATTGCTTGCGTAGACCGCATGTTCGTAATCAATTTCATTGTTTGCGTAGACCTCATGCCTATGTTCAATTTCATTACTTGCGTAGACCGCATGTTCGTAATCAATTTCATTGCTTGCGTAGACCGCATGCCTATGTTCAATTTCATTACTTGCGTAGACCGCATGTTTATGTTCAATTACATTACTTGCGTAGACCGCATGCCTATGTTCAATTTCATTACCTGCGTAGACCGCATGTTTGTGATTAATTTCATGGCTTGCGTAGACTGCATGCCTATGTTCAATTTCATTACTTGCGTAGACCGTATGTTTATGTTCAATTACATTACTTGCGTAGACCGCATGCCTATGTTCAATTTCATTACCTGCGTAGACCACATGTTTGTGATCAATTTCATGGCTTGCGTAGACCGCATGCCTATGTTCAATTTCGTTACTTGCGTAGACCTCATGTTTATGTTCAATTTCATTACTTGCGTAGACCGCATGTTTGTAATCAAACTCGTTACTTGCGTAGACCGCATGTTTGTAATCAAACTCATTACTTGCGTAGACCGCATGTTTGTAATCAAACTCATTGTTTGCGTAGACCGCATGCTTGTCATCAATTTCATTACTTGCGTAGACCACATGATTGTAATCAAATTCATTGCTTGCGTCGACCGCATGCTTGTTATCAGATTCATTATTTGCGTAGACCGCATGTTTGTAATCAATTTCACGGCTTGCGTAGACCGCATGCTTGTAATCAATTTCATTGCTTGCGTAGACCGCATGCTTGTTATCAATTTCACGGCTTGCGTAGACCGCATGCTTGTTATCAATTTCATTGCTTGCACAGACCACATGTGTGTGTTCTGTTTCATTGCCCGCATAGACCGCATGTTTGTGTTCAATTTCATTGCTTGCGTAAACCGCATGCTTGTTATCAATTTCATTGCTTGCGTGGACCGCATGTGTATGTTCAATTTCGTCGATTGCGTAGACCGCATACTTTACTTACACGTGTTTAAATTCATTGCTTGCGTAGACCGCATGCTTTACGTACATGTGTTTGTGCCTTTACAGCATTGTTATGCCTCCCACTCGCTTTGCATTGTCACGCATTCTCAATTGCTTTCATGTGCATATTGCTAACCATATCATACCTGTTAAGTTGTTTTCTTTGCAGGCATGATATTTTATGTACGGTTCATTTGCGGCTGGTGGAACTAGACGAACCGGATAGGTATTGCATCCTCCGTGTGAGACGTAGTGAGAATTGCATAATTCTCTTACATCCTTTCTGCATTGTAGTGTAGTTTAGTGTATGCTAGCTTAAAATTGTTGCATGTGTGCTTCATTACAGCTTTATTTACATAATCATAAGTTATGTACGGCTTAGTGCATTGTCTTGCATTTTGCCCCTGCCCTCAGGTGCATATCTTTATTGTCTTGCATGCTTTGTCTAAGTCTTCGGCCTTGTCAAAAATGGGTCGTCTCTGGGCTTTGACATTCACTCCCGTCATTGTTATGACTTTCGAGTTCTGTCAAAGAGGGGCAACTGTAGACACCCCATTTTTGATCGTCCTCAAGACTTGGACGTCACTGATTGAACACTCAGTGATTACCCTTGTTCGTGTTCGTTTCGAGTTCCCGAAAGGCCTCGGCTGCGCGCCTTGCCTCAGGATCTCTTAACTCGTTCGTTTAGTGTTTGATTTTGCACCAAACACTTGTGTCCTTGCCTTGGAAGGCAGGGAATGGCTTGTTAGCCATCCCCACACTCCATCGGCCTTCCCTTTACCTCACCGGCCTTTCCTTGTTGCCACCGGCCATTGTTGCTTGTTATCAATGGCTGGTCGGCATTCTGTGTAGCCGGCCGGCACTTTTTTTGGCCGGTAATCTATTTTGCCGGCCGGTGACCCTTTTGCACCCCCCTTAGGCATGGTGCATACCAGCTGTGCCAGCTGGGAGGCACAGACACCACTCCCTATGCACGAGGATGACCACTTTGAGCCTTTGACCCCTTTTTCCTTCTAGAAGCTTGAACCCTTTGGCCAAGCTTCTTGGGGAAGCTTGGCCAGCTGTCTTAGCTTCCTCTAGAAGCCTTGACTCCTTTGCACCCTTTGCCCCTTTTCATTTAGCTTCTTGGAGAAGCTTCAAACCATTTCCTATGCCTATATAAGGATCCTTCTTCCTCCTTTGTCAAGGGTTGGAGTTTTTGATCAAAAAAACCAAAGATATACATATATACATCTATCAAATATATTCTCTCTCTCTATATCTCCCTCTCTCTCATCCTTAGTGTGTGTTTGGGACCCTAAAAGTGCACTTTTACCTTAGTTTTGCACTAACACACACACCATCACACCTTACTTCGACCTTGAGGGGCTTGGAGGGTTTGTTCTTGAATTTTTGGACTGATTTTGATCTAGAGAAGGTGGCTGGACCTGCTATTGATCAAAGGTTCTTCAAGGGTAATCTCTTTACTTTAGATTCCCCAATCTTGCATTGCTCTTTTGCCCATCTTGCTTATTGTTTTAGACTTTGTGTACAACTAGAAAAAGTCTTATTTTTGCATGCTTGAGATCTCTCATTAAGGTTGTTTTGGCATTTGGGGTCGACCTCCCCCTCTTAGGCCTTGTTTGGCCCTTTTGTGCTCTCTTTTGTTAAGCTTTGTTTACCTTGGTGTGTTGGCCTTCTCATCACTGAAATCCAGTGGATTTTCAGTGGTGAGGAAGGAGGTTTGAGGTCTTGTAAAGGGGAGGGACACCCCTCTCCCTTAGTCCCTCATTTATGCATGTTTTTGGCTCATAAGGATAGCATGCATGAGTAGTTGTATATGGCTACTTTTCAGAGGCTTTTGGGGTGTTTGGGTCATATTATATCTCTTTTCAATGGTGGTTTGTTGGCCCTTAGCATGCATATTATACTTGCTTTATATTCCTCCATGTTGCCTAGGAATGCATCAGACCATTAGACCACCATGCTATCATATTTTGGCCTTGCTTTGTGAAGTTATTGGTCATATTTTGCCATGCTTGAGGTCTGTTGGGTACTGTTTTGGCCATATTTTCCATGTTTAGTTTAGCCTCTTTGTATTTGGGCTTGTGAGCCTGTTTCAATGCTTTGGAGTCATTTCATATGCTATTTCAGCCCCTAATTCTTGTTCATATGCTTACATTCATCATCCCTTCTATGCTTTGAAGTGTTGTAGTTTTATGCCTTGAAATGAGCATTGTGTATGCCTATGTGTTTAGGTCACTTAAGCTACCATATCAGTGGGTTTTGAGGCTCATTTTTGCATGCTTAGAATACATTGCATTTGCTATGATTGCATACTTGCATTGCATTGTTTGGCTTGGGGTGTCAAGCCAAACTTGAGGGGTGAAAAGTGTTCATACTCCAAGTGATGTAACACATTTCAACCCTCGGTCGCCAATGACCTTGACTTCAAAATGATAGGATGTTGGCATTCATGTGCTTTGTTTGCATGCATATACATTGAGTTGCAACCATGGCCCCTTAGGCCATCATGCATCAAAATGCAAAATTGATGGCCCGAGGATTGAGGGCCATACTGCCTTGAGTCCAATGCATGATGGGGAGTGTGGCCATGCTTACATTTGCTTGAAATACCATGCCATACACTGCTTGTCCTCTGCTGTTGTCAACTGCAGGTTTTGCAGGAAGTTTTGGCCGGTCGGCTAAATACAGTGCCGACCGGCCATCACTTTTGGCCGATAAACAAAAAAGGTGGCTGGTGGTTCATCCCTTTGGTCGGTGGTGTCTATGCTTGGCCGGTGGTATTCCCCAACATCCTTAGAGCATGTCCCAACACTTTGGCAGTCTTCAAAGAAGTAGGGCAGCGTAAACAGAGGCAATAGTGGCATGGCACGGGTTTCCGAGCAAGACGGATCGAGCATGCATCCTCACACGCATTCCGAGGCAGGGCTGCGGCCACCTTCTTTTTGCATTTAATTTGTTAATTAATTAATTAGAAGTTTTGTAATATCTAAATAGCTAGAGTGGTTAGTTTTATTTATTCGGACTGTAATATTTATTCAGACCCTCTGAGCGAGGGCAATTGTGTAATAAGTGTGCGTGAGTGTGTGTATGTCTTCCAACCCCACGTCTTTCTTCCCTTTTATTTACTAGCTTTCGATGGTTAGTCTAGGGCATATTTAAATTAGCATACCTTATGCTATGCATGCGTGCATCCATACATTTGCCTTGCATGCATCGGGCTCGGCACATCATGCTAACTGCACTTGTAGTTCAATTCCAAGTTGAGTACTTGTTAGTTATAGCATTTCACATGTCATCTTTAGGGTAGCCGAGCCTATTCTAGTCACATTCCGTGTGCGTTGCATTAGCCATCTTAACATGAACTAGGGTCATGCATATGATTACTAACTAGTTTCTGTTTTGGCTCGGAGTACTAGGTAAGCTTTTTTTTTATGCTTTAGCATACCGCATGTGTGTGAGTGTTGCCATAATAGCATGATTACCATGAGGCTAGCTGCTTATGTGATATAACTGCTTGAACGCCTGTAGATGGAGGTTGAATTACCTAAATTGGAACAAATGCATTGAAACTGTAAGTTTTTTTTAAGCCCACTTGAGGGTGGCAAAACCGGCATTTTAACCTACTTGCGAGTAGTAAACCATTCCTAAAACAAATATGAAATGTTTTGTTCCAATTTGGGCAATTTGGTCTATACTTGTTTGTTGCGCGCACAACATAGTAATTCTAGGCTAATAACCGGAATAAGAACGCGCAATGTTTTCAAAATAAGATATCACGGTTAGTAGAGGCCGATCTTTGATCAGGCGAGAGGGGGTGCTCATAGCTGACCTTCCCCAATCGTACCCAAGTTCCCGAGCCGAGGCAACTTTGGTGATGACGGATACGTGGCCTTTGGCACCGAGGCAGGGTTTCCTAAATTTCCCTATTAAAAAATATTTAGGTGGCAACTCTATATCTGGCAAAGCAGTCCATGTTTGGCACTTCTTTCAAAAAAATCTGTTTCTCAAAACGATTTGCCGAATCTGGACTCTTTGGTTCAGATTAAGAACCGTGACAAATTGAGTCCGAACTGCAGTAGACCCGCAAAAGCGAACAGAACAGGACTCATCCTCCTGGGGCGTTCGGGGACGTCTACAACACCGAACTTGAAATGGGGGTAGCACTGGCATGTCTACTTTCAGATCCTTCGATCGACTAGCTGTGCTTGGGGGATAACTTATCGATGTCCATGATTGGGAATGAAACGGCTGCGGGCCTACCATCAACTATTTTGGATGCATCCATCTCACCCTCCCTCACCTGGCAGTACGAAGAGGGATTGTTGTCGAGCAGCACCGGGTCAGGTAGTGAGCCGGAATCTGATTCCATCGAGTCTTGTGAGTCGAAATCAGGTTCCAGCTCAACTGAGTCTAAGTCCGGTATTCCTGGGGGTGATAACCCGGATGCCACAATCCTGTCCAGGTCGTCTTTTTCTTTCTCCTTTGAGTCTGTTGTAACAGAAGAAACGGACGGTTTGGAAGTACATAATGAGAATGACACGGATGTGGTTTCCGAGTACTTTTCTGTGCCTTTGATATATTGCTTGAATCAGGACTTTCAAAATTTTGACGAAAACGATGAGGAAGAAATTCTTCCGGTTTTGCAATGATTAATTGATCAAGAGCAGGAAAGAATTGTTAAACCTTTAGTTGATGAAATCACTACTGTGAATATTGGTACTGAGAAAGACCCGCGGCTGGTCCAGATCGGGTCCACGTTATCTTCAGAGGAACGCGAGTGCTTAGTCGCTTTATTAAAATATTTCAAAGATGTTTTCGCGTGGTTCTACGAAGACATGCCTGGAATCGATCCTGAGATTGTACAGCACCGGATCCCTCTTGACCCCGAGGCCCGACCTATCAAACAGAAACTCAGGAGGATCCGCCCTGACTGGACTATCAAGATTAAGGAAAAGGTCACCAAGCAAATCGATGCTGGCTTCCTGCTGGTATCCGAATACCCGACGTGGTTGGCCAACATTGTTCCGGTGCCAAAGAAAGATGACAAGATTCGAGTATGCGTGGATTTTAGAGATTTGAACAGAGCCAGTCCGAAGGATGATTTTCCCTTGGCGCATATTGATGAATTGGTAGATTTCACAGCGGGGCATGCTTTGCTTTCATTCATGGATGGCTTCTCGGGTTATAATCAGATAGTAATGGCACCCGAAGACCGGGAAAAGACTGCCTTCACCACCCTGTGGGGGACATACTGCTACAGGGTAATGCCGTTTGGGTTGAAGAATGTCGGAGCTACTTATCAATGGGCTGCGACCACAATATTGCACGACATGATCCACAAAGAGGTTGAGGTGTATGTGGACGACATGATTGTCAAGTCCAAAGAAAGAGAGGGCCACTACACCGCCTTGCAAAAGTTCTTTCAAAGGATCAGAGAATTTCGACTGCGGTTGAATCCTCAGAAGTGTACATTTGGTGTTACAGTGGGAAAAATGCTGGGGTTTCTGATTACACAAAGGGGCATCGAAGTCGACCCTTCCAAGATCAAGGCCATCTTAGAAATGCCACCACTAAGGACTGAAAAAGAGGTGCGAGGCTTTCTGGGTAAAGTGCAATTCATAAGACGGTTTATCTCAAAACTAACCTTGACTTGTGAACCACTTTTTGGTCTCCTGAAGAAAGGAAAGAAATTCCAATGGGACGGCCGATGTCAAGCAGCTTTTGAACAGATCAAAGAATATTTACAGAACCCACCCGTATTGTCACCGCCAGAACCGGGGAGACCGTTGATATTGTACCTTTCAGTAACTGAGACTACAATGGGCTGCGTGCTCGCGCAAGAGTCAGAGGACAAAGTGGAGAGGGCCATCTACTATCTGAGCAAGAAGATGCTAGATTACGAGACCCGCTACACTCTGCTGGAGAAGGCTTGTTTGGCTTTGGTATGGGCTACCAGGAAGTTGCGGCACTATCTGTTAGCTCACTCCGTAATGTTGGTTTCACGATTCGACCCCATCAAATATCTTTTCGAGAAATCGGCACTTACGGGTAGGCTAGCTCGATGGTTGCTGTTGCTCTCTGAATTCGATTTGAAGTATGTGACACGCAAATCAGTCAAGGGAAGAGCAGTGGCAGAGTTCCTTGACGACCACCCGGTTGAAGGGGATGAAGCAGTCGAGTACCTATTCCCAGATGAAGCCATTTTGTATGTTAAAGATGAAACTTGGACAATGTACTTTGACGGAGCGTCAAGCCAGTACGGGTATGGGATAGGAGTGTTGCTGATAGCGCCCGACAATTCCCGTATCCCTCTAGCATTTAAGCTCTGATTCAAAGTCTCGAACAACGAAGTGGAATATGAGGCGTGCATCGCTGGTCTAGAAGCAGCCCTAGAACTAAGGGCAAAACGGTTGGACGTCATTGGGGACTCAAACCTTGTTGTGTCTTAAGCGAAAGGAGACTGGAAAGTCAAAGAAGAAAAGATGATAATTTATCACCAGACCTTGGATTTGTTAATTCCTCGGTTTGAAAAGCTAAATTTCACTCATCTAGTAAGAGAGAACAACAGGTTCGCAGATTCACTTGCAACTCTATCTTCCATGATAGACATTCCGTCTGGAGTCCGGATGCGTCCAGTCATCATTGACCAGAAGTTTGCGCCAGCGTATGAGTCAATTTCTGCCATAGACGAGGTTTAAGATGAAAACCCCTGGTATTACGACATTTGGAACTTCTTGGAAAAGGAGGTGTATCCACCAGGGGCAAATGCCAAAGATAAAAGGGCAATAAGAAGAATGGTTGTTCAGTTCATCATCTACGGGGGTAAACTGTATAAGAGAGGTCATCTGGGAATGCATAAGCTATGTGGTGCGCATATGAATGGAGTAATGTTGGCCTGGAAGATCCTCAGACAGGGTTACTATTGGTCCACCATGGAGGAGAATTGTATTGGCTTTGTTCGGCGATGCCACAAATGTCAGATCCATGCAAACCGCGTGAACATTCCGCCATTGAAGCTGTACAATATGACTTCACCATGGCTGTTTTCAGTCTGGGGAATCGAAGTGATCGGGGCTGTCACTCCGAAGGGGTCGAATGGGCATGAGTTCATCTTGGTCGCGATAGATTATTTTACAAAGTGGGTCGAGGCCCAATCTTATGCGGTATTGAAAGCTTCACATGTTGCGAAGTTTATCCGAAACAACATCATCTGTCGCTACGGAGTCCCAAACGAGATAATTTCAGATAACGGTTCCCACTTCAAGAAGGAGGTGATTGACTTGTTGAAGAAATATAAGGTGGCTTTTCATAAGTCATCCACATACCGGCTGCAAACCAATGGAGCGGTTGCGGCTGCCAACAAGAACATTAAGCACATACTGCAGAAGATGGTGGAAACCTATCGGGACTAGCCAGATAAGTTACCTTTTGCTCTGTGGGGCTACCGGACTTCCATCAGAACTTCTACTGGAGCGACTCCGTATTCGTTAGTCTACGGGATGGAGGCCGTTCTACCTATCGAGATTGAGGTTCCGTCATTGCGAGTATTGGCCGAGTGTTAGATAGCCGAAGCAGATTGGTAGCAGAGCAGATTTGAAGAACTCATGCTCTTTGACGAGCGCAGACTGAAAGCACTGTACCATGTTCAAGGTTATCAGCGCAGAATTGCCTGGGCTTTCAACAAGAAGGTTAAGTCCAGGAATCTAAAGGAAGGAGATTTGGTACTCAAGGATAACCGGGCTCCCATCCATGACCCAAGGGGCAAGTTCAGACCCAATTGGACTGGTCCCTACATCATTAAGTCTATCTGGTCAGGTGGAGCTGTGGTTCTGATAGACCTAGATGGCTTGGAGTTCTCCCAACCGATCAACATGGACAAGTTGAAGAAATATTACCCTTGAGAGGCTCGCTAGGCCGAAAACCCGAAAGGGCGACCTAGGCAAAAGTTAGAGCACAAAAAATTTGAAATGATAAAAACTGAGCTCGCAAGGTTGAAAACCTGCAAAGGGCGGCCTTGGCAAAAGTTAAAGCGTAAAAGGAGAGCGAAAATACCCGAGTGAACCCAAGCCTGAACTACGTAAGGCTTGATTCCCATCTTTGGGATACGTAGGCAACTTCATCCTGAAGTTCAGCCATAAACTTTTCCCCGATCAACTTTATCCATTTGATTAGCTTGGTCATCTTTGTCTATTCAGCATTCAAGAATTCCATCGCAATCTCTGGTGCAGTGCTATTCAGACCAGGGGCAACGTTCTGTTGTTGTACAGTGCCGCAGTGCTATTTAGACTAGGGGCAACTTTCCAGTTGCAGGAGTCTGGGGTTGTGCATCTCAGTGACAGATCTCAGGCGTGTCCAGTTCTGATCCATACCGAAAATAGTTTTGAAAAGTTTTTTTAAAAAAAAAAGCTGATTTTGTTCAAAGTAATCTTTTTACAACTAAGACCATTTCTGGACCAAAATGGGAAATTTTCAGTACCACAACCTTCAATTTCATTGATTTCAATACAGAGTTTCTCCTGTTCTTGCACACAAATTGAAGTTGCTTTTTATTACATTCATAAGGAAAACTTGAAAGTACTAATAAAGTAGTAAATTCGGGGCATAGATAAGTCAGGTATCCCTGCGCCCCCTCCCAGAGCTAGTCGAAGTCTCTGATGCCAAGCTAGGCCCAATCTGTGCCTCTTCATTGAGCCAATCCCAGCACTCATCAGACAAAGTGCAATTGAAAGTCGGAGCGGGGGCCAGGAGCTCTCTAGTTCTCCATGCTGTCGCATACCAGGCAAGCTGTGCGCCCCGGATCGAGAATGCAGCTGGGTATTCTGTCTCTTCTGGTGGACAAGTCTGGTCATGACCGAATTGACGTCGGATCTGGAATGGAAAATAGAAGACGCAGTGAGTCAAGCCAATCAGCTGAATCCCAGGTTGGCGAGTCATACTGTAGCTCATTGCTGGTAGATGAAGCCAAGGACATCGCCAAGCAATGCGATCCACGGACAAACTACACATCCAGTCAAACCACCAACCCTCATCAAGGGCGTCGACTAGGCGTTGCCTGAAGAAGTAACCACGGGCTGAGTATGTTGGGCAAGAGTCCACAACCTGTAACTTGTCCATCAACCACATCTAGGAAGGGATGAAAAATGAGAGAATAAAGAATAGAGAGGTGTACGATGAGAGAAAAGTAAGAAAAGGGTTTTGTGAGAAAACCGAGCTTGAGAGCCGAGTGACGTGAGCAATACATGTGAAAGATTGGGTGGGAAACTTTACCTGCAGTAGTAGTGGACTCCCCGCAAATTTGGTTGCTTTGCGACGATAGAAAGCATCCAAGCCCGTCAACGTCTCACCCAGAGTCATGACAATGCAACTCTTACCCTTCTTCAAACCATGGGTAACCTCAATCAATCGGACGCTAGATCCTCCGGAGCCTGAGACAAACAGAAAATGAGATAGCATGCACAAACAGAGGGCGTGTCGCCGGAAGCCTTGCTAATGATGGTCACTGCGATCACCGACATCAGAAAAATGATAGATCAAACTCGAAATATCCAGCATTCCGTCGCAAACCAGAGACCGAGTGTCACGCATAATGAGTCCACACATTCGCCCTAAGGATTGGGCATGACCAAAGTTAAGCTGGGGCAGGATCTCCTCGTCGCGCTCGGACTCCATTAAGGCTCAGAAATCTTCGAAGGTGGGACGTATCTCTTGTCCGGCGAAGCTAAAGACATACGTCACCGGATTCCAAAACCTCGCCGCGGCATGGAGAAACAGAAAGTGTAGCGGGGTACGACCCAAAGTGAATAGTGAGTTTATGCTGAAACCCCAGAAATTCAGCTTTTCCGAGCCATCCAAGTTGTTGATCCAAGACGAGAGATTCTGGGCAAGAAATCCCTCTATTTTGAGCAAATCAGTGTTGAACTGAGTAGAACTACGAAGCTGAGGCCTTTTGAAGGAGATAAGGTGTGAGTGGAGGACAGGTGTCAGCATTCTGCTGGTTCTGGCAATTAATGGCCGGCCGGCCAAATATAGTGCCGACCGGCCACCACTTTTGGCCGGTGAATCAAATCTTCTGGCCGATGGCCATTTCTCATGGCCGGCGGCCTTTATCTCTGGCCAGTGGTCTCCCTCTTGGTTTTCTGAGCTGTTTATGCTAAGGAGTGAGGAATTCCACCACCTCCAACACCCTCTGGTGATCAATTCCTGCGGAGTCACGCATATTTTCTTATCGAGTTGTTGTACATTTGCTTATTGAGTTGTATGTCACTCTCTTCAAGTCTCTAATTTGCTTATCGAGTTGTACTCATGCTTGGTTGGTTATATCGAGTCTCTGTGTTTTGCTTATCGAGCTGTAATTTGGTTCACTACCTGATTATTACGATGCGAATGCTCTATTTTCAAACGAATTTCATTCACATTGTTGTGTGATGCCATGCGATGCAATGCATAGGATGTACAAATGCAACACATTTTGAACAAAATAGCAGTTTCATTTCCACCATGTATTTTGCAAACATACGCAGTAAAACCTGCCTGAGGCAGTGCAATGTGTTTAAACTACCATTAAAAAGGAAAGTAAAGCATAGAATGGCAGGGTAGCAAAGTGTCGGAATTGATGCCGGTAAAACTCCCCTTGTGGTCAACGTACCTTCCGCACCCTTGCTCAGGTCAATTGCATGGTTTGGCACCTTTATCACTCAAGACAATGCGGGAAAGCGCACTTTTAGAACGTGAACCTTCAAGTTGACCTCAGACCACGACTTCTATGAGCGGTGCTCGGTGCGTGCGAAGAACATCCCTTCTCATATCCTTTTCATATCTTGTGAACTCCAGCATCATGAATAATACGTTTCTATCACACTCCAAATTTCTGTTTACACACATGGCTTGCGTAGACCGCATGCCTATGTTCAAATTCATTGCTTGCATAGACCGCATGTTTATGTTCAATTACATTACTTGCATAGACCGCATGCTTGTCATCAATTTCATGGCTTGCGTAGACCGCATGCCTATGTTCAATTTCATTACTTGCGTATACCGCATGTTTGTAATCAAAATTCATTGCTTGCGTAGACCGCATGCTTGTTATCAATTTCATGGCTTGCGTAAACCGCATGCTTGTTATCAATTTCATTGCTTGCGTAGACCGCAATGTTTGTGTTCAATTTCATTGCTTGCGTAGACCGCATGCTTTACTCATTTATATTCAAATTTCATTGCTTGCGTAGACCGCATGCTTGTTATCAAATTCATTGCTTGCGTAGACCGCATGCTTGTTATCAATTTCATTGCTTGTGTAGACCGCATGTGTGTGTTCTGTTTCATTGTTTGCGTAGACCGCATGTTTGTGTTCAATTTCATTGCTTGCGTAGACCGCATGCTTTACTCATTTATATTCAAATTTCATTGCTTACGTAGACCGCATGTTTATGTTCAATTTCATCGATTGCGTAGACCGCATACTTTACTTACACGTGTTTAATTTCATTGCTTGCGTAGACCGCATGCTTTACGTACATGTGTTTGTGCCTTTACAACATTATTATGCCTCCCACTCGCTTTGCGTTGTCACACATTCTCAATTGCTTTCATGTGCATACTGCTAACTATATCATACCTGTTAAGTTGTTTTCTTTGCAGCACGATATTGTATGTACGGTTCATTTGCGGCTGGCGGAACCAGACGAACCAGACAGGTATTGCATCCCCCGAGTGAGACGTTTTGAGAATTGCATAATTCTCTTACATCCTTTCTGCATTGTAGTGTAGTTTGGTGTATGCTAGCTTAAAGCTGTTGCATGTGTGCTTCGTTACAGCTTTCTTTGCATGATCATAAGTTATGTTTGGCTCGGTGCATTGTCTTGCAGTTTGCCCCTGCCCTCGGGCGCATATCTTTATTGTCTTGCATGCTTTGTCTAAGTCTTCGGCCTTGTCAAAAATGGGTCGTCTCTGGGCTTTGACATTCACTCCTGTCATTCTTATGACTTTCGAGTTCTGTCAAAGAGGGGCAATTGTAGACACCCTA
This sequence comes from Camellia lanceoleosa, assembly GCA_025200525.1. Lineage (NCBI taxonomy): Eukaryota > Viridiplantae > Streptophyta > Magnoliopsida > Ericales > Theaceae > Camellia > Camellia lanceoleosa. Next base: position 34,670,512 of record CM045764.1, read on the forward strand.
TTTTTGACCGTCCTCAAGTGATTGAACACTCAGTGATCACCCTTGTTCGTGTTCGTTTTGAGTTCCCGGAGGCCTCGGCTGTGCGCCTTGCCTCAGGATCTCTTAACTCGTTCATTTAGTGTTTGGTTTTGCACCAAACATTTTTTGTTTTTTGCCTTGGGAGGCAGGGAATGGCTTGTTGACCATCCCCACACTCCACCGGCCTTCCCTTTCCCTCACCGGCCTTTCCTTGTTGCCACTGTCCATTGTTGCTTGTTATCAATGGCCGGTCGGCACTCTGTGTGGCTGGCCAGCCCTTTTTTTGGCCGGTGATCTATTTTGCCGACCGGTGACCCTTTTGCACCCCCCTCAGGCATGGTGCATGCCAGCTGTGCCAGCTGGGAGGCACAGGCCCCACTCCTATGCACGGGAATGACCATTTTGAGCCTTTGACCCCCTTTTCCTTCTAGAAGGTTGGACCCTTTGGCCAAGCTTCTTGGGGAAGCTTGGCCAGCTGTCTTAGCTTCCTTTAGAAGCCTTGACTCCTTTGCACCCTTTGCCCCTTTTCATTTAGCTTCTTGGAGAAGCTTCAAGCCATTTCCTTTGTCTATATAAGAACCCTTCATCCTCCTTTATCTAGGGTTGGAGTTTTTTGATCAAAAAACCAGAGATGTACATATATATATCTGTCAAATATATTCTCTCTCTATATTTTCCTCTCTCTTCTCATTTGTGTGTGTTTTGTGGCCTAAAAGTGCATTTTTACCTTAGTTTTGCACTAAGACACACACTACCACACCTTACTTCGACCTTGAGGGGCTTGGAGGGTTTGTTCTTGAATTTTTGGACTGATTTTGATCAAAAGAAGAGGGCTGCATTGGCTGTTCATCAAGGGTTCTTCAAGGGTAATCTCTTTACTTTAGATTCCCCAATCTTGCATTGCTTTTTACCTGTCTTGCATATTGTTTTAGACTTTGTGTATGACTAGAAAAAGTCTTATTTTTGCATGCTTGAGATCTTTCATTAAGGTTGTTTTGGCATTTGGGGTCGACCTTCCCCTCTTAGCTCCATTTGGGCCTCTTTTGGTACTCTTTTGTTAAGCTTTGCTTACCTTGGTGTGTTGGCCTTCTCACCACTGAAATCCAGTGGATTTTCAGTGGTGAGAAAGGAGGTTTGAGGTCTTGTATAGGGAAGGGACACCCCTTTCCCTTTTGTGCTTCATTTGTGCATGTTTTGGTTCAATATGGTAGCATGCATGTCTAGTTGTTTATGGTTACTTTTCAGAGGCTTTTGGGGTGTTTTGGGTCATATTATATCTCTGTTCAATGGTGGTTTGTTGGCCCTTAGCATGCATATTATACTTGCTTTATATTTCTCTATGTTGCCTAGGAATGCATCACACCATTAGACCACCATGCTATCATATTTTGGCCTTGCTTTGTGAAGTCCTTGGTCATATTTTTCCATGCTTAAGGTCTGTTGGCCACTGATTTGGTCATGTTTGACATGTTTGGTATAGTTGCTATGCATTGTGGCTTGTAAGCCTTGAGTGTGTGAGTCACTAACATGCCTAATATCATCATTTGGCATCGTTTGAGATCATATTTCAGTCCATGTAATATGATTTTACATTGTCATTTGTGTCTCTTTCAATGCTTTGAAGTGTTGTAGTTTTGTGCCTTAAATGTTGGTCATTGTGTATGCTACCATGTTTAGACATTTGGGCTGCCATATAATAGGTTTTGGGGTGCATTTTGGTGCATTGAAACTCTGTTTTTGATTGAATGATCCATGCCATGAGTGGTCATGATAATGGTAGTAAAATGCCCCCTTTTATGCCTTAGTCTTAGACCCTTTGGTTTGCATGTTGGCATAGACATTTGCCCATCATTTAGGCCATTTTTAGCCATTGTTTTAGGGCATGACCGAGGCCTCCCATTCCAGCCTAAGTCCATCCTTGTGCATGATTGCATGCTTGGCTCGTTACCTCTAGTTGCATGCTTGCATAATTGTCCATGCTTGCCTAGTATTCGCATCTTGTATGCTCTAGCACTTTGCATGCTTATCATGATAGATTGCATCACATTTGACATGTTTTGCATCTTAATCTCATATTGCATTCTTGAGCCATGTTTGTCTACATGCACTACATTGTTTGGTTTGGGGTGTCAAACCAAACTTGAGGGGCGAGGGGTGTTTGTACTTCAAGTGGCAAAACACGTCTCAACCCTCGGTGGCCAAGGCCCTTGACTCTAAATATGATGGGGTCTTAGCATTCATTTATGTGTTGCATGCATTTTATATTGAATAGAAAGCTTGACTTCTTAGGCCATCATGCATAATTGATGGCCCGAGGGTCGAGGGTTGTGCTTCCTTGAGTCCAATACATGATAGGGAACATGATCATGCTTACATTAGCTTGAAATTCCATGCCATACACTGTCTGTCCTTTGTTGCTGTCAAAAATTAGTTTCTGCAGGGAGTTTTGGCCGACCGGCCATACCGAGTGCTTACCGGCCAGGAATGTGTGGCCGATAACATTGAAAGCCAGCCGACGGATATTTGCCATGGCCGGTGGACATTCCCTTTAGTCGATGATGTTCTGCAGTGTGCAGGGAACATGTCCCAACACTTTGGCAGTCCTCAGAGGAGCAGGGCAGTGTTAACAGAGGCAATAGTGCTATGGCAGCGAGTTTCCGGGCAAGACGGATCAAGCATGCATCATTCACGCATCCCGAGGTAGGGTTGTGGCCACCTTCTTTCTGCATTTAATTTGTTAATTAATTAGAAATTCTGTAATAATTAATTTAGTATTATTTATTCGAACTGTAATATTTATTCGGACCCTCCGAGCGAGGGCAATTGTGTAATAAATGTGCATGAGTGTGTGTATGTCTTCCAACCCCACGTCTCTCTTCCCTTTTATTTACGAGCTTTTGATGGTTAGTTTAGGGCATATTCAAATTAGCATACAGTATGATAGCATGTTTGCATTCATTCATCCGTTTTGCATGCACCGGGCTCGGCGCATCATTCTAACTGCATCTGTATTTCAATTCCAAATTGAATACGTGTTAGTTGTAGCATTTCACATACCATGTTTAGGATAGCCGAGTCTGACTAGATTACATCTTTGCATGTGTTGCATTAGCCATTTTAAACATGAACTAGGATCATGCATATGATTATTAACTAGTTCCTGTTTTGGCTTGGAGTACTGGGTGAGCTTTTATGCTTTAGCATACCGCATGCGTGTGAGTGTTGCCATAATTGCATGATTATCATGAGGCTAGCTGCTTATATGATATAACTGCTTGAATGCCTGTGGATGGAGGTCGAATTGCTTAAATTGGGATAATGCATTAAAACTGTGAGTTTTAAGCCCATTAGATAGTGGCAAAACTATCTTTTCTAAAAGCCCACTCGAGGGTGACAAAACCTGCATTTTAGCCTACTTGCGAGTAGCAAACCATTTTCAAAACAAACATGAAATGTTTTGTTCCAATTTAGGCGATTTGGTCTATACTTGTTTGCTGCGCGCATAACATAGTAATTCTAGGCTAATAACCGGAATAAGAACAAATAACGTTTTCAAAATCAGATATCACGATTAGTAGAGGCCGATCTTCGGATCGGGTGAGAGGAGGTGCTCATAGCTGACCTTCCCCAATCGTACCCAAGTTCCCGAGCCGAGGCAACTTTGGTGATGACGGACACGTGGCCTTTGGCACCGAGTTAGGGTTTCCTAAATTCCCCCATTAAAAAATATTTAGGTGGCGACTCTGTATCTGGCAAAGCAGTCCATGTTTGGCACTTCTTTCAAAAATTTGTTTTCTCAAAACGATTTGCCGGGTTTGGACTCTTTGTTTCAGATTTAGAACCGTGACACAAATCGAGTTCGAACTGTAGCACCGAGGTCCCTCACGGGCTTGTTACAATTTGCATCCACTTATCTTGCACAAATCGAGGCTCGGTTCATCATTCTAAACAAGCATTGTCGTTTATTACTTCGTTGAATACGTGTTTAAACCGCATGCTTTCAAATTGATTCACATGTCATATTTAGTAGCCAAGCCTATTAATTGCATTTTTCTATGTGTTGCATTAGCCATTTGTTTAGTTAGGATCTTGCATTTTTCTAACTAGTATCTCTTTTGGCTCACCTCGAGAATTGGGGTAAGTTTTATTGCTTTAGCACATCGCATGCGTGTGAATGTTTCCATGACAAACATGATTACCATGAAGCTAATTGCTTAAGTGATAAACTGTTTGAACGCCTGTGGATGGAAGTTAATTGCTTAAACTGGAATAGTTTGATTGAAGTGCATATGAGTTCACTTTTTCAAGTAACACATATTCAAAACAAACATGAAATCAAAATGTTCCAATTTTTGCAAATTAGTCTGTACCTGTGTGCAACACATAGTAAAGTTGGCCTAATAATTGGAACAAGAGCATATAATGTAAATAAGAATCACATCATGATTAGTAGAGGCCGATCTTTGATCAGGTGAGTGGGGTGCTCAATTCATGACCTTCCTCTCTCGTATCTAAATTCCCAAGCCGAGATACTTTGGTGATGACGGATAAGTGGCCTTTGGCATGAGTCCCGGGTTTCCTAAATTTTCCAAAAATATTTAGGTGGCGACTCTGTAATCTAGCAGTGTAGTCCATTTTTGGCATTTTGATTCAAAATCGATTTTCTAAAAGATTTGCAAGATTTGAACTCTTTTGTGATTATTTATTTCACATTACACTTGTGGAATCAGATTTAGAACCACAAGAGTCCGAACTCTGGGGCTAGTCGTCTTCGAAAGGAACATGAAAAGTTGAGACATAGTTTCTAGCGACTCTGTTGCGGAATTTAGAGAACTTGACTTGGACTTCATGATGTAAAATTTTATCTACACTAATATGTTCTTTGCATTGCATTTGCATTGGTGCGCTTAAGTCACTGTCTTTGCCATCTGTTATCCTAGACAGTTTGCCGGAGGCTTGCCCAAAAGCTTGCCAAAAGGCTGATCAGTTGTGGGCTCTATCATGTTGGGAACACAACCCTTGGATCTAGACTACCGCTGTCTTGTTTGATCCTCCTTTCACCTCTCGGTGTTAGATGTAAGAGGTATATTAGGTAGTCTTGTTGAGGTACCCCCTTTTGACCATTTGGCCTAGTTGCATATAGTAAAGCCATAGAGACTGTTCCAAACTAGGATAGAACACTCACCCGAATGCAGGATTGCATGAAACTGCTTGATTGAAGTAGTGAAACCCTAGTTCATGCCAAAACTAGGACATGATAACCGTACCCCCTCATAGGGGTGTTTTGGCTCTATTTAACTGGTATGTGTTTTATAGTGAAACTGTACAAGAAAGTTCATATCAATAGCACAATTGGTATTTGTTTTAGGGGCAGAATTCAATAAGGAGTACAGTCATTTAGATGTGATCATATCCGTTCTAATTGGGCTGAGGTGCTGTCTATGTTCTCTTTTGCAAGGTAGTCCTAGAAACATAGCTTCAGAAGGCTCTGATATCCCCCGGGTACTCTGGACTCGTGTTGATAGACTTTGTCAAGTTGGAAATCTAGTTCAAGGGCAACCTGTGTTTTCCTCACTGTCACCAGTTACAAGACGAAAGAGGATCAGACAAAGTTCACTAGTACCATTCTTATAAAAATCACCTCTCAACTCACCTATATTCAGTCCAGTTCAAGAACAGTCGTCTACTTCTAGGCTGGTTCAAGACCACTCACCTATTCCAATGGCGTAGTATCCCACCGCCGATATGTAGGAACTAATACTCCATTTGCAGCAAATAGTTGAAACACTACAGCATGAAGTGGCTTGTCAAGCCGAAGTTACGGCCCGTTAGGCCAAGGTTATAACCAGATTCCAGCAGCAACCGCAGCCGGCTGCGGCCTTTGCATCCTATGTACCCACCACAACTATTCTTGTGCCCGGTGCCACTGCTAATGCCGCCAGTGCTCAAGATCCACAAATGCAGGGCAATCCAATTTTCCCGGTTCCAGCAGAACCTACCCTAGCACAAGCTTCCAAAGCTCCAGTTTGTCAGACCAAGGCACCATTCGAGTTGGAAGTTGACCCTACCGCACTCAAAGTCAATAAACTGGAAAAAATATTCAAAAAGTGCAAGGGGTCAACTCCATTCCAGACATAGAGGATAGGTACACCAAATCTATAGTTACCTTACTAGAGCGGTTCAAGATGCCATACATTGACTGCTTTAACGGTTCAGGGGACTCGATGGTTCACTTACGGCTATTTTCAGATATCTTGCAAACGATGGGTTTAATTAGACTGCAGAAGCTATCCCTCTTCAGTCGAACTATGTCTGGTATAGCTACCATCTTGTATGCTAAATTAGAGGACTCTGCGAAGCAGAACTGGAGTTGGCCAAATCTTTTATTGCCCAATATTCCTACAACACGTAGATTGAGGTCACAACTCGTGATCTTGAGGCAACGCGTCAGGAATCGAAGGAGGGCTTTTCCGAGTTTGTTCCTATAGAGGAAGAACAAGTCTGTATCATTGTTAGAAATCTTCATGAAAGGCTATTGTAGAAAATGATAGTCCTCCCATGGTTCAACTTTAAGGACTTCCATAAAATTGGGGTTCAAATTGAGGATGCCATCAGGCAAGGGATCATTGTGGAAGGCCATGAGTCAGTGAGGAAGAATATTGTTCTCAGTTCCAATGCTACTGTTAGTGGTAGCCCAGCTGCGAAATGCTCAAAAGTAAACACTGTTGCTAGTCCCATCATAAACGTTTTTGTTGATAATAGCTAAACCAACTACTTCAACTCGGTCTTAAGCCAGAAATTTTAATCCTCTTTACATGTCTCTGTCTCAAGCCTTGCAAATTATGTTAGAAAAAGGGCAATTAGAGCTCCTAGAACCCCCACCCCTCTCAAATCCTATTCCACTAAGATGTGACCTTGTTAAACATTGTGCTTATCATCAACATCCGGGTCATGATACAAACCATTGCATCTGCCTCCATCATAAGATTCAGGATCTTATTGACGAAGAGATCATAGCTCCACGAAAAAAACCTTAGGCCACCACTAACCCATTACCTCTACACCTCAACCTAATCCATACACTGTCATCAACCTACAACCCCAGCATATACATCACCCCAGCCCATTTACCCAAGCCTGAGGTGTTCATTCCAGAAAGCACGGACTTGTGTATGATGGATGCACTCGAACCCTAATCATCTCAAACCTATGAACCCACTATTTCTGAGCTAATGAGCATGATTCAAGATTTGCAGAGAACTATGGTAGATTTAGCCTTTGGGATTTTGGCTCCCTCATCGACCACATCACATGCCAGAAATCCCTTATCAACCACGTCATGTGCCAAAAATTTCACGCCAAAAGGCTCTCCAATCTTGGAGCGAGCTGTAATTAAAAACGACCAACCTAATGCTATCTCGAGTCTGGGTGATCACGTGTCAACAACAAATGGGCCTCGCTTTGATGTAGTCACCCAATCCCTTGGCAAAGCTGAAGCAAGTCGCAAGAATAAGGCGGGGGCAGGTATTGATCCTTATGAACATCTTCAGTGGGCTATTGAGGCTTTGAAGGTCAAAGGACTGAACAAGCAGCAAGTGCTTGCAGTTGTAGCAAAAACTGTAGATGACACTTTTGCCACTCAGGTTGGGGGCATTTTGAATACTGTAGTAAGCCATGGAAAGGGATGTCATACTAGAAACACCCATTTCAGCTCCAATCCTACACTCATAAGAGATCATCAAACCTAGTTAAGACCCATCAATCCTGTCAGGACTGGTAACCGCACATGACGTTGTCTAAAGCTCTCCAAATCCTCATAGGACAAGGCCATCTCAAACCCCTTGACCCTCGGTCCCTTCCTAATCCCCTTCCAGCCAAGCATGATGCTGCTAAGTACTGTGCCTTCCATCAGCAAACTGGCCATGACATCGACCGTTGTTTTTGCCTTCGCCATGAAGTTCAAGATCTGATTAACAAAAAGGTCATCACTCCACCAGGTCCTACAAAGTCTGTCAGCGTTGGATTGATAAACTGGGAGGATAATGTGACTATGTGATTCGGGATGAACCACCTGCTGATGGTGCTCATTTTACTCCAGATACTATGGATGGCACGCACTATTTTAGCACTTTGAAAATGCTATTTTACTTTCAGACTTGGGTACTGAGTCAATCTTGTCCATATTGAGTCAATCTTCCTTGTTTGTTTTTGTCTGTCTTTTAACTATTTCTTTTGAGTCTGTTTCTATCATTGAGCCAGCTGAGCTAGAAGATCTGAATGAAACGACAGTAGTTTTTACCCACTTCTCTATGCCTTTAAATCATTGCATTGACCAAAGTTTTTCAAAACTTTTCTAACATTGTGATGAAAACAAAGAGGAAGGAATTCCTCAGGATTAGCAAAATTTGATCAACTAAGAGGAAAAGAGGGGTGCTAAGCGCTTAATGAATGAGATCATGTCTGTTAATGTGAGTATTGAAAAGGATCCTAGCTTGATCCAGATTGGTTCTACATTGTCTTTAGAAAGGCATGAGCGACTAGTCACTTTATTAAAGGATTTCAAAAAATGTGTTGCGTGGTCCTACGAAGACATACCTAGAATTGATCTTGAGATTATACAATATAGGATCACTCTCGGCCTCGAGACTCGACCCCTTTGCTTTCAAGCCTTGATTCAGAATGTTCAACGATCAACCAAAATATGAGGCTTGCATGGTCGGATTAGAAGCAGCCCTTGAACTAGGGGCAATAAGGTCAGATATGATCAAAGGAAGCTTGCATAGTTGGATGAAAAGCAGCCCTTGAAATAGGGGCAAACAAACGTCAGATGTGATCTAAGATTCAAAAATGGGTCATTTCTCAAGCCAATGGAGATTGGCAAGAAAGCCAAATCCTAGAATTTGAGAGAAGAAATTTTTTGCTAAAAGAAAATTGAGTTCTTATCTGCGACACTAAGGGCAAATTTAGACCCAATTGGATGGGCTCTTATATCATCAAGACTATTTAGTTAGGGACAGTAGCCATTCTCATGGATTCAGATGGCTTAGAGATCCTACGGCCAATCAACATGAACTAGTTAAGCTTTTCTATTCTTGAGAGACTCGCTGGGCCAAAAACTCGGAAGGGTGACCTAGGAAAAAGTCAGAGCAAGGAAAAAAAGAAAAAAATACAAAAATGAAAAAAAAAAATGGAAACAAAGAAAAAAAGAAAAGAAAAAGAAGAAGAAAGAAAAATGAAAAGGAAAATGGAAAAGCTCGCAAGGTTGAAAACCTAAAAGGGCGGCCTTGGCAAAAGTTAAAGCGTAAAATGAGAGAGTTAGTACCCGAGTGCACCTTAAACCAGAACTACGTACGGCCTGATTCCCATCTTTGGGATATGTAGGCAACTTCATCCTAAAGTTTGGCGCCAACCATTGTCAGCCTGCTTGTCTCATCCATGTTGATTGACTTATCCTTATTCAAACTCGGCTATCATATCGATATGCAAATTGGCTCATCTTCATTCAAATTCGGTTGTCTTATTTCGTTAGAAGATTCAGCTGCAAGACAAATCAAGTTCAGATTTGAGGTTGTGCATCTTAGGAGTTAATTCTACTTCGGTTGAGCTGTGGCCATTTCCAAAAACAATTTGGAGGATTTTTAGTGAAGTTGAGTAATTTTTTCAAAAAACATTCCTTTTTTTTTTTGTGGTCAAAATTGGAAAATTTCTTGGACCCAAAAAAGGAAAATTTTCAATGCTCATAACTTGACTTACATGATTTCAAAGTAGAAAGTCGAACAAGCATGTTAATCTAACTCTCATGTTGGTCAAAATTGTTTCAGTAGAAACCTAAAAACAAAAAAATGGTCAAGGTAATGAACTAGGGGCACAGTTGAGTCAGGTTTTCTGTCTTTTCCCCATTGTTAATGCACTCGCTAAAAAGGGCACAACTGAAGGTAGCTATAAGGGGTCAAAAATTCTCTCTCCCTCCAAACAGTGAGATATCGGACCAAGTGTGAAGCACAAACTGGTAATGGAGCAGGGTATTCCACCTCCCTCATTTGGACAACTTTGATCACGTCCAAATTGGTGTCTGAACCGGAATGGGGACGTGGAAAACGCAATGTGTGAGACCAATCAATTGTATACCTGGCTAGTGGGACATGCTGTAGCTCATCTTGATCAAGTTAAACCAGGGCCATTGCCAAGCGATGTCAGTTGCAGATTTGCTACACATCTAGTCACACCACAACCCCTCTGTGGGAAAGCTCACTAGTTATGAGCGAAAGAAAGAGAATCTAGCAGAATACTAGGGGCAAGGGTCCACAACTTCAGCTTATCCATCAACCACAACTGGGAAGGAATAAAAAAACAAGAGAGATTAAAGAATAGAGAGATGTGCGCTGAGAGAAAAAGTAAGGAAAGGGGTTGTCAGAGAAATAGAGATTGAGTGCCAAAGTGATTTGAGAACCATAAATGAGAAAAGGGCGGGAAATAATACCTAGAGAAACAAGCTCCTCGTGAACTGAGAGGTCTTTCACCGATGGAAAGCAAATATCCAATGTTGTGTTTGTGGTTTTGTTTGTTATAAGTCTTGTTTTGAGTCATTTTGTGTTTAGGTTGTTTTTACTTTCCCTTTGTTTAGTCGTTTTGTACTGTGGTCAGTTGTAGGCTCAATACCTAGTGAAGAACTCATTCTCAATTTCAATTTCAAAAATAAATCATTTTGTGCTCAGAGTGCTGTGTCATTCCCAACATGGTGTGCAAAACAGAATTCTTTCTTTCATAAACTGTAGGGTCCAACCCTGATCAAAAGAGAGAGTAATAAAACAAGGACCTATCTGAAGCTACATAGGTTCCGGACTGCAAAGCAAAAGAAAAAGAGGGAAAATTGGAGCATCTGAGTTTGTTTCAACTTTAGCAATTTTTGGGATTGCATTCCGGAGGCACCTTCTCAAACCTTGTCATTTCTCCCAAGTATGAGTATACCTCGATCTCAAGCTCAAAGCTTGCTTCAAGCCATGATGGCGGTCAAACCTCGACCTCAAGCTCAAGCCTGCTTTAAGCCAGAACGGCGATCAAAAGTGCTCTCCCCGAGCACCATTCCTCACCAGAGGCGTCTTGGAGGTGTTTGCAGTGAGTTCCTAGGAGACCAACTGCGACGATGGAAACTAGAGTTCGAATGGTGATGCCTAGAACACAAAGGTTTGGAATTTTTGAGAATAAAGTCTGGTTTAAATACTCAGGGGTGTATCCCTGGCTTGAAATCTGCATGGCAGCCCCATAAGTTGAGGTAGCGTGTATGTGCCTTAATTTTGGATACTAAACCAACGTAGTCTATCGCCCCGTTGGAGAATAGGGAAAGTTGTGAATATGATTAGCAAGAAAAGCGGCATCTGTGGCTTCTACATGCAGATGTCACCCTTTGCTAGTATTTAAGGACTTTGAATTGTGAGTTGGAGGTAAGAGTTTGAAGAACAAAAGAGGGAGATCCTCGTTAGAGTAGGGTGGTTCATCGCCACTCGCCTCATGAGGTGCTTTCTAAAGCACCACTTTGTTTGTTTATTGCATTCTCTAAACATCATACACTACAATGCTTGTCACATGTATCATATCATCGCACTTATTGCATTTATTTGTATCTTGTGTTATCTTGTATCATTTATCCTTTTACGCTCAGTGTTTAGGATCATTGTCCCTCGGGGCTTATCTCAGGACGCGTGGAACGCGGCCCTGAGTAGTTTTCTCGGGACCTCTTCTTACGATTTCAACCTGGTTTGAGTGTTCCCTTCCTCGCATAATTTCAGCGTGTTTGGAATTTATCTTAAGATACGTGGAATGCGACCCTGAGTGGTTTTTCCGGGACCTCTTCTCACGATTTCAGCGTGGTTTGAGTGTTCCTTTCCTCACACGATTTCAGCGTGTTTGGAGTTTATCTCAGGGTGTGTTGGAATGCAACCCTGAGCAATTTTTTCGTCCTCTTCTCATGATTTCAATGTGATTAGAGTATCTCAAGATGCATGGAACGTGACCTTGAGTAGTTTTCTCAAGACCTCTTCTCATGATTTTAGCGTGGTTTGAGTGTTCCTTTCCTCACACGATTTCAGTGTGTTTGGAATTTATCTCAAGACGCGTGGAACGCGACCCTGAGCGATTTTCTCGGGACCTCTTCTTACGATTTCAGGGTGGTTTGAGTGTTCCATTCCTCACATGATTTCAGTGTGTTTGGAATTTATCTCAGGACGCATGGAACACGACCCTGAGCGGTTTTCTCAAGACCTTTTCTCACGATTTCCACGTGGTTTGAGTGTTCCCTTCCTTACACGATTTCAGCATGTTTAGAATTTATCTCAGGATGCATGAGACGCGACCCTAAGTGGTAGGATCTCTTCTCACGATTTCAGCATGGATTGAGCGTTCCCTTCCTCACACGATTTCAACGTGTTTGGGATTTGTTCTTCTTTTTCTCACGATTTCATCATGGTTGGAGTATGTCATCTTATTCATCTACTACATTATCGATCGCATTCATTACATCATGCATCATTTCTATGTTAAGCTTAGTCTGGCATGTACTCATACATTCCCCTCATTAAAACATGGTTCTATCATGTGTAATTACCCATGTTGCGCTGAGGCCAGTATTGAGGGTGTTAACACTTTTTTTCTGTTAGACGTGGTTTGGTTTGTATCTATGCCCTTTCTAGGTAAGACGTAGTTTGGCTTACGCCTCTGGTTCACTTCATCCATTGCATTCACTGCATTGTACTTTGTCTTGTTAGATTCAGCATTCAGGATCATTATCTTTCCCCAGCAGATCATTCCTCACTTATATCATACCATCCCAATTACTTGTACTCTTTCTACAAAAAACATAGTTTTGCATGTGTTCCCACCACTTTCACGTTGAAACATGGTTCTGTTATGTATAAGCACCTATGCTGCGCTAAGGCCAGAATTGAGGGTGTAGGCACTTAGCTTGTGTTAGGCGTTGTTCAACTGTGCCCACTTCTTTTCTATATAAAATGTAGTTCGATTTGCATCTACATTCCTTTATGATATTTGTGTGTTATGCACTGCTTGTGGTTTGATTATTTTGTTGCATTGTGTATCATTTTGCATTATTCCTCAAAACTACGCCGGTTGGATTCCTTGTAACGGGATGCGCAACCAACTGCATCTGCATTTTGTTTGTTTGCCTAAGTCTTACGGCCTTGTCAAAATGGGTCATCTTCGGTCTTTGACAATCACTCATGTCATTTTATGACTTCGAGCTCTGTCAAAGAGGAGCAACTGTAGACATCCCATTTTTGACCGCCCCTAAGACATGGGCACCTCAGGTTGATCACTCAATGATGAAAAGTTATGCTGTACAAATGCTCAATTTCTTTAGCAAGAAGAGCTTCCACATCTCAACCTCGCACCCCATTTTGAACAAAACTATTTTGACCAAAACTATTTTAGACCTTAAAACCCTATTTTTTAAAATATTTTTCCAAATGCTTCTATGATGTTCCGAGGCTCGCATTTCATTTAAAATATTACACTTTTTGGTAAACCGAGTAAGGACAAAGTGGAAATAAATGAAAGGGAGGTGAACTCTTTGAAAAATCTTTTAAAACATCTTCTTTATAGGTTTAGAGTTGAATGAAATCGAAGGGAAGGGAAGAAAACTAGTTAAGGAAATGGTTGAGCTTGAAACTGTTAAGAGAGAACTGAGCAGCCTTCACTAAATTAAGTATATCTCTTTGCCCACTTAGCATTTAGATGTAAGCCCACCACCATTGGAAATTTGACTTCTGGGGCTTCAATTTAGACTCAAGAATTACCTAAAACCAAGTACGGATGAGGGAGATATGCTCGTTTGAAGTCGAGTTTGAAAACAGATTTTTGTCTAGCCAGCCACTATTAGTGGCCTGCTGGCCACTTGTGTCAAATAATAGATTTTTGCAGATATTTGCTGTTAGTTGTTCCAATAGGTGCATGCACTGTACCAGTTGTCTATATACAGATATTGCTGAGATAGACACATGTTTTTCTATATATACTTGACCTTCCCTCACGTTTTTAATGTTTGAAAAAATTCCAAAAGGCCAAAGACTTGCATAGTACTCTCTCTCTCTCTCTCTATCTATCTATCTATCTTGCAACCTACACAATCTCTCTCTACACTTCCTAAACCAAAAAATTAGCTCTTCTTGCTGAGGTTCTTGAGCTCAAATTTCAGCCCTTGAGAGTGAGAACTTGTGGGTTTGTTAACAAAAGAATTGCCTTGCTCCAAGGGGTATAATTTTGAGCATCTCTACACTACTTCTTTCCTATCTTTTCTTACTAATTTGGGACTATTTTTCAACTATTTTTATGGGCTAAAGTTTGTGGTTTAAGGCCATTAAAGGTGGAGGGCTTGACCACCCTTCCTTAAACCTCGTTTCCTAGGCCTTTACCCTTGTGTTTCCCATCTTTTCATCAACTTTTTTTGAGCTTTTTACCACTATTTTTCAGAGGTTTTCAGAGGCTAAAAAAGTGGTTTTGAAGTCCTAAAAGCCCTCCTTTGGCTTGTTTACTAGCTTAATTTCTCCATTATTTTAGCTTACTCTTTTAGCTTTTTGTACAATAATTTCAGTACTATTTTTATGTGTTATAGGACTGCTTTAGGTTATTTATTTGATTTATGCTTTGTATAGTATGCTTGTAGTATAATGGTCGTCACAGGCATTAGACACCAACCAATTTGTGTTCATAGCATTTATTTAGTGCTTTCCATATTTGTGCTCACCCCTAATCGTCTCTGCACTACTCTCATTTCTTGGCATTTCCTTTGTTTTGAGAGTCATTTGAAACCGATTGTTTGTTTAAGATGGAGATATAGATCGTTATGATTAATGGTTTAATCTCTTCGGAGGTTCATTACCAACAACATGACATCTCTTTCATGCCCAAAACAACCCTTTCTTTGACACTCCTTTCCATTAGTGGACTTAGTGCTCATTATTGGACTTAATGAATTAATGAATGGAAAAGTAATGTAAAGAAAGGAGGTTAATAAAATTGGGCTTAAAAGAAGTAACAAGATAATAACATAATTTGGTGTTCAATCAGAGGTTAATCGAACACAAGGAGACTTAAGTTATATCATACTTGTGAGTGATGAAATGGTTCAAGTTTCCAAGGTCAACCACTTCCCTTGATCAAAGCATGATAGGGAGGAGGTTTGTGAGTCTTTTATTGTTCATTTATTGAAATTGTATCCCTTGGTTCATAGGCCATCATGCAATGAATTTGCATCAATTGATGGCTTGTGAATCAAGCCTACCCTTCCTTTGAGTTGTTTGATGATGAGGAGAGGCAGAGTGGATAGACATCCCTTCAGAGTGCTCTATTTGTGCTCTGTTTGTTTTCTGTTGCAGCAAAGAAACCTAACATTAGTGGCTGGCCGACCACTACTTCTATACGGCAGGCCACTTTTAGTGGGTGGCCAGCTATCATTTTTGGCCTGCTTGCCACTTTTGTCCACCAGGCAGTACCCCCTTTTTTTAGAATAGTGCAGAGGTTGAGACAAAATAGAGCAAGTTTCTCGCTGCAAAGCAAAACCCTCTTGGCAGCAAAATAGAGGCATTTTCTGATGGAAAATCCGTTTGCATGCATAAGTCTTTTCATCGATCCTTGGGATCCATCGAATGGTGGATTTGTAACTAATTAGATAGTTTCAATTCCCTAATTTTGGTATTGTACTAATTAGATAGAATAGCTAGTTATGTGTTGTATTTAATTAATTAGCTAGAATAGTTAGTTAATTTGTAGTGTTGTAATAATTAGTTAACGAGTTAGTTACTTAGTGTAGCTAATTTATTTTAGGTATTGTAATAGTTAGTTAATTAGTTAATTAATTAGCTAGTCTATTTATTCGAACCCTCAAACGCAAGGGCGAAGTTAAAATAATTGTGAATGTCTTCCAACCCCACGTCCTTTCCCCTTTTATTTCTTTGCTTACGATAGATAGCTTAGAACATCATGTTTCTTTTAGCATTTCCCTTGTTTGCATCCATTTATCTTGCATGAATCGAGGCTCGATTCATCATTCTCAACAAGCATTGTCGTTTATTACTTCGTTGAATACGTGTTTAAACCGCATGCTTTCAAATTGATTCACATTTCAAAATTAGTAGCCGAACTGATTAATTGCATTTTGTATGTGTTGCATTAGTCATTTGTTTAGTTTGGATCATGCATTTTTCTAACTTTTTTCTCCTTTGGCTCACCTCGAGAATTGGGGTAAGTTTTATTGCTTTAGCACATCGCATGCGTGTGAATGTTTCCATGACAAACATGATTACCATGAAGCTAATTGCTTAAGTGATAAACTGTTTGAACGCCTGTGGATGGAAGTTAATTGCTTAAACTGGAATAGTTTGATTGAAGTGCATATGAGTTCACTTTTTCAAGTAACACATATTCAAAACAGACATGAAATCAAAATGTTCCAATTTTTGTAAATTAGTCTATACTTGTGTACAACACATAATAAAGTTAGCCTAATAATCAGAACAAGAGCATATAATGTAAATAAGAATCATATCATGATTAGTAGAGGCTGATCTTTGATCAGGCGAGTGGGGTGCTCAATTCATGACCTTGCCTTCTCGTACCTAAGTTCTCGAGCCAAGACATTTTGATGATGACGGATAAGTGGCCTTTGGCATGAGTCTTGAGTTTCCTAAATTTCCCAAAAATATTTAGGTGGCAACTCTGTAATCTAGCAAAGTAGTCCATTTTTGGCATTTTTATTCAAAATCGATTTTCCAAAAGATTTGCCGAATTTGGAGTCTTTTGTGTTTATCCATTTCACATTGCACTTGTGGAATTAGATTTAGAACCACGGGAGTCCGAACTATGGGGCTAGTCATCTCCGAAAGGAGCACGAAAAGTCGAACCACAGTCTCGAAAACCGCACATATACATGGGTGCCAATTCCCACGGACTAAATTTCTGTAAAATGGAAAATTGAAGTATTTGTGTGTAATGGTTGTGTGGTAAGTAAGCCACTGATTTGTAGTCTCAGTCGGGTTGTTTGGATAGCGAATTATGTGACTCATGAATTGAGAAGATACCAAATGACATGAACCGAATGGATATAAAATGAATTGGGATATAATACTAGGCATAGTATGCTTTTTTTATTAAAAAAGAAAAAAGAAAAAAAGAATTGTAAATGATTTTATCTTTGAGCGTTGGTCATATGCATCATGTTTATAACCTTGTTAATATTCATATATTGTGATAGATTGTCTCTTCTGGGTTTTGGCTCATCCTACTTGGGAAAACCATATTCAGGTGTTAGTGATATACCTCTGCCAAGGACTTAGCTCGGAAGGACTGTGGAGCTGAGGGCTCAATTTCTGTCTATTTTGTATTTTCTTTCTTTTAAGCCTAAGGCTTTACTTGTGTTGAGCTGATGACTCATTTTGTTGTAACCAAGCATGGTCTTGGAAATATGTAAGCCTTAGGGCATTTTATTTGTTTATCTTCTTTCCTCTCCTTTAATTGAAAACATATGCTATAGATTTAGGGTTAGGCTTTATGAATGTATGAAGCATATGTTTCTATTTTGCATATCATATTGGATTAATGGAAGATAACCTTATTATTGTTGTTGTCTTATATTAGATATGGTGGTTGAATTTTTGTAATTATTTTAGGGGCGTTACAACTTGGTATCAGAGCATACCGGGTTTGAATACTTTGGGTACGTAGGATGTGGTTAGTACCACAATGGGTTTGTCTCACTTGACAAAGATGTTTGTACGCTTGTAATGTTATGTGATAACATGTTTA
Source organism: Camellia lanceoleosa (assembly GCA_025200525.1). NCBI lineage: Eukaryota > Viridiplantae > Streptophyta > Magnoliopsida > Ericales > Theaceae > Camellia > Camellia lanceoleosa. The sequence continues at coordinate 34,688,341 of CM045764.1, forward strand.
TGTGATTATATGGGTATAGGATTAAATTTCTAGGATGTTGATCGAGTCCGCGGGTTTCTAGGAGTCCTGTTGGAAAGGCACTTGATCACTACCGTTTCTAATTGGAACTCTAGCTACGTCGCGGGACAGTCATTATCCGGAAATGAATTTGTATGTGTTTATGTGATTACATGCTTATGTGGAATGACTTACTGTTGTCCACCGTTTTAGGACGTAGGTGAGTTAGCTTCGGCACATTTGTAAATGTGCTAATCTCTTTTGTTATCTTTATTAGGATGTCAGGGCGAGGATGTGGTGGTGGTAGGCGTGGTAGGCCTAGGAGGCATGAAGTGCCTTTATTGGATGATATTCTAGCACATGAAGAAGGGTTGGTCAGGCCAATGTAGCTGAACCGGTTAGTCAACAAGCTATGGGGTCCTTAGCCTGCGAAATGGCCGGAGCATTGCGGGAATCCATGGACATTCTCAAGGCTGAGAATCAAGTCTAAGCCCAGGTCACTAAAGCAAGGCCATCTTTCTTGAAGAGGGAGTTTTTCCAGTCAAATCTGGATGAGTTTGTGGGAGATCCTAAGGAGCCATTGAAGGCGGATGAATGGCTAGAGCAAATGGTAAAGACGTTTGAGATGCTCAGTATCGAAGACGGAGGTTTGAGAATGACCTTGGCGTCCTTCCAGCTGAAGGGAGACACGAGTCAATGGTGGAAGTATGCACGATGGCGCATTAGAGGGACTTGGAAGGCTTTCGTCGATGCCTTCTAGGACAAGTTTTTGCCTCTCACAGTTAGGGAGAAATTGGGAGACCAGTTCTCTAAGCTAGTGCGGTTGAACACACTAGTGGCTAAGTTTGAGGCCACATTCATCAGTTTGTCGAGGTTTGCACCAGAACTTGTGGCGACAGAGGAGTGTCGGTGTTTGGAGTTTGAGAAGAGGTTGAGGATCGAGCTAATGTTTAAGTAGTCGAGTCAATGATTAGGGATTATGGATGCCTTGTGGAGGCGGTGAATTATCTAGAGACCATTATACAGATGGATGAGGAGAGGATGAGGCGCTCCAGGAGAAGTAGGGAGGTTTAGGGGAATGGAAAGAAGCAGAGGGGTTCTAACCGACAACAGTCCAGGGAGTTCAGTCTAGATCCACCTTTTCAGTAATGAGTTTGGGTTTTGAGAGGAGTGGCCAAGGAAATTTTACTTGTTTTAAGTGTGGTCAGTTGGGCCACAGGTCTCCAACTTGCACGTAGAGAGGAGGAGGGCAACAGTCTGCACCGTCTTCGGTTCGTTCTCAGAGCCAGAGTCAAGGGAGAGGGTAGCCACTCACTTGTTATTAGTGTGGACAGGTAGGACACATGAAGAGATTTTGCCCACAATTGGGTGGCACACCCGGTGTGTCTGGTTCGAGACAGACACAGAGCCACCAGCTAGCATGGTTAGCATAAGTCTTGAGGGCCAATCAGGAAGCCTCATTGGCCCAGTCAGTGCATCAGGCCTATGCTTTGAGAGGTGAGCAGGTGGACCAGAGGCCTACATGGCGTATGTATGCTATTACCGCACTAAATCTTGTACCAGCACCTTCGGTAGTGAGAGGTACCTTCTTGTTTTGTAATTCGGTTGCTGATGTATTGATTAATACAGGTGCATCCCATTCATTTATCTCATCTGCATTTGCATTGGTTTAGGGATTAGAATTTGCTCAGTTAGCATCTCCTATCCGTGTATAATCGCTTATTGGTGGTGAGATGATTTTGAAGCAGGGGTGTCGAGGTTATCATATAGAGGCTGCCAATCACCGACTTCCTTTTTCATTTGTGTTAATTGATATATCTAGCTTTGACGTTATTTTGGGTGTAGACTGGTTGTCTTCGTATTCGCCTGTTATAGATTGTTACCGTCAGAGGGTTACTGTATATACCTTGAGCGGTTGTTGTTTTCATTTCTTGGAGGACCGGGTTGGTAGAGTCCTATCACCGTATATGATTCTCGTGGACGGAGTGAACTTAGCTGTCTTCTCGCTAACTTCTTGAGTACTGAGTGCGATGAAGTCTGCGTTGAGTTGCCAAGGGTAGTTTGTGAATACCTGGATGTTTTTCTAGAGGATCTTACTAGTTTACCACTTTATTAAGAGATCGAGTTCGTTATTGATTTAGTGCCTGGCACGACACCGATTTCTATGGCCCCGTATAGATTTGCACATGCCGAGTTAAGTGAGTTGAAGATTTAGCTCCGGGAATTATTAGAAAAGGGTTTCATTCGCCCTAGTACCTCAATGTGGAGAGCACCGGCTCTTTTTGCCAAAAAGAAAAATGGTGCGTTGCGACTTTGTATAGATTACCGGAAGTTGAACTAGGTGACCGTTAAGAACAAGTACCTAATGCCTCGTATATATGATCTATTTGATCAATTGAAGGGGTCTTTTTTTTTTCCAAGATAGACTTGAGATCGGGTTATCACCAGTTGAGAGTGAGGAAGGAGGACATCCCAAAGACGACATTCTGTACGCGGCATGGCCATTACGAGTTTCTAGTGATGCCTTTTGGGCTAACAAATGCACCGACTGTGTTATGGATTTGATGAATCGGATCTTCCGTGAGTGCTTAGATCAGTTTGTGGTCGTCTTTGTGAAAGACATCTTGATTTACTCACCCTCTGAGGATGAGCACGAGGAACACTTGCGGGTAGTACTTGAGCAACTTAGAGACCACAAGTTGTATGCTAAGTTTGGGAAGTGTGAATTCTGGCTGAGAGAAGTTAAGTTCTTAGGCCATGTAGTATCTGAGGAAGGGGTGACTATAGATTCATCTAAGATAGAGGTAGTGTAAGATTGGGAAAAACTTAAGAATGCCTTCGAGATCCATAGTTTCTTGGGGTTGGCGAGGTATTATCATCGATTTGTGAAGGATTTCTCTCGGCTAGCCTCACCATTGACCAGATTGATGAGGAAAGGGGTCAAGTTCGTGTGGAATGAGACTTATGAGAAGTCATTCCAAGAGCTTAAGGTTAGACTCACTACGGCTCTAGTTCTAATTATTCTTGAGAGGGGTTTGGGTTATTCTATTTATTGTGATGCCATACGAGAAGGCTTGGGTTGTGTTTTGATGAAAGAAGGAAAGGTAGTAGCCTATGGCTCACGGCAGTTGAAAACACATAAGAGGAATTACACTACTCATGACATAAAGTTAGCAGCGGTTATCTTTGTCTTAAAGATTTGGAGGCAATACCTTTATGGTGAGAAGTTTGAAGTGTTTTCCAATCAGAAGAGTCTGAAGTATCTGTTTACACAGAAGGACTTGAATTTGAGGCAGATGAGGTTGATGAAGTTCATAGAGGACTATGATTTTGAGTTGCATTATCACCTGGGGAAGGCTAATGTTGTGGCCGATGCCTTGAGTAGAAAATCTATTAGCAGCATAGCTTGTATTACCACCCGAGAATGGGAGATGTTGGGTGCTCTTGGCAAGTTTGACTTTCATCTTGGCGAGTCCGTTGAGTCTATAGCGTTGTTTACGATAGTTGCACAACCTACACTTGTGAACCGAGTGTTAGAAGTATAGAAAAGTGATCTTGAGGTAGAAACCCTCCGGGAGAAGATCTCCAGTGGGAAGGTGGAAAGGGGCTTGAACGTGTATACTAACTCGAGTGTCAGATATTGCGACTGTCTTTTTGTGCCGGAGCCTTGCCGAGAAGAGGTACTTCGAGAGTTTCACCATTCACACCTTGTAGTGCATTTGGGAGGCACAAAGATGTATCACGACTTGAGTCACCAGTTTTAGTGGAGGGGTATGAAAAAGGATGTGGCTGTGTTTGTGTCAAAGTGCCTTACTTGTCAGGAAGTGAAGGTTGAGCATCAGAGGCCAGCGGGCTTGTTATAACCCTTGCCTATAGCTGCGTGGAAGTGAAAGCATGTCACTATGGATTTTGTTGTGGGCCTTCCAAGGACTCAATGGGGTAGTGATGCCATTTGTGTGGTAGTTGACCGGTTGACCAAGTCGGCACACTTTTTACCTATGCGTGCGAGTGATTCAGTAGATTATCTTGCTAACCTTTACCAAGTTGGCACATAATTGTCCAGGGATCATGATGTGTTTCATATTAGTATGCTTCGGAAGTATGAGCCGGATCCATTGCATGTGTTAGATTGGACCGACTTAGAGGTAGATAAGGATTCCTCGTATGAGGAGAGACCGGTGAGAGTCTTGGATAGGTGGGACGAAGTCTTGCACGGAAAGACAATTCCCTTGGTTAAAGTATTGTGGAAGCATCACTGAGTTGAGGATGTAACTTGGGAATGTAAGTTGGAAGTCCACGAGAAATATCTGGACTTATTTGCTGATTTTTGAACATGTGTTGTATTGTGATTATGATTAATAGAATATGAGAACAGTGTATATGTTTTGGAAAGGAGAAAACATTGTATATGTTGTTTACGTTTTGGAAATATGAGTTTATTACAAACAGTGCATATGTTTTGAGAAAATATGAATTGTATATTCAATGCTGAGAATTAGTTTATCTTGTTGATGAGAGTGGATGACCGGAGAATGGGTCATGGTAATGAAATCAAATGATTGTCATTGTTGAAATTGGTCTTGACTCAGTTTTAAAACTTGATTTGAAATTTCGGGGGACGAAATTCTTTAAGCGGGGAAGGTTATAGCGTTTTTGGTTTAGACCCGACTCTTTTGTAATCTGGACTCGAGTTTCATAGTGTAGCTTGCTTTTCGTGCTCCTTTCGGATACGTCTGGCCCTATAGTCCAGACTCTCATGGTTCTGAATTTGATTTCACAAGTGCAATGTGAAATGGATAAGTACAACTGGGTCTAAATTCGACAAAAAATCTTTTGGAAAATCGGTTTCGAATCAAATGTCAAAAATGGACTACTTTGCCAGATTTCAGAGTCACCACCTAAATATTTTTGGGAAATTTCGGAAACCCAAGACTCGTGCCAAATGCCACTTATCCGTCATCACCAAAGTGTCTCAGCTTGAGAACTTAGGTATGAAAGGAAAATGTCATGAATTGAGCACCCCACTCACTTGATCAAAAATCGGCATCTACTAATCATGATATGATTTTTATTTACATTTTATGCTCTTGTTTCGATTATTAGGCTAACTTTACTATGTGTTACACACAAGTATAGACTAATTTGCAACAATTGGAACACTTTTGATTCCATATTTGTTTGAAAATTGTTTGAATATGTACCACTTGACAAAAAGTGATCTCATACATACATTTAATCAAATTATCCCAATTTAAGCAATTAGCCTTCATTCACAGGCATTCAAATAGTTTGTATCACTTAAGCACTTAGCCTCATGAAAAATATGCTTTGACATGGCAACAATCACACACATGCGATATGCTAAAGCAAAAACGCTCACCTAGTACTCCGAGGCAAACCAAAGCAAGTGAACTAGTTAGAAAATGCATGATATTAGCTATGCAAATGACTAGTGCAACACATGCAATATGCAATTTAATAGGCTCGGCTACTAACATGACATGTGAATCAATTTGATAGCATGCGGCCTAAGCACGTTTTTAACGAAGTAATAAACAACAATGTTTGTTAGCATGATGAGCCGAAATTCATGCATGCAAGACAAATGAATGCAAGTCATGGAAAATGCTAAAAGAAACATGATGTTCTATTTTATCCATCGTAAGCAAGTAAATAAAAGAGAGAAAGAAATGGGGATTGGAAGACATACACATTATTACACATTTGCCCTTGCACAAGAGGATCCAAATAAATATCCTAATACTAATTATTACAACATCAATTAGCTAGTCGTACCTAACCAATTACTAGAAATCCAAATAATGAGCTAATTTAACTAAATATAATGAGTTTAAAGGAAGGTAAGTAATATAAATGGCAACATATTGCTACTAAAGCATTATAGTATGAAAAAGCGATGGAGTGCATGTGCATAAAGTTAGATTTTCACCTGAAAACCTCTCTATTTTGCTGCTGGAACCATTCTGTTTTGTAGTCAAAAGAAAAGATCTGTTTTGGCCTCCAACCTCTGCTCTGTTCTGCCAAAACAAGGACACTGCTAGTCTAAAACAAGTGGTCGGCCAGCCAAGAGAAGATAGTTAGCCGGTTGAGTGATGGTCGGCTGGCCACTGTTTTAAGGGTCTGCCCTACTACCACAGAAAAGAGACAAAGTACAAACATAGTGCTTTCAAGAGGTGTTTGCCCATTCAGCCTCTCCTTATCATTTGGTTGGTCAAATGAGGGGTAGAATAGATTCGCAAACCATCAATACGCAAGGTTATCGTGTGATGATCAATGAGTCGATGGGACAAAGTTTAATAAATGAAAAGCAAAGACCATAAAATTGTCTCCCTATCATGATATTGATCAAGGGAAGTGGTTGACTATGAAACTCGAACCATTTCATCACTAACAAGTATGAAATCACTCAAGGTTCAAGAGGTTCAATTAGCATCCGATTGAACCTAAATTGATATTATTATCTTGTTCCATTTTAGCCCCAATTTTATTACTTCATTCCATTACCTTTCCATTCCTTAGCCATTTTAGTCAAAATGAAAGTTAAGTCCACTAATGGAGAGAAGTATCAAACAAAAACGTTGTTCGGCCATGAAAGAGATGTCATGCCTTTGGTAATGAACCTCCGACGAGATTAAACCATTAAGCACAGAGTGACCTCTTTCTCAAGCCTAAACAACACTTGGTTGAAACAACTCTCAAAGCAATAAAAAAAGCCAAGAAAAAAGGAAGAGTGCAGAGTTGATTATGCCATGAACACAAGTGTGAAAAGCATTAAACAAATGCCATCAACTCAAATAGGTCGGTGTCTAATGCCTAAACACCAAACCTATGAGGACCATTACACCACAAGCATGCTATACAAAGCATAAATGAAACGAACACATGAAAATAGTCTTAAATTACCCTAAAACTGTGCTGGAATTGAGTTCAAAAAAGCTGAAAGAGTAAGCTAAAATAATGGAGAAATTAAGCTAGTAAACGAGCTAAAGGAAGGGTGGCTAACCCCTCCATTTTTGGGACTTCAAAATCACTTTTTTAGCCTCTGAAAACCTCTGAAATTCAGTGATAAAAAGCTCAAAAAAAGTTGTTGAAAAGATGGGAAACACAAGGGCAAAAGATTGGAAAACAAGTTTTAAAGATGGGTGGTTAACCCCTCCACCTTTGATAGCTTTAAGCCACAAGTTTAAGCCCATAATAATAGTCTAAAAATAGTATAAAAACATCAAGAAAAGATAGGGAAGAAGTGGTGTAGAGATGCTCAAACTTATACCTCTTGAAACAAGGTAACTCTTTTGTTAACAAACCAACTAGCTCTCATTTTCAAGGGCTAAGATTTGAGCTCAAGAACCTTAGTAAGAAGAGCCAGATTTTTGGTTTAGGAAGTGTAGAGAGGGAGGATGTAGGTTGTAAGATACAAAGAGAGAGTATTATGCAAGTCTTTGGCCTTTGGGGATTTTTCTCACCCTCTTTCCAAGAGAGGTCGTCATGTATATATAGGAAAACATAAACCTCAGTCGAAAATATCCATATAGAGACAGCTGGTGTAGTGCATGCACCTAGGGAGACAGCTGGCAGCAAAATATCTGCTAGCCGGAAAACATGGCCTGCCAGCCATGAAGTGGACAACCGACGATTGTATTTTGGCCTGCCAGCCATCTGTTGGCTTACAGGCCCGTGGATGGTCAAGTATGGTTTAGGTATGAAACAAACAGGTTTTGGAAACTGAGACAGGTTTGGTCAAGTATGTACACAATTCTAGGCTCTAATGTGGAAAACAGAAGCTCTTGTTGAGAAACTTGAACGTACAAAGCATAACATTTCATCATCAAGGGATCAACCTGAGGGCCCAAGTCTTAAGGGTGGTCTAAAATGGAATGTTTACAGTTGCCTCTCTTTGGCAGAGCTCGTAGTCATAAAATAACGTGAGTGAATGTCAAAGCCCAAAGATGGCCCATTTGACAAGGCCATAAGACTTGGGCAAAGCAATCAAAATGCAGATGCAATGGTTGAACTTGAAAGTTGCCTACGTATCCCTTTGTAAGGAATCAAACCAGGGTAGTTCAGGGGATGAGATGCAAATGACATGCAAAAAGCCAGCTGGACTTATACAACACGCGATGCCTACTACTTTTGAAAACTTATGATCATGCAAAACAATGCAAGCAATAACAAGATAATAACATTTTCAACCAAAGCAAAACACATCAAGCCTTATCTTACGCACGGAAAGAAGTAAATGAATAGCAATTCCCAAATACGTCTCATGTGAAAGGGGAAAATGCAATCCAAACTATGTCTCACGTAGAAAGGAGGAAAGCTCTATGCCAAACTACATCTCACGCAGAGAGGGTAGAGGGTGCAAACCTAACTGTGTCTCATGTAGAAAGGGTATAAGAAAATGCAACCTAAACTATGTCTAACGTACAGAGGAGGAAAGATGCAATCCAAACTACGTCTCATGTAGAGTGGAGTCGAAGATGCAATCCAAACTACATCTTATGTAGAGAGGAGGCAAGATGCAATCCAAACTACGTCTCACATAGAGTGGAGTCGAAGATGCAATCCAAACTACGTCTCACGTAGAGAGAAGGAAAGATGCAATCCAAACTATGTCTCATGTAGAGTGGAGTTGAAGATGCAATCCAAACTACGTCTCAAGTAAAGTGGAGTCAAAGATGCAATCCAAACTACGTCTCACGTAGAGTGGAGTCGATACAAAGGGTACGATGCATATTGTAGCTCAGCTTTTTCGCGCCCCCTTTTAGGAACTCGAAAGAAAGCCCTATAGTTCGGACTCTTACGGTTCTAAATCTAATCTCACAAGTGCAATCTGAAATTGATAAACACCAAAGAGTCCAAATTCGGCAAATCATTTTGGAAAATTGATTTTGAATCAAAAAATGCCAAAATTGGACTACTTTGCCAGATACAGAGTCGCCACCTAAATATTTTATTTTGGGGAATTTTAGGAAACCCATGACTTGTGTAAAAGGCCACGTGTCTGTCATCACCAAAGTTGCCTTGGCTTAGGAACTTAGGTACGAGAGGGGAAGGTCATGAATTGAGCACCCCTGCTTGCCCGATCAAGTATCGGCCTTTACTAATCATGATATGATTTTTTTATCAACAATATGTGCTCTTGTTTTGGTTATTAGGTTAGCTTTACTATGTGATGTGAACAAGCAAGTATAGACTAAAATTGCAAGAATTGGAACAATTCAATTTCATATTTGTTTTGTGAAAAAGGGTTTGAATTTGCCACCTCGGGTGGTCTTAAAGTTTGCAAATTTGCCACCAAACATAGTGGGCTTAAAACTAATTTGCCACTTAACAAAGTGGACTTAAATGTACATTCGTTGAATCGTTCCAATTCAAACAACAAGCCTTCATCCACAGGCATTCAAGCAGTTTATCATGTAAGCATTTAGCCTCATGGTAAGCATGCTAGACATGGCGACATTCACATTCTTGCAAGTATGCTAAAGCATTAAAATCTCACCTAGTACTCCAAGCTAAGAAAATATGAGTTAGAAAAATATGCATGTTTCCTAACTATACAAAGTGTCTAATGCAACACATGCAAAGAATGCAATTAATAGACTCATCTACTACTATGGCATATGATTTGATTTGATGACATGCGGTTAAACACGTATTCAAAGAACTATTGAAATGACAATGCAGTTAGAATGATGCGCCGAGCCTCAGTGCATGCAAGACAAGATGAATGTATGTAAGCATAAGGTATGCTACTTGAAACGTGACCCTAATCTAACCATCAAAAGCGGTTAAGTAAAAGGGAGAAAGACGTGGGGTTGGAAGATATACACATTGTTACATTAAGCTCTCACGAAGGAGAGTCCGAATGAATAAAGCAAACTAACTAGCAACTAATTAGGGCTAAGCTAATTAAGCTAATCTAATTAAGCTAATTATTACAACACTTGAAAGAATCAACTAGTAAGCTAGCTAATTAATTTACAACACAAATGCAAGTAAACTAAGCAATTAACATTTCTAACTATGCTACCACTACTCTGCCTCGGGAAATGGAAGATGCACATGCTCGGTTTCCACCCGAAAAGACCTCTATTTTGCTCTCGAAAGCCTCTGTTTGCAGAGTTGGACATTTCCAGAACCTTTCTACTCCACCTTACCAAAATTCTGCTGAAGTTTACATCAGTGGCTAGCCGGCCATGGATGAATGCTGCCGGCCATCTATGGTGCATTGTCGGCCATGGATAGTGGCCTGCTGGCCACTGATGCACTAGATCACCATGCTACAACAGAGTACAAAAAAAGTAAAAAGAGTGTTTTTCAAAGGATTGTCTGCACAATTTACCTCTCCTTTTCATGGATAAATCCAAGGAGTTGTGACCTTAAGCCACAAACCACCAATCCAAACAATTTCATTGCATGATGGCTTATAACCCAAGACATGCAAGCTCAATAAATGCAAAACAAGGCACTCAAGAACCATCACCCTGTCATGCATGATCAAGGGCAATGGAGACCTAGGAAACTTGATATGTTTCATCACTTTGAGGATGAAATGTCCCAATTTTCCTTGTGTTCAATTAACATCCGATTCAACACACAACACACAAGTTATTATATTGTTTAATTTTAGTCCCAAGTTGTTAGTTACTCATTTTAATATACCAACCATTACTTAATACAATTAAGTCCAAAAGGTGAGTTACAGTCCTCTAATGGAAAGAAGGCTCAAAACACAAGTTGCTTTGGGTATGAAAGAAGTCTCATACCGTTGGTAATGAACCCCCAAAGGGATTAAACCATTAAGTATGAATCCTCAATTCCACACTTAAGCAAACAAAATTGAAACAACTTTCAAAGAAAAATGAAAAGCCAAGAAAAGAGGGAGGTTACAGAGGTGATTGGTGCGGAAATGAAGTATGAAAAGCTCCAAAAACATGCAATCAACTCAAACAATGGGTGCTAATGGCCTAAAACACCACCCTTGTGAGGACCTTTACACTACAACCATGCTACACAAGACTTAACAAACCCAAGTAGCCCAAAATAGAGCTAAAGTAGTCTAAAACAAAGGCAAAAACATGCTGGAATATAGCTAGAAAAAGCTAGAAAAACATGCTAACACATGGAGTTAACTAAGCTAGCAAACAAGACACAAGGAAGGAAGGCTACCCCCTCCAATTTTGGACTTCAAAACATGTTTTTTGCCACTGAAAATACTCTAAAATTTAGTGGTTAAACGCTAAAAAAAAAGATGATTTAAAGATGGGAAACAAAGGTGCAAAAGCCTTACAAACAAGGAATAAAGAAGGGTGAGACATCCCTCTAACCTCAAATGGCTTAAAACACCAATTTTAGCCCATTAAAACAGAGATTTTTACAACTCAAAAGTAGGCCAAAAATAGTGGGAAAAGATGGAGAAACAAGTATACTAAAACAATTCAAAAAACAAGTGCTATACCTCTTGAAGCCAAACACTACTTTAGGCACAAATGCAAGCCAAAACCACCTTCAAGAGCTCAATCAAGACCTCAAGGGACCTCAGCTCAAAGGTGATCACTTTTGGTTAAGGGTTGACATGCAAAAGTATAGTGTATCTAGCAACTAAGCACAAAATTTCAAGAGAGAGAGAAATGTAGAGAGAGAGAGAGAGAGAGAGAGAGAGAGAGAGAGAGAGAGAAATTTTTTGAGTTTTCCATCTTCCAACCTCAAAACATAAGAGAGGGACTCCCTATATATAGAAAACATGAATTCTATACAAGGAGATCTAGCCCTCCACGTGTGGAAAGATGCAAGCATCTATGCAAACAGTTGGCACAAAATATCTACAAAAAACACTGGTGGCCGGCCGAGTATTAGTGATGGCCAGCAAGGCATCATTGATGGCCGGTAGACCAAAAGCTCTTGCCGGTAGCCTCAATGGATGGCCGGTAGGACACCAAAGACTACAACAAGAAAATACCAAGGCATGGTCCAAAAATGAGACAAAATGAATGCAGGGTTTGAAAGGCTCAAACCTGTGGCGTTCTGCTAGGAACTTCAAGCGCTAGGCGAGCAATCGGACTCATCATCGGATATACCTGTAGGAACATCCATGTTTTGAAGGGCTATCGAAAATGGGGTGTCTATACATATGGATGCAGTACACTATGATACAAGTGATAACATGCGATGCAAGCGGTAACATGTAATAATAAAAAATGATGCAATGCATGTTCCATGCAATGTAATAGATAAAGATGCATAAAAAATGATACTTGGAGGTCTTCAACTGCCCACACAAAAAAGGATACAATTTGCTCTGACTTATGGTCAAGGCATGCTCATGTATTGGAGAAACAACGAGTCTCAGGACAATGCGACCGGAACACAATCTTAGGACCTCCGGAATCTGAAACAACTTCATTTCCAACAACTTTCCTTCCCTAGGTGAAAATAAGGCCTCCCACATGCAGCGTAGACATGAGCATAGCAAAAAACAAAGTGGACCACAAAAGTGGCCAGCCTGCCACAAAAAAATGGGACGGCCGACCAATAGATGGACGGCTGGCCACTCGTAACAAATTCAGGGGCAGGCTGGTCTTTTTGCCTCAGGTTTTATAAAAACAAAACAAGGGTTCCATTTTACACACACCTAACCAGTCGAAATCCTTGTCCCTCTCTCTGTAAGCACTCCTTCTCTCTAGATTTCCCTCTTGCTCGAGTTACGCACTCCCCCACGCATACTTTATTTGCAAAACACCCGTAACCCTCTACGTTTTGAACCAATTGAAATTTGATTTCGTCGAGCTTTTAGGTTTTTCATCACTTGGGACTTGTTTTCCTCGTGTTTTTCTTGGGTTTTGTACACTTTCCTGGGTTTTGACTTTTTTCCTCTTTTGCTCTCTCTCTCAGGATTGACTTTTTTGGTTTTTTCTCTATTTTCCCTCATTTTCTATATTTTCTACTACGTTTCACCCACATTCCTCAGGGCAAATGATATCCCACATGGCAATGCTCCACTTGAGGTACCAGAGCTTCCACCTGCTACGGAGGCCGAGGAGCCGAGAGTCGATGAGGTTGACGGGGCGGCAGAGGACATTGTCGCAGATTTCAAGGAGATTTACCCTCCAGGGGCCGAGCCTGAGCCACTACCGTTATAGTTAAGGTCATTCGACTCAGACACCTACTACCCTCGGACGCACGTGTTGCCCCTTAGCGGAATGTTGCGGTTTGAGAACTTTACGATAGGCGTGCCCGAGGACGTTCTGTTGAGGCAGCGAGCCTCCCATCTTTCCCATGGTGTCGTGGAGGTAAGAACTTTCCTGTTATACTTCCAAGGCATTTCAATACCTTCCATTCTGTTTCAATACCGCCTTTCCTTACTACTTCTCATTCTATTACACAACTGATGCTTTCTTTCTTCACCGACACAGAGTGATGTCTGCTCTTGGAAAGGATGTGGAGCGTTGATAGCGAAGGACTAGTACTAGGAGCTCCCTGCTTGAGTCCATGATCTTGTTGAAAAGGTAGGCTTTGGTTTGTTCTACTTCAGACTCCTACGTCTTCAAGCCAGCGGGACCTTACTCGGGGCCTTAGTGAAGAGGTGGTGGGACACCACAAACTCCTTCTACTTCTCTTCCACTAGGGAGATGACGATGACTCCCAACAACTTTTCCATGATCACGGGGTTGAGGATAGGGGGTGATCTGATCCCTTTCGACATGGACATGGGCCAGTGGAAAGCAGCCTGAATTTACTTGCTCGGAGTGTACCTACCTTGAGACAGACCAGCTATGGTTAGGTACAGCTGGTTCATTGAGCACTTCTGGGAGAGCCAGCCCGAGACTCAAGAGAAGGGAGAGCAGTACGCTCGGGGCTTCTTGATGTATCTTCTCAGTGCCACCTTGTTCGTGAACAGGTGGAATACCATGGGCTTGTACCTGCTGAGCGCCCTTGTGACCTTGCCCTAGGTCCGATTTTATGACTGGGGTGGAGTTGGCCTTGCCACACTTTATGGATGTATGAGCTCCGGTTCCTGCATGAAAGGAAACAAGGTTGGAGGCCACTGGAGGGCTTGGGAGGTACACACTGTGCTTTCATTATAGTCTTCATTGCGATGGTTTCTGCTTTGCATTTTCTACCTTTACACCATGTGCTTTCTGCTTTGTACTTTCTACCTTTATATTGTTTATATATGTGATTACACAACTGATCTCTCCTTCATAGCTCTGGGTATATGCACATTTTCCAGCCCTTGCACCAGTGCTGGTAGATGAGATGGCACAGGCCGTACCTTACTCTCGTCGATACGATGACAGATGGCACTCCAGGCACCGTGATAACACGACTTTTGCGTATTATCATCGATATTTCGACATGGTCACAGCCCGAAAGGTAGTCCAGATCTCATACCCATTCCATTCCGTGCACACTGCTTCAACCCAATCTTTACCACTAACAATCGTTTGTAAATCACATAGCAGCCATGAGCGACGATGCCCGGCGGGATACGGGGCCAGTATGCTGAGTCTTGGGGTACCTCCCGATTCTGGATTCTATTAGAGGGCCCTTTTTGCCTGGTTTGGTATCTAGGCAAGCGGTTTGTGCGCCACACTTTGGGCTTACCTACCCAAATTATTCCTGCTACGTCTCCTATATCTATGAGGATAGCCGATAGCCTCCCAGTTGAGGCTATTATTCAGTACATGGCAGGGCAGGACACTGATCACTTCTGACGTGGTAGAGACTATGCAGTCCTGATCAGGACTCATCTGATGCCGCATTTGTCCAGAGTTCGTGCTAGAGCCATTGTAGATGCTCCTACGACTAAAGCTGTTGCACACGCAGCTGAGGCTGATATTGACGAGCCCCCCCATACCATGCTTGTAGTTGGGTTGCCTGCAATTCCAACCATGATCACATGCTGACTGCCGACCGGAATGACCTATCAAGTTCCAGTTGATCCACCGGAAGGAGAGCACGGACACGTCTAAGACCCCGCCGTACAATAGGTATGTACTTTGCCACTTTGCATCACAATTTCTAATTTACATTCCCTTTTTATGTACGCTGATATTCAAACTCATTTGCAGGTGCCTTTGGAGTATATAGATGGCCTTCTCGGGTTGGTTGCCTCCTTGGTTCAGATGGTGCAGCAGAAGGAGACACTACTTGCCCTTTACACTATCTAATTATTTCTCCTTCCCTCATACTCTGACTTATGCTAATTTATGCCCATATTAATTCATGCACATACAAATTTTGGATTATACTGGTCTAATACTCTATACTGTTCTACACTCATTTTGTATCGTACTAATTTCCTGTTTCTTACTTTCAGCCTCCACCTGCACTAGTGGTACCCATAGCACTAGCGACATCAACAGCGTCTCCTCTGGTGGTGAAGAAGAGAGTTAGACGGGTCCTAGCACGCGGCCAGGATGAGAGTAAAGGTCAAGGTAGAGGTAGAGGGGCTCGGACCAGGAGCAGTGAGCCTGAGACAGAGGAGACCACTTCATCTCCAAAGCTGTCATCGAGTGAGGATGACACCAAGTCTAGTGGCGCCGAGGAGGCGATGAGCAGATGCTCTAGATCTGAGAGTGAGGATGATGATGTCATCTCTAGGTCGGGGAGTGGAAAAGATGATTCTGGCTCTGAGTCTGATCCCTTTAATGATGGTGGTGCCAATGGAGACAATGCTCCTGAGTCCCCTCTACGGAAGATGACGAAGAGGGCCTCTCGAGCTTGACTAATGTGACTGTCACAAATTTTTGTGTTTTTGCTTTATTTTCTTTTATTTTGGTTTTTTAGCATTCGTATAGCTTCAGATAGGCCCTTACTTTTTTTTGTTCAGAAAGACTTGTACTCATTTGTAAAAAAACGATGATCGGGGTAAAACCCTACAATTTTATAAAAGGAATTTTTGGTTTTGCATAGCATCTCTAGATTACCACCACATTTGTATGTATGAAACAAATTAAGTCCCAAAGGTTAAAACTGAAGGATGCTTGTATTGTGAACGATGTTCATAACCGGATATCGAACCGATAAACGAGCAAAATGTAAAGACAACTCGATAAATGAGAGACAAGCAGAAAACAACTTAAACTGGTATTTACACTTGCTAAGACTAAAAGACTCAAAACAAGACCTTAACACAAAAGAACCAAAACGAAATAACACAAAACAGCTGCCAGACCAACATAAGTGGTTGGCCGGCCACTTAGAAGGATGGCCGACCATAAAAAGTGGCTGGCAGGCTAATTGTTGTGGGTGGACAGGAAGCTAACAGCTGGCATCCACTCACAGAACCTTATCCTCCATAAAGGTCTTCCTTCACTATTTCCTTGATAGAACCTCATTTTGTTGTTGCTTTTTCTCAAGAATGGAGACATTCCTTACTGAGATGCTCAAGAATTGGATAGCTACTTTGGATGGCATGAAAAAGATAGATTCCGGGGATTTGGCATAAGCGCGCTTTTTCCATTGAGTCGCACCTCGCTTTGTTTTCCATTTCTTCATGCTGCGGTTCGATGTTGGAACCTGGTTACTCAAGTATCCCATTTTCGAACGCAAGAAACATGTCCCACACTCAAAGAATTTCAGGCATTCATGGAATCCTGGTACAATGAGAAAATTATGCCCCAGCCCTGTTTTGGCCATGCACGGGTACTTCGGCAAATGAGTGGGCTTACTTTACATGAGGCCAGATCCTTGGCCCGTGATAGGAAGTTGGACATTCCTAGTTTAGTTCATCAGTTTTCCGATATTGGAGACAGGGGTGACCTTCTCTAGCGAGGCTACCACCAACATGCTCTCTGTTTATGTTTGTGGCATCGCCAAACAAAATCGATACAATCCTCCTCCATGGTTGACTAGTTGTCATGACCCGAACCCGCCCTCATGGGTTAAGGACATAACCGGCCAGTAATCCTGGGATTACCTACGGCCTTAAACCAAATTAGACATAACTCATCAGAGTAAAGGGGCCAAACGGAAGCAAAATTTAAAACTTTGTCCATAGAGCTATGCTTACGTGGCACAACATAACAAACCATACATATACATATTAATAACTCACATCAGAAAATACAGTAACATAAAGTTCTGTACAGACAGGATCATTCGAGTCTAGGTCAACTAATCAAAACTATACACAAACGTAATCCAAAGTCCTCACCGACATGACAAAATAACACAAGATAGCAAAAGGGCGAAGACGTGCCTCGTGCGTGAGACGCAAGGGCTGACGCTTCAAAACCTTGGTTGTTCCACACAGACTTCACTAAGGCTGGGTTTGGACCTCTCTTTGTTCACCTACAAACACATGAATGAGTGTGAGCGAAAGCCCAGTGAATAAGATCAAATAAAGAAGATGCATTAGAACAACATACATCAAACGACCTTGGGCCCAATTCATATCTCTTTCTAGTACATATACACATATCAAGTGACTACGGTTCCAAACACATCGGACGGCCTTGGGCCTAATCCATTCATGCTAGACTGGCCTTTGGCCCATTCATTCTTTTATTTGTGTCAAACTGGCCTTTGGCCCAACCATTCCTTCATTCAGATCTTACTGGCCTCGGGTCCATTCATTCTATCATTCAGATCATACTGGCCTTTGGCCCATTCATTCTATCATTCAGATCATACTAGTCTCTAGCCCATTCATTCTATCATTTAGATCATACTGGCCTCTGGCCCATTCATTCTATCATTCAGATCATACTGGCCTCTGGCCCATTCATTCTTGTCATACGGCCTTCGGCCCACTCGTTTACATTCGACTATCATTCATGTCAGACCATCATTTGTGTCAAACTGTCATTCGTGTTAAACTATCATTCGTGTCAAATTGTCATTCGTGTCCAACTATCATTCGTATCAAATTGTTATTCATGTCAAACTATCATTCGTGTCCAACTGGCCTCTGGCCCATTCATTTACCATAGCAAAATTGTCCACCAATCGAATTAACAAACTTATGAGACTTACATAGAAGTAAGCAATTGGACAATAACACATTTCAGATATCCTTGTTAAGATATTACTCATAGTGATCGGTTGGTCGATTTGTCCTGGAGCTTGACCCTACACATCACATAACACATATGGGTCATAGACAGTTCAATCCATTCTTAATTCACATATTCCTCTTTAGGCTTCTTTCTTATCCTTCTAATGCATTCATAATGCTCAATGTATGCCTAAGAGTACTTAAAAGTGAAAGAGAACAGAAAATGAAACACAAAATGCACTTTCAAAATTTTCAGAAACAGGGTCCCTGCTCGAGCGTGAGCTTCCCCGCTCGAATGGACCCATGAGGCCTGCAAAAGTACTGGTTATGTCATTTTTGCTCTCGATCGTTAATTCTAGCGCTCGAGCGGAAGGCCTTACTACATGGCTCCCCGCTCGAGCAGACACCCAAGTCTACAAAAATATTAGGAGCCCGTATTTCACGCTCGAGCGGCAGTTTACCCGCTCGAGCGGACATCAAATTTCTGGAAAATCCAAAATATGTTCTTGAGCTTTAACTTAACATTCAAAGGCTCTAAATGCATGATTTTGGCTCAAATTTCACATAAAACATGTACTAACATGGTACAAACACCAAATTACAACATTTTGATGCTCAATTCCATGAATTACCTACATGCATGTTCCAAATTAACTCAAACTCATCACCAACATATTACATTCAAACATTCAAAGCTCACATCTCCATGATTTGCACTTGCATGTGGGAGATACTCATTATTCTCAACTTAATTGGTGAAAAGATGATCAAATACAAGGACTTCATTCACAATTCAACATGGATTACACACTTTGTGCTCAAACATGGAAATTCATAGCAATTTCCTATATGCATGTGTTCTATGACTTCCAATTCTACATGATCAACTCAATTTCATTTCAATTCTTACTCTTGATTACTTAACTAGCTTGAATACACAAATTTACAAACTTAACTCATGTAATAAGAGTTGATTACTCACCTATGAGCTTTAAACACTCAAGTTCTTTGAGTTTTAACCTTCAATTCTCAAGCCTCTTGCTCAAATCTTCAATGGCTCTCCCTCTCTCTCTCTAGCTGACCCTCTCTCCCTTCGTTAGAGTATTCTCAGCCAAAATGACTAAAAGAGAGGAATTGAGTGTAAATGACCTCTTTAAATAAGGTCCCTTAATCACATTTTATTAATATAAAATAATTTGAGCACTACCTCATTAATTTAATCTATTTAATTTGATCCGACTCAGTTTTCAATTAAATTTCACCGTAGGCTCTAAAAATTACGTCCAATCACAATGGCGTAGTCAATTTCGGTTTCTACGGCCGATAAGGCCTTCAATTTAATTTCCAAAGCAGATAACCAAACAGATATTCCTACGCTGAACAGATAGAAATTCAAAACCATATATATTCACATAATTGGCACACAAAATCATATCAGACACATAATGAAATTCATAATAAGGACGAATTAGCATAATACGGAACAGCGTTATCACAATCTTCCCCCCTTTAGGAAGTTTGGTCCTCCAAACTTATTTCACCTTTAGTCGAACACAATTCGAAACACTTTTCATTCAACGGTTCCAATCCTTTTTGATAGCCATTACTTAGTCTCAAAATCAAGCAACACTCTGTTCTCAATCAGTCAAAGACTTACCTTTTCCTCCATACAAGGCTTGTATGGTGTCGCACTGAATTAGAATGTAAGCCATTGTCGTAAGTAAAGTCTGCCAGTGATGGACAGATTTTTCCAATTTCCCAAAAATCTAAAGCACACATTTGGAGCATTTCTCCCAGAGTCTAAATAGTTCTTTCTGATTATACATCAATTTGCGGACGGAAAACCGCGTTGAATCACAATTCAATTCCCATTGCCTCTTGAAGGCTTGTTAGAATTCAAACACATTTTAGGATTCCTGTCTAAAATAATAGATACTGGGACCCCATGCAAACGAGCAATCTTATCGATGTAACCGGTGGCTAGTCTACAAGCATCATATAAAAATTTTACGGGGAGGAAATGAGCAACTTAGTAATTCTATATACAATAACCCAAACGAGACTTATACCTTGGGTGCTCAAGGTAGCCCCATAATGAAATTCGTAGCCATACATTCCTATTTCCATTCCAAAATAGAGAAAGGTTGAAGTAGTTCCGCCACTATTTGATATTCGACTTCGACCTGTTGGCACCGAAAAATATTTAGACACAATTCAACAATTTCCTTCTTCACAATAGGTCGCCAACATATTTATTTCAAATGCCAACTAACTTTACCATAGGAGTTCGGTCTATTCCCTTGTCACAAAAGTTCAATTCATTCTTCAATAATTCCGCAATTCACAATCTGATTCGATGTTTAGTTTAGTGACTCATCACAGTTATCCAAGGTGAACCAAAAGTCTTCAGGAATTTAAAGTTGATCCAGACACTGATTCCCGAGTCAACAAGGATAACAACGAAACAAACAACCACACGACATACGTAACTCACATATCCCCATAGTATCGATTATAAGGTACAATAACATCAAAACAGTCAATTTCTAAATCATACGTGTGCTATCAATTCCTTCAACAGTTTACACTTCAGTTCAATGTTCAATTCTCTATTCCATCGAGTCTCCCCACATTATCTGATAGTCATCAAAAGCATAAGGCAATTCATATACTAATCTCCATGGCGTCAAAGGTAATATTAAAACAGTCAATCACATGTTAAACATAATTTACACATCCTCAGAGCCCCAATTGCAAAATATATGGCACTAAGCAGTTATTTACACAAGGTGTACTGAATTCACACATTTTCGAACAATCAGGGTTTTTCAAAGCTTCTTGGACGTCAATAACATCTACATAATACCAAAGGATGACATTCCAGACAAAATGAGGGAATAATCGTCTCGGAATCAAAGCACACCCGTTCATGACCGTCGGTGGCTGACCCGAGATCGATTAGACAAACCCACCTGTACAAAACCGTCGGTGGCAAAAGAGATATCTCAACAAAGGTGCTACATAGGCTTAACGTCTTCTAGCACGAAAGGACGTCTCAAGAATGTCATCAAAACAAACACAATACCACTCACCATAACCTGATTTCCCAAAATCCGATAACACTGAAGCAGACATATAAGACATATTCTGATTAGTCGAGAATAAATTTTTAGTACTGTTTACAATCAAATCAATCTGTTATCATCGGCTTCCATAGCGTCAAATAAGCAAGAATATGACAATACACAAGCATTGTTCCTTAAGACACCCAATCACTGGATTTGCACAATTAAGTTCATTTTTAATACATATGCCCTCGATAGTTGAAGGTTGGTTCTCAATGATGTTCATGGTTAGATCAATCTTTTGATAGCCCACAAAAGGTCTTTCAAATAAGTCAAGTACTCCAAACGGATTCAAGTTTTGGGTCTATCAATTTTCCTGCCAAGAATAATCTGGCTATTTATTCACGAATAATTCGTAATCCCCTTTTACAAAATCAAATTAGATAGAGGATCTTATCGATCAATCCAAGCAAAGGTCTTGTTAGATTAGATCAAACAAAGGTTTCATCGAATTATGTCCAATGAGGGTTCTATTAGGCCGAATCAGACAAAGGTTCTATCGGATCGAATCAAATAAAAGTTTTCTTAAATATGGTACGTTTGGTTCTATGAGGCATACTTCGTTTGCTTAGGTACATGGTCAATAGTTCCACAGCTGCCCTAAGTTCATCAATTCTCCAAGTCATATCAAAGTCATTCATCACAACTGTTCATATCAAAGTATTTCAAGTCATGTACAATATGGCATTGTCCACATAAATTCAGGTATAGTTGCATGTGCATGCAGTTATTCAGATCATGAGGTATGTACCATAATCAATCCAGTAGTTCCCAAACAAGTCTTGTATGCAAATATATGGTGCACAGTAACACATTAAACAAAGTTCCTTGGTTGCACATAGTATAGGATTTGTTACACAAAAGTTCCAAATCAGTCGCAAAAGCATAGGTTTACAAGTCAAGCTTAATATAGTCACACAATCCAGTCAATTTTCTACCAATCAAAATACATGATCTCGCAATTAATAGGGTTCGTTATTTGGGGTGCTCAGCTCAGTCACACAATCACAGAGTCATAATTCTAGTGGTTTAGTCATTGAAGACAGTAATATAACAAATCACCCTGAGCACAGGTTTAGATGTATATCTGCATATACAGAGTCAATCAATATCCCAGTACGTATTTCACAATTTCCCAAGTGGAACATATATATTCCATAAATACACTCTCGATTCTGTGGGTCTGACCAATCCAGATACACAGTCAGCAAATATGAAAGGACATGCTGATCCGAATCAAATAATATCCTAAGCAAGGATGTACACATGTACTAATTCAGAATCAATCAACACATAAGCATTCGTTTATAGACAATATAAATACCTGGGATAACGGTTGCGACATTCTGAGTACTTTCTGAGACGAGTGCGATTACTCTATCTTGATTAGCAATTCCTACCATTGGTATGAATCCAACTGAGACAGAGGATTTATTCACGTTTCGTTCAGTTCGGGGACAGTTCCTTACCACGTGATCCATTCCACCACACTTATAACAAGCCCCAGAAATTCGGTAACAAACTCCTTGGTGTTTCTTACACTGGTGGTGGCAAAGGTTCTTGCCGTAGCGACAACTGACGTTGTTGTCTCAAGATCTCTGCCATCTCTTGTACTATTCCTTCCAAACTATCAAGTCGGGCTGTGAAAGAGTCTGCCAACTTGTATGCCCTTACTTTATCCATGTTCTACACAAACTCTTATTAAGCCATGCCAAATATTGGAATGCCCAATATAGAAATAAACACAGATACACATAGTCACATTCGTACATAGGCACATCTTTATATTCTCATTTCACATATCATCAAGACGCAATTAATCACATACGTAACAGATGATTGCATACTTATCAGATATCGCATGCTGAACATTTACTAAGTAATTATATACTCAAATCATATTCATATTTCACATAGACACCCATTTGCAGGATCAAATGCACATAAGCAACTTTTCATGATTCATATGTTCATGTCTGTGCATTATAACAAAACAAACTTGTTGTACACATTAGCGCAACAATTCATATCTCATATAATCACATGTTCTCAATGTTGTTCATGTACTTATCAAATGGATGCATCTTAAGTCTTTTCCAGACACCTTATGGCTCATTTGGACAAGTGTGTGAGTTATTAACGTGTGCTCTGATACCACTCTGTCATGACCCGAACCCGCCCCCGTGGGTTAAGGACATAACCGGCCAGTAATCCTGGGATTACTTACAGCCTCAAACCAAATCAAACATAACTCATCAGACTAAAGGGGCCAAACAGAAGCAAAATTTAAAACTTCGTCCATAGAGCTGTGCTTACGTGGCACATCATAACAAACCATACATATACATATACATATTAATAACTCACATCAGAAAATACAGTAACATAAAGTTCTGTACAGATAGGATCATTCGAGTCTAGGTCAGCCAATCAAAACTATATACAAACGTAATTCAAAGTCCTCGCCGACATGACAAAATAACACAAGATAGCAAAGGGGCGAAGACGTGTCTCATGCGTGAGACGCAAGGGCTGACTCTTCAAAACCTTTGTTGTTCCACATAGACTTCACTGAGGCTGGGTTTGGACCTCTCTTGGCTCACCTATAAACACATGAATGAGTGTGAGCGAAAGCCCAGTGAATGACATCAAATAAAGAAGATGCATTAGAACAACATACATCAAACGACCATAGGCCCAATTCATATCTCTTTCTAGTATATATACACATATCAAGTGACTACGGTTCCAAACACATCGGACGGCCTCGGGCCCAATCCATTCATGCCAGATTGGCCTCCGGCCCATTCATTCTATCATTCAGATCATACTGGCCTCAGGCCCATTCATTCTACCATTCAGATCATACTGGCCTCTGGCCCATCCATTCTATCATTCTGACCATACTGGCCTCTGGCCCATTCATTCTATCATTCAGATCATATTGGCCTCTGGCCCATTCATTCTATCATTCAGATCATACTGGCCTCTGGCCCATTCATTCTTATCATACGGCCTTCGATCCAATCATTCGTATCCGACGGCCTTCGGCCCACTCATTCACATCCGACTATCATTCATGTCAGACCATCATTTGTGTCAAATTGTCATTCGTGTTAAACTATCATTCGTGTCAAATTGTCATTCGTGTCCAACTATCATTCATGTCAAATTGTCGTTCGTATCAAACTATCATTCATGTCAAACGGGCCTCTGGCCCATTCATTTATTCATAGCAAACATTGTCCACCAATCAAATTAACGAACTTATAAGACTTACATAGAAGTAAGCAATTGGACAATAACACATTTTAGATATCCTTGTTAAGATATTACTCACAGTAATCAGTTGGTTGATTTGCCCTGGAGCTTGACCCTACACATCACATAACACATATGGGGCACAGACAGTTCAATCCGTTCTTAATTCACATATTCCTCCTTAGGCTTCTTTCTTATCCCTCTAATGCATTCATAATGCTCAATGTATGCCTAAGAGTACTTAAAAGTGAAAGAGAACAGAAAACGAAACATAGAATGCACTTTCAAAATTTTCAGAAACAGGGTCCCCACTCGTGCGTGAACTTCCCCGCTCGAGCGGACCCATGAGGCCTGCAAAAGTACTGGTTATGTCATTTTTGTGCTCGATCGTGAATTCTGGCGCTCGAGCGGAAGGCCTCACTACATGGCTCTTCGCTCGAGCGTGAACTTCCCTGCTCGAGCGGACACCCAAGTCTGCAAAAATACTGGGAGCCCGTATTTAACGCTCGAGTGGCAGTTTACCCGTTCGAGCTGACATCAAAATTTTGGAAAATCCATAACATGTTTTTGAGCTTCAACTTGACATTCAAAGGCTCTAAATGTATGATTTTGGCTCAAATTTCACATAAAACATGTACTAACATGGTATAAACAACAAATTACAACATTTTGAAGCTCAATTCCATGAATTACCTACATGCATGTTCCAAATTAACTCAAACTCATCACCAACACATTACATTCAAACATTCAAAGCTCACATCTCCATGATTTGCACTTGCATGTGGGAGATACTCATTATTCTCAACTTAATTGGTGAAGAGATGATCAAATACAAGGACTTCATTCACAATTCAACATGGATTACACACTTTGTGCTCAAATATGGAAATTCATAGCAATTTCCTACTTGCATGTGTTCTATGACTTCCAATTCTACATGATCAACTCAATTTCGTTTCAATTCTTACTCTTGATTACTCAACTAGCTTGAATACACAAATTTACAAACTTAACTCATGTAATTGAAAGAGAGGATTCTCAGTCAAAATGATTAAAAGAGAGGAATTGAGTGTAAATGACCTCTTTAAATAAGGTCCCTTAATCACATTTTATTAATATAAAATAATTTGAGCACTACCCCATTAATTTAATCTATTTAATTTGATCTGAATCAGTTTTCAATTAAATTTCACCGTAGGCTCAAAAAATTACGCCAATCACAATGGCCCAGTCAATTTCGGTTTCTACGGTTGATAAGGCCTTCAATTTAATTTCCAAAGCAGATAATCAAATAGATATTCATACGGTGAACAGATAGAAATTCAAAACTACATATATTCACATAATTGGCACACAAATCATATCAGACACATAATGAAATTCATAAAAAGGACCAATTAGCATAATACGGAACATGGTTATGACACTAGTAGTAACATTGCTTGAGAATCTTCTAGGCTAACATTACTCCACTCATGTGCGCTCCACATTCTCCTCCATGGATGGCCTCCATTAGGTGCTTCGACTCTTTTGCATCAACACACAGCTTGTGCATTCCTAGATGGCCTTGTTTGTACAACTTACCTCCGCAGATGATGAATTGAGCAACCATTCACCGTATCGCCTTCCTATCTTTGGCATTTGCCCCTAGTAGATAAGCCTCCTTTTCCACGAAGTTCCAGACATCATAGTACCAGTGGTTTTAATCTTGTACTTCATCTATCACGGAGATCAACTCATAGGCCGGCACACATTTCTGTTCAATAATGATTGGATGCATCCAGACTCCAAAAGGGATGTCTATCATAGAAGATAGAGTTGATAAAGCGTCAGCGAACCTGTTGTTCACTTTTAACAGATGCGTGAAGGTTAACTTCTCAAACCTAGGAATCAGAACGTCCAGGGCTTTGTGACAGATTTTCATTCTTTCTTCTTTAACTTTCCAATCTCCTTTTGCTTGAGATACAACGAGGTTCGAGTCCCCGATGACATCCAACCTTTTTGCCCCTAGTTCCAAGGCGGCTTCCAAGCCAGCGATACACGCCTTGTATTCTGCCTCGTTGTTGGATACTTTCAACTGGAGTTTGAAGGCTAAAGGTATATGGGAATTGTCGGGTGCTATTAGCAACACACCTATCCCATAACTGTACCGATTAGATGCTTCGTCAAAGTATATCATCCAAGTTTCTTCCTTAACTTGCAGAATGGCCTCATCCGGGAATAAGTACTCTTCGTCCCCTTTTACTGGGTGATCTGCCAGGAACTTTGCTACCACTCTCTCCTTGACAGACTTGCGAGTCACATGTTTCAAATCAAACTCAAAGAGAAGAAGCAACCAACGAGCCAGCCTACCCATAAGCACTGGTTTCTCGAAGAGATATTTGATGGGATCTAATCTCAAAACCGGAATTACAGAGTGAGCTAACAGGTAGTGCCTCAACTTCTTAGTGGCCCATACCAAAGCTCAGCAAGCCTTTTCAAACGGCGTGTAGCGGGTCTCATATTCCAGCATCTTCTTGCTCAGGTATTAGATGGCTTTTTCCACTCTATCTTCAAATTCCTACGCAAGCATGTAGCCCATAGTCGTGTCGGTTACTGATAGATCCAGAATCAACGGCTTTCCCTGCACTGGTGGTGACAACACTTGTGGGTTCTGAAGGTACTGCTTGATTTGCTCAAAAGCTACCTGGCATCGGTCATCCCATTGGAATTTCTTTCCTTTCTTTAGGAGACCAAATAGTGGTTCACAAGTCAAGGTTAATTTTGCAATAAACCATCTTATGAATTGCACTTAACCCAGAAAGCCTTGCACCAGCTTTTCAGTCCTTGGTGGTGGCATTTCTAGTATGGCCTTGATTTTGGAAGGATAAACCTCGATGCCCCTCTGTGTAATCAAAAACCCCAGCATTTTCCCTGCTGTGGCACCAAAAGTGCATTTCTGTGGATTCAGCCTCAACCGATATTCTCTGATTCATTAAAAGAATTTCTCCAAGGCGGTGTCGTGGCCCTCTCCTTCCTTGGACTTAACAATCATGTCGTCCACGTACACCTCAACCACTTTGTGGATCATATCATGCAAGATAGTGGTTACAGCCCGTTAATAAGTAGCCCCAACGTTCTTCAGACTGAATGGCATCACCCTGTAGTAGTAGGTTTCCCATAGCGTAGAGAAGGCAGTCTTCTCTCTATCCACGGGTGCCATCAAGATCTGGTTATACCCGAAAAATCCATCCATGAAGGAAAGCAGTGCATGGCCTGCGGTGAAGTCCACCTATTCGTCGATGTGTGGTAGAGGAAAGTCGTTCTTTGGACTAGCTTTGTTTAGATATCTGAAATCCACACATACCCAAATCCTGCCATCTTTCTTCGGCACCAGAACAATGTTGTTGAACCAAGTCGGATACTCTGATACTAGTATGAATCATGTGTCTATCTGCTTGGTGACCTCTTCCTTAATCTTCAAAGCCCAATCCGGGTGTATTCTCTGAAGTTTCTGCTTAATGGGGTCGGGCCTCAAGGTCAAGAGGGATCCAGTGGTGTATAATCTCAACATCGATTCCAAGCAAGTCTTCATAGGACCATGCAAAAACATCTTTGAAATATTTTAATAAAGTGACTAAGCGCTCACATTCCTCGGAAGACAACGTGGACTCGATCTGGACCAGACACGGATCCTCCTCAGCACCCACATTAATTGAAATGATTTCATCAACAAGGGGTTTTACAAACCTCTCATTCTCTCGATCAATCAAATGTTTTAAAACCAAAGGAACTCTTCCTCGTCGTTTTCATCAAAATTTTGAAAGTCATGGTCAATGCAACACATAAGTGGCACAGAGAAGTACTCAGGAACAGCAGTCGTACCATTCCAATTCAAAGCTTCCAGTTCTTCCAATTCCTCGGTTACAACTGACTCAAAAGCAAAGGAAAAAGACGACCTGGACAAAACAACGGCATCCGGGTTACCAACCCCAGGAATACCGAACTTCAACTTAGAAGAACTAGAATCTGATTCCGACTCCATAGACTTTATGGAATCAGATTCCGACTCACAACCCGATTGAGAACTGCCGGACAGAAAGCCCTTCTCTAGCTGCCAAGTAAGAGAGGGTGTGTTAGATGCATCCAGAATACCAGTAGAAAGGTCCACACTTGGGTCCGCCCCAATCATAGAAACAGTGAAGTCATCCCCCAAGCTCTCAGGTTTGATCTGAGGATCTGAAAGGAGACAAGCCAATGCTGCTCCAATCTCAAGTTCATTGCCGTTGGACTCATCTTTTGTACTCTGTTCAGCCTCAGGAGTTAAGTCAGTCTGTTCTTCTGTGGCTTCATCCTCTTGCAGTTGTAGGTCGAAGAAAATCTCAAAGCCGGGCAAACGCCGCTTCTCAGAGTTCAACCATGGCTCAGGAAAGCTACAAAATGGGAAGTCTTCCCCCTCCTGAACAAAGCGACCGTTTAGGGTTGCTTGAATTGGTGTGTGCACTAGTTCATAGTGCTTCCCACTTTGTCTTGCTTTGGCTCTTCCTGCCATTTCCTTTCCCTTTCTTATCTAATCTTCTTTGGTAGGCTGTAACCTAGACCAAAGGTATGAGTTGTGTGGCACTTCAGCCAGTACAGCAATGCCCTCCCGACCGCTCTTTCCCAATCCCATCCGAGGTACATGTTGTAACTTGGTCACGAGGTAGACAGATTGAGCACTGACGTACAAACTGTCATCAATAGCCAAGATATCTTGCTCCACCCAGGCCTCAGCTAAGGTAAATCCAGACAAGGAAACATCTTCATCGCCGTGCACAATTTCTAGTACTGGCGTGGTGACCTCGGGCGGAGGATAGATTGATGAGTTCCCAAACACAATGGCTACCCCTTTTCCAAGGGGGTACTTCAGCATCTGATGAAGAATGGAAGAGACAGCTTTTACTTGGTGCAGCCACGTCCGTCTAAGGAGTAAGTCAAAGGTTGTTGGAACATCCAAAATGTACAACTCAATATCCTATTGCGCCAGGCCAACCTGTGTTCTAATATGAACTGTCCCCATCACTTCTCGACTTGTGTTGTCATAGGCCCGGATCAACTGGGTCGTTGGTACAAAATCCGTTGGCTTTAAGCCAATAGCATAGGATGTGCGAGATGGACACACATTGATTGCAGACCCAGTGTCCACCAACACAACCGATACCCACTTCTCTCTACACTCAACCGAGATGTACAGTGGTTTGTTGTGCGCAGAGCCCTCAGGCGGCAAGTCCTTATCTGAGAAGGTCAAGGTTGGCGAGGCCCCTCCCGGGAAGACAAGTCCCATTAGTTGCTCGGGAGTTGTGTCGATGGATAGTTTGGCCTTATCCATTGCTAATAGGACAGCTTGCTTCTGTACTTGCGAAGCCATGAGCAAACCCCAGATGGATATATCCTCTTGGATCTTCTTTAGCTGCTTCAGTACAGCTTCTTCCTTCAACTGTTTATTCTTTTATTTTTCGGCTTCTTTATCCTTTTATGATGCTTCTGGTTGGTCTAAGTGCGGGGGCTTGAAGTACCACCCACTCCTAGTCATGTGACCCACTTCCTCAGAATACCAGGTGTCATCTGCCAGGTTTTCGCCCCAATCCTCGTCTGTGTGGGCAAGATGCAGATCATCATCTTCCCACCAGACTCCTTTGGCAACTGACAGACAATTGTCCAGTTCCGTTGTAATAACTCTGACATCACAGTCATTCCCCACAGAGTCCTTGGCTTTTCCATCTTTCTGACTAATCTCGTCCCTTTCCTGTTCAAACCACCTCAGTGTGGCTTCTTGTTCAGTGTCCACAGTGCTTATGATGCCCATTTCCCGAGCAAAATTCTTAATACTGACGCTCTCTAGCAACTTCCCTTTGTCCACGGCCATTCCGGCCCTTGTAGCAGTTCCTGCTTCTAGCTGTTCCAATTTCGGTTGAGATCCCTCATCCACATCCGGCTCATCACTAAGCCACTCCGAATTATCCGCTGATCCGTTCAAGTCAAACCAGTTAATGTGCACATCTCCTGAATCTTGCTTATTGAAGAATTACAGATTGTTGATGTCCTCCTCGAGGTCAGCTAAGTCATCCAATCCCTGGCTCGGTCCATCCTCCCGGACCACATTAACCTCCATCCCTGTTGGCAACTTCACCCATGATTTAGCCTGATTGGCTGGTACAATATAGCGGCATGGATTGTATTCTTCCTCAAATAAGTCCACAGAGCCCTCAGGCACTGAACTGACATTCCTATCCTCAAACAAGGCCACCTTGCCTTCATCTACCACAGTCACCACCATAGGTTTGGGTTGGGATGTGGACGTGTTCATCACGCACAAGTCTGTGCTTTCCGGGATGAATAGCGTTGGCTTAGGTAGGTGGGATGGAGTGATGTATATGCTAGGGTCGTAAGGGACGACCAATATTTGGATAAGGTTTATTTGCCTAGGCGGAGGGGCTTGGTTATGTGGTGGAAGGGGATTTGTAGTGACGTTTGGCTTTTCAGGAGGCGCTATCACTTTGTTGTCTATGAGATCTTAAATCTCGATGAAGTCTAAAACAATGGTCGGTATCATGACCGTGCTGTTGGTGGAAGGCGCAGTATTTAGCCGGGTTATGTTTAGGAGGGAGTGGATCGGGCAAGGGGCGTTGTTCCAATGGTTTCAAATGCCCTTTTCTAATCCGGATCCTCAAGGTCACAAATAGAGACATATAACGTGGGGTGAAAATCCTCTGGCCTTGGACCTGATGGCTGGAAGTTTGGGGGGTTGTATTGGCCGTGCCAGCAAAGGGGTTAGCGGTTTTGGGTGTGGTGGTAACCATGCCCACATCTGAAGGCCTTGCAGCTGCACTACTACCGGTAGTCGCATTCGAACTGCGTGTGCAAGCACTCTTGGGCTGCTTTTTCTCGTGGTCTATCAGACCCTCCTTCATTGCATCCTCTATTTTCACCCCTATTTCATAGAGGTCGACAAATGTTGACAGATGAAAGACTATCATTTTTTGCAGCAGCCCTGGTTGCAGGTTATGGACCACCATTTGGATCTGGTCCTTCTCAGCAGGACGGGGTGGTCATCATGGAGGCCTTGGCCCTCCACCGGGTTACAAAATTGAAGAATCCCTCCTTTTGCTCTTGGTGGGTTGCTTCGAGATCACGAGTTATGACCCCGATTTGTGTGTTGTAGGTGTACTGTAGTACGAAGGCCTTATCCATTTCCTCCCAATTCCTCTTTACAGAATCCTAAAGTTTAGCATACCAGATGGCCGCGATACCTGACAGGGTCTGGCCGAAGAGGGATAACTTCTGAAGTCTGGATAGGCCCATCCGCCGCAGAATGTCTAAAAATAGCTGGCAAGTGGACCATGGGATCACCCGAGCCATCGAAGCAGTCTATATGTGGCATTTTAAACCTATCCGGCAATGTCACCGCTGAATCTGTATAGCCGTCCTCTATATTCGGGATCGAATTGACACCTTGAGCTCGTTTAAAAAGCTTCTCAAGGTTGCTCACTTTCAGAGCAGTAGGGTTGACCTCAAACTCAAAGGGTTCCTTTGTCGGGTAGACTGGTGCTTTGGAAGTCTGGGGTAGAACTGGCTTTGCTGGAATGTCCGTATTTTGCTGGACATTAGTCGTAACCCGGGGTATTGGAACCCTGACTGGGGGTGGATGTGAAATAGAAGCTGCTGCTTGTTGTGGTTGTTGTTATTGTTGAAGCCTACTGATTAATTCAGCCTACTAGGCTGCAATCTCCGCTTGGCGGGTGGTGACCTTTGCTTGGCGAGCAGCGTCTAGCTGCATTGCCTCAATAGTTTGTTGGAGTTGGCACAACATGTCCTCCATGTTGACTACAGGATGCTGATCTATCAGGATTGGTGTGTACTCCCTTTCCGAAGCAGAAACTGATAACCGGGCCTAACTAGATAGTGACTGTTGAGTTGGTGGCTCATGAACCTGTGAATTATGCCTGACTCTCCTCCGTCTTGTAACCGGGGGTACCGAAGCAAACACTGGTTATCCTCTCACAAGATCCCCAGATTGATAAAGCCGCCTTACTCTGGTCTAGAGTGTTTGGGGGGTAACTGCCTCGTCTGAAGCAATTGTGAAATACTACCTGGCAAAAAAAAAAAAAATAAAAATAAAGCAAGAGAAACAAAAATAAGAAATCGCACAGCACCTAGGCTCAGATAGAAACAACACACAGTTGTAATCTTAAGCTGGACGACTGTACTCAAACACTAATTCCTGTCTCCCAAATTTCTGCCTCAAAGCTGATACCCTCAAACCGATACCCAAACTTGCAACTGATACATACATTCCTGCATAGTTTCACTCTAAAAGCACGTATCAAGCAAGTGAGAGCCAAAACACCCCTATGATGGGGTAGGGTTACCCTGTCCTAATTTCGTCAGAAACTGGGGGTTCACTACACAAACAAGCGATTTTAAACAAACCTACATTTGGGTGAGCAACATGTCCTAGTTTGGAACAGTCTCTAAGGCTTCCGATATGCAACTAGGTCAATTGGTCAGAAAGGGTGCCTCAGCAAGACTACCTAATATACCTCTCGCTCCTAACATCGAGAAGTGAAAGGAGGATCAAATGGTATAGCGGTAGCCCAGATCCAAGGTTTATGTTCCCATCGTGGCAGAGCCCGCAACCAGTCAGCCTTTTGGCAAGCTTTTCCAAGCAAGCCTCCGACAAACCACTTAGGAATAGCAGATGGCAAACACTGTGAGTTAGGCGCACCAATGCAAATGCAAATGCAAAGAAACACATAAGTGTAAATAAAACAACATATCATGAGTTCAAGTCAAGTTCTCTAAATCTCCAGCAGAGTCACCAGAAACTATAGCTCGACTTTTTCGCACCCCCTTTCGAAAGCTCGAATTGGTCCTACAGTTCAGACTACCATCACAGTTCTGAATCTAGTCTCACTAGTGCAATGTGAAACCGATAAACACCAAAAAGTCCAAGCCGGCAAATCTTTTTTGGAAAATCGATTTTAAAGCAAATAATGCCAAAATTGGACTGCTTTGCCCGATTATAGAGTCGCCACCTAAATATTTTGTTTTGGGGAAATTTAGAAAACCCTGACTCGTGCTAAAGGCCATGTGTCCGTCATCACCAAAGTTGCCTCGGCTCGAGAACTTGGGTACAAGGGGGGAAGGTCATGAAATGAGCACCCCTGTTCGCCCGATCAAAGGATCGGCCTCTACTAATCATGATATGCCCTGTTATAAACCTTATGTGTTATTTATCTGATTATTAGCTAACTTTACTATGTGACGTACACAATCAAGTATAGACTAAAATAGCAAGAATTGGAACTACTCAACTTGTGTTTGTTTTCGAAAATGGTTTGCATTTGCCACCCTCAAGTGGGCTTAAAAGTTTGCGGATTTTGCACCTCAAGTGGGCGTAAAACTCACATTTATTAAATCATTCCAATTCAAACAATCAAGCCTTCATCCACGGGCATTCATGCAGTTAATCATTTACGCCAATAGCCTCATGGCAAGCATGCGAAACAGAGCAATATGACAATCACACTCATGCAAGTATGCTAAAGCATAAAGCTTACCGTGTACTCCAATCCAAAACCAAAAAAAATTAGTTAGAAAGATGCATGATCCTAACTATACAAGATGCCTAATGCAACACATGCAATATGAAATTAATTGGCTCGGCTACTAATATGGCATTTGCAACACTTTGATAGCATGCTTTGAATCACGTATTCAAATAAGTATTGAATTGTCAATGCAGTTTGAATGATGCCCCGAGCCTTAGTGCATGCAAGACAGATGAATGGATGCAAACATATAAGCATAAGGTATGCTAATCAAAACATGATCCTAAACTAACCATCGAAAGCGGTTAAATAAAAGGGAGAAAGATGTGGGGTTGGAAGACATACACACGCACGCACGCACACTTATTACAACCTTATGCCCTCGCGAAGGAGTGTATGTACTGCTACCCTCATTATCATCACACAAGCTCAAAGGAGTGTAGCTCTTGACTCTCAAGCCATCAACCAAACATTTTCAATGCATGATGGCTAGAGAACCAAGCTTATACAAGCTTAATGAGTGCACAAGCAAGACCAAAACAACCACCACCCTATCATGCATGATCAAGGGTGACGGTGACCAAGAAAAGTGGCATGTTTCATCACTTCGAGTATGAAACGTCTCATTTTTCTCGTGTTCGGATTAACATCTGATCCGAACACATGCAATACAACACAAAAATGCTTAATCTTGCCTCTTTTACTTTGTTCATTTTTGTTTACTAATTTAAGATTACCGATCCATTCTTTAATTGATTAGTCCAAAGATGAATGTCCTCTAATTGAAAGTGGGCTTAAACCACAAATACCTTGAGCATGAAAGAGGCCTCATGCTGTTGGTAATGAACTCTGGAAGGAATTAAACCATTAGGCATGAGGGTCTCAATTCCACACTCAAGCCAACAAGGGGTTCAAAGCCACTTTCAAAATAAATGAAAGAGTGAAGAATAGAGGAAGATTGCAGAGATTTCAGTGCTGAAATTATGTGTAAAACAACACTAAAGCATGCAACCAACACAAGCAAGTGGTATCTAAGGCCTTAAAACACCAAACTAGTGAAGCCATTACACTATAGGCATGCAATACAAAGCTCAAAAGGTACAAACACTTCAAAATAGTCTCAAAACAGCCTAAAAGGAGTCCTAAAACATGTTTGAAGTAAGCCAAAAATAGCTAGAATAAGAGGCCAAAGCATAGCACAAGCTAAACTATTAAGCACAATTGTACTACAAGCATGCAAAGCAAGCCTCAAAGGACCAAACCAGCAGAAAAGAAAGTTAAAACTAGTCAAAACAGTATCAAAAACATGCTAGAATTAAGGTACAAAATGCTAGAAAAATATGCTCACATGTTAGCTTGCAAACAAGACTCAAGAGCAACTCTCAAAAGCAACGAGAGAGTGAAACAAATGAGCATGTGACGGAGCTATATATGCTGAAATTACATGTAAAAAGACACTACAACATGTAACCAACTCAAGCAAATCATGTTTGAAGGCCTAAAACAACAAACTAGTGATGCCATTTGCACTAAAAAAATGCAAAACAAGACTCATATGACCAAAGCAGCCCAAAACAAAGTGAAAACATTCCAAATCAGAGGCAAACATATGCTAGAAATAAGCTAAGTTAAGCCACAAAAATATGCTACCATGTGAGGCTAACTAGGCATGCAAGTAAGACACAAGGAGTGGAGGCTATCCCCTCCAATTTTGGATTTCAAAACATGTTTTTCACCATTGAAATAACTCTGAATTTTAGTGGTTTATAGGTCCAAAAAGTTTGATTTTAAAGCCTTGAAAGATGGTACAAAAAGCTATACAAGCTAAGGAACAAAAGGGAGAGACAACCCCCTAACACAAAATAGCCTCAAACCACCATTTCTACACCATAAAAACAGAGTTTTTTTGTAGTTGAAAACTAGGCCAAAAATAGTACAAAAAGATGGTAAAACAAGTACACAAAACAAAGCTTACAAGGTGAGTCTTATACCTCTTGAAGCACAGCACTAAACAGCCACAATTTCAGGCTCAAACGTCCTTCCAAAAGCTCAAACTTGGCTCCAAGGGACCTCAGCTCCAAGGTGGTCAAGTTTGATTAAGGCTTGATGTACAAAGGTATAGAGAAATAAAGCTTTAATGCATCCCTCGTTTCCCGAGGCCATTTAGTTAATTTGCTTAGTTAATTAGTTGTAGCTAATTTATGTAAATGTTGTAACTATTTAAGTAGATTAGTTAATTAATTCATGTTGTACTTAATTAGCTTAGTTGCTTTGTAATTAATTAGTTAAGTATTTAGCTAATTAGTTTGCTTTGTAATATTTAATTAACTTAGATAGTTAATTAGTTCATGTTGTGTAATTAATTAATTAAATAGCTTAGACTAATTGATTAATTAGTTAAGTGTCTTGTAATAATTAATTAGCTTAGAATAAGTTTTTTATTTATTCAAAGTGTTGTAATAATTAGTTAAGTAGTGTAGCTTAGCTAGTTGCATTCAGACCCTCCTTCGCGAGGGCGTAATGTTGCAATAAGTGTGCATGCGTGCATGTATGTCTTCCAACCCCACGTCTTTCTCCCTTTTATTTACCCACTTTTGATGGTTTGATTAGGGACATGTTTCAATTAGCATACTTTATGCTTGCATCCATTCATTCGTCTTGTATGCACCGAGGCTCTGTGCATCATTCAAACTGCATTGCCATTTTAATATCTTATTTGAAACATGTTTAATCGCATGTTATTTAAATTGCTTCATATGTCATATTAGTAGCCGAGCCTATTAATTGCATTCTTTGCATGTGTTGTATTAGGAATCTTGTACAGTTAGGAATCACGCATAGTTTTCTGGCTCATATCTTCCTAGCTTAGAGTACTAGGTGAGTTTTATGCTTTAGCATACTTGCACGAATGTGAATGTTGCCATGTCTAGCATGCTTGCCATGAGGCTAAATGCTTACTTGATAAACTGCTTGAATGTCTGTGGATGAAGGCTTGTTGTTTGAATTGGAACAATTCAACAAATGTAAGTTTTAAGCCCACTTTGTTGAGTGGCAAATCAATTTTAAGCCCACTATGTTTGGTGGCAAATTCAAACCATTTTTGTAAATGTGGGGAAGGTGGTTTGGAAATACTTTTTTGATCCACCGAGGTGCTCAAGATCCTCAGCTAACAACTTGAAAACGAATAAACGCTTCGGTTGGGGGGCCAGAATTAGCACTTCGACGGGCAAGTCAGTCTCTATTCTCTGGATTACTTGTATTTTAAGTTAAGCGTAATGATTTTCACATGCCTCTTTTTGGCTGATGTTCTTCTATTGATATCTTCTCTTTCTTGGGCCTTGGGACTGGCTCCACTTTCAATTCGGCTTATAACTATTTACTCGGCTTCTTCTGTTGCAAACCACTTTTCACTCGGCCCCTTACTCAACCGGCTATTTGGCCGAATAGGGTAAGATTTGTGCAAGACAGGGCCGAATGTGATGTATATATTTCAACTCTCCAGGTCCAATAATATTCGGCCTCTTTACGACTCCTAGTATTCGGCCCCCACAATTGCCCCCCAAGCACTCCATTAACGACAGTTAGATGGAGTGTTTGGTTTCGAACTCGAAAAGTTAGAGCCGAAATTCGGCGGCTAACCTCATTCCAATGCGGATGTCAGAGCACACGCCTTTCGGTTATCATTTCAACTTTCCGCCCCTTCGTACACTTCCATTTATTGTGATTTAAAATATTGTCGTCTTTTCGAACGCACATTTTTGGACGGTTAAGAGTTTTTGGACTGCCTTCCGACTCACCCCTGCAACTTCCATTCATCCCTCATTGTCCTCTTCATCTCTTATAAGTTTTCTTCCTCTCTACTTCCCCTTTGCTTTGAATCCCTTTTCCTGGTTTGCCTTTAGTTTAGTACTGTAGACACCCCATTTTTGACCGCCCTTAAGACTTGCGCACTATTGATGGTTTACTTGGTGGAGAAAGGGGCGCAGGGCAAAGGTTCAGTTTCTTCGGCAAGGAGAGAGTCAAATCTCAACTTCATACTCCTCTTGGACCAAAACAATCTTGATCAAAAGATTTTAGACCTTGAAACCCTCTTTTTCAAAATGTTTTGAAAATAAAGGTCCTACGATGTTCTGACGCTCGCATTTCGTTAAATGTTGCACTTTTCGGTAAACCGAGCAAGGACGAAGTGAAAATGAATGAAAGAGAGTTGAAATCTTTGAAAAATCTTTCAAAACACCTTGTTTAGGGGTTTGGAGTTGAGGAAAATTGGAGAAGAGGGAAGAAACCAAGTTGAAGAAGAAGGTGGGTATGAATCGCTAAGAGAGAGAGCCGAGCGGTCCTCGCTAAATCATGCCTATCTGTCTATACACTTGGATTTTAGCTGTAAGGCCACCACCATTGGAAAGCTTACTTCCAGGGCTTCATTTTTCACTCAAGAATCTCCTAAAGCCAAGTTCGGACGGGGGAGATATGGTTGGTTGAAGTAGGGGATCAATCTGGTTGGACCGAAACTGCGCGGCTTCACCAAAACAGGCATAACTTTTTGCATAGTTGGAATTTTAATGCAAGGCTAGCGCCATTGGAAAGCTAACTTCTGGGGCTTCAATTTGGATAGTTGGTAGCCACTTTTTGGCCTTGGCAGCCACCTACCGACCACTTTTCTTTCCGGGAGACCACTTTTTGTCTTGAAAAACTAGAAAAGGTACAGGCCGACCAGAAAAAGTGGTCGGCCGACCACTTTTTCTAGTCAGCGGCCTTCCTGTAGATTTTGCAAAGTCTGTGGATGCCAGCTGCGCCAGCTGGAGGGCACAGACTGTATCCTCTATACACGTGTATGGAGGGATTTAAACAAGCTCTTAGCTTGTCCAAGAAGCTTGAGAGTTGTTTCTCTATAAGAAGGGAGGCCTCTCTCCCTTATTGAGGTTCAGATTTTTGGGCTTGAGCTATACATATCATTTATATCTATAATCCTCCATTTCCCTCTTATTTTGTGCCTTAAAGTGACCATTCTTCACACTTTTGTGCACACACCAAACACTCTTACCTTCTTGTTGAGTTGTTGGAGGGTTTTGTGAGAGCTCAAAAGTTGGTTTTAGCTCAGGAAATCTACTAATTTTGCAATGCTTCAAGGGTAACCCTCTTTTCCTCATTCTAAGCTCTATTTTGATCACTCTCTTAGCCATATTTGCATGCTTTGTTTGGCTTAACTTTCAACTAAAAAAAGTCTTGTTTTTCAATCCTTAACATGTTTGTTTAAGGCCCTTTTGGTGCTGAGGGTCATCTTCCCTCTTGCATGCCCTATTTGGCCTTGTTTTGTGCCATGCCATAAGGCCTTTGCATTAACCCTTGCATGGCCTTTTAGCCATTGAAATCTAGTGGATTTTTAGTGGTTGGTATGTAGTTTTGAGGCCCTAAATCAGAGAGGGGTGACCCTCTCTCTTTTGGTCTTGTTTGCTTGCATTTTTGGCCTATCAAAGGAGCATATGTTTTCATACTTTCAAGGCTCGGTTCAGGCACTTTTTGGTGACTTTTAGGGCTTGCCTAGACTCTGTCTATGGTTGGTTTGGTCACCTTGGGTTTGCCTCTTGCATGTGTAGAGTAATCCCTTTTGTGGCTTATCAAAGTGGCATGTCATTTTTGCATGTATTGGTCATATTTCAGTGGGTTTTTGGTCATCATTTGGCATGCCATGACTCTATTTTTAGCTAGTTTGGTAGCCTCTCACATGCTTCATATGCTTGTAGTGTAAATCATGTTTACTAGCTTAGAATGCATGATGTTTTGGCCCTCTATTCTAGCATATTTTGGCCATGCTCCAACCTGGTTTTGTTCATATTTTGGGCTGCCTTAGCTCTGTTTTGAGGCCTCTTGGTTGAAAGATGCTTTCCATGCATGCTTGTAGTGTAATAGCCTTGACTAGCTTCGAGTTTTGAAGTCCCTTGCAAGCTTAACTTGAGGTATTTTCATGTTTTGGCATCATTGAGCATGATATTTTAGAGCATATAGGGCTGTCATACTTCCATGTTTTCTACTCTTTAAGTGCCCTTAAGCGTTGTGGTTTTATACCCTATTTTGTGAGCCATTGCATGAGCTTCATTTTTGTGCCTTTCAAGCCATCATCCCAACTTATTTTGCTACTATTTTGGGCCTGCATAGGGTCCGTTCGGAGTTGGTTTGGCCATTTGAGCATTGCCTTGCATGCCTATAGTGTAATACACTTCACTAGTTTCGATGCTTGAGCCATTCAACATGCATTACAAGAGTTGTTTGCATAATTCGAAGTCATTTTGTATGCCATTTCAGAGCTGAAACATGTGTCATTGCACTCCATATTTCATCCTTTCAATGCGTTTGGAAAGTTGTGTTTTGTGCCTTAGACTTGGGGCCGTTGCATTGTGCATGATCGTATGTGTTTTGATGCCTTATTTCCATCATCTATTGGCCACTGATTTGAGTGTGGCTGAGGCCCATCCATTTTGGTTTAAGTCCATTTTGCATTGAGTATGCCATTGTAGTTCATAGCATTGAGTATGCCATGTTGTCGCATGATTGATCATTGCATTGTGCATGCCTTGTTCATCTCATTGTGTATGTTAGTTTCTATGTGCATTGTGTATGCTAAGTGTCATGTGCATTGAGCATGCCATTGTTAGTTCATAGCATTGTGTATGCTAGTTGCATGTTTGCATGTTATCCCATGCATGTTTGCATGACTTAGTTGCATTACATTAAGATTGCATGCTAGAGTTGCACTAGTGCATGCCTTGTTTGTTGCATTGTGTTTGGAATAGGGGTTAGTCCAAACACAGGAAACGAGGGATGTTTCATGCTTAAAATGGTGAAACGTGCCTCGATTCCCGGTCGCCGACACTCTTGACTACCCATGACGGAGTTGTTGGCTTTAGGTGCTTGTATGTGCATTCATTTCACATTGAGTCGTGCAATTTGACTCCTCAGCCATCATGCATCGAGATGCGTGATTGGTGGCCCGACGGTCAAGGACTACATTCCCTTGAGCTTATGCAATGATGGGGAAAGTGGTCGTGCACACATGTGTTGCGATACTTTGCCATCTCTCTCTCTTGCCTTCTGTTGCAGAAAACTAGAAACCAAGGGCAGAAACTGGTCGGCCAACAAGATTTAGTGGCTGGCCGACCACTTTTTCTGGTTTTTCACCACAAAAGTGGTCGGCAGGTGGTCTCCAAGGCCAATAGCTGGTCGGCAGCCTTCCTACAGATTCCCAAGGTGAAGTTTCAGCCTTCTAGAGCTTCGTGCAGTTTTCTGAGGTCAATTGCAAACAGAGGCAAGTCGGGGCGTCGCAAGGGATTTCCGAACAAGGCGACTCAACAATGCATGCATCCTTTGTCATTCAAAGCAGAGCTAGGGCAGCCCACATTCATTTAGTTTGCATGCTCATTTAGATTTCTTACTTAGTTAATGTTGTGTAATAAGTAGTTGTAACTTGTTATTCATTTCGTCGTGTAATAACTAGTTTAATTAGATTAGCTTAGATTAGCTAGCTGGTTCTGTATTATTTATTCGGACCCTCCGTCGAGAGGGAAAATTTTGTAATAAGTGTGCATGAGTGTGATGCATGTCTTCCAACCCTTACTTCTTTCTCTTTTTTTATTTACCAGCTTACGATGGTTAGTTTTAGGGCATGTTTCAATTAGCATCCTTATGCTTGCATGTTTGCATCCATTCATCTATCTTGCATGCACCAGGCTCAGCGCATCATACTAACTGC
Organism: Camellia lanceoleosa; assembly: GCA_025200525.1. Classification (NCBI taxonomy): domain Eukaryota; kingdom Viridiplantae; phylum Streptophyta; class Magnoliopsida; order Ericales; family Theaceae; genus Camellia; species Camellia lanceoleosa. Next base: position 34,730,065 of record CM045764.1, read on the forward strand.
ATCGTATTTCAATTCCAAGTTGAATGCGTGTTATCTGTAGCATCTCATATGTCATCTTAGAATAGTCGAGCATATATTAGTTACATTTTGCATGTTTTACATTAGCCATCTTAAACATGAACTAGGATCATGCATTGATTTCTAACATAGCTTTTGTTTTGGCTCGGAGTACTCGGTAAGTGTTTATGCTTTAGCATCCTTGCATGAGTGTGAGTGTTGCCATGATAGCATGCTTTTCATGAGGTTATTTGCTTATGTGATATAACTGCCTGAATGCCTATGGGTGAAGGTTGGATTACTTGAATTGGAACGATTCATTGAAATCTATGTTTTAGCCTACTTGTGAGTAGCAAACTTCAAACCATTTCTAAACAAACGGATGTGCGATGCTTTGTTCCAAAGTAGGCGATTTAGTCTATACTTGTATGCTGTGAGCATCACATAGTAATTCTAGGTTAATAACCGGAATAAGAGCACATGTGTTTTCAAAAACAAGATATCATGTTAATAAAGGCCGATCTTTGATCGGGCGAGCGGGGGTGCTCATTGCATTACCTTCCCTTCTCGTACCTAAGTTCCCGAGTCGAGGCAACTTTGGCGATGACGGACACGTGGCCTTCGGCACGAGTCAGGGTTTCCTAAATTCCTCAAAATAAAACATTTAGGTGGCAACTCTGTATCTAGCAAACCAGTCCATGTTTGGCACTTCTTTCTAAAAATCAGTTTTTCAAAACGATTTGTCGGATTTGGACTCTTTGGTGATTTATCGGTCATGCATTGCACTTTGCGAGATTAGATTCAGAACCGTGACATTGAGTCCGAACTGTAGTGAGCCCAATGAACAAAACGGTATTTTCCCAGGACGTTTGGGCGCGTCTACGAGTACACTCTTATAGGCTGACCGAAATGGCAAAGCATCTGAAAGACCTTCTCTCCGCGGATCGAATCTCTGGCTTTCGACGCCATTTTTCTATCCCTAATGATGTCCATCTATTGCTTGTGACAGATGGCACTCTCGATATGGAGAGGGATGATGTAAGCACAATCGTCTTCCCTCTCTTATCAATTGTAGAGGGCGGAATCCGTTTCCCGCTTCATCTATTCCTTAGGGCTGTCCTTCGCCATTGGGGTCTAATCCCCTCCCAACCCAATGTCAACTTTTTTAGAATCGTAATGGGGATAATAGAGCTAAACTGTTGCCTTAGGATTAACCTCGGCATACCTGATATTCGGCATTGTTACGCCTTGGCGAAGTCTTCTGGTCAGCATGGACGCTATTTCCTTAGGGCTAAGGACACAGACCATCAACTAGTGACTATGCTTTCCAGCTCTAGCAAGCGAGTCGATGATTTTATGGTCGTTGTCCAAGGTAACTGGGAATTTGGCGAAGGCGAGGATCACCTTGATCCTATTCCTAAACGGAGGGGCGAACCAGGTGGCTGTATAGTTTTTTGCGTTTATTTTTCTTATATTTATAAAGCTTCATTTTTGAGATCTCATGGTTCGGTTGGTGCAGGAAACGATTTGAAGAAAGTCTTGATCTCGACCGATGACGCCGTTCTTTCAGAGATCAAAGTCGCGCTGAAATACTTCGGCCGTCCAAGCCTTCAGAAACAAGGGAGAGCGGCCCACATTCTTCTTCGATATGAGCCGACGTACACGACTTTCTCGGCAGCAGAAAACATCCTGATTCCGAGGGGTGAAGAGTTTCTTATGGCTCTTATTTTAACCAACTTTAGAAACTTGTGCCAAATCAGTTTCGAAGGATCCGACTCGGAGCGTGCGGAAGTCGCTGAGGTTGCTGAAGAATTAGGCCAGTCCAAGGCCGAAGTAGACGAGGCTTTAAGGGTAGCCTTTGAGGAAGCCGGCCTCAGTTCAGCCAACCCTCCATCCACCTCGGGTCGAAGGGAAGTTTACGACGACGTCTTTATTGGATTGGAAGACCTTCCCAGCGCGTACCCTGAAAATATGGCCGGGTTGTCACTCACACAACTCGCTAAAAAGAAAAATGTCGAACGAATGGCCGCGTGGCAGAGAGCAGAGGCCATTCAATCCGAAGTGCCACCCGTCGTCGATGTTGAGCCCCCCTACCTGTTATTGAGGAGGAGACGGCTCAAACTCGAGATGCCGAGTCGGAGCCGGTCGTGCTGGCAAATCAGGAGCTTGAACGAAGGGCGGAGAAATGTCCTGCCGAGGTTGAGGCCAGCTCTGGAGAAGACCCTGCTGACAAATGGCCGCGTTTAGAGGAGTCAAATACGGTTGTGCCTTTTGTGGTTCAACCAAAGATAAAAAAATATGCCGATCTCCTCTGACGCGTCGGCTATAAAAGATCCAGTCGTGGCGTTGAGCATGGCTTCATCGGTTTCATTGCCGTCTGACAAGGCGACTTTCCGCTCAGAGCTAGACCTTTTGGCAATAGCGTTAGCCGCTCAATCGGCTCTTCTGGTAAATATCTTGATCTGGCCTTTCCTTTTTATGCATATATTTTGGTTTAAATCTCCTGTTTTGCAGACGGTCGGAAGGATATCCGAGATAGGCCGTCACCAGCACAACACCATTGAACGAATTGGCCATTTACAATCCAAAGTTGAGGGCCAGAGAAGCCGGGTCGAGTTCAAAGCGGCGAGGGCGAAAATAGAAACTGCAAGGGCCGAGGCCGAGATGGAGAGGGCCAAAAATGCAGACCAGCTCAGATTGGCTGCCGAACAGAGGGCGAATGCGAGCGAAGCTGCGCTCAAGTTAGCCCAAAAGGCGATCGCCAAACTTGAGGCAGACTTGGTAGAACTGAAGGCAGCGAAGGAAGTAGCCGATTCTGAGGCTTCGAAGGCATATGAGGCTGGGCAAAGCGCTGCCCTTGCCAATTATATGGAAGAAGTCCCCAAATTCGAGAATCGGGGATTCAAACATGGCTGGCTCAAAGCCCTTGCTGCTGCTAATGTGACGTTGGCTATGCCGATTCCATAGGAGCAAGTGGATGTTGAGCCGTTGGAGTCTAACTCCGAGGATTGATTAGGGCGACAGTAGTTGTTTTTGTTTAAAGATTTTGAATGTAATGTTTTAACTTTTTGTTTAGTAGTTTTTATGTATGGCTATAGTTTTTAAGTTTTTGTTAAGCATTTCCCTGCAAACTTGTAGCTTTTTATCTAGTAGTTTTCACATGTAAAATGGCTGCAGTCTGTGCCCCATTTACTAAAGAAAATTTCCCTTGTATTTTGCTATTACTTGTGCTTAATTTTTTTGTTGATGCATAGTATTGCTTTTTGCTTCTTTGGATAAAACATTCGTGTACACTTGACGATTAGATAATTAGGCAATTCAGTAATTTACCATCGTCGAATAACTGATCAGATTAATAAATCTGCCCTTGCCCCAGCCAATTTATGAACTTCAAAGGCTGAATACCATGAGTTTATGGAGTGGCTGCGACATGGATTGATCGGCACTACGCCCAGGACTAATTTACCATCATCGAATAGCCGATCAGATTAATAAATCTGCCCTTGCCCCAGCCAATTTATGAGCTCCAAAGGCCAAATACCTTGAGTTTATGGAGTGGTTGCGGCACAGATCGATCGGCACTATGCCCAAGCAACTAATTTACCATCGTCGAATAGCTGTAATAACCCTGACCCGTAATTAGCTACTAATCAGTGATTAAAGATGCTAATTGAGTGGAACAAATGAATCATGGGATTAATATGTAAATCGCATGATATTTGGCCTTCTATCTGTTACTTATAGAATATCTGTTTAGAATTTCCACTTTAATATGTAAATTGAAAGCCTTATCGACATCCAAAACCGAAATTGACTACACCAAAATATTATTTGAAATTTTTAGAACCATATGGCAAGTTTTATTAAAAAATTGATTCAGAACGATTAATTAAGTCATGTTTGGTTAGCCTAATATTCTAATTAGTGTGTTTTAGCACCACAAGTATGTATATATATATATGAGCCTTAACTCATTTTTTAGCTCAATTCTTTGCTCCTCTTAGTGCAAAAATCTGAGGTTTTCTTTTAGAGAGAGAGTGTGTGCAATTCTAGGAAGAGAGATGAAGGAATTGAAGGAGACTTGAGGACTTTGGCTTAGATTCATCAAAACTAACCTAGAGCTAGATTAATTCAGGACTATAGGTATGAATTCAACCCCTAAATTATGAATCTAAGTTATCAACATGAAGATTATGTGTTCAAGGGTGTGTATCGAGCTTTGAATAAGATTTGAGTTGCAATTCATGCATGCATGTACATTTTCTTACAAATTGAGAATGATTTCCATAAATCCCCTCTTGCATGTTTGAAATTCATCTTGATTTGGGGAAATCATCAAGTTTCAAGTTGTTTGTGGTGTTTGATCATGTTTTGGGAAGCTTAAGACCAAGAAAAACCCATGCATGTTGTGTTCATGAACATTCATCATGTTTTAAGCTGAAATTGTGAGTTTTTAACAAACTCTTGGGCCATGATTTTATGAAATAATCCGTAATATTTCATATCTTACAAGTTTACTATGTTATCGCAAGTTTTGGGGCCCAAGAGATGTGTTTGAAGGTTGGAATTCTAGTTTTGAGCTCGTAGGTGCAATCTGGAAATTCCAGAATTTGCATCTACGGTCGAGCGTGGGAGTTCACGCTCGAGCGACCAAAAGTCCGCTCGAGCATAAATTGCAAGCTCCCAGAAGTTTCATGTCTTTTACAGATCGCTCGAGCAAAGGAATGTGCGCTCGAGCGACCATTCACATTTTGTATGTCCGCTCGAGCGAGGAAAGCAACGCTCGAGCGTGGACCTTATTTTAAGAAATTTTGCCTAAGTGTTCCAAGTTATGTTTTGGCATCCTCATTGCATCTTAGGCATTCCTAAGCCTTAATTAAGCCATAGTAATGAGGTTATGGATTAGAAATACACTAAGGAATGATTGTACTAAGTCAAGGAATTGCAAGTGTGTGTGTGTTTCAGCATTGTGATAAGAAAGAACAAGAACCAACGTAATGAAAGCTAAGTCGTGTTGGCCACATGAATGTGTAATGATAAGACGTGCTTGTGTTATGTATTTTGTGGTTGTAGGTCAAGACTCGAGGATTGATTGACCGCTTACTGGAACCACTGTGAGTGACGTTATCGTAAAGATACGTTCATATGAATTATGTTCTAAATGAAATATGATAAGTTCTGATTTCTAAAATGATATCTGTTTTCGTGAATGAATATTCCATGTTTGAAATCTATTATGGCATCCTGTAGACACCTCATTTTTGACCGCCCTCAAGACTTGGACGTCACCGCTTGGACACTCGGTGATTTTCCATGTTTGTGTTCGTCTTGAGTTCCCGGAGGTCTCGGCTACGCGCCTTGCCTCAGGATCTCTCGACCCAACTGTTTCGTGTCTGGTTTTGCACCAAACACTTGTGTTTTGCCTTGGAGGGGTAGGAAAGGGCTTGTGAGCCATCCCCACACTCCACCGGCCACGGCTTGAGGCCACTTGCTGTGTTTTGTTGCCACCGGCCAAATGTTTGGCCGACTGGCACTCTAGATGGCCGGCCGGCTATTTTTTTTGGTCAATTGCATTTTTGGCCGGCCGACTACTGTGCATTTGCTTTTGCAGATATTTTGGTCCAGCTGGCATGCACTTGGCCCCCCTCTTCCATACACATGTATGGAGGGATCTCCCTCTTTAGAAGCTTGTGTTGTAAGCTTACAAGACTAAAAGCTCCATAAAGAGGACGCGTCTTCTCTTGGCATAGGGGTTAGAAAAGGTTAGACATTTTTAGATGGCCATTTTTAGGGTTTGAGTTCCAGGGTTAGGGTTTGGTTCATATCCTATCTCTATACCTCTCTCTAGTGTGTGTTTTGTCTCATTTTTGCTCACAAACACCAACCATCACACCATCTCTTGGAGCTGAGGCCCTTGAGGGTTGTTTTGGAGTTTTGGAGCTGGTTTCAACCTAAAGAAGCTGCTGGAGCTCCATTGTTGAAGAGGGTCTTCAAGGGTAAGAAGCTTGTCCCTTTATTCCCCATTTTTGAAAAGCATTTCTACCTATCTTGCACTTGTTTTTTGGCTTTTCATATAACACATAAAAGTTCTGTTTTTAAGGCCTCTAAATAGTTTGTTAAGAGTGTTTTGTGGTTTGAGGTTGTTTGACCCCTCTTAAGCCTGGTTTGGCCCTTGTTTTGTGCTATTTTGTGTGAGCTCCGGGACCACAGTGTTTGGGCCTCCTCACCACTGATATCTTGAGGGCTTTCAGAGGTGAGGATCTTGTCTTGAGGTCCCAAGAAGGAGAGGGCCACCCATTCTCCTTGTTGTCCTTAAAAAGGGCCATTTTTGCCTCTTGAGGGAGCATCTAGTTTAAGCGTATGTTGGCCATGCCTTAACTGATTTTCAGGCTTATAATGTCATAATATAGCATTGTTGTATGTTGGTTTAGATACACCATGCTTGTTTAGCATACATGCCTTGTAATGCCATGTTTAGTCCTTAACATGCCTTAGGATTGTAAGCCCTTGTTCTAGCATGTTTTAAGCCTAGCTTTGTGAAGCTTTAGTGCATGTTTTTGTATGCTTGAGCTCTGTTTTAAATTGTTTGAGTCGTACTTGCCATGCATTGCATAGCCCCTTTGCATTATTAGCTCGTAGGCTTTAAATATGTGAAGTGTTGAGCATGCGTTGCTCAATTTATTTCAGTGGTTTGGAACCACTTAACATGCAATTTCAGTCCTTATATCATGCTGACATGCTTGCCTTTCAATGCTTCTTTGATGCTTTAGAAGTTTGTGTTGTAAGCTCCATGTTAAGCATTTGTGAATGCCTCCATACTTAGACCATTTAAATGCTATCTAGGTGTGCCTTTGTCCCTGTTTTGGCATGATTTGGGACTGTTTTAATCCAACTTGGTCATTTGCTTCATGTGTCACATGATCTTGGTTTAAGTCCCTTGGCTTATCTTCGGTTCTTGGCTTTGCTTGTAACATGCTATGCTTGTCTTGTTTGCTTGGTTTGGCACTTCTTATAACATGACTTCAGAGCTTTTCCATGCATGCTATACACCCATGTTTGCATTCTCTTAAGTGTACTTGAGAGTCCCTCTTTGTGCTTAAGTGGTGGCCCATGAACATGTGCATGTGTGTGTGTGTTAGTCCTTCACTTTGAGTACTTTGGCCACTGTTTTAGGTTTGCTTGAGAGTTGCCTAATTAGTTTAAGTCCATCCCTTTTGTTTATTGCATGCACTCCTTGTATGTTGTAGCATATTGATGAGTTGTCGCATGATTGAATGAAGTCACATGTTGGCTTGCATGCTTGAATACCTATATTAGCCTTGCACACTTTTTGGTTGCATTGTTTTATGCCTTGCATGTCTTGCATGCTCATTTGCATTGCCATGTTGCATGCCTAGTTAACATGCTTAGGTTGCATTGCATTAACATGCATACTTGACCTCTTGAAATGAGTATGATAGAGGTTGAACCCCTTTGCTTGTTTATTTGGTTTGCATTAATTTGAAATTGAAGTTGCATGCTTGATTCTTTGGGCCATCATGCATGGAAATGCGTGATTGGTGGTCCGAGAATCGAGGCCCATGTCCCTTTGAGTCATAAACATGATAAGGGGTATGATTGGTGCATACATTGCTTGAAATGCATTGCCATGCCAAATATTGCCCTCTGCTGCTGTCAAACCAGATTCTGCAGGAATTTTTGTCCAGCCGGCTATCTTCATTGCCGACCGGCCATCATTGTTGGCCGATGGATCAAATTTCTGGCAGGTGACCATTCTATATGGCCGGTGGTATTCTCCTTTAGTCGGTGGTGTTCCCTAGTATCCAGAGAGCAAACCCTGAGACTTTGGCAGTCATCAGAGGAGCAGAGAAAGTAAAACATAGGCATCTTGAGCGTGGCAGTGGATTGTCGGGCGGAACCGAGCGCGCATGCATTGAGCCCTCTCCCGGGGTTGCTATTTACTGCTTTCTTAGATTAATTAATTTGCTTAATTAATTTAAGGGTCTGTAATATTTAATTAGCGTGTTAGTTAGTTAAATTGTATTATTCTTTTGGTCCCTCCGAGCAAGGGCAAATGTGTAATAAGTGTGCGTGAGTGTGTGCATGTCTTCCAACCCCCACTTCTTTCTTCCTTTTACTTACCCGCTTTAATGGTTAGTATTAGGGCATATTTACTTTAGCTTCCTTATGCTATGCATGCGTGCATTATCCATCAGTGTTGCATGCACTGGGCTCGGCGTATCATGCTAATTGCATCGTATTTCAAATCTAACTCGAATACATGTTACTTGCGCATTTCATATGCCATCCCTGGATTTGCCGAGCCTTTTCTAGTGACATTTCGTATGCGATGCATTAGGCACTTAACATGAACTAGGATCATGCATGATTACTAACTAGTTTCTGTTTTGGCACGGAGTACTTTGTAAGTATTTTATGCTTTAGCATACCGCATGCGTGTGAGTGTTTAACATGATAGCATGCTTACCATGTGGCTAGGTGCTTATGTGATATAAACTGCCTGAATGCCTGTGGGTGGAGATTGGATTGTTTGAGTTGGAACAACTTATTGAAATCCGTGTTTTAGCTTACTTGCGAGTAGCAAATTTAAAAAGTTTTTTAAGCAAACGGATATGCAATGCTTCTTCCAAATTAGGCGATCTAGTCTATACTTGTTTGCTGTGCGCATAACATAGTGATTCTAGGCTAATAGCCAGAATAAGAACAAATAACGTTTTCAAAACAAGATATCATGGTTAGTAGAGGCCGATCTTCGAATCGGGCGAGAGGGGGTGCTCATAGCTGACCTTCCCCAATCGTACCCAAGCTCTCGAGCCAAGGCAACTTTGGTGATGACAGACACGTGGCCTTTGGCACCGAGTCAGGGTTTCCTAAATTCCCCCATGAAAAATATTTAGGTGGCGACTTTATATCTGGCGAAGCAGTCCATGTTTGGCACTTCTTTCAAAAATCTATTTTTTTCAAAACGATTTGCCGGATTTAGACTCTTCGGTTCAAGATTAAGAACCGTGACAACAAATCGAGTCTGAACTGTAGCACCGCGGTCCCTCGTGGGCTTGTTACAGTTTTTGGCGACTCTGTTGGGGATTTAGAGAGCTTGACTCGAACTCGTGATATCCTATTTTAATTACACTTATGTGTTTCTTTGCATTACATGTGCATTGGTGCGCCTAGGACACCGTGTTTTTCATCTGCCATTCCTGAACGGTTTGCCAGAGGCTTGTCTTGTCAAGGCATCACCATAAGGCTGACCGATTGTGGGCTCTGACAGCATGGGAATACAAACCCCGATTTTACCGGGGCACCCTTTCCGACCATTCGACCTAGTGCATATTCAGAATCCATAGTGACTATTCCAAACTAGAACAGGTTGCTTACCCGATGTTAGGTTGTTTGAAAACCGCTGCGTGCGTAGTGAAACCCTAGCTCCTGACAAAAATAGGACAGGAAAACCCTACTCCAACATAGGGGTGTTTTGGCTTATTTACTTGCTATGTGCTTCTAGAATGTATCTCTACAGGAACGCGCATATCAGTTTGTAAATTTGAGTATCGGGCCTGAGGGCACCAGTATCAGTATCTGTGAGAATCAGTTATATCTGTGGGTATCCGATTTAGTATTTTGGGGCAGTGATTCTGGGAAACAGCGATCAGTAGTAGAGTACAGTCGTTCGGCTACACCTGCGTTTGATCCATTTGGGCTGAAATGCTGCTTGTCTTTCTTTTCAGTTTAGAAAGTTGATCCAGGATAACTAGTGTTTCCCCCTTGCTGAGGCAAGACTTATGATGACGCAGAATTCGGAGGAGATTGTGGTTATGACAGCTGCATTAGATCAAGGAATCACTTTGCAAAGTGAGACCAATGTTGTATGCCGCATCAACCCAGGTCGCCTGTCGCGCACCCGGTCTGGGTCCCCCAGCTATATCAGGCTTGCGAGCCTACTACATTCGAACTAATGGGGATGATAGGAGACCTCCAGAGGTCCGTGGCGGATCTCGCCCTTAATGAATGTCACCACCGCAAGACCGTATGTCGAATTTTGTACCCCAGGAGGCCCCGCTATTGGGACGGATTGTGATCGAACTCAGCCAACTGGAGATGGCCTCCAGCTATGGCAATGACGTATCAACATCAACCCAAACCCTCGATCAGGTTGAGGCCAGAGGTAAGGACAAAATGAAGGCAGACGCCGATCCCATCGAACAACTGCTGTGGGCAGTCGAGACTTTGAAAGCCGGGGGGGATGAACAAGCAACAGATATCTGCAGTTGTGACAAAAGCTGTGGAGGATGCTTTCCCCACTCCACCTGAGGGTAGTTCAAGTCAGTTAGAAAGCCGGGATAGACCCCGTCACGCCAGAACAGTTCCTTCCACTCCCAACCTTGCACCCGAGAAAGATCAGAAAGCCAAGGTGGCGCCTGCCGACCCTTTCGCTAATGCGTCTAGCAAGAGTGCTCAGGTCTCAAAGTGCCTACCCCGAGGGCACAGGGTCTTCTATGCTTTCTACATGCCGTTGTCCAAGGCACTTCAAGTCCTTGCCGAGAGAGGGCATCTTAACCCTTGGAGCCTCGGCCTCTCCCGAAGAATCTCCCTGCTACACATGATCTTTGCTTTGTCTCAAGGCGTTCACCAAAGAACCGGGTCATGCTACCGATAATTGCTTCCGCCTCCATCATGAGGTACAGGATTTGATTGGCAACGAGGTTATCCTCCCGCCCACCTCAGCCAAGTCCGTTACTACCCAGTTATTGGATTTTGAGGACACTGATACTGCGAGTATGTAACCAGAGAGTAAACCACCTGCGGGCGGCGCTTGGCATATTTTGGATGTGGCGTTTGGCACACGTTTTCAAGCATCTGTGAATGATAGTCTTGTAAATTCTGGCTTGGGTATCGAGTCGGTCTTTTGTTTTGTTTTAAGTTTGTCTCATTGTCTTGAGTCAGTACTTTTAGCTCAAGGGTCTATCTTGTTGTAGCGAGTCGGTCCCCTTTGTATAGGATGTCGGGTGATTCCGGGGTTGTTGCCTCGAACACCGTTTTGTAATTACCCCTTTTGTTTTTCTTTTGAGTCTGTCTCTGCTGAGGAGCCAGTTGCAGTTGGAAGTTTTGAATGAAACGACTACGGCTATCATGTTCCCTTACTTATTGTTTGTCTTGAGCCAGTTATGCCAGAGGATTTGAATGGGCTGACAGTACATCTCGCCTGCTCTTCTGCGTGCCAAACTCATTGCATTAACCTAAATTTTTCAAAAAAAAAAAAAAAACCCTTTTTGAACACTATGGTGATAAAAACGAAGAGGAAGGAATTCCTCGGGTTTTGCGAAACTTTGATCATTTTTGAGAGAAAGAGAGGCGTGCTAAGCCTTTAATGAATGAAATCATGCCTGTCGATTAGTCTTGAGAAGGACCACAGCTTGACCTGCATCGGTTCCACACTATCTTCAGCGCGAGCAATTTGTCGCTTTCTTAAAAACTTTCAAAAACAAACTGTTTTGTGCGGTCCTGCGAAGACTTGTGTGGAATTGCTCTTGAGATTGTGCAGCCTAGGATCGCTCTCAGCCTCAAGATTCCACCAACATATTTTCGATCCTTGAACCCATTCAGAACGTTCAACGGTTAACCATCATGTGAGGCCTGTACGGCCAACTTTGAAGCAGCCCTCGAACAAGAGGTGTCAAAGTTAGATCAAGAGCTCAGACGTCGTCAACATAAGTGTAATAACCCGACCCTCGCACATGATTTCTGTTATATTTTCAGTCCTCAATTGATACTATTAAATACTTGTTGCGAAATCCTATGGAAAGTTATGAATAAGTAAGTGAAAGCTATGGTTATAGATGCCTATCTGTCTCACAAGAAACCTATCTGTCACAATTAACACACTAGAGTCAAGAATTTGAAGCCTTAATGATTTAATTATCAGAAATTGAGACTATATTTGAGATCCTCATAATTTTTAAGTAATTTTAAGTATGCTCGTGAAATTTTAATTTTGGAATGATTAAACGATTCATTTTTGTCCTTATGTGCTTAGTTAAGACTTTATATATACTTGAGTCTTATTGATGTTTGGGGCAAAACGTGGAGCATCTTTTGGGAGGAACTAAGGGTTTGAGAGAAGAGAAAAGAAGAACAAAGAAGAGGTTCAAAAGGAAGGAAATTGAGGAAATTAGGAGATCAAACTTAAGGTATGTTCAATTTTATATATCTATGAGAATCATTATTTCAATTGTGAAGAAGAGTTGTTGTATTTTATGTTGATGATGTAGGGTTTCTCAATGATTGTTTACTTTGGCACTTAAATTAAGTGTTGTATGAATTTACACTTAAATCCTTGGTTTTATGTTATCATTTCATGGAAACATGATAGGGCCATGGGATATACATGTTGAATATGAATGGAGAGTGGGATTTGAGGAAGAGATGACTTGGTGAAGCCTTTAAACTAACTCAAATTGTTATAATCAAGCTATAATCTATGCTATGGTATTGTTGAGTTGACATGTTGCATGAATTTTGCCCTAGATTGCATGAAAAATGAGTATGGGTTGCTGAATTTTGGATTGAAATCGGGCTGCCCTGAATTTGGGTTGTCGTCCCGCCGCGGAGGTCGTACGCCGAGCGGAAAATGCATCTCTCAGAAGTTCCTCGGAATTACCCTGTACGCTCGAGCGGAGGAAATGTACGCTCGAGCGTAAATACCGACCTCTCAGCATTTTTGGATACCATTATCTTGTCGCCGGCGGACAATCTTCGCCGAGCGGAGGATCGCTTTTCAAAGAAAATTGTGTCTTTGTTAGCTTTACATGCTTATTCCTCTGATAGTTCTAGAATATTTTTCTGATGATCCTGGAATGGTTGTAAATGTATATGAAGTGTAAGGATTTAGAAAATAAAGGAAGAAAAAAAAAGGAAACTAATACGCAAGCTCAATTGTGTGCAGGACACACTCCAGGAGGAAGTAACACGCCAACGTAATACAGTGAGTAGTAATACCTCTTCACATGTTATACAGTTATGTCCATGTATCAAAGCAAATATGTTCATGTTCCAAGCATGTGTTCAACGTAGGCTAAATTAATGTTAATGTTAATGTCCATGTAAAGTATGTAAAGATTGCAAGGGCTTAATGCCACATGTTTTCAAGGGCCATAGTGCCATTTTCAAGGGCCATAGTGCCAACAAGTTTACAAGGGCTATATGCCACTTCCAAGGGCATCATGCCACTTTCAAGGGCCGAAGTGCCAACATGTTACTAAGGGCCTCGTGCCACCACTTCCAAGGGCTTATAGCCACCAAGTTATGTTATAAGATTGGGCCTAAGGCCATTATATATGTGACACAGAATCAGACTCACGTATTGATACGTAATATGATCAAGTTAACAGAATTTTATTTATGTATTATTACTCACTGAGCTCAACTCACTCTCAGTTATGTCTGTTTCTGTAGGTCATTTAGCAGGTGGTCAATCCTAACTCAGGATGCCGTTTTCCTTGGTCAACCATTACGTGTCCAGGCACTAACCCAAACTACTTATTTTGATGAAACCGTGGAGATGTTTGCTTATCTTTTGAGTGCCATCCAAGTTCTTGTATATAACTTTTGTGGTCTTTTATCTATGCCCGTTTGGGCTGGGACTGTAATATATGTGGTTGTAACCAATGTTTCAAGGACATAGTTTCCCACTTTACTAACTTATGAGAATGTTTACGTTTTTTTTTGAGATCCTGGCATGCTAACAGTAGCTCAATGGAATGTCTCTGGTATTTATATCATATTACTACTTTATGCTTCTGATAAGGCCCCGTATGTTATATATTTATATATCAGGTTTGTTGTCCGTTTATGCTTAGGTCATGCCCAAACTTTTAGGGGCAGGTTTGGGGTGTGACAATAAGCTTGCGAGGTGAGAACAGAAGTCCCCCTCAAACCAGGGGCAAGAAATGTCTGATGTGCTCCAAAAGTCGAAGATGGATCCTTCTGCAAATCAATACAACAGTTACTCTCCTGGATACAGAGGGCTTCAATCTCAAAACCATTTGGCATGGGCTTGTTACACTTTTACCCTTAAGAGGCTCGCTAGGCCAAAAACTCGGAAGGGCGACCTAGGCAAAAGTTAGAGCAAAAAGAAAAAGAAGAAAAAACAAAGCAAAAAAGAATAACAAAAAAAGAACAACAAAAAGAAAAGAAAAAAAGAACAAAAGCAAAAAGAAAGAAAAATAGAAAAACAAAGCTCGCAAGGTCGAAAACCCGCATCGGGCGCCTTGGCAAAAGTTAGAGCCTGAAAAGTAAAGGTTAAAATACCCGAGTGTACCTTAACCGGAACTACGTAAGGCTTGATTCCCATGTTTGGGATACGTAGGCAACTTCATCCTGAAGTCCAGCCCCAACGCTTTCATAGCGCCTTAGTCCATGTAATGGGTTTGATCACCCTTGCCCCCTCTGAATCTGACAGTTCGGTTGTGACAACCGGAACTATGTAGTCAACTTCCTCCTAAAGTCCAGCCACCAACGCTTTCACAGTGACTGTGTCCATATATTGGTTCAGACCGTCTTCGTCTTCTCCGTGTCCGAGAGTTCGATCATCATTTGTGAAGACTATTTTCAGCATGCTGCGGCATCATCCAAACAAGGGGCAACTTTCCGTTGCCATGCGTTGCCATGCGTTGTCATAAGTTGCCCTGAGTTGCTGTCCGAACTAGGGGCAACTTTCCGTTGCCACGCGCCCCTTCAAGCAAGGGGCAATTTTCTATTGCCTCCGATCTGAGGTTGCGCATCTCGAGGGTAGGTTTCATACTCGTTTAACATTGGCTGTTTGCGAAAATAGTTTTGGAAATTTTTTTACTGAGCTTGGCTATTTTCTCGAAAAAACTATTTCATTTTCCAAAACTGGACCATTTTCTTGGACCCAAAAAAAAGGAAAATTTTCAGTGCTCACAGCTTGACTTGCATGATTTTCAAATCAAAAATTGAACAAGTATGTTAATCCGACTCTCATTTTGGTCAAAACTGTTTTAGGAAGAAAACAAAAAAAAAAAAAGAAATGGTCAAAGTGATGAACTAGGGGCACAGTCGAGTCAGGTGTTCTGTCTTCCCCCCGCCGTCAACATACTTGCCAGAAAAGCACCCTATTCGCTGGAAGAAGCTTTCCCTATCCGGAACCTCGACTAAACGTCGCCGGAAGATATAGTCGTGAGCTAATAGCCTTGGACATGAACCTATGACTTCCTATTCATCCATCAATCACCTAGTGGAGGGATGAAAAAATGAGAGAATAAAGAATAGAGAGGTATAAGTCGAGAGAAAAGGGAGAAAAGGGTTTTGAAGAAAAAAATCGAGCCTGAGGGTCGAGTGATGTGAGAATCACAAATCAGAAAGGGTGGGAATGATACCCAGAGGAACTGGCTCCTCGAGATCTACGGTCTTTTGTTTGTAAACACATTCGTGTGTCGTGTCTTTTGTTTTGTTTATCTCAACTTTCGTTTTGAGTCTTTTCCGAGCGTGTCTCGTTGTGTTTAGGTCGCGCACCTTTTCTTTGAGTCTTTTTCGCTGTGGTCAGTTGTAGGCTCGATACCTCGGTTGAAAAACCCTTTTTCAATTTCTAAAATCGTTTATGCTCTGAGTGCTGTGCCATTCTCTACATTTACGCGAAGCAAAAGAAGAAAAGGGAAAATTTGGGACATCTGAGTGTCTTTCAACTTCAACCGTTTCAACTTTTGTAGTCCGTCTTGTCAGATTGGGCTGTTTGTTCAGGGTTTGTTGTGTGCAGAATGAACCGAGTACTGTGTTATGGGCTCTATACGAACTGATCCCCAACGGAGTATAAGCTGTGTGTTCAGGTTAAACTGTGGTTTGCTTGGGTTGTTTGCTATTGGCTGGTTGGTTATCTAATTATTACAGTACAAGTGCTCAATTTTCAGACAATAAATCAATTTCATTTACATTGAGGTGTAATATGATATAGCGTGATGTAATGCGATGCAATGCATGAGATATACAAATGTAACACTTTTTAGATAAAAAGTTTGTTTCATTTCATTATTTTTTTCAAGTACATAGTTTTGGAAACAAAAGTCTGCCTGTGGCATTACAAGATACTCTAATCTACCAGCAAAAAAAATAGGGAAAATACAAAAAGAGAAAAAGTAACAAAATCTGGATCAACATCAAGAGATCTCAGGCCTAGGAGCTCGTCCTAGTCCTCTTCCGGGACGAAGGTCCAGGAGTATCATCAGGAGCATCATCATCTGAGCCCGAGTCCGAGTCGTCTCCGGTCTCCTCCTCCGATGACTCTGCCTCCGCCTCTGACTCCGCCTCCGCCTCCGACTCGTCGTTGTCTGGAACTAGTGCCCGGGAGCTACTCCTAGCATGAGTGCGCCCCGCTTTCGAGCGGGGAAATACTCTGCCCTCCTCATCTCTCCCTCGAGCAGGAACGGAAGGTCCAGCTGGAGCACCACCTACGGTGGGAATCTGGAAGGGAGGCTGAAAAACATAAATCGCAGACGCATCAGTATGCTACGCAAAATAGTGAATGAGTGCAGAATACAGTGTATGAGTACAGTGTGTGGATGCCGTGAACAGTCAATCAGTGCAGAATACAGTGTATGAGTACAGTGTGTGGATGCTGTGAGAAGTCAATCAGTGCAGAATGCAGTGTATGAGTACGGTGTATCAGATGCCAGTAAGGGCCATATGTCAAGTGTTGTATTATGTATCAGATTATGTCAAGCAGTTTATGTATGGTTTGAGATTGTGGTTAGAAGAACATACCGGAATACTGTAGAGGGCCAAAAGGCCGAAAGTCCGCTGCAACATCCCCATCATGGAGGCATTCAACTCCAATGACTGCCGGGTGTACTCGGAGGAAGCCTGTAGAAATATCAGATGCATCAATATTCTGCGGAATATCAAATAAACTGAAAATGAAATGACAATGCAAGATGCAAAATGCAGTAATACATACCGGAGGCAAGTCGTGGAACCCGACCAACTCGTGTTCAGCCGGAGGAGGAGCCAAGGGGATCTGGTAGGTTGCCCCGCCCTGCCCTCTGTATGTCATCGAGGTGGGCAATGCAGGCCAACCAGCCCCCCGCCCTCTTTGAGCTCCATCCCTGCCGCGGACTCGGGCTCTCTTTGATGCTCCTGCTCCAGCCCCCGCCCCTGCCCTAGCTGCTGGCGTCGCAGGCCTCGCTCCCTCAATTCGACGGCCACCGCTCAGAGGCCGCATGATGTATGTCTCCACATACTCTCTGTAGTCGCCGATGCCTCTGAAGCGGATCGTGTCCCAGCCGATCGTATACTCGGCCATCTGCTCGGCGGTGAGTCTCTCGATATCCCTCATGTGCTCTGGAGGGTGAACCGGGACTATCTGCTCAGGTAACCCTAGGGTCTGGCGTAGGAAATGCTCGCCTAGGTACCAAGCCTGACAGACCGGGCCCTCTAGCAAAATCTGGAAACGCGAAGTCTCCTCAGCACCGGCGAATTGATCCCGCATCACGGCTGGCAAGGGAGCCCAAGGCTGCCAGGTGATTTGAAAATAAAATACAGATTGTTATCTACTATTGTTGAAAACATACAGTGGAAAGCGAAGCTTAAATGAACTGCAAGTAAAACATACCTCCGCAGGAGTGATGGTGTCGAAGTAGCGGCGAAAAAAGATGAATGTCTCCCGTGGCCTCCGCACGCATCTCCCGTCGAAACGGCATGAGAAGGGGACGACAAGAGGGGTCTCCACGTCTGGCACTGGGGCAAGCCTGGGAAAGTAGGCATACACCCATAACTACAGAGCAAAATACCAGTACGCTTATCAGACAAAGCAGAATACAAGAATAAAGCAGAAATAACAGAGCCATGTATTGTGCAGTGTATTGTGCAGGCAGTGTATTGTGTGTGGTGTGGCGATGTCAACAAGGTAAAGCGAGTATGTGTGTCTGTGTGTGTATACAACCAAGATAAAGCAGATTACAAAGGTGTAGTGTCTGAGTACAATACTGAGTCTGAAAAATAAGCGTAAATGTAAAGCAGAAAAAGGAAACATACCTCCCAAGCACGCTAGTAGCCCCTGAGTAACTGTCCACTGCCACGAGAAGCTGAGCACATATACCCATAGAGTGTGGCCAAAGCGGCGCCACCCCAGTCGTAGTCCAAGATTCGAGTGACGTCCACAAGAGCGCTGAGCAAGCAGAGGGGCATGGTATTCGCCCGGTTGGCGAAAATAGTCGTCCCCAGCAGAAACATTAGAAAGCTGCGGACGTACTGCTCCACAACCTCCTGAGTCATCGGAGCCTCCTACACCAACGCGGGCTGGACCCTGAACTGCACCTCAAACCAGGAATAACGAGTGAAGCTTGGACAGGTGAGAGGTGGCACGTCGCCAAGCAGATAGACCTGAGCAGTGGTCTACTCGTCCATATTAGTGTCGAAGGGGATCGGATCACCCCCTACCCCGATGCCTATGAGCATCGAGAAATCATAGGGAGTCATCGTCATGTCTCCCGTCGCAGATAGATGGAACGAGTCGGTGGTGTCCCACCACCTCTCCGCTAGAGCAGCAAGGAGAGGCCTGCTTGTGGTGAGCTGGGATAGTCCTCTGCAGAATGCGCCGAAGCCGGCTTGGTCGACGATGTGGCGAACCGCCTCGGGTAGCTCTGCGTGCATCTCGGCGGCAATGTTCCCATACCGGGCGGCATGGGAATCTCTGGTTTTCAAGCGCATTCTATGAAGCAATGCTAAATATACCAGTTTTGTAAGGCATGCAGAATTGAGATAAAGGTAGCATGTGTGCGTGTTTTTAGATTCAAACAGATACCGGGTGCCGGTGTGCTTATAGTGAACTACAACGTGCGATGCGTCAGCGTGTTTGAGTGGTTCAAGGCTAGTGCAGTGTGTGTGCACGTGTTAGTCTCAAACAGATATCAGTTGCAAGTGCGTTTGCGATCAATTACAGCATACAGTGTGCATCAGTGTATCTGAGCTAAAGCAGTTAAAGGACAGAATCAACCATGACAGTTTTGTATTCTACATTGCAGAAAGTAAAGCAGAGGAAAGAATGTTACCTCGGAAGCACCGAAGGACAGATGAGAGGTAGGCTCACGTAGTAGTAGCTCGGGAGGCATCGCCCTATCGATGCTTCGAAACTGGCGAAGTCCATCGGGAGGCAAGACAAGATCGGCGGCTGGTAGGTCGCCGGGTCGAATGGGCGGACGCTCAAAGGGAGGAGCTCGGCCCCGGGATCCATCTCATGATCCGGGGGAGTCCCGCCCCAAGGAATATCGTCGGCCATGTCGAAATGTTGAGAAAATAGCCAGAAGAGGGAAAACTGGGTGAAAATGTGGATAGTCAACCGAAAGTCAACCCCGGGAGGGTGGAAAATGGCCGGAAAAGTCGGAAAGTGGAAGAGATACGAAGATCGAGAGAAACTCGAGGGGAACAAACCCCTAAAGGTGGAAACAGCAAAAGGGACACCGAAATGGAGAAATATTCGGTTCAAAGTGTTAGAAACGCGAAGGTATACGCGAATCGAATGACGAAACGGGTGTGAAACGCAAGGAAACGGAGAAATAAAGAGAGGAAAATACTCCAGAGAGGGAGAGAAGTGAATTTTGGCTAAAGGGAAGTAGGGAAATAGGGGTTGAAACCCTATTTTAAAAGACCCAAGGCGAAAAGTCAAAATTGCCCCGACTCAGGCACTTTTGGCCGGTCGGGTACATTTTTGGCCGGCCGGCGAAATGTTTTGCCGGTGAAGTTTTTTGTTGGCCGGTGGATGGCCGGTGGCCTCCCCATGTGGCCGGTGAGCCTCCTACAACCTTGTTTGGGTCAGATTTGTAGTTTGGGGCCTTCATTGCTCAAGATAGTACAAGAACAGTGCATTTCCGAAGCTAAACTGACCTCCGTTTGGGCCTCGAACTGTGTCTTCTGTGCGTGGCACTCGAATTCGTGCAAGGTGTATCCTTTCTATATCCTTCTGTCTCTTACAAGAGTCAAAAGTTGCCCCATGTGCATTTTGCATGCATTCAACTGCGCTGTCTAGCACACCGCGTTATTTTGCGCATCATGCCATCCTATACATATGTACACCGGTCTGGCGAGACCTTAAATACGTCATGGTCTGGCGAGACCTTAAACACGCACTGGTCTGGCGAGACCTTAAATACGCTCAGTCTGGCGAGACCATAAACACGCTCGATTGCATTGTCATGCATTTCAAACGACGCGTGTGGTTGCGCATTCGGGTTCATATGCATTAGACGCGCGTTGTTTCGCACTTGCATCAACATGCATTGTCATGCATCTTAAGCCGCACGTTGTTACGCATTTCAAGTTCACATGCACTGTTATGCATTTCCCCAGAAACCCGGTCTAGGAGACCTTAAATCCTTGGAAGGTGCAAGATCTTCCGTGCATTGATGTGCACAGTTCGTTTGCATTGTCATGCATATCTAAAGCCGCGCGTTGCCGCGCATTTAAAATTCATGCATTTTCATGCATCTCAAGCCGCCCGTTGCCGCGCATTAGAAAATCCATGCATTGTCTTGCATTTCAAAGCGACTTGCGTTGTCGCGCATTCCAAGCAACATGCATTTCATGCATCATTTGCATTTCAAAAAAAAAAAAAAAAACAAAATCATGCATCATTTGCATTTTCAAAAACAAAAAAACATGCATATGTAGTGCATTCATTGTAAATAGAGCATTATCATGCATACATGGTAAATATTGCATTGTCATGCATCGTAGAAAGTAAACATGCATTGTCATGCATTTCCACTGTAAATATTACATTTACATTGCATTGCATATTTGTAGATATTGCATTGTAGATTGCATGCATTCCTTGCATCATTTCCATCTACGGTTTGCGCCTTTCCATGTTGAGCTTGGCCTGGTATGTGCCTATACTTTTCACGTCAAAACATAGTTTAGTAGACCGTTCTATGTTAGCTGCGGCTTGTATATGTACATGCCTTTCCTAGGCAAGATTTGGTTTGGCCTGCGTGCCATATCCATTGCATTGCATATTTGTAGATATTGCATTGTAGATTGCATGCATTCCTTGCATCATTTCCATCTATGGAATGTGCCCTTTCCATGTTGAGCTTGGTCTGGTATGTGGCTACACTTTTCACGTCAAAACATAGTTCAATAGACCGTTCTATGTTAGCTGCGGCTTGTATATGTACATGCCTTTCCTAGGCAAGATTTGGTTTGGCCTGCGTGCCATATCCATTGCATTGCATATTTGTAGATATTGCATTGTAGATTGCATGCATTCCTTGCATCATTTCCATCTATGGCTTGCGCCTTTCCATGTTGAGCTTGGTCTGGTATGTGCCTATACTTTTCACGTCAAAACATAGTTCAGTAGACCGTTCTATGTTAGCCGCGGCTTGTATATGTACAAGCCTTTCCTAGGCAAGATTTGGTTTGGCCTGCGTGCCATATCCATTGCATTGCATATTTGTAGATATTGCATTGTAGATTGCATGCATTCCTTGCATCATTTCCATCTATGGCTTACGCCTTTCCATGTTGAGCTTGGTCTGGTATGTGCCTATACTTTTCACGTCAAAACATAGTTCAGTAGACCGTTCTATGTTAGCCGCGGCTTGTATATGTACATGCCTTTCCTAGGCAAGATTTGGTTTGGCCTGCGTGCCATATCCATTGCATTGCATATTTGTAGATATTGCATTGTAGATTGCATGCATTTCTTGCATCACTTCCATCTATGTCTTGCGCCTTTCCATGTTGAGCTTGGTCTGGTATGTGCCCATACTTCTTGTGTGAAAACATAGTTCAGTAGACCGTTCTATGTTAGCCACGGCTTGTATATGTACATGCCTTTCCTAGGCAAGATTTGGTTTGGCTGCATGCCATATCCATTGTATATAGTACTTTATAGTGTAATTTTCTATCCAGCATTAGGATCATTGTTCTTTCTTCAGCGGGTCATTTCGCCACTTATGTCATCCCCCCAATACTCATTCTTATGTCCGTCTACATTACTCATAGTTTAGTAGACTGTTCTATGGTAGACGGACTTGTTATCTCCATCAATCTATTTGACATATGTGTGGTTTTGAACCGCTCATGATTGGATCATGATTCAATTGCTTTGCATATAGTTTGCATTGTTTCAATTGCATTGCATATCATTCGCATTGTTTATACATGGTTTTGTATATATTACACATCGTTTTGCATTTATATTTTCTTTTTTTTTGCATTGTTGTGCATACTGCTAACCATATCATACCTGTTAAGTTGTTTTCTTTGCAAGCACGATATTGTATGTACGGTTCATTTGCGGCGGGTGGAACCGGACGAACCGGATAGGTATTGTATCCTCTGTGTGAGACGTATTGAGAATTGCATAATTCTCTTACATCCTTTCTGCATTGTAGTGTAGTTTGGCGTATGCTAGCTTAAAACCATTGCATGTGTGCTTCGTTACAGCTTTATTTGCATGATCATAAGTTATGTTCGGCCCGGTGCATTGTCTTGCATTTTGCCCCTGCCCTCGGGCGCATATCCTTATTGTCTTGCATGCTTTGTCTAAGTCTTCGGCCTTGTCAAAAATGGGTCGTCTCTGGGCTTTGACATTCACTCCCGTCATTCTTATGACTTTCAAGTTCTGTCAAAGAGGGACCACTGTAGACACCCCATTTTTGACCGCCCTCAAGAATTGGATGTCACCGCTTGGACACTCGGTGATTTTCCATGTTTGTGTTCATCTTGAGTTCCCCGAGGTCTCGGCTACGCACCTTGCCTCAGGATCTCTCGACCCGACTGTTTCGTGTCTGGTTTTGCACCAAACACTTGTGTTTTGCCTTGGAGGGGCAAGGAAGGGCTTGTGAGCCATCCCCACACTCCACCGGCCATGGCTTGAGGCCACTGGCTGTGTTTTGTTGCCACCGGCCAAATGTTTGGCCGGCCGGCTCTCTAGATGGCCGGCCGGGTATCTTTTTTTGGTCAATTGCATGTTTGGCCGGCCGACTACTGTGCATCTGCTTTTGCAAATATTTTGGTGCAGCTGGCATGCACATGGCTCCCCTCCATACACGTGTATGAAGGGATCTCCCTCTTTAGAAGCTTGTCTTGTAAGCTTACAAGACTAAAAGCTCTATAAAGAGGAGGCTTCTTCTCTTGGCATAGGGGTTAGAAAAGGTTAGACATTTTTAGACATCCATTTTTAGGGTATGAGTTCTAGGGTTAGGGTTTGGTTCATATCCTATCTCTATACCTCTCTCTAGTGTGTGTTTTGTCTCATTTTTGCTCACAAACACCAACCATCACACCATCTCTTGGAGCTGAGGCCCTTGGGAGTTGTTTTGGAGTTTTGGAGCTGGTTTCAACCTAAAGAAGCTGCTGGAGCTCCATTGTTGAAGAGGGTCTTCAAGGGTAAGAAGCTTGTCCCTTTATTCCCCATTTTTGCAAAGCATTTCTACCTATCTTGCAATTGTTTTTTGGCTTTGCATATAACACATAAAAGTTCTGTTTTTAAGGCCGCTAAATAGTTTGTTAAGAGTGTTTTGTGGTTTGAGGTTGTTTGACCCCTCTTAAGCTTGGTTTGGCCCTTGTTTTGTGCTATTTTGTGTGAGCTCCGAGACCACAGTGTTTGAGCCTCCTCACCACTGATATCTTGAGGGATTTCAGAGGTGAGGATAGTGTCTTGAGGTCCCAAGAAGGAGAGGGCCACCCCCTCTCTTTGTTGTCCTTGAAAAGGGCCATTTTTGCCTCTTGAGGGAGCATCTAGTTTAAGCGTATGTTGGTCATGCCTTAACTGATTTTCAGGCTTATAATGTCATAATATAGCATTGTTGTATGTTGGTTTAGATACACCATGCTTGTTTAGCATGCATGCCTTGTAATGCCATGTTTAGGCCTTAACATGCCTTAGGATTATAAGCCCTTGTTCTAGCAAGTTTTAAGCCTAGCTTTGTGAAGTTTTAGTGCATGTTTTTGTATGCTTTAGATCTGTTTTAAATTGTTTGAGTCATACTTGCCATGCATTGCATAGCCCCTTTGTATTATTAGCTCGTAGGCTTTAAATATGTGAAGTTTTGAGCATGCGTTGCTCAATTTATTTCAGTGGTTTGGAACCACTTAACATGCAATTTCAGTCCTTATATCATGCTTACATGCTTGCCTTTCAATGCTTCATTGATGCTTTAGAAGTTTGTGTTGTATGCTCCATGTTAAGCATTTGTGAATGCCTCCATACTTAGACCATTTAGATGCTATCTAGGTGTGCCTTTGTCCCTGTTTTGGCATGATTTGGGACTTTTTTAATCCAACTTGGTCATTTGCTTCATGTGTCACATGATCTTGGTTTAAGTCCCTTGGCTTGTCTTGGGTTCTTGGCTTTGCTTGTCACATGCTATGCTTGTCTTGTTTGCTTGGTTTGGCACCTCTTATAACATGACTTTAGAGCTTTTCCATGCGTGCTATACACCCATGTTTGCATTCTCTTAAGTGTACTTGAGAGTCCCTCTTTGTGCTTAAGTGGTGGCCCATGAACATGTGCATGTGTGTGTGTGTGTTAGTCCTTCACTTTGAGTACTTTGGCCACTGTTTTATATTTGCTTGAGAGTTGCCTAATTTGTTTAAGTCCATCCCTTTTGTTTATTGCATGCACTCCTTGTATGTTATAGCATATTGATGAGTTGTCGCATGATTGAAATCGCATGATTGAATGAAGTCACATGTTGGCTTGCATGCTTGAATACCTATATTAGCCTTGCACACTTGTTGATTGCATTGTTTTATGCCTTGCATGCCTTGCATGCTTATTTGCATTGCCATGTTGCATGCCTGGTTAACATGCTTAGGTTGCATTGCATTAGCATGCATACTTGACCTCTTGAAATGAGTATGATAGAGGTTGAACCCCTTTGCTTGTTTATTTGGTTTGCATTCATTTGAAATTTGAGTTGCATGCTTGATTCTTTGGGCCATCATGCATGGAAATGCGTGATTGGTGGTCCGAGAATCGAGGCCCATGTCCCTTTGAGTCATAAACATGATAAGGGGTATGATTGGTGCATACATTGCTTGAAATGCATTGCCATGCCAAATATTGCCCTATGTTGTTGTCAAACCAGATTCTGCTGGAATTTTTGTCCAGCCGGCTATCTTCATTGCCGACCGGCCATCATTGTTGGCCGATGGATCAAATTTGTGGCCGGTGACCATTCTATATGGCCGGTGGTATTCTCCTTCAGCCGGCGGTGTTCCCTAGTATCCAGAGAGCAAACCCTGAGACTTTGGCAGTCATCAGAGGAGCAGAGAAAGGAAAACAGAGGCATCTTGAGCATGGCAGTGGATTTTCGGGCGGAACCGAGCTCGCATGCATTGAGCCCTCTCCCGGGGTTGCTGTTTACTGCTTTCTTAGATTAATTAATTTGCTTAATTAATTTAAGGGTCTGTAATATTTAATTAGCATGTTAGTTAGTTAAATTGTATTATTCTTTTGGTCCCTCCGAGCAAGGGCAAATGTGTAATAAGTGTGCGTGAGTGTGTGCATGTCTTCCAACCCCCACTTCTTTCTCCCTTTTACTTACCTGCTTTAATGGTTAGTATTAGGGCATATTTACTTTAGCTTCCTTATGCTATGCATGCGTGCATCATCCATCAGTATTGCATGCACTGGGCTTGGCGCATCATGCTAATTGCATCGTATTTCAAATCTAACTCGAATACATGTTACTTGCGCATTTCATATGCCATCCCTAGATTAGCCGAGCCTCTTCTAGTGACATTTCGTATGCAACGCATTAGGCACTTAACATGAACTAGGATCATGCATGATTACAACTAGTTTCTATTTTGGCACGGAGTACGTTGTAAGTATTTTATGCTTTAGCATACCGCATGCGTGTAAGTGTTTAATATGATATCATGCTTACCATGTGGCTAGGTGCTTATGTGATATAAACTGCCTGAATGCCTGTGGGTGGAGGTTGGATTGTTTGAGTTGGAACAACTCATTGAAATCCGTGTTTTAGCTTACTTGCAAGTAGCAAATCTCAAAAGTTTTTAAAGCAAACGGATATGCAATGCTTCTTCCAAATTAGGCGATCTAGTCTATACTTGTTTGCTGTGCGCATAACATAGTAATTCTAGGCTAATAACCAGAATAAGAACACATAGGTGCCGTTTGGTAACACTTAACGTTTTCAAAACAAGATATCACGGTTAGTAGAGGTCGATCTTCGGATCGGGCGAGAGGGGGTGCTCATAGCTGACCTTCCCCAATCGTACCCAAGCTCTCGAGCCAAGGCAACTTTGGTGATGACGGACACGTGGCCTTTGGCACCGAGTCAAGGTTTCCTAAATTCCCTCATCAAAAATATTTAGGTGGCGAATCTGTATCTGGCGAAGCAGTCCATGTTTGGCACTTCTTTCAAAAATCTGTTTTTCTCAAAACGATTTGTCGGATTTGGACTCTTCATTTCAAGATTAAGAACCGTGACAACAAATCGAGTCCGAACTGTAGCACCGAGGTCCCTCGCAGGCTTGTTACAATTTCTAGCAACTCTGCTGGGAATTTAGAGAGCTTGACTCGAACTCGTGATATCCTATTTTGATTACACTTATGTGTTTCTTTGCATTGCATGTGCATTGGTGCGCCTAGGATACCGTGTTTGCCATCTGTCATTCCTGAATGGTTTGCCGAAGGCTTGTCTTGTCAAGGCATGACCATAAGGCTGACCGGTTGTGGGCTCTGACAGTATGGGAATACAAACCCCGATTTTACCGGGGCACCCGTTTTGACCATTCGACCTAGTGCATATTCGGAATCCATAGTGACTATTCCAAACTAGGACAGGTTGCTTACCCGATGTTAGGTTGTTTGAAAACCGCTGCGTGCGTAGTGAAACCCTAGCTCCTGACAAAAATAGGACAGGGAAACCCTACCCCAACATAGGGGTGTTTTGGCTCATTTACTTGCTATGTGCTTCTAGAATGTATCTCTACAGGAACGCGCATATCAGTTTGTAAATTTGAGTATCAGGCCTGAGGGCACCAGTATCAGTATCTGTGAGAATCAGTTATATCTGTGGGTATCCGATTCGGTATTTTGAGGCAGTGATTCTGGGGAACAGCGATCAGTAGTGGAGTACAGTCGTTGGGCTACACCTGCGTTTGATCCATTTGGGCTGAAATGCTGCTTGTCTTTCTTTTCAGCTCAGAAAGTTGATCCAGGATAGCTAGTGTTTCCCCCTTGCTGAGGCAAGACTTATGATGACGCAGAATTCAGAGGAGATTGTGGTTATGACAGCTGCATTAGATCAAGGAATCACTTTGCAAAGTGAGACCAATGTGGATATGCCGCATCCACCCAGGTCATCTGTTACGCACTCGGTCTGGGTCCCCCAGCTATATCAGGCTCGCGAGCCTACTACATTCGAACTAATGGGGATGATAGGAGACCTCCAGAGGTCCGTGGCGGATCTCGCCTACGGAATGTCACCATTTCACCGCACCAGATGTCGAATTTTGTACCCCAGGAGCCCCCGCTATTGGAACGGATTGTGATCGAACTCAGCCAACTGGAGATGGCCTCCAGCTATGGCAATGACGTATCAACATCAACCCAAACCCTCGATCAGTCTGAGGCCAGAGGTAAGGACAAAATGAAGGCAGACGCTGATCCCATCGAACAACTGCTGTGGGCAGTCGAGACTTTGAAAGCCGGGGGAATGAACAAGCAATAGATATCTGCAGTTGTGACAAAAGCTGTGAAGGATGCTTTCTCCACTCCACTTAAGGGTAGTTCAAGTCAGTCAGAAAGCCGGGATAGACCCCGTCACGCCAAAACAGTTCCTTCCACTCCCAACCTTGCACCCGGGAAAGGTCAGAAAGCCAAGGTGGAGCCTGCCGACCCTTTCGCTAATGCGTCTAACAAGAGTGCTCAGGCCTCAAAGTACCTACCCCGAGGGCGCAGGGTCTTCCATGCTCTCTACATGCCGTTGTCCAAGGCACTTCAAATCCTTGCCGAGAGAGGGCATCTTAAACCCTTGGAGCCTCGGCCTCTCCCGAAGAATCTCCCTGCTGCACATGATGCTGCCTTGTACTGCGCGTACCACCAGTAAACTGGTCATGCTACAGATAATTGCTTCCACCTCCGTCATGAGGTACAGGATTTGATTGACAACGAGGTTATCCTCTCGCCCACCTCAGCCAAGTCCGTTACTACCCAGTTATTGGATTTTGAGGACACTAATACTGCGAGTATGTAACCAGAGAGTAAACCACCTGCGGGCGGCGCTTGGCATATTTTGGATGTGGTGTTTGGCACGCGTTTTCGAGCATCTGTGAATGATAGTCTTGTAAATTCCGGCTTGGGTATCGAGTCGGTCTTTTGTTTTGTTTTGAGTCTGTCTCATTGTCTTGAGTCAGTACTTTTAGCTCAAGGGTCTGTCTTGTTGTAGCGAGTCGGTCCCCTTTGTATAGGATGTCGGGTGATTCCGGGGTTGTTGCCTCGAACACCGTTTTGTAATTACCCCTTTTGTTTTTCTTTTGAGTCTGTCTCCGCTGAGGAGCCAGTTGCAGTTGGAAGTTTTGAATGAAACGGCTGCGGCTATCATGTTCCCTTACTTATTGTTTGTCTTGAGCCAGTTATGCCAGAGGATTTGAATGGGCTGACAGTATATCTCGCCTGCTCTCCTGCGTGCCAAACTCATTGCATTAACCTAAATTTTTCAAAAAAAAACCCTTTTTGAACACTGCGGTGATAAAAATGAAGAGGAAGGAATTCCTCAGGTTTTGCGAAACTTTGATGATTTTTGAGAGAAAGAGAGGTGTGCTAAGCCTTTAATGAATGAAATCATGCCTGTCAGTGTGAGTACTGAGAAGGACCCCGGCTTGACCTAGACTGGTTCCACACTATCTTCAACGCGAACGATTTGTCACTTTCTTAAAAACTTTCAAAAACAAACTGTTTTGCGCGGTCCTGCGAAGACTTGTGTGGAATTGCACTCGAGATTGTGCAGCCTAGGATCGCTCTCAACCTCAAGATTCCACCAGCATATTTTCGATCCTTGAACCCATTCAGAACGTTCAACGGTTAACCATCATGTGAGGCCTGTACGGCCAACTTTGAAGCAGTCCTCGAACAAGAGGTGTCAAAGTCAGATCAAGAGCTCAGACGTCATCAACAGAAGCTTGCGAGGCGAGAACAGAAGTCCCCCTCGAACCAGGGTCAAGAAATGTCAGATGTGCTCAAAAAGCTGAAGATGGATCCTTCTGCAAATCAATACAACAGTCACTCTCCTAGATACAGAGGGCTTCAATCTCAAAACCATTTGGCATGGGCTTGTTACACTTTTACCCTTAAAAGGCTCGCTAGGCCAAAAACCCGGAAGGGCGACCCAGGTAAAAGTTAGAGCAAAAAGAAAAAGAAGAAAAAACAAAGCAAAAAAGAATAACAAAAAAAGAACAACAAAAAGAAAAGAAAAAAAGAACAAAAGCAAAAAGAAAGAAAAACAGAAAAACAAAGCTCGCAAGGTCGAAAACCCGCATCGGGCGCCTTGGCAAAAGTTAGAGCCTAAAAAGTGAAGGTTAAAATACCCGAGTGTACCTTAACCGGAACTACGTAAGGCTTGATTCCCATGTTTGGGATACGTAGGCAACTTCATCCTGAAGTCCAACCCCAACGCTTTCATAGCGCCTTAGTCCATGTAATGGGTTTGATCACCTTTGCCTCCTCTGAATCTGATAGTTCAGTTGTGACAACCGGAACTACGTAGTCAACTTCCTCCTAAAGTCCAGCCACCGACGCTTTCACAGTGACTGTGTCCATATATTGGTTCAGACCGTCTTCGTCTTCTCCGTGTCCGAGAGTTCGATCATCATTTGTGAAGACTGTTTTCAGCATGCTACGGCATCATCCAAACGAAGGGGCAACTTTCCGTTGCCATGCGTTGTCATAAGTTGCCCTGAGTTGCTGTCCGAACCAGGGGCAACTTTCCGTTGCCACGCGCCCCTTCAAGCAAGGGGCAATTTTCCATTGCCTCCGATCCGAGGTTGCACATCTCGAGGGTAGGTTTCATACTCGTTTAACATTGGTTATTTGCAAAAATATTTTTTGAAATTTTTTTACTGAGCTTGGCTATTTTCTCGAAAAAACTATTTCATTTTCCAAAACCGGACCATTTTCTTGGACCCAAAAATGGAAAATTTTCAATGCTCACAGCTTGACTTGCATGATTTTCAAATCAAAAATTGAACAAGTATGTTAATCCGACTCTCATTTTGGTCAAAACTGTTTTAGGAAGAAAACAAAAAAAAAAATGGTCAAAGCGATGAACTAGGGGCACAGTCGAGTCAGGTGTTCTGTCTTCCCCCCGCCGTCAACATACTTGCCAGAAAGGCACCCTATTCGCCGGAAGAAGCTTTCCCTATCCGGAACCTCGACTAAACGTCGCCGGAAGATATAGTCGTGAGCTAATCGCCTTGGACATGAACCTACAACTTCCTATTCATCCATCAATCACCCAGGGGAGGGATAAAAAAATGAGAGAATAAAGAATAGAGAGGTATAAGTCGAGAAAAAAGAGAGAAAAGGGTTTTGAAGAAAAAAACCGAGCCTGAGGGTCGAGTGATGTGAGAATCACAAATCAGAAAAGGTGGGAATGATACCCAGATGAACTGGCTCCTCGAGATCTACGGTCTTTTGTTTGTAAACACGTCCGAGTGTCATGTCTTTTGTTTTGTTTATCTCAACTTTCGTTTTGAGTCTTTTCCGAGCGTGTCTTGTTGTGTTTAGGTCGCGCACCTTTTCTTTGAGTCTTTTTCGCTGTGTTTAGTTGTAGGCTCGATACCTCGGTTGAAAAACCCTTTTTCAATTTCTAAAATCGTTTATGCTCCGAGTGCTGTGCCATTCTCTACATTTACGCGAAGCAAAAGAAGAAAAGGGAAAATTTGGGACATCTGAGTCCCTTTCAACTTCAACCGTTTCAACTTTTGTAGTCCGTCTTGTCAGATTAAATTTGTTGCGGCTTGTCAGTGTGCGTAATGAATCGAGTAATCTTGTGTTATGGGTCATCTTGGATCGATCCCCAACGGAGTATGAGCTGTGTGTTCAGGTTAAACTGTGGTTTGCTTGGGTTGTTTGCTATTGGCTGGTTGGTTATCTGATTATTACAGTACAAGTGCTCAATTTTTACACAATAGATCAATTTCATTTACATTGAGGTGTAATATGATATAGCGTGATGTAATGCGATGCAATGCATGAGATATACAAATGTAACACTTTTTAGATAAAAAGTTTGTTTCATTTCATTATTTTTTTCAAGTACATAGTTTTGGAAACAAGAGTCTGCCTACGGCAGTACAAGATACTCTAATCTACCAGCAAAAAAAATGGGGAAAATACAAAAAGAGAAAAAGTAGCAAAATCTGGATAAACATCAAGAGATCTCAAGCCTAGGAGCTCATCCTAGTCCTCTTCCTGGACGAAGGTCCAGGAGTATCATCAGGAGCATCATCATCTGAGCTCGAGTCCGAGTCCTCTCCAGTACCCTCCTCCGATGACTCTGCCTCCGCCTCTGACTCCGCTTCTGCCTCCGACTTGTCGTCGTCTGGAACTAGCGCCCGGGAGCTACTCCCAGCATGAGTGCGCCCCGCCTTGGTGCGGGGAAATACTCTGCCCTCGTCATCTCTCCCTCGAGCAGGAACGGAAGGTCCAGCTGGAGCACCTCCTACGGTGGGAATCTGGAAGGGAGGCTGAAAAACATAAATCGTAGACGCATCAGTATGCTACGCAAAACAGTGAATCACGCAGGCGAGTACGGTGTGTGGATGCCGTGAACAGTGAATCGCGTAATACAGTGTATGAGTACAGTGTGTGGATGCTGTGAGCAGTCAATCAGTGCAGAATGCAGTGTATGAGTACGGTGTATCAGATGCCAGTAAGGGCCGTATGTCAAGTGTTGTATTATGTATCAGATTATGTCAAGCAGTTTATGTATGGTTTGAGACTGTGGTTAGAAGAACATACCGGAATACTGTAGAGGGCCAGAAGGTCGAAAGTCCGCTGCAACATCCCCATCATGGAGGCATTCAACTCCAATGACTGCCGGGTGTACTCGGAGGAAGCCTGTAGAAATATCAGATGCATCAATATTCTGCGGAATATCAAATAAACTGAAAATGAAATGACAATGCAAGATGCAAAATGCAGTAATACATACCGGAGGCAAGTCGTGGAACCCGACCAGCTCGTGATCAGCCGGAGGAGGAGCAAATGGGATCTGGGAGATCGCCCCGCCCTGCCCTCTGTATGTCATCGAGGTGGGCAGTGCTGGCCAACCAGCCCCCTGCCCTCTTTGAGCTCCACCCCTGCCGTGGACTCGGGCTCTCCTCGATGCTCCTGCTCCAGCTCCCATCTCTGCCATAGTCGCTGGCGCCGCAGGGCTCGCTCCCTCAACCCGACGGCCACTGCTCAGAGGCCGCATGATGTATGTCTCCACATACTCTCTGTAGTCGCCGATGCCTCTGAAACGGAGCGTCCTAGCCGATCGTATACTCGGCCATCTGCTCGGTGACGAGTCTCTCGGTATCCCTCATGTGCTCCGGAGGGTGAACCATGACTATCTGATCAGGTAACCCTAGGGTCTAGCATAGGAAACGCTCGCCCAGGTACCAAGCTCGACAGATCGGGTCCTCTAGCAAAATCCGAAAACGCGAAGTCTCCTTAGCACCAGCAAATCGATCCCACATCACGGCTGGAAAGGGAGCCCAAGGCTGCCAGGTGATCTGAAAATGAAATACAGATTGTTATCTATTATTATTGAAAACATACAGTGAAAAGCGAAGCTTAAATGAACTGCAAGTAAAAGATACCTCCACAGGAGTGATGGTGTCGAAGTAGCGGCCGAAAAAGATGAATGTCTCCCGTGGCCTCCGCACGCATCTCCCGTTGAAACGGCGTGAGAAGGGGACGACGAGAGGGGTCTCCATGTTTGGCACTGGGGCAAGCCTGGGAAAGTAGGCATACACCCATAACTGTAGAGCAGAATACCAGTACGCTTATCAGACAAAGCAGAATACAAGAATAAAGCAGAAATAACAGAGCCATGTATTGTGCAGTGTATTGTGCAGGCAGTGTATTGTGTGCAGTGTACAGTGTGAGCAGTGTACAGTCAGTGTAAAGCAGAGTATGTGTGTGCCGTGTGTACAGTATACAGCCAGTATAAAGCAGACTACAGTGTGTGCAGTGTACAGAGTACAATACAGAGTACAGAAAATAGAAAAGCAGAAATGTAAAGCAGAAAAAGGAAACGTACCTCCCAAGCACGCCAGTAGCCCCCGAGCAACTGTTCGTTGCCACGGGAAGCTGAGCTCATATACCCATAGAGTGTGGCCAGAGCGGTGCCACCCCAGTCGTAGTCCAAGATCCGGATGACGTCCACAAGAGCGCTGAGCAAGCAGAGGGGGACGGTATTCGCCTGGTCAGCGAAAATAGTCGTCCCCAGCAGAAACATCAGAAAGCCGCGGGTGTATTGCTCCACAACCTCCTGAGTCATCGGAGCCACCTCCACCAATGCAGGCTGGACCCTGAACTGCACCTCAAACCAGGAATAACGAATGAAGCCTGGACGGGCGAGAGGTGGCACCTCGCCAAGCAGATAGACTTGAGCAGCGGTCCACTCGTCCATATTAGTGTCAAAAGGGATGGGATCACCCCTACCCCGATGCCTGTGATTATCGAGAAATCATAGGGAGTCATCGTCATGTCTCTCGTCGCAGATAGATGGAACGAGTCGGTGGTGTCCCACCACCTCTCTGCTAGAGCAGCAAGGAGAGGCCTGCTCGTGGTGAGCCGGGATAGTCCTCTGCAGAATTCGCTGAAGCTGGCCTGGTTGACGATGTGGCGAACCACCTCGGGTAGCTCTGCGTACCAGTCTCGAGCGGCAATGTTCCCATACCCGCGAACGGTATGGGAATCCCCCTATTTTGAAGCAGACAGTTGTGAAGCAATGCTAAATATACCAGTTTTGTAAGGCATGCAGAATTGAGATAAAGGCAGCATGTGTGCATGTTTTCAGATTCAAGTAGATACCAGGTGCCGGTGTGCTTATAGTGAACTACAACGTGCGATGCGTCAGCGTGTTTGTGTGGTTCAAGGCTAGTGCAGTGTGTGTGCACGTGTCAGTCTCAAACAGATATCAGTTGCAAGTGCGTTTGCGATCAACTACAAAGATACAAGGTGCATCGAGTATCTGAGCTAAAGCAGTTAAAGGACAGAATCAACCATGGCAGTTTTATATTCTACATTACAGAAAGTAAAGCAGAGGAAAGAATGTTACCTCGAAAGCATCGAAGGACAGATGAGAGGTAGGCTCACGTAGTAGTAGCTTGGGAGGCATCGCCCTATTGAAGCTCCGAAACTGGCGAAGTCCATCGGGAGGCAAGACGTGGATCGCCGGTCGGTAGGTCGCCGGGTCGAATGGGCAGATGCTCAAAGGGAGGAGCTCGGCCCCGGGATCCATCTCATGATCCGGGGGAGTCCCGCCCCGTGGAATATCGTCGGCCATGTCGAAAATGATGAGAAAATAGCCAGAAGAGGGAAAATCGGGTGAAAATGTGGAAAGTCAACCGAAAGTCAACCTCGGGAGGGTGGAAAATGGCCGGAAAAGCCAGAAAGTGGAAGAGACACGAAGATCGAGAGAAAATCAAGAGGAATAAACCCCTAAAGGCAGAAATAGCAAAAGGGACACCGAAATGGAGAAATATTCGGTTCAAAGTGTTCGAAACGCGAAGGTATATGCGAATTGAAAGACGAAACGGGCATGAAACGCAAGGAAACGGAGAAATGAAGAGAGAAAAATGCTCTAGAGAGAGAGAGAAGTGAATTTCGGCTAAAGGGAAGTAGGGAAATAGGGTTTGAAACCCTATTTTAAACGACCCAAGGCGAAAAGTCAAAATTGCCCCGATTCAGGCACTTTTGGCCGGTCGGATACATTTTTCGCCACCCGGCCAAATGTTTTGCCGGTGAAGTTTTTTGTTGGCTGGTGGATGGCCGGTGGCCTCCCCATGTGGCCGGTGAGCCTCCTACAACCTTGTTTGGGTCAGATCTGTAGTTTGGGGCCTTCATTGCTCAAGATAGTACAAGAACGGTGCATTTTCGAAGCTAAACCGACCTCCGTTTGGGCATCGGACTGTGTCTTCTGTGCGTGGCACTTGAATTTGTGCAAGGTGTATCCTTTCCGTATCCTTCTGTCTCTTACAAGATTCAAAAGTTGCCCCATGTGCATTTTGCATGCATTCAACGGTGCTGTCTAGCACACCGCGTTATTTTGCGCATCATGCCGTCCTGTACACATATACACCGGTCTGGCAAGACCTTAAATACGTCATGGTCTGGCGAGACCTTAAACATGCACTGGTCTGGCGAGACCTTAAATACACTAAGTCTGGCGAGACCTTAAACCCGCTCGGTTGCATTGTCTTGCATTTCAAATGACGCGTGTGGTTGCGCATTCGGGTTCATATGCATTAGAGGCGCGTTGTTTCGCACTTGCATCAACATGCATTGTCATGCATCTTAAGCCGCACGTTATTACGCATTTCAAGTTCACATGGACTGTTATGCATTTCCACAGTAACCCGGTCTAGAAGTCCTTAAATGCTTGGAAGGTGCAAGATCTTCTGTGCATTGATGTGCACAGTTCGTTTGCATTGTCATGCATCTCTAAAGCCGCGCGTTGCCGCGCATTTAAAATTCATGCATTTTCATGCATCTCAAGCCGCGCGTTGCCGCGCATTAGAAAATCCATGCATTCTCTTGCATTTCAAAGCGACTTGCGTTGTCACGCATTCCAAGCAACATGCATTTCATGCATCATTTGCATTTCAAAAAAAAAAAAAAAAACAAAATCATGCTTCATTTGTATTTTCAAAAACAAAAAAACATGCATATGTAGTGCATTCATTGTAAATAGAGCATTATCATGCATACATGGTAAATATTGCATTGTCATGCATCGTAGAAAGTAAACATGCATTGTCATGCATTTCCATTGTAAATATTACGTTTACATTGCATTGCATATTTGTAGATATTGCATTGTAGATTGCATGCATTCCTTGCATCATTTCCATCTATGGCTTGCGCCTTTCCATGTTGAGCTTGGCCTGGTATGTGCCTATACTTTTCACGTCAAAACATAGTTCAGTAGACTGTTCTATGTTAGTTGCGGCTTGTATATGTACATGCCTTTCCTAGGCAAGATTCGGTTTGGCCTGTCTGCCATATCCATTGCAATGCATATTTGTAGATATTGCATGCATTCCTTGCATCATTTCCATCTATGGCTTGCGCCTTTCCACGTTGAGCTTGGTCTGGTATGCGCCTATACTTTTCACGTCAAAACAGAGTTCAGTAGACCGTTCTATGTTAGCCGCGGCGTGTATATGTACATGCCTTTCCTAGGCAAGATTTGGTTTGGCCTGCGTGCCATATCCATTGCATTGCATATTTGTAGATATTGCATTGTAGATTGCATGCATTCCTTGCATCATTTCCATCTATGGCTTGCGCCTTTCCATGTTGAGCATGGTCTGGAATGTGCCTATACTTTTCACGTCAAAACATAGTTCAGTAGACCGTTCTATGTTAGCTGCGGCTTGTATATGTACATGCCTTTCCTAGGCAAGATTTGGTTTGGCCTGCGTGCGATATCCATTGCATTGCATATTTGTAGATATTGCATTGTAGATTGCATGCATTCCTTGCATCACTTCCATCTATGTCTTGCGCTTTTCCATGTTGAGCTTGGTCTGGTATGTGCCCATACTTCTTGTGTGAAAACATAGTTCAGTAGACCGTTCTATGTTAGCCGCGGCTTGTATATGTACATGCCTTTCCTAGGCAAGATTTGGTTTGGCTACATGCCATATCCATTGTATATATTACTTGATAGTGTAATTTTGCATCCAGGATTAGGATCATTGTTCTTTCTTCAGCGGGTCATTTCCCCACTTATGTCATCCCCCCAATACTCGTTCTTATGTCCGTCTACATTACTCATAGTTCAGTAGACCGTTTTATGGTAGACGGACTTGTTATCTCCATCAATCTATTTGACATATGTGTGGTTTTAAACCGCTCATGATTGGATCATGATTCACTTGCTTTGCATATAGTTTGCATTGTTTCAATTGCATTGCATATCATTCGCATTGTTTATATATGGTTTTGTATATATTACACATCGTTTTGCATTTATATTTTCTTTTTTTTGCATTGTTGTGCATACTGCTAGCCATATCACACCTGTTAAGTTGTTTTCTTTGCAGGCACGATATTGTATGTACGGTTCATTTGCGGCGGGTGGAATTAGACGAACCGGACAGGTATTGTATCCTCTGTGTGAGATGTATTGAGAATTGCATAATTCTCTTACATCCTTTTTGCATTGTAGTGTAGTTTGGTGGATGCTAGTTTAAAACTGTTGCATGTGTGCTTCGTTACAGCTTTCTTTGCATGATCATAAGTTATGTTCGGCCCGGTGCATTGTCTTGCATTTTGTCCCTGCCCTCGAGCGCATATCTTTATTGTCTTGCATGCTTTGTCTAAGTCTTCGGCCTTGTCAAAAATGGGTCATCTCTGGGCTTTGACATTCACTCCCGTCATTCTTATGACTTTTGAGTTTTGACAAAGGGGGGCCACTGTAGACACCCCATTTTTGACCACCCTTAAGACTTGGACGCCATCGCTTGGACACTCAGTGATTTTCCATGTTTGTATTCGTCTTGAGTTCCCGGAGGTCTCAGCTATGCGCCTTGCCTCAGGATCTCTCGACCCGACTGTTTCGTGTCTGGTTTTGCACCAAACACTTGTGTTTTGCCTTGGAGGGGCAGGGAAGGGCTTGTGAGCCATCCCCACACTTCATCGGTCATGGCTTGAGGCCACCGGCTGTGTTTTGTTTCCACCGGCCAAATGTTTGGCCGGCCGGCACTCTAGATGGCCAGCCAGCTATCTTTTTTTGGTCAATTGCATTTTTGGCCGGCCAACTACTATGCATCTGCTTTTGCAGATATTTTGGTGCAGCTGGCATGCACTTGGCTCCCCTCCATACACGTGTATGGAGGGATCTCCCTCTTTAGAAGCTTGTCTTGTAAGCTTACAAGACTAAAAGCTCTATAAAGAGGAGGCTTCTTCTCTTGGCATACGGGTTAGAAAAGGTTAGACATTTTTAGACAGCCATTTTTAGGGTATGAGTTCTAGGGTTAGGGTTTGGTTCATATCCTATCTCTATACCTCTCTCTAGTGTGTGTTTTGTCTCATTTTTGCTCACAAACACCCACCATCACCCCATCTCTTGGAGCTGAGGCCCTTGAGGGTTGTTTTGGAGTTTTGGAGCTGGTTTCAACCTAAAGAAGCTGATGGAGCTCCATTGTTGAAGAGGGTCTTCAAGGGTAAGAAGCTTGTCCCTTTATTCCCCATTTTTGCAAAGCTTTTCTACCTATCTTGCAATTATTTTTTGGCTTTTCATATAACACATAAAAGTTCTGTTTTTAAGGCCTCTAAATAGTTTGTTAAGAGTGTTTTGTGGTTTGAGGTTGTTTGACCCCTCTTAAGCCTTGTTTGGCCCTTGTTTTGTGCTATTTTGTGTGAGCTCCGGGACCACAGTGTTTGGGCCTTCTCACCACTGAAATCTTGAGGGATTTCAGAGGTGAGGACGGTGTCTTGAGGTCCCAAGAAGGAGAGGGCCACCCCCTCTCCTTGTTGTCCTTGAAAAGGGCCATTTTTGCCTCTTGAGGGAGCATCTAGTTTAAGCGTATGTTGGCCATGCCTTAACTGATTTTCAGGCTTATAATGTCATAATATAGCATTGTTGTATGTTGGTTTAGATACACCATGCTTGTTTAGCATACATGCCTTGTAATGCCATGTTTAGGCCTTAACATGCCTTAGGATTGTAAGCCCTTGTTCTAGCAAGTTTTAAGCCTAGCTTTGTGAAGCTTTAGTGCATGTTTTTGTATGCTTTAGATCTGTTTTAAATTGTTTGAGTCATACTTGCCATGCATTGCATAGCCCCTTTGCATTATTAGCTCGTAGGCTTTAAATATGTGAAGTGTTGAGCATGCGTTGCTCAATTTATTTCAGTGGTTGGAACCACTTAACATGCAATTTCAGTCCTTATATCATGCTTACATGCTTGCCTTTCAATGCTTCTTTGATGCTTTAGAAGTTTGTGTTGTATGCTCCATGTTAAGCATTTGTGAATGCCTCCATACTTAGACCATTTAGATGCTATCTAGGTGTGCCTTTGTCCCTGTTTTGGCATGATTTGGGACTTTTTTAATCCAACTTGGTCATTTGCTTCATGTGTCACATGATCTTGGTTTAAGTCCCTTGGCTTGTCTTGGGTTCTTGGCTTTGCTTGTCACATGCTATGCTTGTCTTGTTTGCTTGGTTTGGCACCTCTTATAACATGACTTCAGAGCTTTTCCATGCATGCTATACACCCATGTTTGCATTCTCTTAAGTGTACTTGAGAGTCCCTCTTTGTGCTTAAGTGGTGGCCCATGAACATGTGCATGTGTGTGTGTGTGTTAGTCCTTCACTTTGAGTACTTTGGCCACTGTTTTATATTTGCTTGAGAGTTGCCTAATTTGTTTAAGTCCATCCCTTTTGTTTATTGCATGCACTCCTTGTATGTTATAGCATATTGATGAGTTGTCGCATGATTGAATGAAGTCACATGTTGGCTTGCATGCTTGAATACCTATATTAGCCTTGCACACTTGTTGGTTGCATTGTTTTATGCCTTGCATGTCTTGCATGCTCATTTGCATTGCCATGTTGCACGCCTGGTTAACATGCTTAGGTTGCATTGCATTAGCATGCATACTTGACCTCTTGAAATGAGTATGATAGAGGTTGAACCCCTTTGCTTGTTTATTTGGTTTGCATTCATTTGAAATTAAAGTTGCATGCTTGATTCTTCGGGCCATCATGCATGGAAATGCGTGATTGGTGGTCCGAGAATCGAGGCACATGTCCCTTTGAGTCATAAACATGATAAGGGGTATGATTGGTGCATACATTGCTTGAAATGCATTGCCATGCCAAATATTTCCCTCTACTGCTGTCAAACCAGATTCTGCAGGAATTTTTGTCCGGCCGGCTATCTTCATTGCCGACCGGCCATCATTGTTGGCCGATGGATCAAATTTGTGGCCGGTGACCATTCTATATGGCCGGTGGTATTCTCCTTCAGCCGGCGGTGTTCCCTAGTATCCAGAGAGCAAACCCTGAGACTTTGGCAGTCATCAGAGGGGTAGAGAACGGAAAACAGAGGCATCTTGAGCATGGCAGTGGATTTTCGGGCGAAACCAAGCGCGCATGCATTGAGCCCTCTCCCGGGGTTGCTTTTTACTGCTTTCTTAGATTAATTAATTTGCTTAATTAATTTAAGGGTCTGTAATATTTAATTAGCGTGTTAGTTAGTTAAATTGTATTATTCTTTTGGTCCCTCCGAGCAAGGGCAAATGTGTAATAAGTGTGCGTGAGTGTGTGCATGTCTTCCAACCCCCACTTCTTTCTCCCTTTTACTTACCTGCTTTAATGGTTAGTATTAGGGCATATTTACTTTAGCATCCTTATGCTATGCATGCGTGCATCATTCATCAGTATTGCATGCACTGGGCTCGGCGCATCATTCTTATTGCATCGTATTTCAAATCTAACTCGAATACATGTTACTTGCGCATTTCATATGCCATCCCTAGATTAGCCGAGCCTCTTCTAGTGACATTTTGTATGCGACGCATTAGGCACTTAACATGAACTAGGATCATGCATGATTACTAACTAGTTTCTGTTTTGGCACGGAGTACTTTGTAAGTATTTTATGCTTTAGCATACCGCATGCGTGTGAGTGTTTAAC
The DNA here is from genome assembly GCA_025200525.1 of Camellia lanceoleosa. Lineage (NCBI taxonomy): Eukaryota > Viridiplantae > Streptophyta > Magnoliopsida > Ericales > Theaceae > Camellia > Camellia lanceoleosa. Next base: position 34,770,996 of record CM045764.1, read on the forward strand.
ATGATTGCATGCTTACCATGTGGCTAGGTGATTATGTGATATAAACTGCCTGAATGCCTGTGGGTGGAGGTTGGATTGTTTGAGTTGGAACAACTCATTGAAATCTGTGTTTTAGCTTACTTACGAGTAGCAAATTTCAAAAGTTTTTTAAGCAAACGGATATGCAATGCTTCTTCCAAATTAGGCGATCTAGTCTATACTTGTTTGCTGTGCGCATAACATAATAATTCTAGGTTAATAACTGGAATAAGAACACATAACGTTTTCAAAACAAGATATCACGGTTAGTAGAGGCCGATCTTCGGATCGGGCGAGAGGGGGTGCCCATAGTTGACCTTCCCCAATCGTACCCAAGCTCTTGAGCCAAGGCAACTTTGGTGATGACGGACACGTGGCCTTTGGCACTGAGTCAGGGTTTCCTAAATTCCCCCATAAAAAATATTTAGGTGGCGACTCTGTATCTAGCGAAGCAGTCCATGTTTGGCACTTCTTTCAAAAATATGTTTTTCTCAAAACGATTTGCCGGATTTGGACTCTTCGGTTCAAGATTAGAACCGTGACAACAAATCGAGTCCGAACTGTAGCACCGAGGTCCCTCGCGGGCTTGTTACACATCCATAGATAGTCCCAAGTCATGGGGGATAGCATGAAAATGCGGGTCCATGACATACAAGTAATTACGAGATCTCGTTAGCCACTTTATTGTGGTGATATGTGTTTAATCGGTATCTGGAACCGATTACTCTAGTCGGAAGACATTCTGTGATGTGTTCTATGGGATGTACCATTATTATGTTCTGATATGAGGATGATTATGCTATGATCTGTTTTCCGCTTATGATATGTTTGGATTTCGTTCACTAACCCCTTTACCTTAATGTTATTCACTGCGCTTTAGCTCACTGTTTATATATATATATATGTATAGGTGAGCATGCTGGAGGTCGAGTCTGAAGGCTTTTGCCTGGATCTGTGTTCTGTTGTTAGCCAACCATTGTGCCTCATGTGGAGGTTCTTGACGTGTCCTGTGTTTAAGTTCTGTGGTTTCTGTTTATATAAGACTTGATTTGATGTCATTAGCTGTACTTAAAATACTGTAATGTGTGTGGGTATAATGTATGGTTGACTACCGGTTATATATATAAAGTTTTAAATATTCTGTTCCATGTAAGTCAGCACAGCTCATTGGACAACTATATTTATGTATTTGCTTTCACTAGCCCATAATCTTGTTAATCTGTTCAGAGGCCTTCAGTAATCCAAGGATTACTGGCCGATTACGATGCTAAACCTATAGGGGCGGGTTTGGGTCGTGACAATAGCCAATCAGATTAATAAATCTGCCCTTGTCCCAGCCAATTTATGAACTCCAAAGGCCGAATACCATGAGTTTATGGAGTAGCTGCGGCACGGATCAATCGGCACTATGCCAAGGACTAATTTACCATCATCGAATAGCTGATCAGATTAATAAATTTGTGCTTGCCCCGGCCAATTTATGAACTCCAAAGGTCGAATACCATGAGTTTATGGAGTGGTTGCACCTAGATCGGCTGGCTCTATGTCCAGTCGTCAGTAATTAATGAAACTGCCTCAGGGGCGCTGCATGTGTTGAGGATAAATGAGGTGGGTTCTTCGCGCCCATAATTCCACTTATTGTGTTTATACCAGTTTGTTGCGAAAGGTCAGATTAACGCGGATGTCAAGTAGAATGTTCTTCAACAGCAGGGGAGAAGGGCGAACATTGGCTGAGCTAGACATTGAAATGAATCACAGCAGCGAGCCCACACGCACGGGAGGTAGGGCGTCCAAGGAACAGAAAAAATGTCAGCCCCCAAGTCGTCGAAATAGATCACCCCGAAAAGAAAAACAACAACAGGGAAGCTCCCCGCGACCGCGACCGAGAAATGAGCCCGACGCGACACCACGACCATTGAGTTTTGTGATTTTTGTGGGAAATAAACTAATGACGGAGGCGGACTCCATTGTTAACGACCCAGGTGTAGCAGTCGAGTTTGCTCGACAGATTTTTCCACCGGAAGTCCAGCAGTCGATGGTTGGTCGACAGGATTTCGAAGTATTTCAAGAGGGCATCCATGGGGCGATGAAAGGACTGTATACCGCTTATGAAGTTGGCATGCGCCTGTGCACCGCCCAACAAGAAATAGAGAAGAAAGACGAACAAATTCGAAGTTTGGAGGCTTGCATGGAGAAGGCCAAGCGTGAGGCTCAGACCACCGAGCCACGTGTGGTAGGTCAATCTAATCCGGTCGTGGAGGAGAGAGTGACCCAATGGCTGTTAAGTCACGCGATTGCCGATCGAGATATGGCAAGCATGTTTGCCGCCGAAAATGCAAGGACCATGGGTTATGAAAAAGGCTTCCACAATGGCCGGAAAGTCAGGATAGACAAGATCAAAGAGAAACTCGCGGAGGAGGTCTGCCAATGCGAGAACCAGGGCTTCAGGCATGGGTGGATTAAGGCTCTCCAAGCCTCAGAGGCACTCCGAGGAGCAGGAGTTGAGTCGGCGTCGTCATTATATCAACGTCGTCACTTTCCTTTTGATGCCTTCGAAATTGAAAAGAGCAATGACGAGGGCGATGCCGAATAGAATTGAATATATATTGTAAACGTTCTAACATAGATTGGGCTTTAGCTATGTACCTATTGGCTAATTTAATAAAATATTTTATTTTAAATGTTCGTGTTTCATTTTTGAACGTTTACATGCCTAATTAGGCATCTCGTTTCGAATTTTTTGCATATTTTAATGTCTATGCGGTTGCCCCGGCCCAACTTAATTAAGCATTTCACTTTCAATGTTTGTATGCCTTAAAGTGTAAACGGATTTTTCCGGCTCAACTTAACGAAGCATTCCACTTTGAATGTTTGTATGCTTTAACCTTCGCCGTGAGGGGCGCTCCAAATTCGGAGTCTTATTCGGCCCAAACGTGTTACGCACGGCTCTAGCTCTGAATTCGGAGACTTAAATATTGGTTAATCGTGATATTCACAAAGGGAGCTCTGAATTCAGAGGCTTAACTGGCCCAAAAGTGTCATGCACCGATGGGGCTCCGAATCCGAAGACTTAATTTGGCCAATCGTGATATCCACAAAGGGCGCTCCGAATCCGAAGGCTTACTCGGCCCAAACGTGTCATGCACCGATGGGGCTCTGAATCCGGAGACTTAGTTTGGCCAATCGTGATATTCATGAAAGGCGCACCGAATCAGGAGGCTTACTTGGCCCAAAGGTGTCATGCACCGATGGGGCTCCGAATTCGGAGACTTAATTTGGCCAATCATGATATCCACAAAGGGCGCTTCGAATCCGGAGGTTTAATCAGCCCAAAGGTGTCATGCACCGATGGGGCTCCGAATCTGGAGGCTTAGTTTGGCCAATCGTGATATCCACGAAGGGCGCTCCGAATCCAGAGGCTTAATCGGCCCAAAGGAGTCATGCACCAATGGGGCTCAGAATCCAGAGACTTAATTTGGCCAATCATGATATCCACGAAAGGCACTCCGAATCCGGAGGCTTAATTGGCCCAAAGGTGTCATGCACCCATGGGGCTTCGAATCCGGAGGCTTAATTTGGCCAATCGTGATATCCACGAAGGGCGCTTCAAATCTGAAGGCTTAATTGGCCCAAATGTGTCATGCACCCATGGGGCTACGAATCCGGAGGCTTAGTTTGGCCAACGTGATATCCACGAAGGGCGCTCCGAATCCGGAGGCTTAATCGGCCCAAAGGTGTCATGCACCCATGGGGCTCCGAATCTGGAGGCTTAGTTTGGCCAATCGTGATATCCACGAAGGGCGCTCTGAATCCGGAGGCTTAATTGGCCCAAAGGTGTCATGTACCTATGGGGCTCTGAATCCGGAGGCTTAGTTTGGCCAATCGTGATATCCACAAAGGGCGCTCCGAATCCGAAGGCTTAATCGGCCCAAAGATGTCATGCACCCATGGGGCTCCAAATCTGGACGCTTAGTTTGGCCAATCGTGATATCCACGAAGGGTGCTCTGAATCTGGAGGCTTTTGAACTGAATTGCGCGGAAAGGAAATGGGAAACTTTGCATTGCAATAGTGAAATATGTACATGGTGAACCATTCAAAACTAGTATCATTCCCTACAGGTCGGGTTTAATGATAAAATTTACGCAAGTGCGTTGAATTCCAAGGCCGTGGCAGACTCCTTCCAGACTTGTCTTTGAGCCGATATGCCCCTACTCCCGCGATCGAATTGACCTGATATCGGCCGTCCCAGTTAGGACCCAATTTTCCATCAGTTGGTTTCTTGGCAGTTGGGAGTACTTTCTTCAGGACCAACTCTCCTGGTGTGTAGCGGCGCAGCTGAACACATTGATTATATGACTTAGCAAGCTGCTGCTGATACCGTGCCATGGATGCAAGGGCACGGTCTCTTTGTTCTTCAATCAGAATCAAATCCAAGGCCATCATCATGTCGTTTTGGCCCATATCAAAAACTTTCGATTTCAAGGTTGGGAGGCCAATCTCCAGGGGTATGATTACCTGGGTTCCAAAGCATAAAGAAAACGGCGTTTCCCCAAAGGATCGCCTCGGCGTAGTTCGATGAGCCCACAACACACTTAACAATTATTCGACCCATTTGCCTTTAGCTTTCTCCAGCCTCTTCTTGATGCCGTCCAAGATGGATTTGTTAGAGGCTTCAACTTGACCATTGCTTTGTGGGTATGTCGGCGTGGAAAAGTAAGGTCAGATACCATACTTGCTACACAGATCTCGGTAGACGCCACAATCAAATTAGGTGCCGCTGTCTGGGATAAGTGCTCTTGGAATGCCGAATCGTGTTATGATATTTCTCCATACAAAGCGCTTAACATCAGCATCTCGAATGTGCATTAATGCCTTCGCTTCGACCCATTTTTTAAAGTAATCTGTCGCGACAATCAGGTATCGCTTGTTCCTTGGGGCCCTCGACAATGGTCTGACGATATCAAATCCCCACTAGGCGAACTGCCAGGGACTGGTGATAAAGCGTAACTCTTCAGTAGGCAGATGGGTTAAGGGGGAGAACTTCTGGCATTGTTCACATTTTTCACATAACATTCGACATCTGCTCTCATTGTCGGCCAATAATACCCCTGTGTTATAGCTCAATGAGCTAAAGAGTGCCCGCCAGAATGTGCGCCACAACTGCCTTCATGTATTTCAGTGAGAAGCTCTTCGACTTTGTCCAGATGCATGCATTCCAGGTATGGAGCAGAAAGGGATTTTTGTAAAGTTTTCCTTGCGGATCCAAGTAGTATCGCAAGGCTTTGTTTCGCAGCTTGTGCGCTTCTCTTTTGTCCGCTGGGAGTTGTTCGGAAGATAGGAATGCAACAATGGGATCCATCCAACTCGGTCCCGACTCTATGACATTGACCTGGACTTCCTCCGAAGGGCCAATGCTCGACTCCGAGATGAAACCTACTTCGATAGTCCGTTTAATCTCTAAGTTAATGGCGGAGGCTAGGCAAGCCAGGGCATCTGCATGTGTGTTCTGATCTCGTGCTATTTGATTCAATTCATGATGGTCAAATTTTGCCAGCAAGGAGTTAGCCGTTTTCATGTAGGTCGCCATACGCTCATTTTTGGCCGCATACTCCCCCTTTTGCTGATTGATCACCAGTTTTGAATCAGAAAATACAAGCAAACGTTCAGCACCCAGAAAATGTGCATTCCGCAAACCGGTTAGAAGGGCTTCGTATTCGACTTCGTTCTTTGATGCATCGAAGTCGAGTTTGACAGCCTGCTCAATTATTGCGCCGTCGGGAGCCATGATTACTACTCCAGCTCCACTGCCCCATTGATTGGATGATCCATCACAGTACAACTGCCAAATGTCCCCGACATAAATTCTCCAGTTCGGCTTAGGTCAAACTTCATCGAACTTGAAGTCGGCAAGACCCCCTATGAATTCGGCCACAAAGGAGGCAAGCACCTGTCCCTTGATTGAGGTTCTAGGCAGAAACTAAATATCGTACTGGCCGAGTTCAAGAGCCCACGTTGAAACGTGCCCTGATGCTTCTGTACTGTGGAGTACCGACCGGAGGGGGTGGTCCATTAGTACCCCGATGGTATGCCCCTGAAAGTATTGCATTAGCTTTCTCACTGCCATGACGAGGGCCAGAATGAGTTTTTCCAACGAAAGGTAGCATGTTTCAGCGTCAACCATTGCCTTGCTCACATAATACATTGGCCGCTACTCCCCCAGCTCTTCCTTTATCAGTACGGCGCTTACGGCCCGGTTGGAAACTGCCAGATACAAAATGAGCGGGTCACCTGCCGAAGGTGTTGTTAAGAGTGGAACTGATCGGAGGTAGGTCTTGAGGCCGTTGAAAGCGGCTTCGCACTCGGTGGTCCATTCAAAAGCCTTGCCCTGCCGTAGTGTATGAAAGAATTGTCGGTAGCGATCTGTGGACCGACTGATGAACCTGTTGAGAGCGGCGGCCATCCCCATTAACTTTTGAACCTCTTTTACTGAACGAGGGGAGCCGAGCTCCAAGATTTCTATGATTTGCCTCAGGTTGGCTTCGATTCCTCCGTGGTTGACAATGTAACCCAAGAATTTGCCAGAGCCGATCCCAAACGCACATTTGGAAGCGTTCAGCTTCATCTTATAGTTGCGTAGAATGCCAAATGTCTCTTCCAAATCGGCTAGATGAGTTTGCTCTTCTTTGGACTTGACCACCATATCGTCAATGTAAACTTCCATAGTGTGGCCGAGTTGCTCCTTGAACATGGTAGTGACTAGCCTTTTGGTAAGTTGCCCATGCATCCTTCAGCCCAAAAAGCATAACCTTATAGCAATAGGTTCCTCTTGGGGTGAGGAATGCAGTTTTGTCTTGGTCCTCCGGATGCATGGCAATTTCATGGTAGCCTCTGTAGGCATCAAGGAAGCTCATATGCTGGTGACGTGCCGTAGCATCTACAAGTTGGTCAATTCTGGGTAGGGGAAAACAGTCTTTGGGGCAAGCTTTGTTTAGGTCAGTGAAATCGACGCAGACATGCCAAGTCCCATTTTTCTTTTTCATAACCACAATATTCGAGAGCCATGTAGGATAGGTCACTTCCCTGATAGCTCCGGCATCAAACAACCGGTCAACCTCTTCAACAACGGCGGTAGTGTGCTCTGCAGCTGACTGCCGGCTTTTCTGAATTATCGGCTTGCATTTAGGGTGAACATTTAGACGGTGCTGTGAAACAAACGAATCTACACCCGACATCTCGTACGGAGTCCCCGCAAATACATCAAGGTTGCTGAGCATAAAGGAAATTAGCTGCTACCTGTCGGCCTGATTCAGGGAGGCACCGACCATGAAGAACCTGTCTGGGTTTCCGTCGATTTCAACTTGATCTAGGGCTTTCGTGGCCTTTTCGCTTGGGAGTCGCCCAACATCGTCGAGGCTTTCCCGATCCGGCACCTCAACAAAACTCACCTGCAACTCCTTTGGCGTCTTTCCGGCATGGAGATAACATGCTTGTGCCGATTTCTGGGAGCCACGGATTTGCTCAATGCCGCGTTCTGTCGGAAAGTGTAACAGCTGATGATAGGTGCTTGGCACGACCTGCATGGTATGCAACCAAGTTCGTCCCATGATGAGATTATACGGCGATGGCAGCTTGACAACCAAGAATTCCACATCCACTGTTCGGGAGCCCGCTTGAACGGGTAGTGTGATTTTTCCCAACAGGTATTCTGGGTTGGCGTTGAAGCCGAATAGTGGGTAGGGAGCCGGTGAAAGATCCGATTCGGAGAAGCCAAGTTTGGTGAATGTCTTGTAGTACATAACTTCCGATGTGCTCCGTGGATCAATGAGTACGCGCTCAACGGTGAATCGGTTTACGCGTAACTCAATTACCAGGGGATCAATGCGGGGAAGCGTCACTCCGGCCAAATCTGAATCATCGAATGCTATGCTCGCAGCTTCATGGGGCCGTTTAGCCAGAGTGAGTTGATTTTAAGGGTCGGGACTCGACTGAATCGTATGTACCAAAGATGACATTCGCAGGTTGTATATCATGTGGATCACGCCGAGTGAAGGCGAATCCTGTCTCACAGCTATTGCTTTGGTCGAATTGCCTTTTCGGACGTATTGTTGCAGCCGACCGTCTTGTACTAATTCCTCCAGATGATCTTTCAACGCATAACAACTCTCAGTGTCATGGCCATGATCCTTGTGATACTTGCACCGCCTATCTCGTCTTCTTATGTTGGGAGGTCCCACCTTTTTGGACGGCCATTTGAAGATCGGAAGGTGTTGGACTTTGGACATAACCGCACTGATCGGCTCTGACAACTCCGTATATTTCTTGTCGGCGCGCCTTGTGCGCTTGCTATCGACTTGCAGTTATTCATTTGTTCGATGGGGGCATTGGTCGCTTGATCGGCAAGAATCTTGTCTCTTGTCTCATTTGGTCTGATGCCGCAGTTCAGGGCTCTGAGGTGGTACAAAATTTAATGGCTGAGGAATTTCAGAAGGGGCCATCTTGTTGACCACATTTCCTGCTTTAACCCGCAAGGCGTCATATTCCACTTTGCAGTATTCCTCAACTTTCTTCATCAACGACCAGACTGTTTTGGAAGGTCTTCTAGTCAAGGAGCTGCGGAGAGCACTGTCAGGATGCAAACCCATTTTAAAGGCGGTGATCGCCATGGTGTCGTTGGAAGCGTCATCAACAAGATTAAAGCACTCCCAATAGCGCGCCGAATACGCTCGTAGTGTTTCTCCTGGCTGGATCTGTATTGCCCAGAGAGAGTCGGCTTGTTTCGCCTGGACCTCGTTGGTGATGAATCTTGCCCTGAAGGATTTTTGTAATTGATGGAAACTCTTAATCGACGCCGGCTCGAACTTGTAATACCATCTAACTGCCAACGGTCCCAAACTACTCAGAAATATTCTACACATGAGAGCTTCGTCATCTACATGCAACGTCATGGCTTGCTTATAGTGACGGATATGATCTGTGGGATCTGATTTCCCATCGTACAAGGTGAACGACAGAGCTTTGAATTTCTTGGGTAATACTGCCTTTGCGATCTTTCGCACAAAGGGATCATTCTGGTCCTCATTATCTAAACCATTTCATCTTCGTTTATGCCTTATACATGGACTCTCTTCAGAGGAACTGGTAGTCTAGTTTCGTCCCTTCTTCTTGGGCTCCGGGGATAATGAGTCGGAGTCGCTGTTAGTGTCTTGTTGTCGGGCTCGAGGTTGTCAACCACCTGCCCTCAGAGGTCGTTCTGAATCTTGGCATACAACTTGTTTGGACTTCGCTACTTCCAAGGCCAAATCCTCACGGAGACGTTCGTTCTCAGCGATCATGTTCTCCAACCTCTGTTCGTTTTGCTTTGCTTGTTCCATGAGCGCTTGCATTGTCTCATGCGTTGAAGTCGAGGGTGAGGTGAAGTTTAAGGCGCATCTTGCAGCGATAGTCTCTAGTCCCAGCATGTTTGTTGGGGTGAGATCATCAGCGATTATCGCAGGATCTTCTATTACGCCCGCCATAGATGTGGTTGAGTATTCTCACAGACGGCGCCAATTGTGGGGAAGGTGGTTTGGAAATACTCTTTTGATCCACCAGGGCACTCGAGATCCTCAGCTAACAACCTGAAAACGAATAAACACTCCGGTCGGGGGTGCCGGAATTAGCAATCCGACGGGCAAGTCAATCTCTACTCTCTGGATTACTTGTATTTTAAGTTAAGCGTAATGATTCTCACATGCCTCTTTCTGGCTGATGTTCTTCTATTTATATCTTTTCTTTCTTGGGCCTCGGGATTGGGCCCACTTTCAATTCACCATATAACTATTTACTCAGCTTCTTCTGTTGCAAACTGCTTTTCACTCGGCTCCTTACTCAACCAGCTATTTGGTCGACTAGGGTAAGATTTTTGCAAGACGGGGCCGAATGTGATGTATATATTTTGACTCTCCAGGTCCAATAATATTCGGCCTCTTTACGACTCCCAGTATTCGGCCCCCACAGTAAACAAAATGAGTTGAATTGTTCCAAATTGAGCAAACTAGTCTATACTTGCTTGTGCACGCATCACATAATAATGCTAGTTTAAATAACCAGAACAAGAGCACATAATGTTCATAAAAATCATATCATGATTTGTGACGACCCTGACCTCCAAACTAGTACATTATATAATTTAAATAAGTTTAATTGCATGATTATGTGCTTAATTGTGTGATTACATGTTTAATTCTATGATTATCTGTTGATATATGGAATACATGTTTAAATTGACAACTTAGAGTCAGAAATTGGGAGCCTAAATGGCTTCAGAAACTAAAATTGATTAGCCCAATAGGCTAATTAGAATATTTAGAATTTTACGACAACCTTAATTGATATTTGATTTGGACCAAAATAATTAGAATAAACTGATTGAATTAGTTAGAATTAAGCCTTATTAAGTAAGCTTAACCACGTTTGATTAAGCTAACTTAATCACACCCTATATAAGGCTTTAATTGAGCTTATGAGCTCATTTTATGTACACACTCAGCTGAGAATTGAGAGAGAGGAGAGGAGAGTTCAACATTTAGAGAGAGAAAGAGGAGAATTGTAGAGAATTAGTGGAAGATTCAAAGATTGGAGCCATAATACACTTGAATTCAACTCTAGGTATGGCATTCATCACTAATTCATCTAGATATGGCATATAATAGTTGAATTCCTCTCACTTTTGTACTCATGGGCATGTTATTGAAGAAAAGAAGCTATGAATACCATAAAAATGGAAGAATGGAGTTGAATTGCTTACATGCATGCATAATTTGAGTTAAGCTTCATGAAATTCATACATGCATGGCACAATTATACCTCATTTTGGAGAATCCTTCATATTTTCATGCTTCTCATGTCACTTGATCTTATTTTGAACATGTTTTGAAGAAATGTACACTTAATTGAGTTAAACTCATTTTATAAAGGAAGGTTGGAGTTATTGGTTGGGAAATTACCATGATCTTGAATAAATGGGTTCAAATTGGAAATGTTTTCAAGTTATATAGTGACTCTCCATGTTTTTATACCAAAAACACAAGATTTGAAGCTTTGAGTACCATGTTTCAACTTCAAACACAATTCTGGAAATTCCAGAAATCGTGCTGTCCACTCGAGTGAGGGAATCCACGCTCGAACGTGGAATTCGAGCTCCCAGAAGTTTTTGAAATTTTACAGTCCGCTCGAGCGACCAAAGTGGCGCTCGAGCAAGGACCCTTTTTCTCACTCTTCTGCTCGAGCGACCATCGAGCTGGAATTTTATGTATCCAGTACTTTTACAGACTGTTCAAGGGACAGAAGTTACGCTCGAGTGAATACACCTTTGTTTTTGAACCCCCACTCGAGTGTAGGAAGTTGCGCTCGAGCGGAGACCCTGTTTTCAGCAAAATTATACCAACTCTTTTAAGTGCATATTTGCATCCTCATGCCACTCCAAGCATTCTTAGGCACCATTTAGACTCCGATAATCATACAGTAAGTTAGAGACGCATAAAGAGAATTGAATTAAAATAAGATGGAGTTTCATTTGTACCTTGTTATATGTTTCGTTTAGGTGGACGTCCGAGGCTTAGTGTCACCGCTAACCACTGTGAGTAATAACCTTTATCTTTACTTTCGAAAATGTTATTGCTACCAAAATGGATATGTGATTGATTGAATGAATTCTTAAAATGATTTGATAATTGATAGCATGGCTTATTGAAATGTTATGTCCTCTAATGAATGGAGTTTTGTTCTGAAACGATATTGTGGCATCCATTGAATATAGGCCCATGCCTGGGGGTAATAGTACCATGGCTAGGCCCTTGCCTGGGGGTTGCATGGCGGTAATAATACCATGGCTAGGCCCTTGCCTGGGGGTAATAATACCATGGCTAGGCCCATGCCTGGGGGTAATAGTACCATAGCTAGGCCTTTGCCTGGGGGTAACAATACCATGGCTAGGCCCTTGCCTGGGGGTAACAATACCACGGCCAGTATGATTCATTATTGTAGACGCGCCCGTGGGCTTCACTCTACAGTTCGGACTCCCTTTTGTTTGTCGGTTCTAAATCTGAACCAAAGAGTCCAAATCCGGCAAATCGTTTGAGAAAACAGATTTTTTTGAAAAGTAGTGCCAAACATGGATCTTTGCAGACATGAGTCGCCACCTAAATATTTTTAAATTGGGAAATTTAGGAAACCTCGACCAAAGGTCAAGGCCACATGTCCGTCATCACCAAAGTGGTCTTGGCTCGAGCTTGGGTACGATCGGGAAGGTCATTTATGAGCATTCTTTTCGCCCGGTCCGAAGACCGGCCTCTACTAACCGTGATATCCGTTTTTGAAAACTTTATGTGTTCTTATTTCGGTTATTAACCTAGAATTACTATGTGATGCGCACAACACAAAAGTATAGACTAGATCGCCTAACTTGGAAATAAACATTGCATATCCGTTTTTGTCTCGAAAAACGTGTTGTTTTCTTTTGCTACCCGCAAGTAGGTTAAAATGCGGATCTCAATGAATTGTTCCAACTCAAGCAATCCAACCTCCATCCACAGGCATTCAAACAGTTTATCATGTAAGCATTTAGCCACATGGCAAGCATACTGTCATGGTAAACATTCACACGCATGCGATATGCTAAAGCGAAAAAATACTTACATCGTACTCCGTGCCAAAACAGTAAACTGGTTAGCAAACATGCATGACCTAGTTCATGTTAAGTGGCTAATGCAACACAGGCATAGATGCAATCTAGAGTAGGCTCGGCTAACCCTAAACATGGCATGTGAGATGCAACAACTATCACGTATTCAATTTGGAATTGAAAGTACGATGCAGTTTGTATGATGTGCCGAGCCCGGTGCATGTAAACAAAATGCATGAATGCACGCATGCATTGCATAAGGTATGCTAATATAGACGTGCCCTAATCTACCATAAGCAGGTAAATAAAAGGGGATAGAAAGAAGTGGGGATTGGAAGACATACACCCACTCACACACACTTATTACATTTTGCCCTCGCCGAGGATTAAAATAATAATACAGAATAAATAATTAACTAAACAAGCTAATTAAATATTACAAATCAACTAAATTAATTAAATTAAATAATTAATCTAATTTAAACATTAAATGCCTCCTGATGAGGGCTAATCGCAGCAAGACGTTCGGACTCGCTTCGGAATCGCGACCGCCATGCAAGTATGCTCGCTTTTCGCTATCCAACTCAAAATTACCAAAGTCCTAGAAACACTTTCTTTGGTCTCGGAGATCATCATCGGCCGCATGCAATTCCGCCGTGAAGGATTTGGCCATCGGACCGAATTGTTTCATCGGTGGGAATGAACGGCCGGTGATCGAGAAGTGCCGCCGGCACAAAATGTTCTGCAGATCCCGCAACTCACAAAGAGAGGACAAACTATGCATGGCAATGTAATTCAAGGCATGTATGCACCAAACACATCCCACATCATGCTATGGACTCAAGAGGGCATGTGCCTCGATTCCTGGACCACCAATCGCAAGATTTCCATGCGTGATGGCTCGAGAAGCAAGAGTGCAACTTCAATGTCAAATGCATGCAATGCAAACAAGCAAATAAAGGTGCCAAACCTCCGTCATACTTCACTTCAAGAGGCCCAACATGCATGCCAATGCAACAAGGCCCTAAGCATGTTATCTACTATGCCATATGGACAATGCGAGGCACTTATATAAGCATACAAGTAGGCGACAAGGCAAGTATACAAACTAAGCAATGAGATGGACTTACACATGAATTGGGCAGCTCTAACAAGGCTCAAAACAGTGGCCAAAGTGCCTAGAAAATGAGACTAAACACACGCACACACATGCACATGTTAAAGTCTAAACCCAAGGCATACAAAAGCAACTCTCATGCACACTTAAGAGACACAAACATGGGCTAATAGCATGCATGAAAAGCTCTGAAATCCATGTTAAACATGATGCCAAAACATGTAATGAAGCAAGCCAAATATACAACAAATGGCCCAAGTTTTGAAACAAGCCATGAAGGCTTAAACCAAGGCCAAGTCCACCAAGCCTCACAAGGCTAAGGGGACTCAAAATAGGTCACAAGCAGACCTAAACAAAGCCTAAGGAGCACCTAGATGGCATCTAAGGGGCTCAAGTACAAAGGCATGCAACATGACCAAAACATGAAGCATTCAACACATGCTTTTAAAGCATTAAAGAAGCAACTAAAGCATGCATACAAGCACACCAAAAAGTCTGAAATAACATGCTAGATGGTTCCAAACCATCAAAAATGAAGCAAGCATGGCATGCTATACACTCATACTCTCAAGGCCAACAAGCCAAATGTAAAGGAGCTACATAATGCATGATGGGATCGACCCAAATGGCTATGGGCAGAGTTAAATCATGGCAAAATAAGTACACAAGCTTCACAAACACAAGTCTAAAACATGTTAGAAGCTAAGGCTAACAAGCTAGTCATGTTAAGGCAATATTAAGGCATTACAAAGTAACTATGCAAATCATGCAAAGAGTACTAAAACCAACTTGAAATCATGTTATAACATGGCAATATAAGCATGGAAAACAAGTCAAACATGCTCAACACACACTCAAGCATGGAGCTCCTTAAGGAAGCAAAATTTGTCCTTTTCAAGGACATCAAGGAGAGGGGGTGGCCCTCTCCTTCTTGAGACTTCAAGGCATGCTCTTCACCACTGAAATCACTCAAGATTTCAGTGGTGAAGAGATCCTCTCACCAAAATCTCGGATCTCAACCAAAATGGCACAAAAGGACCCTTTTCAAGGCCTAAAGGGGTCAAACTTCCCCAAACCACAAAACACTCTTAATATACAATAAAGAGGGTCAAAATTAGAACTTTTTGTGTTATGTGCTAAGCACAAAAACAGTCCTAAGCTAGGTAAAAAGAAGGTACAAGAATGGGGTAAAAAGGGAGTAAAGTTCTTACCCTTGTAGACCTCTTCACAAAGCTTGATGTTGTGGCTTCTTTGGTCTCAAAACCAGTCAAGAACTTCAAGAATAAGCTCTGATTTTCAAGAATACCAAGAAAAGGTGGAAGACTAGGTGTGTTAGTGCAATAATATGAACTAAAACACCTAGAAAGCAAAAGAGAAAGGGAGATATAGAATGTGTATCTATCTTAACCCTAAAACCAGAGCTTGGTTCCCTCTAAAAATGGCTGAAACCTCTCAAGAATTCCAACCCTTGAGCAAAGGGAAGAGCTTTCCCTCTTATAGGCCAAAAGCTTACAAGCTTAGCCATTAAGCAAGCTTATCCCTCCATACACGTGTATGGAGGGAAAGACAATTGCACACAGCTGTCTGAAAATATCTCAGAAAGCAAGTGCACAGTGGTCGGCTGGGCAAATTGGTCATTTCGCCCAAAATAGTGCCCGACCGACACAAAGTAGTGCCGACCGGCACAATATAGTGCCGGTGACAACTACAGCCAGCCGGTGGCCTCTAGCCCCAGCCGGTGGTGTGTGGGGATGCCTCATAAGGCATTCCCTGCCCCTCAAAGGCAAATCACAAGTGTTTGGTGCAAAACCAAACACAAACGGTCGAGTCTGGAGGTCCTGAGGCACGGCGCGCGAGCCGAGAACTCCGGGAACTCCAAACGAACACGCACATGGATGATCACCGAGTGTTCGAGCGGTGACGTCCAAGTCTTGAGGACGGTCAAAAATGGGGTGTCTACAATTATCATTGGAATATTATTTGTCACTTCATGGATGTACCACATATAATGTTATGAATGGTTTTCATTACTGTAAAGAGATGCTATTATTGCTAATCGAAATGTTTTATTGTGAATTTAATCTAATGTGGCAAATGCCTCCCTGTGAAAATGATTTAAGATTAATTTCGAAATTGTAAGGCATGTATTTGTACTATTGTCAAACTTCATTCATTTAACCTCTTTATTCTGTTATTACTCATTGGGCATTAGCTCACTAATTATTTATATATGCAAATGTAGGTGGGCAAGATGAACACTAGAGTTAGATAGCCTCAAGTCTACCCAAGTCAGCCTTTCGTGGAGTTTCCGAGTGAAGTAATCAGGCTCTAGAGGAGCCATACTTGTCTAACCCCCTTTTTGTGTAGTTAATGGTTTTGTATTTGTCCATAGTTGGGGTTGTATTTTGTAAGATATGAATTTTGTACTTATGTTGGATGTAAGTTTGAAACAAAACCTTGTTTATCATATTTACTCTTCTCATATATGCATGGCTCAATGGATGAATTCTATAAGATTTTAGACTTTCGCTAAGCCCTGAACTTTACACTAAAGGTTTATTTGTATGGAGGCCGTAGGTAATCTACGATTAGTGACCGGTCATGACGCTAAACCTATAGGGGCGAGTTTGGGTCATGACATGATTAGTAGAGGCTGATCTTTGATCGGGCGAGCGAGGGTGCTCAATTCATGACCTTCCCCTCTCGTATTTAAGCTCCTGGGCCAATGTAACTTTGGTGATGACAGACACGTAGCCTTTCGTACGAGTCATGGGTTTCCTAAATTTCCCTAAAATAAAATATTTAGGTGGCAACTCTATATTTGGCAAAGCAGTCTAATTTTGGCATTTTTGATTCAAAATCAGTTTTCCAAAACGATTTGCCGGATTTGGACTCTTTGGTGTTTATCAGTTTCACATTGCATTTATGAGATTAGATTTAGAACCACAGGAGTCCAAACTGTAGGGCTTTCTTTTTGAGCTTCCGAAATAGGGCACGAAAAAGCCGAGCTACAGTGGTTGCACCAAAGAGGGTCGCTCCTATCGCCAATAGCAGAAAACTAACGAACTAAACTAGGGATATCCAGCTCCCCATCATGTGCCAAAGACCGAGCCTTGTCCACTGATAATCTGTACATTCACCCCAAAGCTTGGGCATGGCCAAAACGGGGTTGAGGCATGATTTCTTCACCGCATTGGGATTCCATCAGTGCTTGAAATTCTTCGAATATTGGACACATCTCCTATGACCCAAAGAGAAATACATGTGTGACCAGGTTCCAACATCGCACTACGGCTTCGAGGAATGGAAAGTAAAGCGAAGTACGACGCAACGGAAAAAAGGCGTTTAAGCCGAAACTACAAAAATTCACCTTTTTCGAGCCATCCAAAGTGGCTATCCAGTCTCAAAGTCTATTAATAAGTGATATCTCCTTTTTGAGAGCAAAATATCAAAGGCTTGCTATTCTGCCAAAAAAACAGCATGGGAGTACTCTTTATGGAGTTTGAGAAAGAGTTGTGCATGATAGCTAAGCAGCACTGATCGACATCACACGGATGGCCGACCGTGCATCGGTGAAGGCCGGTCGTGCATTGGTGAAGCCCGACCGGGCCTTCATGCTGATCCAGTTCTGTGCAGTTGCAACAAAAGCCATCCTTTGTTCGGGTGGATCGCGACTGTACTTTTGAGTTTTGTTTTGTTTGTACCAAGTGTTATTTAGCATTTTCGGGTTGTTTTCATTTCATTTTTTACATTTTAACCGGTTGTAAGTCATTATTCGATTCATGAATCAACTCAAGAACAAGCATTCATAGTTCTAAAGGCTACAATGCAAGAGTTACACCATTCGTCACATGCAAATACCATTCATCACATTGTGCAAAGAAATCATGTAACAAAAACTTGTTTTATAAACTAGTGGGTCCAACCCCGATCATTTTTTTGCAAAACAATAAAATAAAAGAAATGTCTTCAAAATAACAAAAGAGTCTATCTGAAGCTAGTGTTTAAACTACAAAGCAAAAATAAGAAACAAAAGCAAAGATCCTCAATAGTATCAATAGCCCATCCTCGCCCTCTTCCTCCTCAACTGTGGAGGAGGTGCATCGCTATCATCACTAGGGCTGCTCGACTGCAAGTCAACCTCCTCTCCCTCGTTAGGGGTCGTGGGCCTGTCATAAGATTCCTCGGAAGGCAAGCACTGCCTCACTCGACCTCTCCCCCGATCAGCTCCTCTATGGCCCCTCCCTCAACCCCGTCTCTGCCTACTAGCTGCGAAAGGTCTCTCAAGCACTACTAGCTCAAGCTAAAAAAAGGACAGATGTTAGTACGCATTAACATAAGTTTACAGTATGGCAACAACAAAACTGCAAACAGAATGTACCTCGATCCGATGGGTGACCGGGGCAGTCCCTCTCCTCCGTACCATGAGGAGTAGCTGGTCGATCATCCGAGCAAGCTCATCACCAAATGCCTGGGGTATCTGCAAAAGGAATGGGATATGAAACAACATAGAACAATGAACAGAAATGACAGAAAAAGTACAGTGAGTAGAAGCATAGAAGAGTGATACTTGCTCGATGCCAGGAGCAAATACTAGTCCATGGTTCTTCTTCTCAATATGATCAAGGGGAATCTGCCGGATCACTCCATCTAGTCGCATGAAAGTAATCGCAGTGGGAATCACCGGGAACCCAGGAAGGGGACCAACGACAGGCACACCTCCAGCAAGGACATCACCACCAACAGTAGCGGCATCAGTAATCTCTGGAACAGCACGGGCCACGCTCGGGGTAAGAGGTGCCATTACCCGAGTGTGTAAAAAGGTAGTGAAGTCACCGAGCATATGATGTCGGTCACCATCCTCGCCCGACATTAGGAGGTCAATTTGAAAATCGTCCTGCAGCTCATCAACTACCCTCATAATCGGTGGAGGAGGAAACGGAATGTCAGGGTCAACCACGCCTCATGTCTAGCAGATGAACCTCTCCTTCAAGTAGTAATCCCGACCAAAGGGGCCCACGAAAAGGATCCGCATGGTAGAGGCATGCCATGCAGCAGTGTAAGTTGTCCTCAACATCGAGGAAATACTCGCCCATGGGTGCCAATCAATCTGACAGAAAGCAATGCAGTATGATAAAAATCAGTGCAGTATAAGGAATCAATATAATATCAAAAGTCAATGCAGTATGAGAAAGGCAATATGGCACAGATGAAACAGTATGAGAATGACCGTATCATATGGGAAACAATACAATATGCATACAGTCTGTGAACAGTTAAGGAATGATTACCCGATCCGCGATGATCATATCGAAGAAGCGGCGGAAGGTGTTCGAACAAGGTGGCGTCGCTTGAACCGCGAGTTATAGTACCAAGAGTGGGGTACTGACAACTCAATCAGCATCACGGGGACTGGAGCCAGAGAATTGAAATATGTATAGACCCAAAGCTACAAACAGAAGAGATGGGAAAATAGATCAGATGAACAAGAAATGTGACAGTGAACAGAATGTAAAGCATGATAGAAAAAAGTAAATGCAGGCTATACCTCCCAAACCCTCTAGTAGCCACCAAGTGAATCCACCTTGCTGTCGGAGACGAAGCTCATGTAGCAGTATAGGGTGGCCAGACCAGCATCACCCCAATCATACTCTACCACATGCAGTGGGTGCACTAATGCTTCCAGCAATTGTAGCCCTATGGTATTTTCCCTGTTAGCAAACAGGGTGGTACCGAGAAGATACATGAGAAAGCCGCGGGTGTACTGACTGACCTCCTCTACAATAGTGGACTGAGTGCCAGAAAAGTGCTCCAAGAACCAGTTGTATCGCACCATCCCATGGCTGGTAGTGTCAGGGATCGCCCCAAGAAGCTAGAGCTGTACAGCTCTCTACTAGGTCATATCTAGATCGAAGGTGACCGAGCCACTAACCTCGACCTGCAAATCGATCAGCATCGAGAAGTCACAGGGGGTTAGGGTCATCTCCCCGGTTGATGAGAAGTGGAATGAATTGGTAGTATCCCACCATCTCTCAACTAGGGCCCTATAGAGCCTTGACTTAACCCTCATCTATATAAGCCCTGAGCAGAATGGCCCGAAGCCGGCATCATCAACTAATGCACAAACCTCCATGGGCAGTCTCTCATACCAACGCAAAGAACCGGATATGGATCCGTATCCGCTGATCCTCTTGGTGAATACCTGTAAATGTGAAAATATGGTATTTAGCTAGTAATCCACTTGTGAAATTCAAGTTCAAGTGAAATTCAAAAACGGCAAAAAATAAAGGAAAATGGCTTTCCGTGGAGGCATTGACAAACAGATGCTCTGTGGGCTCTCGCAGCAGGATGTCTTCATTCATCCCTTGGATGAATGCCTTGAACCTCAAAATACCACCGGGAGGTGGCACGTGTGTACGCAGCTGGTATGTAGCCGTATCAAAGGGCCTCTCAGCAAGGGAAAGCAATGCAGCAGCTTCCTCCGCCTCCATGTCCGCACCAAGGGTGGCCCCAATCCCTATGGCAGGGTCAGGAATGGGAACCTCGTCACTAGCCATAGGAAAAATGAAGAAAAATGAAGAAAAAGTGAGTGAAAAAGTGATTTTCGAATGAGAACCCCCAAATCCTAACCCTAGGAGAGAGAAAATGAAGAAAAAAAGTTGAAAATCAAGAAGGGGAAAAGGAAATCACAAGGAAAATTGTGAGAATGAGCCAAAAAAACCAAGAGAAACCCAAAACTCAACCAAATCAAGTTTCATTCGGTTCAAAATGTAGAGGAGAACAAAGGTTTTTAGGAAAATTTTGTGAGGGTTGTTGGGTTTTTGTGAGGAGAGGAGAAATCTAGAGAGAGAGGAAGGTTAGAGAGAGAGAGAGAAAGAATGGATTTCAGATGAAGAGGTGTGGGGAAATAAGGTTTGGTTTTGTTTTAAACAAAAAAAATATCGAGGAAAGGGCGATTCTGCCCCTGCCACCATCGAAGCCTAGCCGACGGTCGAGATACCCGGCCGTGCTTCACCGAGGCCCGATTGACCCTCGATGTTAATTCGGTCCAAAAAAAAATTTATTTTTTTATTTTCTTTGTTTTTGGGTTTTCGTTTTATTTCTTTTCTATATTTAGTTATTTTCTTTTATTATTTCTTGTATTATGGGGTGTTAAATAAATAAAAAAAACAAAACAAAACAAAAATATATATATATGTAAAAAAAAAAAAAAGGAATCAAAAATAAAAAGGGATGAATGAATGAAAATGAAATAACAAAAACAAATAAAAAAAAAAGATTTGAAAAAAAAAGAAGAGTTAAAAGAAAGAAAAAAAAAAAAGGTTTTGGTTTGTTTTGGTAATTCATGTGATTTGTTTGGATCAATCATAACTCGTTTGTTTCGTTTACTCCCAACTTGCGTTGTGTGAATCATATTGTTGGTTTCATTAGTTGTTTTGGTAAATTGTAATTTGTTTTGTAAAGTTGTAGCATGTTGGCTTTTGGTTCACATCGGTTTTCCAAAAAAAAAAAAAAACACAAAAGGAGGGGAAGGAAAAGGAACTTTTTTTTGTTCCAATAATGCATAAGTTGTTCTATTATTTCGTATGTGTTGCATTCACATCTTAATTTTGTTTTGTGGTTTTGTTTGTTTGTATTCTGATAATTCGTAAGTTGGTATTCTGTCCTATACCCGTACTATCGAATTTTTATTGCCGGAAGATGCACAGTAATTATTGCTGGCGATGTTTTTTCGATGAGCGATTGACTAGGTGATCAACTGGTGATTGCTCTATTTTGTGTCCATTTCATCGAGTTTTGTCTGTTTTGTGTCCATTTTGTGTCCATTTCATCAAATTTTTTCATTTCATCGAGTTTCATTTTATGTTATGATCATTGAGAGACTCAATTTTTAGTTCAAAATTTAGTCCTAAATTCCAAATATTTATACCATTCGAATTTACACAACAAAACCAAAAAACAAAACAAACTTGTTTTATTCATATCAGGGATCAACCTTGATCAAATTTGTACACAAAAATATACCAAAAAAAAAAAAAAAGAAATACAGAAAAGAAAAAAATACAAAAAAATACAAAAATAAATAAAAAAATAAAAGAGGGAAGGATCTTTTTCTTCTTTCTTCTCCGATAACGGCCATACGTTGACCTCATTTGCTTGACCCTCCCACCGATTTCTTCATCTCGATTTCATCTTGGGAGACCCTTGAAGGCCCTGCCTTAGTATTTCCACGACCGCCAAGAGAG
This sequence comes from Camellia lanceoleosa, assembly GCA_025200525.1. NCBI lineage: Eukaryota > Viridiplantae > Streptophyta > Magnoliopsida > Ericales > Theaceae > Camellia > Camellia lanceoleosa. The sequence continues at coordinate 34,793,039 of CM045764.1, forward strand.
TTGCCCCCCCGCCGACCATCAAAGGCAAAGTACGATAGTGCTCCAAATCGGGCCATGGAAGTGGCCTGCCATTTCAGCTCTCTATTCTCCGCCTTCAGTGCACAAATCTCTGCTCATGCATCCTTGTACATGCACTGGAGCAGAGAGAGTTGAGCGTTGACCCGGTGTACCTCACTTATTCTATGTTGCAGTCGATGAGACAAGTTAGAGACCGCAGCCATTGTCTCCATACAGGACTTCAACGTGTAGTGGTTGGCCTCAATGTCAGATTGAGCTGCCATTAAGGTTAGGCATAGTAGAAGCAGGGGCACTCTGCCTAGGGGAGCTTAAGGGATCATTAAGGCCTGGAAAGAGAGTGAGGGGGTGGGACGAAGCCATATGTGAGAGAAGAGAGGTGTAAAAGAAAGGAGTCGCAAGGAAATAACAGAGAGTAGATTGAGTTCTGTCTCTTTGAGTCTCTCTGTTCTATCTCTCTCAAGGAGTAATGAAAAAGAGACAGAAGAGAGAGTGATGAAGAAAGAAGATGGAAGAGAAGAAAATAAGGAGATAAAAGAAGATAGAAGAAGAGAACAAGATGAGAGAGAAAGACAAAGAGGAAGAGAGGGCCGAGGCAATTTGTCGACCGGCTGACGCAAAAGACAAGGTCACATGTCAGACGCGGTTTTCGACGGGAGAGTTGTATACATATATGTTTATATATTGTATATCTATGTATTATATACATATTTGTTTGAAAATTTTGTCACAAGAGTGACTTGGTTAAGTAGTCTGGTTCGACGTTTAAGGATTGAAAGGCTGAGCCTGAGGTCAGGGGTTCGAAACCCCATAGCAGCCAGTGTTTCTTTTGTTTTGTTTTGGTTTTATGTATATATATCTCTCATCTATGTATATATATATTTGTTTGAAAATTTTGTCACAAGAGTGGCTTGGTTTAGTGGTTTGGCTCAGTGGTTGAGGACCAAAAGACTAAGCCTAAGGTCAGAGGTTCGAACCCCCGTATCTATGCATTTATGTTTTTCCTTTCTTTTTGCGTGTTTTGCGTACGCGCGTTAACGTCAGCAAATGAAATATTCCATCTCAGTAACGGCATATTCTCGCTGACTTCCGCAAACAGAATATTCCTTATCAGTAATGGAATATTCCCTAAATGTGTATACCATATGTACATATCTGTGTGTATTTTGTCCGTATATGTCTGTGTATATGTACATATCTGTATGTATTTTGTCCCTATATGTCTGTGTATATGTACATATCTGTGTATTTTGTCCATATATTTCTGTGTATATGTCCGTATATATCTGTGTATATGCATGCCGTATATCTGTGTGCGTCTCTGTATATGTATATAGTTTGCCTGTGTATGTATTTGTATCTATATGTATGCATATGGTATTCAGTGTTTATAGAAGGAGAAAAAGAAATCATTCTACTATACCTTCTTCTACTCGCGTGCGATAGGTTTAGACTTCGAATTTACATCACCACCTTTGCTCCTTCCACGTGAAACGTGTTAGGATAGGATGTTTACCAAGTTAAAACCTTCCTCATCTCCGTATGAAATACGGTGAGGTATGCCTGTTGGTTACACCAACCTGTGAGACGCATTAGAATTTCGAGTTTACTCAGTTAAAAACATCAGGTGCGCGTGGTGTTCATACCATATTTTCTCCTTTCATGTGAGACACGTTAGCTTATTGATTCATTCGGTTAAAAAATATCAGGTGCGCCTGGTGTTCACACCATCTTTCCCCTTTCGCGGGAGACGCATTAGGTTGTTGATTCACTCGGTTAAAAAATATCTAGTGCACCTGGTGTTCACACCATCTTTCCTCTTTTCGTCTGAGATACGTTAGGTTGTTGATTCACTTGGTTAAAAAACATCTAGTGCGCCTGGAGTTCAGACCATCTTTCCTCCTTTTGCGTGAGATGTATTAGGTTGTTGATTCACTCAGTTAAAAATATCAGGTGCGCCTGGTGTTCACACCATCTTTCCTCCTTTCGTGTTAGACACGTTAGGTTATTGATTCACTCAGTTAAAAAATATCAGGTGCTCCTGGTGTTCACACCATCTTTCCTCCTTTCATTTTGTGCATCTATCGCACAATAATTTCACTTCGAGCATCTACCGCACAATTTCAATTCAATCACGCTATCTTGCGCATTGCACTATCTTGTGTGTTTCATTTCAATCGTGTTATCTTGCGCATTGCACTATTTTGTGCATTTCAACTCAATCGCACTATCTTGTGCATTTCAATTCAATCACGCTACCTTGCGTATCCTTTGTATCGCACTGACTTGTGCACTCCCTCGGTCTAGGAGACCTTAAATCCTCTAAAGGCACAATTCCTTTGGTGTTTGTCGTGCCAGAATGACTTCATGCGATCTGGTATAGCTACCTGCTTGTGTTTGCAATGAGTTCCTAGGAGACCAACTGCGATGGTGGGAACTAGAGTTCGAATGGCTGAGGCCTAGAACACAAAGGTTTGGAATTTCTAAGACTATAGTCTGGTTTGAATACCTAGGGGTGTATCCTCAGCTTGAAATATCTATGGCAACCCCATAGGTTGAGGTAGCGTGTATGCGCCTCAATTCTGGATACTGAACGATCCTAGCCTGTTACCCCATTGGAGAGAAGGGAAAGTTGTGAATATGATCAGGAAGAAAAACGGCATACGTCGTTTCTACATGCAGAAGTTACCCTTTGTCAACATTTGAGAACCTTTGAACTATGAGCTAACGGTGAGTTTGAAGAACACAAGAGGGAGATTACCATCAGAGTAGAGTGGTTCATCGCCACTTACCCCATGAGGTAAAGTGCCGCTTTGTTTGTTTACTGTAATCACATCACCTTTGTGCATCTATCGCATTTGTTCACTTTGTGCATCTATCGCACTTGTTCACTTTGTGCATCTACCGTACACTTTCACTACATTGTGCATTTGTGGTACAGTCTCATACCTTTGCTATCTCTCAGGATGCATGAACAACGAGCTTGGGCATGTTTTATCTCAGGACACGTGAAGCGTGAGCCCGAGCAATTTTTCTCATCATCTCATGATTTTTAGAGTGATTAGAGTCTCTCAAGATGTGTGAACTGTGAGTCTGGGTGTGTTTTATCTCGAGACGCGTGAAGCGTGAGCTCGAGTGATTTTTCTCCTCTTCTCACGATTTCAGAGTGATTAGAGTCTCTCAGGACGCGTAAACTGCGAGCCTAAGCATGTTTTATCTCGGGACGTGTGAAGCGTGAACCCGAGTGATTTTTCTCCTCTTCTCTCGATTTCAACGTGATTAGAGTATCTTAGGATGCATAAACCACGAGCCTGGGCGTGTTTTATCTTAGGACACGTGAAGCACGAGCCCAAGCGATTTCTTTTTATCTCAGAACGCGTGAAACACAAGCCTTAGAGGGTTTTACCTCTATCTCGATACGCATGAGCGCAACCCTGAGCGGTTTTCGTTTCTTGGTTTCTCAGGATGTGTGAAACGCAACCCTGGGTGGTGTTCTCTTTCCTCGTCCCACGTTTTGGCGTGGTTAGAATTTGTTTTACGTAGAACGTGTATTGGTTTTAAACTTGAGGCTACTCATTCATATGTTCCAGCTATTATTACGTTGCATCATCATTGCATGCTCATAAGTTTTCAAAATAACCGGCTTTGCAAAGCATATAAGTATAGCTTTCAAAGTTTTCTTTGTGCATATCATTTGCATCCTGCCCCTAAACTATGTAGGTTTGATTCCTTGCAAAGGGATACATAGGCAACCCTCGAGTTCAACCAATTATTTTCACATTTGTTTGTTTGCCCAAAGTCTTACGACCTCGTCAAATGGGTCATCTTCAAGCTTTGGCATTCACTCATGTCATGAAATGACTTTGAGTTTTGTCAAAGGGGGATTGTGGTTAAATGTAAAATTAGACTATGGGAATATTTGGCAAGTTATGTTGATGAATGAAAAGTATGGAACCATGGTGACTGAGATTAAGTAAATTGTTTGATATGTAACACAATATGACATTTTAGTAAGGGACCTATTGTATAAACCGTAGAGTCCCATGCCTTTATTGAATGACCTTGAAAGTTTGATTGGAATCACGTTCGGCTAGTGTAGTTTCAAATTGGAAATTCTGAGTCAACTTTATAGGAATGAATAGGTTGCCCTACCGATGACTTTGCATAATTGTTTGACTTATGGTTGAATTTGTGATGTATGATCTAAGCTAACCAATATTATTCCGAATGTTTTCTATCTTGTCTTGTGACTCTAAGAAAAGATAATGAAAAGTAAGACGAAACGGAAGTCAAGTTCTTGTTGAAGAAATTGAGCAAAATAGAAGTGTTAGAAAATGTAATGAAAGTTATGCAGCAATGCTATGGGAAACTGCAAGACCAGAAGGAAAAGTAAAATGCTAAGTCAAAGAAGGAATTACGGAATATGACTAAGGAGTAGAGCATTAAATTTGGAGAGGCGAGTAATTTAAGTAAGATATAAGTTCATTCCCCAAATGTTTGATTTGTTGCAAATGTTACATCGGGTGTGTTATCGAATTTTACGAGCATACTTCAAATGTGGAGAGATAGAACAGCTAACGAAGAATTATTCAAGAATAATAAAATTTTAAGGAGATTTCAAGTCAACCAGTCAGTTTAAAGATTAGTACCTAACCCAATTGTTAAGTAAATGAGTACTTTAAGCATGTGTATAGAATTTTGAGTTGTTATATCATATATGTTTTGGTTATGTGAATCTTTCCTACCTATGTTTGGCAGACTTAGGATACATTTACTTGGATTTTTGGGACTCAACCCGAGACTACTAAGATTATTAGAATATGACCAAGACTTCAATTTATTGTAAAGAAGCTTGTATCGAGTACTACTTAGAAGAGTTAATACGAAATATAAAGCAAGAAAATATTTTTTGTCGAAGTTATAAATGTATATTTCTTAAGAACCTCTTGAAACAAAGGAATTTGAATTAACTAAATTGCGAAGAATTGAGAAGGCAAAAGTTTAGTTCCAAATAATTTGATGATAGCTTTGATGCCGCTTGAAGGTTGAAATAAGATACATATACACACAAGAGAATTAGAATGAGCATGGGAATAGCGAGTTGTAAATTGTTCATACCAATGTAATGCTAGCCAACAAAGGAATCAAAGAATGTGTTTGGAAATCTTGAGATAAAAGAGATCAATAAGAATATGCTAGTGAATATAAAAAGTCGTGAATTAGAATCGACACCTTTCTAAATGTTTGAATTGATTATGGGTAAATTTAGAACTCATCTATTTAGACATTTGAAACTTAATGTGAAATTGTTGAAATAATTTGAACGAGAAAATGTCCAATAAATGCAAGAGGTACTAAGTTAGAATTGGTATTCTTATGATTGCTTGATCGGCTATTGGAGAGTTTAGAATTCATTTGCGCAAATAAATGAAACCTAACATGAAATGCTAAGATAATTAGACCGAGAACACTTCAATGTGTTAAGACTGCTATTTCGAATGCCTAAGTCATTGTGAGCAAGATATTTGTATGATTAGTTCAAGACCCATTCGTTTATGTGACTCATTTTATTATAAAAGGAGTTGATCATTGGGGTTAATATTATGTGTAAAGTGTTTCTTTGATATCCGGAGAATCTATACTATTGGAAATGTTGTACTATGATTTAATTTAATTCCTTTTTTATGGATTATTAGAATATGTGATAAGCAAGTTATTTTTTTGGCTTCTGAATATAAATGATTCTTTTGTGGAACCAATAGAGTGAATCCCCATTTGTCAATAAGGCAGATGAATTGTATGAAAATGAATATTCGGATTATTTGACTTATTGACTCTAAGTAAGATCATGAATATCATTTGTGATTAATCCTCAACTATTTGGAGACATGTGGATTATTGGAAACATAAGGATTATTAGAAGATATGTGAATACCTAAATGAAAGTATATGAGTTATGTGATTGCTGAGAGTAGTATGTTGTGATTAATATGTTTTGTGGCTTATTATTATGACGTTGACTTCAAGCCTATTATGTGTTACAGAATGACTTTTGATGAAAATATGAAGATGAATCGAGACGAATCACAATTTGAGCTATTACAAATTAGACGACAACGAGTTGAACTCCTATGATGGAATTTTAGTGGTAAGGAAGTTACTTGGGAACAAAAAATAAAAAAAAGAATGAAACAAAGTTGTATGATTTGTTTGCAATACAAGTGTCTTAAGTTTGGAGGACCAAACTTCCTAAGGAGGAGAGATTGTGATGACCCCACCACGTGTAATATTTTACATTTAATTAATCAAGGTGATTTGGATTTTAATTAATTATTAGTCTGATTTAATTGTGGAATTGATGGGCAATATTGGTGTTGATTTGTATATAATTTTATAAAAGAACTATTTTGGAATTAGAAATTAAAAGCTTAAGTGGCTCAAGAAGGTAAAATTGATGAGTTGATTTAGTTTAATTTCAAGTATCGAACCATATGAAAGTTTAATTAAATATTCGATTCAGTTTGGAAAATTGAGATTTGATTAATTAGGTCCGAATTGGAGTTAATTAAGTTAATTAAATTATGAGGATTGAAAATTGCGATTATTATGAATTAAATTTATTCATAGGGTGTCCAATTTGAATATGTAAATTATTGACGAAAATTTTGAGTCTGATTAGAAATTGAAGGCTTAAATGATTTGAAAAATCAAAATTTGATGATGAAAATAAACTTAATTTAATATTTGGAGCCTTTTGAAAGTTTGATCAAAAATCTAATTCGGACTAATAAATTTAAATATAATTAATTGGGCTCTAAAGGAAGTCAAATTAGACTAATTAAATTAAGTAGGATTTGTGATTAGTCATGATTGATTTAATTATGTGTTAATCAAGATTTATTAAGGCTAAGTGTTGCTTAATTAAATTAATTTTGATCATACATTAAATTGTAGAATAATCTAGAATTTGGGGTGTATGTGGAGAAAATCTGGGTATGCTGAGAAGGCTGTGTGTGTGTGTGTTCATTGTGTATACATAATACATTATACTCTTATTCATTCTCTAACATTCAGAGGAGAGAGAGAGAGAGAGAGAGAGAGAGAGAGAGAGAGAGAGAGAGAGAGATCAAAGAGCATGTGCTGGAGAAGGTAATTGAAGTAGACCATTGAGAGAGAGAGAAAGCCACGGATTGAAGGGAAAAGAGAAGGAACTCAAGAATTCATCAATTGTACACCAAATTGAAGATTAAAAGTAAGGATTTCAAGCTTGAATTTTGTAGAATCCTTGTATTACACTTGAATTAAAGATGAGTTTGGATTTAATTTCATATAACTTGGAAGAAATTAGAACACAAAGATGAAGAGATTAAGTTAGGTTCATGGTTATGGAAATTAATTATTTTGGGTTTGATGTTGTGATCTTGCATGAAATTAAGCCTTATTGTTACATGCATGAGTAAATTCTACAAGTTTAATACTCTAATTATACATGCATCTTGGATTTTGAAGAATTTGAACTAATTCAATCTCATATTTTGAAGAGAAAAAGGAAAAGCTTTGAAAATTAGGAATTTGTTTGATTTTGATCTTTAGCCCATGCATGTAATTTAATTTAAAGGTTTTATTCAATTTAGACACATTTTGGAATATCTATGATCATAAATTAAATTTTTGGTTAAAAATTGAGTAAAGTTGAATTTTTAAAAAATTGATTTGTGTAATTCATAGTTAAGTTTGATTTTTGTTATTAATAATGAAATTGGGTTCTATTTTTACATACATCATGAAGTTTTCAAGAATTTTGAAAGTTTAATTCATATTTTAAGAGTTGTGGGTTTGATATAAAGAAAATGAATTAAATCTAAATTTGGACAATTTGGGAATAAATTACACTTTATACTTGAGAATCAAAATTTGTTTGATTTTGATTTGAATTTCATATATGCAAATATTTCTTTTAAAGAGCTTTATAGCTCTAATTTTATGTTTTAAAACACAAAAGAAGAAAAATGTTGAAATTATTATATTCATAAAATTATTGATTTTAATCTTAATGATCAAAGAGATTTTTGTATTAGAAATTGGAAAATTAGTCAAGGGTTTATCTCTATTAATAAAATTACAAGTTTAAATTGGTTCATGCAAGAGTTTAAATTTTGAAAATATGTTTGGAAATTATTTTGTTGGTTTCGAAAGCACATAAAATTTGCTAATCGCTCGAGCGAACATTAAGGCCGACCAGTATTTTTACAGAGCTTTGCAGACCGCTCGAGCGACCAAAGGTGCGCTCGAGCAAAGACCTTATTTTCAACAATTTTTTACTAACTCTTTTAAATGCATATTTACATCCTCATGACAATCTAAATATTCTTAGGCACCAATTGGATCACATAGTCATGGAATGAGCTGGAAACACATAATGAGAGTTGAATTAAAATGAAATGAATATTGAATGGTGCTTCTATTGTATCTTTGTTGTGTGATTTGTATAAGTGGACGTCTGAGGCCTTATATCAACTTAACCCACTATGAGTAATAACTTTAGAAAGATATGTTCAAGTGGTATTTATTTTCAAAAATGTTATTGGTATACATGATTGATTGAATGGTTTATTGAGGTACTATTTGTTATTAATGAATGAAGTTCATTTTTGAAAGTAAACTCGTGGCATCCTTTAGTGAGGCCCTTGCTTGGGGGAAATTAATACCACGGCCCATTGCTAAATAGGCCCTTGCCTAGGGGAAATTAATACCATGGCCCATTGTTAAATAGGCCCTTGCCTTGGGAAAATTAATACCATGACCCATTGCTAAATAGGCCCTTACCTAGGGGAAATTAATACCATGGCCCATTAGCCTTCACCCGGGGGAAACAATACCGTGACCTATTGGATAATTGAAACACAGAGATCTCTACTATTAGACCTTAATGGACACATTAGATATGATATATTGATTAACCCATTGCGGTCCCATTGATTGACCCTTGAGGTCCCATTGTTATTTATACATTGTTACTCTATTAGATGTATCACGAAAATTGTCATCAAATGAGTATTGCTATTGAGATAACATGGATCATTGAGAATTGGATTGAAATTGGAATTGTAATGAAATTGCTATCGAACAATGGTTTTTGTCATTGCAAAGTTTTGATATGATGGCTAATCAAATTGTTTTGCTTATTGAAACGGATTGATTCGGAAATTGAAATATATGATTTGATATGGAAAATGGTTTGTTATAAAGTTTGATATAATATGGAAAATTCCTTACTTTACAAATGATTTAAGATTTGTTTTGAAATCGTAAGACAGGTTTTTGTATTATCATTGAACTTCATCCATTTAACCTCTTTATTCTATTATTACTTGCTGGGCTTTAGCTCATTATTTATATGTATATGTAGGTGAGCAAACTAAGCAGCAATGACAGAGAAAGCCTCGGAGTCTACCCATGTCAGCCTTTCGAAGAGCTTCCAGAATGGAGCAAGTTAGGCTCGAGTAGAGCCAAGAAAATCAGCCCCTTCGCTTTGTCGGAGTTTTGTATTTTGCTAAGTCTTAAATGTATATGTGTGTGAGATATATGAGATTTGAATATGTTTATAAATTATTATTGTATCATGCAGGTATAAGTTCAATGGACATTTTTATTTTTTCTTTGCTTCCGCTTTAGGCCCCGATATGATTATAAATATTTTGAAATTTTGTCTTTGAGGCCGAAGGTAATCTTGGATTACTAACTAGTTATGATGCTAGACCTATAGAGGCGGGTTTGGGTCGTGACAACTTGTGAGATCAGATTTAGAATCACGAGAGTCCGAACTATAGGGCTAGTCGTCTCCGAAAGGAGCATGAAAGTCGAGCCCACAACGCCTATTGATGGTTTTGGAACCAGTTTCACTCTTCTCTTGAGTTTGATGATAGAGAAGAACAAAAAGGACAGACATGGTGTAAAGTTGCTCTGTCTACACTGTTTTTATCCTAGAGCACAAAAACAGCTTTTTGCAAGAAAATAGGGCACAGTCGGTGTTGTTTCGACCCGGTTGGGCCTCATTAGGGGCCAACCGACCTCCAATGTTTGGTAAACAGAGCATTTTGGCAGAAACTGAGAGCAGTGGTTGAGGGTGAAAAAAGGACAAATTCCCATAAGGCAGACAGAGTGGCTTTTGCAAACCAGTTTCATCAACGCGCATGCGATCCTTGTGCATATTTTATATACATTAACTGTTGTAATCATCGTCCATATTATTGTTGTAATAATTACTATTATCGCACTTAGTAACCATATTGTATTGTTGTAATTATTATTATTGTAATTATTGTTGTAATTAGTATTATCATCATAATGTCTTTGTTGTAATAACTTAGATAGTTTGATATTTATTTATCCTTCACTCGGATTTGTAATAGTTAGCTTAATTCGGACACTTGGACACTCATTTAGACCCTCTTGCATGAGGGCAAAATATGTAATAATTGTGTATGCCTTCCAACCCTCATTTCTTTCTCCCTTTTATTTACCTGCTTATAATGGTAGCATCATATTTTTCTTAGCATTTTTCATGATTTGCATCCATTCGTCTCGCATGCATTCAGGGCTTGTGTAACAACCCCGACCCATGATTGACGTATAATCCACGATTAAACATGATTAGTAAGTGATTAAGGTGAAATTTTGCATTAATTGCATGTGTTTTGTGCTATATGAGTTTCTATCTGTTTTGCGTAGAAATATATGTTTGTATTTCTGTCTTGTTCTGCGAATTGAAGGCCTTATTAGCGTCTGATCAAGAAATTGACTTGTTTATATGTCATATGGGATTTTTAGAATTTTATGGTAGGTTTAATTAAAATTCGATTCGGAACCAAATAATTAGAATAAATTGAGTAAACTAGGCTAAATTAATTAGTGTTAATCACTCTTCATTAGTAAATACTAATTAAGCCTATATAAGGTTGAAGTTGACTCAAGAACCTTCCAAAATATACACATCTTCTTCATCTTTTCCCATTAAAAACGTGACACAGAGAGAGAGAGAGAGAGAGAGAGAGAGAGAGAGAGAACTTGAAGGGGGATAAATTCAAGCTAAAGAAGGAGAATTGAACTCAACAAAGAAAGTGCTAGAGATTTAGAGGAAATTGGAAGGAACTTGGAGAATTAAGCTTCTACACTTGAGAATTCAAGGTTTAAGGTAGGAATTCACCCTCTTGGTTATGTAATAGGGTTGTTTCATGCATGAATTCAAGAGAGTTAGATGATTAATCCAAGAATTGAGCTACAATGAAGAGTATAGATTAAATCATTGCATGCATGTGCATATCATGAAGTTTTGGAGTTGTTTAAACAAGAATCTTCACATGCATGACCTTTCTTTGGCTATGATTTCATAATTCAACATGGTTTTGTATTAAACATCTCAATAGATCATGGTTTGGTTGGTTGAAGAGCATATCATTACATGCAAGTCATATTTTCAACATTTCAAGTTTGATTTTGGGTAATTGGCAAGCTTTTTGGCCTTGATTTCATGAAATGATCTTTAATTCTCCATATTTTCCAAGTTTAGACATGTTTTCTCAAGTAGTGGGGCCTAAAGATTGAGTTTGAACGCATTGAATTCGAGTTTTATAGCTTGGAGGTGAATCTGGAAATTCCAGAATTCAACCTCTCCGCTCGAGCGACAAAACCTGCGCTCGAGTGACCACTCTGTGATCCTGCACTTCCGCTCGAGTGACAGAAGTTGCACTTAAGCGAGGACTTGAGTCTCACGCTCGAGCAAGCGTCGAGCGGAAAAATCAAACAACCAATACTTTTGAAGAGTTTATAGACCACTCGAGCAACCACTCACATTTTTGCATGTCCGCTTGAGCAAAGGAAGTTGCGCTTAAGCAAGAACCCTATTTTCAACAAGTGTTGTTAAATGTTTTCAAATGCACTTTTGCATCCTCATTGCATCCTAGACATTCCTAGGCCAAGATCAAGGCATAATAATGAGGTTAAGAGCTATCTGTTATGCTCGTGTAGGTCACACACCATACGCTTTTTGGTCTGTCTACTCTGTCTGTCTATCTCTGGAGCCATCTGAGAGTAATAACTTTGTAAAGCTATGTTACATTTAAGTAATTTCTTATATGATATGATATGACAAGAGAAATGCTCTGTTTTCTGACATGTTACGTTCTAAATCAATGAATGATTGTCCATATATTTAAAAGTATTCATGGCATCCTTAGGACAAGACCCTTGCCTAGGGGTAATAATACCGTGGTCTATGAGCACAAGGCCCTTGCCTGGGGGTAACAATATTGTGGCTCAAGTATGTTACAAGTTCCCGGTACCGGAGGTTCCTTTATGGAACTAACAAGTATGCTCTATATTGATCTGTTAGTGCTATTGGATGTACCATGTATGATCAAGCATGAACTCAGATTTCTGTTTATGATTCAAGCAAGATTAAGAATATATATGAATCTATTTCTATTTTCTGAACCTAGAATCGGACATCATTCATTTAACCCTTTACTTTGTTATTATTCACTAGGCTCCCGCTCATTATTTATATTATGTATGTAGGTGACCAGGTGCGTGACCAAGCTCAGAGTTGAGGACCTGGGAGTTGGAGTCAGCTAGCCACCATGCCTCCCGAGAAGGTTCCTGTTTTGAGAAGTCAAGTTTTGTGGATATGCTACGAACTTGTTTTGTTTGTTTTGTTGTCCGTACACTGGGCTAGTCCCTTTTGTTTATGCTTGTATGGCGTTGCAAGACTTTTGTGGCTATAACATCACTTATGAATATTTCTATAGAGTTTAAACTTATATGTTCCATGTATGTCTGCACAGTTCGATGGACTATGTATGTTTTATATATTTGCTTCCGCAGCCCCTATTACATGATAATTTGTTTAGAGGCCTTTGGTAATCCTAGGATTACTGGCCGGTTATGACTCTAAACTATAGGGGTGGGTTTGGGTCGTGACAATTCGGCTCATCATACTAACCAATATTAATTTCAAAATTCTCTACTCAAATACGTGCTTAATTGCATGCCTTGAATTGAATCATATACCATGCTAGTAGTCGAGCCTATTAAATTGCATGATTGTAGGTGTCACATTAATCATATTGCATTGGTTAGGAGCATGCATTTCTTTCTAATTATTTTGCTTTATTTGGCTTGCCTTGGAGTACTAGGTGAGCACTTATTGTTTTAGCATAACGCATTGTATGTTTGTGTTGCCATATCGAGCATAAATACCATGAGGCTAAGTGCTTAATTGATATACCTATTTGAATGCCTGTGGATGAAGGCTAATTGCTAAAATTGGAATAAATTGATTAATGTACATACTAACTCACTTTTTTAGTGATGCGTATTTAAAACAATTTTCAAACAAACATAAAATCAAAACGTTCCAAATTTTGCGAATTAGTCTATACTTGTGTGCAACACATAGTAAAGTTAGCTTAAATAACCAAAACAATAGCATATAATGTAAATAAGAATCACATCATGATTAGTAAAGGCCAATCTTTAATTGGGCGAGTGAGGTGCTCAATTCATGACCTTCCCCTCTCGTACCTAAGTTCCCAAGCCGAGACACTTTGGTGATGACGGACACGTGGCCTTTGGCACAAGTCACGGGTTTCCTAAATTTTCCAAAAATATTTAGGTGGTGACTCTAAAATCTGGCAAAATAGTCCACTTTTGGCATTTGATTCAAACATCAATTTTTCAAAAGATTTACCGGATTTGGACTCATTTGTGTTTATCTATTTCACATTGCACTTGTGAAATCAGATTCAAAACGACGAGAGACTGAATTGTAGGGCTAATCGTATTCGAAAGGAGCACGAAAAGCAAGCTATAGAGAGTTTGTTATCTTGATCGTTTGTTTATACCTCAACCTATTAGAGATGAAGTCCTTCAAGAATTCCACTACTCTCGCCATGTAGTACATCTGAGAGGCACAAAAATGTACCATGACCTTAGTCGTCAAGTTTGGTGGAGGGATATGAAGACAGATATAGCATCCTTTGTGTCTAAATGCTTAACATGTCAACAAGTCAAAGTCGACCACCAAATACCTAAGGGATTATTGCAACCTTTACCTATTGTCGAGTAGAAATGGAAGCATATCAACATGGACTTCATTATGGGCCTTCCTAGGACTCAAAAGGGGACTGATGCGATATAGGTGATTGTAGATCAACTCACCACGTCGGCCCACTTACCTGCTATGAGTGTAGGGGATTCTGTTGAATACTTAGCCGAACTTTATATCTGTGAAATTATTCAACTCCATGGGGTAAGTATAGATTCTGATAGAGATCCTTGCTTCACCGCCAAATTGTGGCAAAGTCTCTAGAGTGCTTTGGGTACTCAACTAAACTTTAGCACCGCCTACCATCCTCAAACTGATGGACAATTTGAGCACACCATTCAAATTTTAGAAGACATGTTAAGGGCTTGTGTGTTAGACTTCAAAGGGTCTTGGGAGAAACATTTACCTTTAGCTAAGTTTGCATATAATAATAACAAGCTAGCATAGAGATGGCACCTTTTGAAGCTCTTTCTGGGTGTCCTTGTAGGTCACCGATTTATTAGGCTGAGGTAGGGAATTCACCTATGCTTGGGCCCGAGTTGGTTTGTGAGACCACAGAGAATGTGGCTTTCATTCGGAAGAGATTAGTTACGACTCAAAGTCGTTAGAAAAGTTATGCCGATCAGAGGCGGAGACCATTGTCCTTTGGGGTAAGAGATCATGTTTTTCTAAAAATCTCGCCTAGAAGGGGATTGATGAGGTTTGGTCGAACTGGGAAATTATCTCCACGGTTTATCAGTCCTTTTGACATCATAGACTGGGTAGAAGAAATTGTGTATCGTCTTGCTTTATCACCACAACTCTCCAGAGTACATGATGTATTCCATGTGTTAATGCTTCGTAAGTATGAGCCCGACCCTTCCCATGTGTTAGATTTGATGGATATTGAGATTGACGAGGACACATCTTATGAAGAAAGGCCAGTTAAAGTTTTAGACACCCAGGAACAAGTATTGAAGGACAAGACCATTCCATTAGTCAAAGTGCTTTGGCATCATCACGAAGTTGAGGAAGCAACATGGGAGCGTGAGGCCCAAGTCTGCGAGAAATACCTAGATTTATTTTATAATACGTAACATTTTCATTTGAATTGTTTTCCTTTCATGTGTAGTAAAACGGATGTAATGTACTTTTTCAATTATCTCTTCCATATGTCGCTATTAAAAGTTGTCCATTTTTTCTTTGGGATTGTTAGGAAATGGTGGTTGTGGTGTCATTATCATGTTAATGATGTTACGTTGTGGGTGTTTGGGAAGTGGTTTTTATGTAGGTTTTTTTAGTTATAGGATATTATTGAAGAAAAAAAATTTTGTGTTTGGGAAGATAGTTAGATTTTTTTGTGGTTGGATGTGATGTTTGTGAGAGAAAAAGTGAAATGATTATAAGGTTTGATGTAATATTTTGTTTGGATTTGTTTTTTTTTTGGTTTTGCAAAAAATTTGTCTTTTAGTGCAAAAAATAAAAAAAAAAAACCCAAAAAAAATTGTTGCCAAACACCGCCGCTGTGAGTTAGCGTTATTTCAATGGGCAAAATTCCTTAAGGGGAAGAGTGTGACAATTCGTCCAAGGTGACCGCTCAAGTAGTGAAAATACCACTTGAGCGGAGAAGAGGTGCTCTCAATAGTTTACTTTGCAGGTCGGGGGACTACTTGGGCAATCAAATGGTTGCTTGAGCAAAGAAGAGGGGGTTCCTAGTATCTCGTTTTGCAGGCAGAGATACAAGGAGATTTTATTCACCGCTCGAACGATGAAAAGACCGCTCGAGCAGTTTGGGCGATTTCAGTAGCTTAAAAAGTCACTTTTTAGATCATTCTTTACACTTTTTTGTTCCTTCTTCACTTCTCTCTCTCTCTAGCACCGAAAACCCTAGCTCTCACTTCAAAAATCTCTCATTCTATCAAGATTTATACCTCTATTCCTTACCAAGATTGAAGGTTGGGTGAAGATAGAGCTTTTCCACCGATTGGATTTTTATTTTTTCGAAGGATTCTTCTTGGGGAAAGCTTCTTAGGTTTAATCTTTGAGGTAGGGTTATTTTTACCCTTGCATCTCTTTGATTTTAAGATGATTATGTGGTATTGTTATGACATTTGTGAATATGATGAAAGTTGGGTTGATAAATGGAAGTTTTCTTTCAAAAAAAATGAAATCTCTTTATTATTTTCTTAAAATTCTCTTTGTTTTTCTTAGATTATGGAAATTTTACATAAGGAATTGCCTTTGATTTGAAAGAGAGACAAAAGCCCTAAATCTCATGGAACCCTAATTTCTTGAAGTCCAAAGATAATGTAATTAAAAGAAATTGGTCCTTGATTCTTTAAAATTGGTGTTTGATTATTGATATTTGAGAAGTATTGAATTGAGAATTGTGAAATTGGATTGTTCTTGAGATTTGATTAGAGATTTTGGGAATTTTCATGTTATAATTGTCTTAATTGTTTGAATAGTGAAAGATTACTGTTATCCTCAAGAATGTATAAAGACTTGGAAACAATGGAAAGATTATTTTGTGTGGATGGTAAATAGGGTGTGAGTTCGGGTATGGAGTCGGTTTCGAGAAATGGTTGTGTATTGTGTCAGTACTCACGCAGGGAGTTAAGGTGCCCAATTGCCCTGTCGTGGGTTTATCGCTGGAAGAATGTGGGAAAATGTTTTTGCGTGTCCACTGGTCCTGCTATATTATAGTCTGTAAAAGTGAAAAAACAGATGATTTTGGGTGCCCATTCCCTACTGTATTAATAGTTAGCAAATGTAGAGATATTTTGGATATAAATCAATGTATATGTATGTGCTGGGATTCTCCTTAGGGATTTAATGGCACATTTACCCCCTCCCCCATGTTGAGTTGTGAAGTTGTCAAACATATGACTCCATGTATTCTTTCTTTAATTAATATTATGAGTTGAACTCAATATGTTTGGTTGTGGTAATACCATATGGATTTTCAAATAATTAAATACTTTGTTAAAAGTATTTTTACTGAGTATCTACCTCATTCTTATCTAACATTTTAAGGACCCCATGATGTGCAACCACTCTAATGAGGACAAAGTGGAATCTTTTGTTTGTTGGAGCACTCAGGCTTATGAATGCATTATGTGGAAGCTCCGAGCTTATGTGTTTTGGGACTGAGAGTCCATTTTATTGTAACAAGGCCTTACTTTGATATTTGTAAGCCATTAGGGCATCCTTTTCTTTTCTTGTATTACGTCCTCTAACTTCTTGAACTATGTTAATGATGTTGGAACAATGACACGAACATGGAAATATGTGATTTTTGAAGTATAGTTCAATTAGAAAGAGGGCTTTTGGAACCATGTTAATAATTGATAGTTGTGGTGAAAGGGTTTGGAAATACTCTTTAGATCCTGAAAGACGCCAATGATCCTCGGCTAGCCACCTGAAAAGATAAGAACACTCCGGTCGGGGGTGCCGGAATTAGCACTCCGACGGGCAAGTCAGTTCCTCTGCTCAAGAAAGCTTGTTTACTAAGTTTTTAGAAGTGATTCTTACGTACCTTTACAAATATGAAGCTCTTGTATTTATATCCATTCTCTGGGCCTCGGGGCCTGGGCCTACTTTTTCAATCATTATCTTTTCCTCTATTCGGCTCTAGGGAGGGATCCAAATACGGCCTATCTATCCTATTCGGCCCCGTATTCCTGCGGGGTATATGCCGGCTAGCGTCAAGCTTCTGAAATATACCTCCCTTATCCTCGCCTGATTATTCGGCGTCCTAGCTGAGCAGAATGGAGCCGTTCAGTCACCAGCTCACCGGGTATTCGAGATTTTGTTCCTCTATTTATTCGGCTCCCACAATTGACCCCCAAGCGTTCTGTCAATTACAGTTGGGTGAAACGCTTGGTTCTGATTTTCGAATACTCCGTACCGCAGTTTGGGAGTTGGACTTATCACGCGAGCGTTTAATTATTCCGCCTTTAATCGTCGTCTTAACTTCCCGCCTCTTCGTACACGCTTATTTATTATGACTTGAAATCTGATGTCCTTTCGAATCCGTGTTCTATGAGGCTGGTAGCTGGGTTGCTCTTCGAATCGTTCTTGCAAATCTTCCATCCGTGATACTCTCTTCATTTTTGTAAGTTTTCCTCTCCCCTGTTCTGGAGCTTTTCTTTGTTTGTTTATTCCGCCGCATGTTCTTATAGTTAGTAGGTTATGGTGAAACACTTGAAAGACCTCCTTTCGTCAGATCGAATTGCTGGTTTTAGACGCCATTTCTCAATTCCTGACGATGTCCACTTGTCGTTTGTGGCGGATGGCACTCTTGACATGGAGAGGGAGGATGAAACCACGATTGTCTTTCCCCTTTTGTCAATCGCGGAGGGTGGAGTCCGCTTTCCCCTTCATCCGTTTCTGAGAGTTGTTCTTCGCCATTGGGATTTGATCCCTTCCCAGCCCAATGTGAATTTCTTTAGAATTATAATGGGGGTCGAGTAATCAACCGCTGCCTCGAATTAATCTTGGCATTCGCCATCCAACCTTTATTACGCTTTGGCCAAATCCTGGTAAGACGCGGCGTTACTTCCTCAGAGCTAAGGATACAGATCATCAGTTGATCACTATGCTTTCCAGCTTTGGAAAACGAGTCGATGATGTCATGGTCGTTGTCCGCGGCAACTGGGAGTTTGGCGAAGGGGAGGATCGTGTCGATCCTATTCCTAGACGTAGGGGCGAACCAGGTCGCCGAATGTCCGCTTGCTCATATTGTGTGTTCATATTTGCCATACCCTGTTTTCTTTGAGTCTTACGGCTTGTTTTGTGCAGGGAACGATTTAAAAAGAATCCAAGCCTCAACTGACGACGCCGTTCTCTCGGACATTAGGATTGCTCTAAGTTATTTCGGCCGTCGCAGTCTTCATAAGCAGGGAAGAGCGGCTCACATTCTACTTTGCTACGAGCCTACATATACAACCTTTTCGGCAGCGGAGAACATACCGATTTCGAAGGGGGAGGAGTTTCTCGTTGCTCGTATTTTATCCGACTTCAGAAACTTGAGACAGGTAGGTTTTCAAGGGTCCGATTCGGAGAGTACCGAAGTATCCGATACTGCCGAATCGGATCAGTCCGAGGCCGAATCTGAGGAGGTATTGGACTCTGCCGATCCTCCTACTTCGGGGCGGGGGAACCTTCCTGTTGACGACGTTCCTCAACGTTCAAACAGTCTTCCCATCTCAGGCTCCACTAACATGGCTGGGTTAAGCCTGACAAAACTTGCTAAGAAGGCGAATGCGGAGAGGCTAGCCGCACAGCGAAGAGCGGAGGGCCTTTCGACCGAACCACCCACCACTGAATCTCAACATCCCCTGCCAGTTACCAAATCGAGATCCTTGGGAATTGTTGACGAGGCGGCGACAAATAAGAATGCCGAATCCGCGTTGGTTGGGGAAGCCGTTCATGATGTTAAGGGAAAGGCAGAGAAACGCGTTAGGGATCGTGTGGTCGATTCAGAAGATCACGGTGGCAAACGACCTCAAATGGAGGCATCGAGTGAGGTTGTGCCCTTTGTGATTCGACCGATGGTAGGAAACATGCCGATTTCTTCGGACACCTCGGAGCTTAAAGACCCGGAGGTCGCGTTCGGCGTGGCAACGTCTTTGTCGTTGCCGTCTGATGTGGAGGCTTTCCAGTTGGAGCCTGATTTGAGTGCGACAATGTTAGCCGCGCAGTCGGCCCTTTTGGTACGTATTCTGATTTTTCCTTCACTTCGTCCAAACATTGTTCGCGTTACGTTTTTTGAATTTTGCTTTTGCAGGCCGTTGATTAATAAATCTGCCCTTGCCGTCTCTGATCGTAAAATATTTTGATTTGTAAAATATTTCTAGTTCAAACGCGTCGATTCATTTTATTGGAATATTTAGATTTTGATTAGAATATTTTGTACGGCATGGTATAAACGTTCCGAATCCGGAGACGTATTCGGCCCTAAGGCGTCATGCGCCAAAGGGGGCTCCGAATCCGGAGACTTGTTTGGGCCAATCGTGACATCCACGAAGGGCGCTCCGAATCCGGAGACTTATTCGGCCCTAAGGTGTCATGCACCAAAGGGGGCTCCGAATCCGGAGACTTGTTTTGGCCAATCGTGACATCCACGAAGGGCGCTCCGAATCCGGAGACTTATTCGGCCCTAAGGTGTCATGCACCAAAGGGGGCTCCGAATCCGGAGACTTGTTTTGGCCAATCGTGACATCCACGAAGGGCTCTCCGAATCCGAAGACTTATTCGGCCCTAAGGTGTCATGCACCAAAGGGGGCTCCGAATCTGGAGACTTGTTTGGCCAATCGTGACATCCACGAAGGGCGCTCCGAATCCGGAGACTTATTCGGCCCTAAGGTGTCATACACCAAAGGGGGCTCCGAATCCGGAGACTTGTTTTGGCCAATCGTGACATCCACGAAGGGCGCTCCGAATCCGGAGACTTATTCGGCCCTAAGGTGTCATGCACCCAAGGGGGCTCCGAATCCGGAGATTTGTTTTGGCCAATCGTGACATCCACGAAGGGCGCTCCGAATCCGGAGACTTATTCGGCCCTAAGGTGTCATGCACCAAAGGGGGCTCCGAATCCGGAGACTTGTTTTGGCCAATCGTGACATCCACGAAGGGCGCTCCGAATCCGGAGACTTATTCGGCCCTAAGGTGTTGAGCTCAAACATGTAAAAACACGAAACCTTGCATTACAACGACGTATGTACAAGTATCAAGCCCACAGGTCGGGTCATTGATAAAATTTACGTAGATGTGTTGAATTCCACGGCCGTGGCAGGCTTCTTCCCGACATGTCCGAGAGCCGATATGCCCCTGTGCCTGCAACGGAATCTATCTGATAGGGGCCGTCCCAGTTCGGACCAAGCTTCCCATCAGCTGGCCTCCGGTCGGCTGGTAGTACCTTCTTTAGAACCAATTCTCCGGGATTATAGCGGCATAACTGAACTCGCCGATTGTATGACTTAGCGAGCTGCTGCTGATAACGTGCCATGGATGCTAAAGCGCGGTCTCTTCGTTCTTCAATCAGAACCAAGTCCAGGGCGAGCATCATGTCGTTTCGGCCTGTGTCAAAGGCTTGCGATCGCAGAGTTGGTAAGCCGATCTCTGGTGGTAAGATTGCCTGGGTTCCGAAGCATAGGGCAAACGGTGTTTCTCCGGTAGATCGTCTCGGCGTTGAACGATGGGCCCATAGTACGCTCGGCAACTCTTCAACCCATCTGGCTTTGGCACTTTCTAGCCTCTTTTTGATGCCGTCCAAGATGGATTTGTTCGAAGCTTCCGCTTGACCGTTACTTTGGGGGTAGGCTGGCGTAGAGAAGTAAGGCTCAATACCATACTTGCTGCACAATTCTCGGTATACGCCACAATCGAACTGAGTACCATTATCCGAGATCAATGCTCTTGGGATGCCGAACCGCGTAATGATGTTCCTCCACACAAAGCGCTTAATGTCGGAATCTCGTATATGGGTTAAAGCCTCCGCTTCGACCCACTTTGTGAAGTAATCTGTTGCTACGATTAGAAATCGCTTGTTCCCTGGGGCCCTTGGCAATGGCCCTACGATATCAAGTCCCCACTGAGCAAACGACCATGGGCTTGTGATGGAATTCAAAGTTTCTGCCGGCTGATGGGTTAGTGGGGAGAACTTTTGGCATTGTTCGCATTTCTTGACATAATTTTGTGCGTCGGCCCTCATCGTCGGCCAGTAGTATCCCTGTGTTATCGCCCAATGGGCCAGGGAGCGTCCCCCCGAGTGGGCACCATAGCTGCCCTCGTGTATCTCAGTGAGCAGTTCCTCCACTTTGCCCGGGTGCACGCATTCCAAGTATGGACCAGAGAGGGACTTTTTATAAAGCCCTCCTTGTGGATCTAAGTAGTACCGTAGGGCCTTGTTTCGTAGCTTGTGTGCTTCTTTTTTGTCCTCTGGGAGTTGCTCAGAAGAAAGGAATGCAGCAATGGGATCCTTCCAACTTGGAGCCGATTCTATAATGTTGATGTGGGTTTCTTCCGGAGGGCCGATACTTGGTTCTGGGACGAAACCTACTTCGATGGTACGCTTGAGCTCGGAGTTGATGGCAGAGGCTAAGCAAGCCAGGGTATCCGCGTGTGTATTTTGATCGCGTGTTATTTGGTTTAGTTCATGATGGTCGAATTTCGTCAGCAAAGAGTTAGCCGTTTTCATATAGGCCGCCATACACTCTTCCCGTGCGGCGTACTCCCCCTTCAACTGGTTGATTACCAATTTTGAGTCACAAAACAGACCGAAAGCGGTGTGCGTTTGCAATCGGCTAAAGGGCTTCATATTAAACCGTTATTTGATGCTTCGAAGCCGAGCTTGACGGCCTGCTTAATTACTGCGCCGTCTGGAGACATGATTACGACGCTGGGGCCGCTGCCCCGTTGGTTAGACGATCCATCACAGTATAATTGCCAAATGTCCCCGACATATATTCTCCAATCTAGCTTTGGCCGAACTGCAGCCTTTAGCTGGATGTCATCAGGCTTGAGGTCGGCAAGCCTTCCTGTGAATTTGGCAACAAAGTCGGCAAGCACCTGCCCCTTGACTGCAGTTTTGGGTAAGAACTGGATGTCGTATTGGCCGAGTTCGAGAGCCCACTTCGAAACACGTCCTGATGCTTCGCATTAGTAATCTTGATCGGAGGGGATAGTCTGTGAGCACCCTAATGCTGTGTCCTTGGAAGTAATGCATCAGTTTTCTTGCTGCCATGACCAACGCTAGGACGAGTTTTTCCAGCAGTAGGTAGCGTGTTTCGGCGTCCACCATTGCCTTGCTCACATAATACACTGGCTGTTGCTGCCCTTCCTCCTCTTTTAATAATACGGCGCTGACGGCCCTGTTGGAGACTGCCAGATATAGAATGAGGGGGTCACCAATGACAGGTGTTTTTAGAAGAGGTACTGTCCGGAGGTAGCTCTTGAGCCCGTTAAAAACTGCTTTGCATTCGGCGGACCATTCAAAAGCTCTGCCCTGCCGTAGTGTCTGAAAGAATTGTTCCGCTGATCCAGAGATCGGTTGATGAACCTGTTGAGTGCCGCAGCCATTCCCATCAACTTTTGGACCTCTTTCACTGAACGGGGGGAACTCAGTTCCAAAATTGCTGTGACTTGTCTCGGGTTGGCTTCGATTCCTCGGTGGTTGACGATGTAACCCAGGAATTTACCGGAGCCGATCCCAAAGGCACATTTGGAAGCGTTTAGCTTCATTCTGTATTTGCGTAGGGTGTTGAATGTCTTTTCCAGATCGGCTATATGGTTTTGTTCTTCTTTGGATTTGACCACCATGTCATCGATGTATACTTCCATAGTGTGTCCCAGCTGTTCTTTGAACATCGTGGTGACCGATCTTGGTAAGTTGCCTGCATTCTTGGTCCAAAAGGCATAACCCAAGATGAGGGGTTCCTCTTGGAGTGAGGAATGCGCTTTGTCTGATCATCCGGATTCATGGCGATCTGATGGTAGCCTCTGTAGGCATCGAGGAAACTCATGCGCCGGTGGCGCGCCGTCGCATCAACGAGTTGGTGAATTCTAGGTAAGGGGAAGCAGTCTTTGGGGCAAGCTTTGTTCAGATCTGTGAAATCGACGCACACTCGCCAAGTTCCGTTCTTCTTTTTCACCACCACTGTGTTGGAGAGCCATGTGGGGTAGGTGACTTCTCTAATTGCCCCGGCGTCAAGCAATTTGTCAACTTCTTCGACAACGGCGGCGGTGTGTTCTGCGGAGGATCGCCGGCCTTTCTGAATGATCGGCCTGCACCAGGGGTCGACATTGAGGTGGTGCTGAGAGACTGACGGGTCTACTCCCGGCATCTCGTATGGAGTCCACGCGAAGACGTCGAGGTTGCCGAGTAAGAAAGTGATCAGCTGCTGTCTGTTGACCTGGCTCAGAGAGGCGTCGATCATAAAAAACTTATCCGGGCTTCCATCAATGTCAACCCGGTCTAACTCTTCCGTGGCCTTTTCGTTTGGTTGACGCCCGACGTCATCTAGGATCTCTCGATTGGGCACTTCAATGGAGTTTACTTGCAGTTCCTTCGGCGACTTGGCGGCGAGAAGGTAACATGCCTGCGCTGACTGCTGAGAGCCACGGATCTGCTCAACGCCGTGTTCCGTTGGGAATTGCAGCAGCTGGTGGTAGGTGCTTGGGACGGCCTGCAGGGTATGCAACCATGATCGCCCCATGATGAGATTGTAGGGCGACGGTAGCCTGACGACCAAGAATTCCACGTCCACCATTCTGGAGCCAGCTCGAACGGGTAGACTGATCTTTCCCAAAGGGTACTCCAGGTTGGCATTGAAGCCGAATAGTGGATATGGAGCTGGAGTCAGATCCGAATCGTTGAACCTGAGTTTGATGAAGGTTTTATAGTACGTAACCTCTGAATTGCTTCCCTGGTCAATAAGGACGCGTTCAACGGTGAACCTGTTTACGCGCAGCGCAACAACTAGAGGATCTACGTGAGGGAGTGTTATGCCGCCCAAATCAGAGTCGTCGAAGGTGATGCTTGGTGCCTCTCGGGGCCGGGGTCGCTTTGTTGGTGTAAGCTGATGTCGGGCTTGAAGTGACCGGATTGCATGTCTGATCGGGGCTATCGGTAGGTCAGATATCATATGTACGGTGTCAAGGACGCCTCTTAGGCGATGTCGTCCTGGTTACCTCACCAAGGGAATCGGTTAAGGCACGGCGTCCGTCGCAAGACGATCATTGGCCTCGAGGTCGTTGAGGACCTGACCGTGGGAATCGCTCAGGAACCTTGAGCCCCGCCTGCTTGGACTTTGCTTTTTCTAGGGCCAGATCACGGCGAAGGCGTTCGTTCTCAGCGATGACGTCGTCCGATCTCTGTTTGGTCTGTCTGGCTTGTTCTATGGTCACCTGCATCGTCTCCGTCGTTGAAATCGTTGGTGGGCTAGAGTTCGAGGCGCGTCGCCTCGCGACGGTTTCCTTTCCGAGCGAATTTCCCGGAGTTAGGTCGCCTCTCTGTGCGATCTCGTCAGTGGCTATCGGAGGATCTTTAGTCACGTCGTTCATGGATATATTTGAGTATTCCCACAGATGGCGCCAATTGTGGTGAAAGGGTTTGGAAATACTCTTTAGATCCTGAAGGACGCCAATGATCCTCAGCTAGTCACCTGAAAAGATAAGAACACTCCGGTCGGGGGTGCTGGAATTAGCACTTCGACGGGCAAGTCAGTTCCTCTGCTCAAGAAAGCTTGTTTACTAAGTTTTTAGAAGTGATTCTTACGTACCTTTACAAATCTGAAGCTCTTGTATTTATATCCATTCTCTGGGCCTCGGGGCCAGGGCCTACTTTTTCAATCATTATCTTTTCCTCTATTCAGCTCTAGGGAGGGATCCAAATACGGCCTATCTATCCTATTCGGCCCCGTATTCCTGTGGGGTATATGCCGGCTAGCGTCAAGCTTCTGAAATATACCTCCCTTATCCTCGCCTGATTATTCGGCGTCCTAGCTGAGCAGAATGGAGCCGTTCAGTCACCGGCTCACCGGGAATTCGAGATTTTGTTCCTCTATTTATTCGGCTCCCACAATAGTGCATGTGTAACGCCCTCAAAATAATAACATTAAACCCATCAATAGAGACACATATTGATATACAAAAGACCACATTTTTCATTCATCAGAATATTTGATTACAAAAGGTATTACATGTTAACAACAAAAGCAAATGCCCTACGGGCTTACAGCTTTCCAAGTTAACACTTGGTTACAAAAGAAAGAGAGAGCACAAGCTCAATTACACATTAAGCCCTTGGCTTGAATCTACATGTAATACATCAAAAGGAAATATACAACTAAAGTCTGTCCGCCTCTAGCCTCCCAAGCTATGTCCTTGGAGGTGGCATGCTACCTATACCTGAAAATAATGTTCCCATATAGGGTGAGCCACAACCCAGTAGAAATACACTAAACCAACTATGAACAATGACTAAAAGATTAACAGTTGTTAGATGGCCAACACTGATGCATTCACTTACATCACCTTACAGTTTCATGACATACAAGTTCATGTTACATTACACTTTCCATTTTACTCCAATTCTTAATTTACAACCATGGCCCAGAACCTGGCCGCAGCTACATGAGACAGTAACTCATGTTAAACATTTTTCATTTCACGTTGGATAAGCACACTAGCTATATCAACACATCCACTGATGAGTACAAGAACTATATCACACTTCCAGAGATAAGCATATGAGCCGTATCTACACTTCTCTAGACAAGCATATGAGCTGTGTCTACACTTCTCTAAGATAAGCATATGAGCTCTATCTTCATTTCTCTAGACAAGCATATGAGCTGTATCTATGGAATCCATCCCCTATCTCCTCCCAACACTATCTGATTTAGAGGTCCATCCCCCATCTTCCCCTAAACCGTAGAGTACATCCCCTATCTCCTCCTCTACACATAATGCATATAAACACAAAGGTTCTATATACAATCAATCAATACATAAATTTAATGTATTCTATCAACCGTCACATTTAATGACACATTTCATTGATTGGTTTTCATTTGCCTAATCATCATGCATTGTCTACAACAATCAAGACTATCCTCCATCGATAGCCCAAAGCAGTTATTTCTATACAGAAAATAAATGCAGCAAATGGATATATAATCAACATTCCAACTAGGTGAGTGATAAATAATCCAACTATACCCTTTAGTCCCCTACATTCCCAATCTCAACATTTCCAAATCAATTCCTCATTTCTCACAATTAATTGTACAAATTAATTAATCAATGTAATTAGGGCAATTTCCTTAATTAACATTACAACCCTTAGGTTCCATTTTCATCTATGTTTCAACATTTATTCCATTTCTCTATGCCAAACATGCATCTAGGTTCATTATAAACAAAACCCCAACTTTTGTAAAAATTACACAAAAGCCCCAAACTTTCACAAAATTACCAAACCAACCCCAACATCTCAAAATACTAAAATTTAAAAACAAAACTCATAGAGAGGAATAGGTTATCCCTACCTCAAATCCGGAGCCCAAAGCGAGAAGATGACAAAACTCAACGTGCTCCGAAACTCGAAATTTTCGGATCAAAGTAAAGCTCCCAACGATCAAGCCAACTCTTGTGAAGACCAAAGGTGAGAAAAACAACCTAGCTAGATCAATACATAGAGAGAAGTTAGAGCTCTAGAGTGAGAAGCTCAACAATGGGGTTTTTGGAAAAGTAAGAGAGAGAAGAAAAGTGAAAAAGTGATTTTAAAATGTCAAAACACGGAGCTTTAACCCAGTCGCCCCGCTCGAGCGGCCAAACCCACGCTCGAGCGTCACTCACAGATCCCTGCTCGAGCGTCATACACAAACTCACACTCGAGCGTCAAATCTCCCACTCGAGCGTCCAACACTGCAGAAGAAATACTGGGAGAGTGATTTTCCCGCTCGAGCGGAGAAGCAACAACAAAGGCCCCGCTCGAGCGCCAAAAGCTCCACTCGAGCGGACAAGCCAAAATCTGGGCAACTAGTTTTGGTTTCTAAGTTTAACCAATCTGTTTCAAACCTGCCCAACACAACCCAAGACTCAAATACAAAGAGTGAATGATGAAAACAAGATTTAAACCACTGGTAACATCTACGGAACTACTGTACAACAAGGGGTAAAACCTGGGATTGCTATAACCTCCCCCCCTTAAAGAATTTCCTCCCCGAAATTAAATATAAGTTTTCAAAAACATGTGTTCTCCATTCCCAACAATATAACAACATAATATTTAACAATCCGACTCATTATCGGTCAACCTCGTCTCTTTTCAAGAGGCAATTCACATCATATAACAACCTGCATTATCAACATGCATTGCTTTGAATTTTACCAATTTCAACTCATTTTCCACAATTCCATAACACATGCAACATTAATATCATGCTTGCATTTCCACAACAAACTTAACATACACAATGTTAACATAGCTTCGAATTACCAAAACATTTACAATGTTTTACAACTTAAGACACATATAATGTTCTTAAAGTTCAATATTATTACAATATTTCATTACATGATTACACATCAACAAACATGTCCCGATACTTTTCACGGACTTCCAACTCACGTTCCCAAGTGGCTTCCTCCACTCCGTGATACTTCCACAAAACCTTTACCAAGGGAATGGTCTTGCCATGTAGGACTTGATCTCGTCTATCCAAGACCCGAACCGGTCTCTCCTCATACGAGGCATCCTCATCCACCTCTAAATCGGTCCAATCCAACACATGGGACAGATCTGGCTCGTACTTCCGAAGCATACTCACATGAAACACGTCATGAACTCCGGACAACTACGGTGGCAAAGCCAAACGATAAGCAATTTCCCTAATCCTCTCAAGGATCTCAAAGGGGCCGATAAACCGAGGGGATAACTTCCCACTCTTCTCGAACCTCATCAAACCTCGCCTAGGTGATATTTTCAAGAAAATATGATCACCTACCTCAAACATCAAAGGTCGCCTCCTACGGTCGGCATAACTCTTTTGGCGACTCTGGGCTGTAACAAGCCTCCTACGGATGAGCTCAACTTTCTCCGTCGTCTCTCTAACCAACTCCGGGCCCAACAAAGGTGCATCACCCACCTCGGCCCAACAAACTGGAGACCTACACGGTCGGCCATACAAGGCCTCAAACGGTGCCATACCGATACTAGACTAAAAGCTGTTGATGTAGGCAAACTCCACCAATGGCAAGTGCCTCTCCCATGTCCTACTAAAGTCAAGGACACAACTCCGAAGCATATCCTCGAGGATCTGAATAGTATGCTCGGACTGCCCGTCAGTCTGTGAATGATAAGCCGTACTAAAAGTCAACTTAGGCCCCGTTTGGGGAGTGGCTAAATTAGCCAATTAGCCAAAAAGTTACATTTTTAGCCAAAAAGCCAACAACCCATACCAAAAAGTCAAAGATTCTCTTTTCTCTCTACTTTTTGCATAGCTTTTTGTAATTAGCCAAAAAGTAATCCCAAACATACAAGTTTTTTTTACTTACCTTTTTAGCCAATTAGCCAAAAAGTTACTAAATTAGCTTGTTCCCAAACGAGGCCTTAGTGCCCAAGGCACTCTGCAAACTCTGCCACAACCTAGCAGTAAAACGAGGATCTTTATCTGAGACGATCGTCACTGGGACCCCGTGCAACCTCACTATGTCCCGAATATACAAATCGGCAAGATGATCTACCGAATCTCTCATGCGCATAGGGATAAAGTGCGCCGACTTAGTCAACCGGTCTACAACCACCCAAATAGCATCACTACCCCGCTGAGTCCTCGGAAGACCTACAACGAAGTCCATCGTGACATGTTCCCACTTCCACTCGGCAATAGGCAAGGGTTGCAACAAACCCACTGGCCTCTGACGTTTGGCCTTCACTTGCTGACAAGTAAGGCACTTAGACACGAAAACTGCCACATCTCTCTTCATTCCTCGCCACCAGAACTGGCGACTCAAATCCCGATACATCTTAGTGCCTCCCGGATGCACCGCAAGGCGTGAATGGTGAAACTCTCGAAGTACCTCCTCTCGACAAGACTCCGACACAAACAAACGGTCTCGGTATCTCACACTCAGGTTGGGATACACCGTCAAACCCTTCTCAACCTTCCCACTGGAGATCTTCTCTCTGAGGGAATCCACCTCAAGGTCACCTCTCTGTGCCTCTAACACTCTAGTCACAAGAGTAGGCTGCGCAACAACTGAAAACAAGGCCGCAGCCTCAACAGACTCGCCCAGAAGCAAATCAAACTCGCCAAGTGCCCCCAACATCTCCCATTCCCGGATGACTATACAAGCTACATCACCTATGGATTTCATGCTAAGGGCATCGGCCACAACAATGGCCTTCCCTGGATGATAGTGCAACTTAAAGTCGTAATCCTCAATAAACTCCATCCACCTTCTCTATCTCAAATTCAGGTCTTTCTGTGTAAACAGATACTTCAAACTCTTGTGGTCCGAGAACACCTCGAACTTCTCACCATATAGGTAGTGCCTCCAGATTTTCAAGGCAAAGATCACTGCTGCTAGCTCTAGGTCATGTGTAGGGTAGTTCTTCTCGTGTATTTTCAACTGACGTGAACCATAAGCTACCACTTTTCCCTCTTGCATTAACATACAACCCAAACCCTCTCGTGAGGCATCACAATAAATCGCATAACCCAGCCTTCTCTCCGGAATAATCAAAACCAGAGCGGTGGTCAATCTAACTTTTAGCTCTTGGAACGACTCTTCGCAAGTCTCACTCCACGCGAATTTGACTCCCTTCCGAGTCAACCTAGTCAACGGCGAAGCTAGCCTGGAGAAATCCTTCACAAACCGGCAGTAATACCCAGCTAATCCCAGAAAACTGCGGATCTCAAACACACTCTTCGGCTGTGCCCAATCTTGCACTGCCTCTATCTTCGATGTATCAACAGACACCCGTTCCCCAGAAACTACATGGCCTAAGAACTTTACTTCTCCTAGCCAGAATTCACACTTTCCAAACTTGGCATACAGCCTATGGGCTCTAAGCAACTCAAGCACTACTCTCAAGTGTTCCTCATGTTCCTCCTCAGAAGGCGAATAAATAAGAATGTCGTCTACAAAAACGACTACAAAATGATCTAAAAATTCCCGGAAGATCCGGTTCATCAAGTCCATAAAGACAACCGGTGCATTGGTGAGCCCAAATGGCATCACCAGAAACTCATAATGGCCATACCGCGTACGGAATGTCGTCTTCCGAATATCCTCCTCCCTGACCCTCAATTGGTGGTAACCCGATCTCAAATCTATCTTAGAGAAACAACGGGAACCCTTCAACTGGTCAAACAGGTCATCTATACGGGGCATAGGGTACTTATTCTTAACCGTAGCCCAATTCAACTTTCGGTAGTCGATACACAATCTCAAGGCGCCATCTTTCTTTTTAGCAAAGAGGGCCGGTGCTCCCCACGGCAAAACACTAGGGCTAACAAAGCCCTTATCTAGCAACTCCTGGAGCTGAATCTTCAACTCACTCAACTCGGCTGGGGCAAAACGGTAAGGTGCCATAGAAATCGGCGCCGTGCCGGGCACTAAGTCAATGGAGAACTCTATCTCACGGTGAGGTGGCAAACCAACGAGATCCTCGGGAAAGACATCCGAATACTCACAAACCACCCTCGGCAACACAATCTGGGTCTCATCACACTCACCACTCATAAAGCTAGCAAGTAGACCACTAAGCTCATTCCGCCCTCGTGGATCATACCCCGGTGGCAAAACACTACCAACCCGGTCCCCCAAGAAATGGAAACACTCCCCACTCACGGTACAACAAGTGACCCTCTGGCGGTAGCAATCAATAACTACCGGTATGACGAGAGCCAGTCCATACCCAAAATAACATCAAAACCCTTCATGGGCATAGCAACAAAGGGAAAAGGAAGCCTATGGTCGGCGACCTCTATATCAAAACCTCTACATCCGTGTTTCAAAATCAATTCACCCCCGATAGGCGACACCATACATATAGGAGATGCTAATAGTGCTAACTCCAACTCCAATACAGATGCAAATGCAGCAGACACAAAAGAATGAGATGCACCCGTATCAATCAAAACACTAGCAACCGAGTTGCAAAATAGAAAGGTACCTCTCACAACAGATAGAACCGGTACCAGGTCCTACGCAGTAACAGCATACACGCGCCCTGTAGGCCCCTGATCCACCTGCTTACCTCTAGGAGCAAAAGATTGTTGCACTGACTGGGATGACGAAGCTCCCAGATTGGCCCTCGAGGCCTGCACAGACTGAATTGGCTGATAACTCTACGTCTGCCTAGAACCAGACGCTCCCGAAGTGGCACTCAACTGTGGGCAAAACCTCTTCAGGTGCCCAGGCTGTCCACACTGATAACAAGACAAAGGCCGCCCGCCTCGACTGCCCCGAGGTCTAGCTGAAGAAGAAGTAGCTCGCTGACCCCCTCCCTTCTACGGGTAAACCGAAGACTTGTGATCCAACTGGCCACATGTAAAACAAGTCAAGCCTCCCTGATTACCTCTCCCGGAGCCTGCACTCAGCACTGGAAAGGTCGATCTGGCCAAACCACCCTGAGACTGTTGAGGGTTAAAACCCCTCTGTCTCCTGCCATCGCTCTGGCCATCTTGGCCCCTCTTGGAGCCTCTATGCTTCTCATCATCCTCCTCCTGCATCATAAGCTCCATATGAGCTGCAGCATCCACCAAACGTCTATACTCTCGGATAAAAGATCCTCCAACCCTCAGCTTGAGTCCACGCCTCAACTTCCGCTCAAACTCAAAGCAACGGTGTTCCTCAGACGCCACGAGTTCAGGTGCAAACTTGGACAGACTGGTAAAAGTAGCCTCAAACTCGGCCACTGACAAACCCTGCTGTTTAAGCTGGCAAAACTGCTCCCTCAGCTTCTCCCTAGCAGCTAAAGATAAGAACTTCTCCTGGAAGGCATTCACAAAGACCTCCCATGCACCCCCAACACGGCCCTTCTCGTACTTCCACCATTGACCCACATCTCCCTTCAGTTGGAAGGATGCCAAGGTCACTTTTAGAGCCCCATCCTCGATGCCAAGCATCTCGAATGTCTTCTCCATCTGTTCCAACCACTCATCAGCCTTAAGTGGCTCTTTTGGATCTCTAACAAATTCGTCCGGGTTAGACCGGAAAAATTTCCTCTTCAAGAAAGAAGGCCCTGCCTCTGCAACCTGATGCTCAGCTCTGAGAATACCCAAAGCTCCCGCTATCTCTCGGGCCAAGGCACTCGTAGCTTGCTGACCCACTGACTCGGCCATATTGGCCTGACCGACTCCCTCCTGCATTGCCGGAACGTCATCCGGTAGAGGCACCTCCTGCCTTCTAGGCCTACCACGCCTACCACCTCGTCCTGACATCCTATTAAAGGTAACAAAGACGTTAGCACATTCATAAGTGTGCTGAAACTAAACACCCACGTCTTAATGCATGGACAACTGTAATTCACTCCACGTAAGCACATAAACACATAAGCACCTACGGATTTCATTCCCGGATAATGACCGTCCCAAGGCGTTACTAGAGTTCCGGTTAGAAACAGCATTGATCAAGTGCTTTTCCAACAAGACTCACAGAAACCCAAGGATCCAATAACTATCTTAGAAATCAAATCCCATACCCAAATAGTCACATAAGCATGTTATCAATTAAACACATAACACTACGTCTAAGTCTCTAACCAAGCGAGACAAACCCATTGTGATATTAATCACTTCCCACGTACTCAAAGTATTCGAACCCGGTACGATCTGATACCAAGTTGTAACGCCCTCAAAATAATAACATTAAACCCACCAATAGAGACATATATTGATATACAAAAGACCACATTTTTCATTCATCAGAATATTTGATTACAAAAGGTATTACATGTTAACAACAAAAGCAAATGCCCTACAGGCTTACAGCTTTCCAAGTTAACACTTGGTTACAAAAGAAAAAGAGAGCACAAGCTCAATTACACATTAAGCCCTTGGCTTGAATCTACATGTAATACATCAAAAGGAAATATACAACTAAAGTCTGTCCGCCTCTAGCCTCCCAAGCTATGTCCTTGGAGGTGGCATGCTACCTGTACCTGAAAATAATGTTCCCATATAGGGTGAGCCACAGCCTAGTAGAAATACACTAAACCAACTATGAACAATGACTAAAAGATTAGCAGTTGATAGATGGCCAACACTGATGCATTCACTTAGATCACCTTACAGTTTCACTACATACAAGTTCATGTTACATTACACTTTCCATTTTACTCCAATTCTCAATTTACAACCATGGCTCAGAACCTGGCCACAACTACATGAGATAGTAACTCATGTCAAACATTTTTCATTTCACGTTGGATAAGCACACTAGCTATATCAACACATCCACTGCTGAGTACAAGAACTATATCACACTTCCAGAGATAAGCATATGAGCCGTATCTACACTTCTCTAGACAAGCATATGAGCTGTGTCTACACTTCTCTAAGATAAGCATATGAGCTCTATCTTCATTTCTCTAGACAAGCATATAAGCTGTATCTATGGAGTCCATCCCCTATCTTCCCCCAACACTATTCGGTTTAGAGGTCCATCCCCCATCTTCCCATAAAACGTGGAGTACATCCCCTATCTCCTCCTCTACACATAATGCATATAAACACAAAGGTTCTATATACAATCAATCAATACATAAATTTGATGTATTCTATCAACCGTCACATTTAATGACACATTTCATTGATTGGTTTTTGTTTGCCTAATCATCATGCATTGTCTACAACAATCAAGACTATCATCCACCGATAGCCCAAAGTAGTTATTTCTATACAGAATATAAATGCAGCAAATGGATATATAATCAACATTCCAACTAGGTGAGTGATAAATAATCCGACTATACCCTTTAGTCCCCTACATTCCCGATCTCAACATTTCCAAATCAATTCCTCATTTCTCACAATTAATTGTACAAATTAATTAATCAATGTAATTAGGGCAATTTCCTTAATTAACATTACAACCCATAGGTTCCATTTTCATCTATGTTTCAACATTTATTCCATTTCTCTATGCCAAACATGCATCTAGGTTCATTATAAACAAAACCCCAACTTTTGTAAAAATTACACAAAAGCCCCAAACTTTCACAAAATTACCAAACCAACCCCAACATCTCAAAATACTAAAATTTAAAGACAAAACTCATAGAGAGGAATAGGTTATCCCTACCTCAACTCCGGAGCCCAAAGCGAGAAGATGACAAAACTCAATGTGCTCCGAAACGCGAAATTTTCGGATCAAAGTAAAGCTCCCAACGATCAACCCAACTCTTGTGAAGACCAAAGATGAGAAAAACACCCTAGCTAGATCGATACTTAGAGAGAAGTTAGAGCTCTAGAGTGAAAAGCTCAACAATGGGGTTTTTGGGAAAGTAAGAGAGAGAAGAAAAGTGAAAAAATGATTTTAAAATGTCAAAACACAGAGCTTTAACCCAGTCGCCCCGCTCGAGCGGCCAAACCCACGCTTGAGAGTCACTCAGAGATCCCCGGTCGAGCGTCGGATGCACACTCCCAGAACTTTACACTGAACCAGGTCCCCGCTCGAGCGTCCAACTCCCCGCTCGAGCGTCACACACAAACTCACACTCGAGCGTCAAATCTCCCGCTCGAGCGTCCAACACTGCAGAAGAAATACTGGGAGAGTGATTTTCCCACTCAAGCGCCAGAACCCCCGCTCGAGCGCCAAAAGCTTCGCTCGAGCAGACAGGCCAAAATCTGGGCAACTAGTTTTGGTTTCTAAGTTCAACCAACCTGTTTCAAACCTGCCCAACACAACCTAAGACTCAAATACAAGGAGTGATGGATGAAAACAAGATTTAAACCACTGGTAACATCTACGAAACTACTGTACAACAATGGGTAAAACTTGGGATCGCTATAGCATGAATTCGAATTAGTTATGTGATGAGTAATATTTTAATTTAAATAATTTGGGAGCGTTACAATATTTATGCTACTTTTGGATAATGATTACTAGGAAAACAAAATAAAATTAATTAAAAAAAAGATTTTTTTTACAATTATCTAATTCATTTTTTTTTTCCAAATTCTTAACCCAACTAAAACAAAAAATAATTTCTTTTATTTCATTTTCATTTTTTATGGTTTTTTTTTTAAAATTTAACTGCGCATATAGCATTTTATGATTTTCCATATTTCATATTTCATTTTATTTTTTAAATTTTTTGTAAACATTTTTTTGTGATATATAAGTATTGAATAATAGTATCCATGTGGTCCAATAAGTATAGAAAAAATTAAGGATTTTGAAAAAGTAATTCAAAAAAATATCAAAAAATAAAGTGCATAGAATAGATTCAAAATTCGTGTGATGTATGGCCACAATCAGAATGCATCTTGTCCACATATTGTATTTTCTAAGAAAATTTAGATATACTTTCTAAATAGTATTTTTTAAAAATTAACATATAAATATTGAATAACAATATTAACGATGGTTAATAAGAAAATGAACAAAATTACAGAGTTCAAAAAAATAGTTAGAAAAATTATCAAAAAAATAAAGTGTACTATAAATTTAAAATTTGTGTAATATGAGATTTCCGGCGATGCTCCGGTGGTGTTCTGGTGACATTTCGGCGACCCCCATTTATACTTTTAAAGTGTAGATCTACAGTTTTGGAGTGTAAATATGGACTTTTTATTTTTGAAATAGGGGTTTTAAGAGTTTTTTCTTCCTATATAGATTTTTTATTTTTCGACACTCACAATAATTCCATCCTCCCTTAAGCCTTCTCCCATATTATTGTGGGTGTACTTTCTTCTCAACTCCAGCTTCTGGTGGTCTTCGATATTCGGCGGAGTTGGACAGCAACGATGAAGACGACATCGACGAGGACGGCGGGCTTTTAAGCAGATCTTACTTTCCAGACCACATCTTTGAGAAGATCAATAATTTTTCTTGGATCGTAACTGTTTTTTTAACAAATTATTTTTTTATTTTTATTTTTTTGATTAAGACGGCCCTTTTAGAATCTTTTTTATGTATTATTATTTTCATTAATATAATGTGTCACATGTTCCCAAAACGATATATGAGATTTGAATTTAGCTAGTCGAAGTGTATTGATTAGGCATGTGTTGCATTCGGTCCCTGTGGACGCGGGGTACTTGCTGCACAGTAGGGATGTCGGGCTCCGAAAACGGCACCGTTTGTTTTTTTGCTCCGTTTTTTTTTTTAATTGTTTTCTTGCTCACTTTATGTATGGTAATTTTTCCACTTTTGACATTTAAATTTTTTTTTTCCCACTTTGACTCTACATGTTTCAAGTTTTTTTCTTTTAATTTATTCCTACAATTAATTTTTGTTCAAAATTAAACAAAAAAGTCACATTAGTTGTCACATGACAAATGTAGTGACCCTCACCTTACTCTTGTCACACTTGCATACATTCATATGTGATCTTGACTTGTTGTGTTGCATTAGCAAATTTAGTCTTGTCTTATTTGAGTGTTGCTTGCATGCCTTGTCATTTCCTAGTGTGTTCAACCGAGGTCATCCTAAACCTGTAGCTATTTGTGGAGTCTCCTTGTTTGACCTCCACCTTCGTCTTGGCATGTTGGCCGAGATGATTATCATCTGGGCCGAGGTGTGTGTCGCCAAGGCCGAGATGTGTATTATCTGGGCCGAGATGCTATCCTTGTACCGAAGTGATCTTGTCCTGGAATGGTATGACATAGGCCAAAGTGTGGCACATCTAGGCCGAGGTGTGGCACAGCTAGGTCGAGTGTTGACCTTCCTAGCCGAGATCATTGTTCCCTTGTTGCCGAAGTCTTGTTGTTAGCCGATGTCATTACTCGCCGGAGTCCCTTGTCGCCTAGCTTGTTGAACACGCTTTGTCATAGTCTTGTCTTTTCAATCAGTCACCTTTTTGAGTTGAACCAACCAACCATTGCCACGTGCCCGAGCTGAGTATTAAGTCAGCCGGCAGGGAGAGAAATATATCATTTTGTTTCCTATCTTGTTCTTGAGGAGAGAGAAGCTCTAGGAAGGAGTCTTAGAGTGAGAAAGTAGATAGCAAGCTTGATTCTTGGAGTTCAACCGTTAGATTTGTGTTTTGAGGTTAGAATCTTGGTCTACTCTTGTTGTTCTTATTGTTCATCTAGCTACATTGCATGATCGAGCATGTTTTGAAAGCCATGCATTGATTTAGAGTTGGTTTTTAGAAAGAGAAAGCTGGTATTCTTGTGTTCTTGAGGAAAAGCCTTGTTTGATCCGAAAGTTTGCAACAAGTTACATGCTTTTGTGTTTGTTTTCCCAAAGATCTTCTAGTATGGGCACCCAGGTTCATGTTTTCGAACTCATAGCATGAAATCTCAGATTTTGTAATAACAAGTTATGATCCTTACATTCATCTTCTTCATGATCATCATGTTCATGTTCTTCATGTTCTTGAGCAGAGGGAAAACCCAGATTTTTCCCGACCTCGTTTCTTTGAAAGTGGCCCTCGGAACCACACCTCGGCGAGAAGGTTTGGGACCTCGGCCAAGACTTGGTTGATGCCCAGCATGTTCCCCCGAGATGGAGGACAGCGGTTGTTTTGATTTGACTTAGTTTTGGAAAATGCCGAGATCATTTGCATTCATATAGAGTTTGTTTGGGAATGCATTCAACAGATTTCTGCCATGTGTTTGTAGGACTTGGACTTTCCTTGACCCCGACGTTTGAAGGAATAAGTGAGTGGTATTTTAATAAAGCTATGTTACAGTGTTTTGATAAAACCTTGTTTTGCCCTGTCTGGAAATTGTTTACAAGCATGAATGATTATTCCTATTTGCAATAAGTATTATATCTTGTTTGATGACATCCTCGGGAAGTCCGTACGTGCCAGGGGACTTTAAGCACTTGTGGCACTAGTCCGTGCGTGCTAGGGGACTATAAGCATTTGTAGCACAAAGTTTTGGAAGTCCGTACGTGCTAGGGGACTATAAGCATTTGTAGCACAAGTCCTTAGTGTCCGGGGACTATAATGCAACGACACCATTGTTTAGAGATCTCTCTTGTCTTGTCTTGATTTGCCACTGACGGTTTTACCGCGTGGGCTTGTTTGTCCGAGATGTCATCTCTTGTATTATATGGATGTTAGTAAGCATCCCTTGAAGCTTGAAGGATTTGACAAACGAACTTGATTTATCCCATGTATTGTTTTGTTAAAAGATCTTGGATATCATTCATGTAAACCCTTTATTATTTGTACCATTCACTGAGTATCCAAGCTCACGCTCTATATATATATATATGTAGGTGATGAGCAGGACGGCGGTGACGCCTAGTTGTATTTAGCCGACGTGTTTTGCCGATGTGTTTGCCGATGTGATTTTGGATTCATGTTTTGCAACATCTTGAAGATCATGCTTCTTAGTTATTTCTTGTATTTTGTATTTGATGGCTGAGAAGCCTTTTGGTCAAGATGTAATTCTTGTACTCCATTTTGTTGTATATAAACTATTTTAAGATGTATGTCATTTCATTTAACTTAAGCACTGCTCTTATGGACCACTTAGCTTTTATTTATTGCTTCCGCATTTGTAAGCCCCATATGTTTACTCTGTTTTGTGTGTGTGATCTTGTAAGTGGCCTTTGGTAGTCCCGGATTACTGGCCATCATGGCACCATTCTTCTAGGGGCGGGATGGGGTCGTGACAACAAACATATATTATTATATTAGAATTTGAATTTATATTAAATGTGAGAATTATATATAATAAAATATTTTTATGTCGCCTGATTTCATATCTAATTTTGAACATAAGTTAACTTTTAGAGTATTGAAAAACAAAAAATTTTGAAACATGAAGAGCTAAAGTGGGGGATAAAATTTAAGGAATAAAGTGAAAAAATAACCAAACTTAAAAGGACAAAGTGTATTTACCCTAATTGTTAACTGCAAATTTAAATTATGGAAGTATTTCTTAGTACATAGTATTTTAAAAAATACAATAAAAGATATGCAAAATTTAAAATGTGCAAATCATATTATCTTGACTGTCACGCATAGCACACTAAGTTTAAATCTACACCATATCTTTTTTCTTTTTTCCTTTTTAAATAGTTACACTACATATTCAAATTTTGAATAAATTTCAAATAGTTTTCTAAAGGATCATTTTTTGATAAATCCTCTTTTTAAGTGTTTTATTCCATCTAACCCATATTTTTTTTTTTGAATATTCCATTAAGTCATGTTTAATGTAATATGACCAAATCATCCTTTCTAATTTTTTGCACATGTTTCTATTTTGAAACTAATACATAACAACAGTCCCTCATTTTATGGAGAAAATATTTATCTTATTTCATAAAGAAAATATCTCCCTTATTCTAAGGAAAAAATCTCTCTCGCATTCCATATAGAAAATCTCAAATTATGAACTTTGAACCTTTTTATAATTTGAAATTTTTTAAAATAAAGCAACAAAAAATCTGAATGAAAATCAAAATACAACGTGAATTAATGTTCATAGTAAACAATAAACATACAACTAACTTTTCAAAAAACAAAACACATACTAAAGTACAATGTGAATGTTCACAATAAACAACAAACAAACAACTAACATTCGAAAGAATAAAATTCGTACCAAAATACAATATGTATGTTCACAATTTAAAATTAACATACGACTAGCCTTAAAAAAACTGCAACGTGAAAACATAAAACAAAATTGAAAAAAATGAAAATCGACTATTTCAATTGTTCAATGGTAACAAAAATGATTGTTCAACTAACAAGCATAGTAACAAAAACAACAAACATACAATTAGCTTTTGAAAAAATAAAACTTATATCAAAATACAATGTGAATATTCACAGTTTACAATTAATATATAACTAATTAAAAATAAAATAAACTCATACCAATGTGAGCATTCACACTACAATGTTAAAACATAAAATAAAATTAAAAAAGTTGAAAATCGACTGTTTCGATTGTTCAATGGTAACAAAAATGATTGTTCAACTAAAAAACATAGTAAAAAAAATAACAAAATAAAAATAACTTTCGAAAAAATTTCAAAAAAAAAAAAACTCATACAAAAATACAATGTGAATATTCACAATTTACAATTAACATACAACTAACCTTAGAAAAACTAAATTCATACCCATGTAAACATTTATACTGCAACATGAAACAAAACTGAAAGGAAAAAAAATGTGAATGAAACTGATCAAAAAGAAAAACTTGAATAATGGTAACTACCAAAATAGACGTAGTAACAAAAAGGAAATGTGCATATCCTTTTTCTATGTAATAGATATCAACAATAGACATAAGGGCATAATAGTCCAACAAACAATATAAATCAGGAAAAAATGGACCTCATGGAATAAAAATATAAATACATGGGACTAACTAGGTTATAACTTTCCTTAGAGGATTTATTGGGTTAGAACACCTCTAAATGAGATTTATCAATAAAAAACCATTTTCTAAATATTATTTTTAATGCACTACATTTCTTTTAATCTATTTATAATCTTTCTTTATAAATTATTTTTCTTACTATATCAAAAATTAGGGTCATATTAATGAAAATTTTAGAAATTTTAATAAGAAAATGAAAGTCTCAAAAAAATTAGAATCTCGATATAATTTTTACATATATCAAATTTTCTTTTAAATTTTTATACATATTTTAATATATTTTTTTTACATATCTAATAGGGAAAATTAGTGAAACATCCCTCTTCAACTTTGTATAGTAGGAGAGGCCCAAGAGTGTTTTTTTTTTTAATTAGCTAAAGTCCCTCAATATTTTTACAGAGAAAATTTAACTCTAAGAAATTTTGCCCCGACTTAGAGAAATTTCACTCGACTGAAAAAAATTTCGGCCCCGACTGAGAGAAATTTCAAAATTTCTCTTGTATGATCATAGAGAAATTTGTAAAATCAAAGAAATTTCTCTTTGAAAATTAAATTTCTCTGAGTTTGGGCAGAATTTCTCTGAGTCGAATTTTCTCTATAGAAATGTTGAGGGACCTTAACAACCATGAAAATATTGTATATCTTTTATCTTGTAAAATCTTAATATCAGGGATCTTAAAAAAAATTTCCCTATCTAATAATGTTAGACAAAAAAAGTTGGTGTAAATTTGAACTTAGTGTGGTGTAAAGTATATTTAAAATGAATATAATTCATACATTTTAAATTTTAAATACTTTTTTCAATAATATCATGCACCAAAAAAATTAGTGTAAATTAAACTTTTAGTGTTGTGTAGAAAAGTTGAAAAGTGGCAGTGGAACCTTCCATAGGAAATGGAACCAATTCATAGTTATTTTAATTAAACAAAAAATAAGATGAAAAAAAATAAAGAAAGCAAAATAGTAACATATTTAGGGCACAACAGATCCTGCTGTGCACAACAAGAACATTGTGTGCAATCCGCGTTTATTTAATGTCTGTATGCCAAGTATTTTTTCAAGACTTTTACATCCGGTGTTAGGAAATTTCTTTGGTTTTAGAATAGGGGACACGAGTATATGTTGGAAGAAGTGGTAATCTGTGTGTCTACCTAAGAGTTAGGAAGGGTTGGGATTCAGATATCTTTGTTTAACCAAGCCTTACTTGCTATCAAGTATAAAATGGGGTTGGAGGAGCATTCTGTGGGATCGTGATCTTTTGGCCTGAGGTATAAAATGGGTAGTTGGAAATGGAAAGACAATCAACTCCTTGGGGGATCAATGGTTGCCATTAGGGGTGTAAATTTGGTCTAGCCTAGCCCAGCCCACTTGGGCTCATGCTGGTTCACTTTCGGGCCACGCGTGTTTCTGCCAAAATTCGGGCCAAACCTGACCATTTTTTTAATTTTTTTTTCACCAAAAATGACAATGGGCCTCGGGGTGGGGCCTTGAGTGGGCTCATAAAGCTAGGTCGGGCTTCGAAACAGACGACCTAGGCCCAGGGTCTCGAGTTGGGCTTACGCCCAGGCTTGGACGAACCTAGTCAGGCCGGGCCACATTAGGCCGCATGCGAGCTTCAGGTGCAGCGGGTTGGTTGGCCAAATTTACAACCTTAGTTGCCATCTAGGAAGCATGGATATGGATACAGATACGAGATACGAATACAGATACGGGATACGGTGATATGGATACAATGATACGTCAAAATCTAAAAAAGTTGGATAGGGATATGGCGAGAATACGTTCATAAAAAATATATATTTTTATAATTTTAATAATTTAATATGCATGAAAATAAAACCTAAAGAAAATTAATAAATAAAGAGAGTGATTCTTATTAAATAAAGAAATATTAACATTAAAGTTCCTAAAATTAAAAATTTGATTTTAAAAAAATACTTACATTAAAATAGTGTAAGGAAACCAAAAAAAAAAGTGTAAAAAAAATTAAATAAAGTAGCCTAATAGATAAGCACCGCCGGGGGGGGGGGGGGGAGGGAGAGAGAGAGAGAGAGAGAGAGAAAGGAAAATAACAAGAGCAGAAAGTATTGACCATTAAAAATATAAAAATATTAAAAAAATTGAAAAAAATATATATACTTATTTGGCGTATTAAAATATAAAAAATAAAAAATTAGAAATAAAATTTGGATACTTATTTGGCGTATTCTCACGTATTTCCCACGTGTCTTGCTGTATTCCTCAAGTATCCTTCATGTATCCCTCTCGTATCTGAAATTAAAACAAATCAA
The DNA here is from genome assembly GCA_025200525.1 of Camellia lanceoleosa. Taxonomy (NCBI): domain Eukaryota; kingdom Viridiplantae; phylum Streptophyta; class Magnoliopsida; order Ericales; family Theaceae; genus Camellia; species Camellia lanceoleosa. Next base: position 34,836,472 of record CM045764.1, read on the forward strand.
AAAAAAAATCGAATACTTACTTATCGTATCCTCTACGTTTTCCACCGTATCAGACTCGTATCCGTATTCAATACGTATCCAATACTCATACGATACATTTTCTGGAGTATCCATACTTCATAAGTTGCCATCAATATCGAATCCATTGAGAGGTAGGGGCATATCCCTGCTATTCCCCACTTTGAGATTAGAATATATTTGGGGGACTTACGTGTAGGTCCTAGTAAGTGGACTTGTTGTTTAATAAGTCCTATGTTAATTAATGACATTTTTCATCATACACTATTAAAAAACATTACTAATTGTTAGTTTTCAGCGACAGTTTGAAAATTTTGTCACAAAAAATGTCACTAATTATAAGTTTTAGCTATGGCTTAAAAAAATCTTCATGAAAAAAGGTCACTAATTTTCAACTTTCAGCAACAGTTTGGAAAATTCGTCACAGAAAAACGTTACTAATTGTAAGTTTTAGCGACAATTTATAAAATCTGTGACAAAAAAAGGTCACTAATTGTTAATTTTTAGCGACATATATAAAAAAAATCATTACAAAAAATTATTTTTAGCGATGATTGTATTAGGAATTATTTTCAATAAGATTTGAACGAAATTAAATCCAACTATTATGATCTATTGATAGTTTACCCAACATTTTTTTATGGATGTTGATAATCGTTGTTGGAGGCTAAATTTGGTAACGCTTTTCTTTCTAGCCAATTGTATCCCTCGTATTTCGGCTATCCACATTCCATTTCAATTCTGTGAAGGTAAATTTGTTTGTATGAAGCCCATCGAAAAAGGGAAAGTACACTGTTAAAACAGGATACTACCAAGCTTTGGCGAGGTATTACCCTCATCTTAGCAGCCTAGCTCATGAAAATTCACTATGGAAGAAATTGCGGCAATTAAGATACCTCCCAAATGGACTTTATTCCTTTGGAAATGTTTACATTGTATTCTCCTAGCCCAATTGGAGTTAAAGAAAAAAGGGTATATATTATGGTTATTGTGCTTTGTGCTAGGTGTCAAATTAGGGAGGAAACTCTAAAAAATGTGTTCTTTGAGTGCCCTGATTCCCAACGGGTGTGGAGCGAAACCACTACGAGTCTAGACTTTAGTTGTGGTATGCCAGTAACTTTTCTTGCATGGTTCAAGTCTAATTGGGTTAAACTATATAGTGAAAGATGAGGATATTATCATTCAATTGGTGGCTATTCTCTAGGCCATATGGTGTCAATGTAATAGTTTTGTGTTCCAACATAACCCAATTACTGTTGAGGCAACAATAGAGTATGCGGTTACATTTTATAAGTTAGCCATTCGAAGAGGTTATTCATTCACACATGCAAACATAGATAATGGTAACGAACTTGCTCCAACTCGGTCTAATTTATGTGTTTTGCAAAATGTTCTCAACCACTCCATGGGCTCATCGATTTGGTATTTCTTGATTGATAGGTCTTGGAAATCAAAGAATCATGTAACATGAAGGGGCTGAGTATAAACGGAGCGGGTCAAAGCCTTGGGCCGGTCCAGACCATTAAGCCTAAACCCATATGGTCATCTTATATGGGCTAAACAACCACGTGGGCCAAGTCATATTGAGACCAACTCCACATGGGTCAGTCCCCTTAGTCATCAAGCACTTGGGTTAGACCTATTACAAACAGGGCCAACTCAAAAAAGGCATTGAGATAAACCAAACCACATGGGCTGAGACCAGCAGTAGAACGAATAAGAACCGAGCCCACAAAAGTTATCTGAATGGGCAAGCCCATATCCACAAACTTGTTGGAAAATAATGGTTTTCCAGCAACTTTAATTTGAAATTAAAGTGGGATGGGCCGAAACCATTGAGTTGTGAATGAGAATTGTCTTACAAAGTGGGCATCAATAAAATTTGGGCTTAGATTAGGACTTAGTCTTAGTTTGGACTGAGCTTAGACTTATGCTTGTACATGTGCTAGGTTTGGTTTTGGACTTGGACTTGGACTTAATCTTGAGCTTGGGCTAAGTTGTGTTGTGTTGGACTTAACTTGTGCATGTGTTTGAGATTGGGCTTGGATCGGGTTGTGACCCAACACTCGTATCCGTTTTACGACCCATCAGGTTTGAATAGCATTATATACATATTTAAGTATATTTATTATGCACATGGGAGTTTTGCACCTTTGTAACTTTAGCCCTAATAACTAGAGTTGATGGCCATTGATGCTAGGTTTTATGATAGCCTTCATAGCTAAGACCCATTTCCCTACAAGTATAAAAAAGGCTTTTCTCCTCCAACTTAGATATATGATATAGAAATATTTTTGAGATGGAAAATTTGTGATTTAATTTAGATAAAGTTGAAGATGATTTTTATACTAAAGAAAATTTTTTTATCTTCTTTTGCTAGTCCCTTCTTTAGTTATTGTTAGAGAGAGTGTTATCATTGTTAAGTTCGCCAAAGCTATCACTACAACAAAATGCCCTTTTGGCAACCAAATTTGGCGACTAAAAAAAATTTAGTCGCCAAAACGTGTGGAATTGGCGACCAAAAATTTTTTTAGTTGCCAAAAGTACAATATTTAGCTACTAATTTTTTTTAGTCGGGAAATGTTGATTATTGGCGATTAAAAAAAATTTAGTCGATAAAAATGCCACAATTGGCCACTAAAAAATGTTTTAGTCGCTGTATAGATAGTTTTGGCTACTAAAATTTTTTAGTCGCCGAATTAAAAACAAAAATTTACTTTTAGACTTTTGGCTTTAGTCGCCAAAAATTTATTTTCAGCGACTAAAAAATTTTTTAGTCGTTGTATGGCTAGTTTTGGCTGCTAAATTTTTTTTGTCACCAAATAAAAAATAAAAATTTACTTTTTATCTTTGGCAACCAAAAGTTTGATTGCGAAAAATTTATTTTTAGCGACCAAAAAAAATTTTAACCGCCAAAGAATGAAAATATTTGGTGGGAAAATTTTGAATTTTGGAAGGATTTATAAAATTAATTGACGACCAAAATGTTTAGTAACCAAATTACTACTTTTAGAAACTAAAATAATATTTAGTCGTCGTTAGATAACATTTTTAATAAAAATTTAGTCGGCATTTGTTCCTTAATTAATTAGATACAGTCCTCTCCCATTTCACTCTCTCATCATCTCTCTCTCTCTCTCCATCGCAGACGACCCTCCTACCGGCCACCGTCCACCACTGTCGCACATAAGCACCCACCTCCTCATCGCCGACGGTACAACCCACCTCCCCACCAGCGACGGTACCACCCATTCCCCCACCAGCGACGGACAACAGTAGCTACTTTGATTTTTGTTTCCTCCAGCACACACCAGGTATTTCTGGCCTCTTCCCCTCTCTCTCTCTCTCACAAGAGCAGCATTTTTTCTCTCTATTTCTCGCTCGCAGCAACCATTGGAGAACACCCTATATTTCCCCTTCTTCTTTCCCTTCCACCTTCTTGCTCACCGTGTGTTTGACAATATGTTGAAATGAAATTGGAACAGGCCCGTTTAAGGGGCGAAAACTCACAACAATGAGCTAGAAGTAGAAATGTGGATTTAGTGAAATATGCTAGATAAGGGAGATACTGAAGAGTGACTAGTTTTTTCTAGCTAGCTTTAATCGAGAAGGATATTACCCATTAACTAGTTGGATTAACCAAATGGAGAAATTCTTCAGAAGTTTTACGTAATTGTAGAAATCTTTAATATGTAAAAAGGATAAGTTTTATAAATAGTTGTAAGGCCGGCTATATTTTACTGAACATTTGGCATTTAATATCTTACACAGAAATCAGAAGTGACATTGATTGGAGATCCAATGAGGGAAAATCAAGTAAGCTTGTATGGTCATGTGTAACAACATAGTAATGGGAGTGATTTGATTCTTATTGAAGGTGCCAAAAGAACAATGTTGTGGTTGACTCATAATTTAAGTCAAATGGAGGTTATTTTGCTATTTTGATTCTTATTTGTTGTGGTTGAGTCATAATTTGATTCTTATTTGATTCTTAGGACTTGTGATCTTATTTTGCAATTTTTCGTTCTAACCATCTGCCTCATTTGGGATCTCATTTTTCAATTTTTTGTTCTATCTGTCTTGCTCTTCTAATGTTGTGGTTGAGTCATAATTTAAGTCAAATGGAGGTTATTTAATTTTTTTTAAATATTAAATTGTTTTAATTTTAACAAATCTTAAGTGATAGAGTTAATTTTGAATTCAAATTGTGACGACATGACAACATTATGAGAATGAGATGGAGGGTTGAAATGGAGAATGAGAACAAAAGACCTGAATTGAGAATCAAAACTAAGGATATTACTATTCATCAATGTTTATGATATATCTCTAAATAATGGGTTTTAATAGCTATTAAACAAAATTCTAAAGTATAAAATAAATATACTTTTAAGTCTATAGGTAGTGTTTAAAAATATGTAGCACTTAAATTACAAGATAAAAAGCAAGATTCAGGGTAGGAATTACATAGGGCACTTGGAATATTAATGATGGTTTCAACCTTCACTGCATACGGTTGGACTAACTAGCTGGTTCTTATTGACTATATATCATCATCCTCTAATCTTAGTTTAGCATACTTTCTTTTTACCCCACAAGGATGTCTATACCTTCACCTCTACTAATCTCATGGGTTACTTTTCCCAACTAATCTCTCAAGTTACTAAATACTTGTAGTTATCATCTTACATATACCAAGTAATATTATTAGTTTATTATACTTCCTTTGCGCATAAAGTAGCTCAACCTTGTCAATTTTTTTTATTTTCCTCTAGCAAATTATCTTCAATGATGTTGAGAGGGAAACAAATGATAGTTCAAAAACACATGTAAACAAGAAGCATTGAATATCATGTACTAAAATTCACTAAAATGAGGTTATCTTGAATTAGCTCAGTTTAGATTAGCTTAGCTTATTCATTCGAACCCTCCTTCGAGAGGGCGCAATGTTGTAATAAGGGTGCGTGTGTGTGTGCATGTCTTCCAACCCCACATCTTTCTCCCTTTTATTTAATCGTTTACTATGGTTAGATTAGGACATGTTTTGATTAGCATACCTTATGCTTGCATCCGTACATCATTCATTTGTTTTGCATGCACCGGGCTCGGTGCATCATTCAAACTACATTGTATTTCAATACCTATTTGAATACGTGTTTAACAACATGTTATCAAATCAAATCATATGTCATGATTAGATAGTCGAGCCTACTTAGTTGCATTTTTGCATGTGTTGCATTAGGCATCTTAACATAGCTAGGATCATGTATGATTTCTAACTAGCTTTTTGTTTTGGCTCGAAGTACACTGTAAGTGTTATGCTTTAGCATATTGCATGAGTGCCAAATTGCCATGACAGCATGCTTGCCATGAGGCTATTTGCTTAAGTGATTAACTGCATGAATGCCTGTGGATGAAGGCTTTGTTGCTTGGATTGGGACAATTCAACAAATGCGAGTATTAAGCCCACCTTGCGAAGTAGCAAAATCATGTTTTAAGCCCATCATGTGAGATGGCAAATCCACGCTTTAGCCCACTTGAGGTTGGCCTTTTCAAACCATTTTCAAACAAACAAACATGAATTGTTTTGTTCCAATTCTTGCGATTGAGTCTATACTTGTATGCTGCGCGCATCACATAATAATGTTAGATTAATAATCGGAACAAGAACACATGTGTTTATGAAAACAACATATCATGTTTAGTAGAAGCCAATCTTTGATCGGGCTAGCGGGGGTGCTCATTTCAAGACCTTTCCCTCTCATACCCAAGTTCCCAAGCCGAGGCAACATTGGTGATGACGGACACGTGGCCTTAGGCATGAGTCAGGGTTTCCTAAATTTTCCAAAAAAAAAATATTTAGGTGGCGACTCTGTAATCTGGCAAAGCAGTCCACGTTTGCTGCTTTTTGATTCAAAATTGATTTTTTTTAAAACCAATTGCCAGATTTGGACTCTTTAGTGTTTATCAGTCTTACATTGCACTTTGTGAGATTAGATTCAAAACCGTGACAGGAGTCTGAACTGTGCGACCAATTCGACGCTCTCCAAAAGGGGGTGCAAAGAAAGTCAAGTCCACAGTTTCTGGCGACTCTGCTGGGGACTTAGAGAACTTGACTCGAACATCATGATATGTTGTTTTGTTTACACTTATGTGTTTCTTTGCATTGCATTTGCATTGGTGCGCTTAAGTCACAGTGTTTGCCATCTGCTATTCCTGAACGGTTTGCTGGAGGCTTGCTTGGAAAAGTGTGCCATAAGGCTAACTGGTTGCAGGCTCTGCCACGATGGGAACACAAACCTTGGATCTGTACTACCGCTGTACCGTTTGATCCTCCTTTCACTTCTCGATGTTAGGAGCGAGAGGATATTAGGTGGTCTTACTGAGGCACCCCCTTTTGACCATTTGACCTAGTTGCATATCAGAAGCCTTAGAGACTGTTCCAAAGTAGGACAGGTTGCTTACCTGAATGCAGGATTGTGTGAAACTGCGTGTTTGCATAGTGAACCCCTAGTTCCTGACAAAATAGGACAGGGAAACCCTACCCCACTATAGGGGTGTTTTGGCTCTCACTTGCTTGATATGTGCTGTCAGGGTGTGTCTCTACAGAATGTATGTATCAGTTGCAAGTTTAGGTATCAGTCAGAGGACATCAGTGCTTGAGGGTATCAGTTCTGGGCAGAAAATTTTGGGGGCAGAGATCAGTGTTTGAGCACAGTTTATCCAGCTTAAGATATCAACTGTGTGTTGTCTTTATCTAAGCCGAGGTGCTGTCCGTTTTTCTGATTTTTTTTATTTCCTTTTTGCTTTATTTCCTTTTTGCAAGGTAGTATTTCATCATTGCTTCCAAAGAGGCAGATACCCCCTGAGCACTCTAGACCAAAGGCAGAAGGCTTCACCTATCTGAGGATCTAATTGACGGACAACCAGTGTTTGTTTCATTACCCCCGGTTACAAGACGGAGGACAGACAAGCGTAGAGTTTTAGTACAGCATTCGCTAGTTTAGCGGTCATTGTCTACCCCACCTGTGTGCAGTTAGGATCAGTTTACTGTTTCTTCCTCAGAGGGAGAAGATACACTTGTTCAGAGAGATCAGCACTTTACAGCAGTATGGAGGAAATGATGCGTTAACTCCAGCTAACTATCGAGGCCATGCAGTGAGATACTGCTCGCCAAACGGACGCCACCATTCGCCAAGCAGAAGTTGTGGCCCAACAGGCAAAACTAATTGCCAGGCTTCAACAACAGCAGCAACCATAACAAGCCGGAGCATCTGCTTCGCACCCACCCCCACCTGGGGTTCCAACACCCGAGGAAACAACTAACGTCCAAGAGAATATGGACGTTCTAACAGGGCCAGTCCTGCCTCAGACCTGTAAAGCACCGGCCAACCCGGTAGACACGCAGTTCAAATTTATGGTTGATCCAATAGCTCTGAAGGTCAATAAGCTTGAAAAGTTGTTCAAGTGAGCTCAGGGATTTAACTCGATCTCGGACATAGAAGATGGTTACACAGACTCGGCAGTGACATTGCCAGACAAATTCAAAATGCCTCACATAAATCGTTTTGACGGTTCAGGCGACCCTATGGTTCATTTGAGGCTATTTTTTGATATTCTGCACCCGATGGGCTTGACCAGACTCCAGAAGCTATCACTTTTTGGTCGGACCCTGTCAGGTATTGCGGCTATCTGGTACGCCAAATTGGAGGATTCAGTAAAAAGGAGTTGGGAGGAGATGGCCGAGGCCTTTGTCGCCCAGTATTCATACAATACTCAAATCAAGGTCACGACCCGTGATCTCAGGGCAACCAATCAAGAGTCGAAAGAGGGCTTTTCTTACTTTGTCACTCGATGGTGGGCTAAGGCCTCGATGATCACAACTCGGCCGCTTGAGAAAGATCAGATAAGGATGGTTGTGCGCAATCTACAACCCAAACTGATGTAGAAAATGATTGTCTTACCCCTACTAACCTTTGTTGACTTGCATGAGATTAGGGTACAAATTGAAGATGCTATGAAGCAAGGTTTGATTGACCTGGAAAAGAAGCAGCCCAAGAGGGCATTTGCACGCGATTCGAATGCAGCTACCAGTAGCACTGCAGTCGCCAGGACTTCAGACGTCGGCATGGTCACCACCGCGCCAAAAATAGCCACACCCTTCACCAGTGCATCCGGAACCAGCTCGCAACCAGCAAGGAATCCACCCCAGGGGCAGAGGACTTTCTCCTCGCTTTACATGTCTCTATCAGCGACCCTGAAGGTCTTGATCAGGAAAGGGCACCTGAAGCCTCTGGAACCATGCCCACTACCAAATAACCTCTCTCTCACACATAACCCGACCAAATATTGTGCCTTTCACCAGCAGCACGGTCATGACACCGACCTCTACTTCAGACTGCGTCATGAGATCCAAGATCTTATTGACAATAAGGTAATTGCGCCTCCTGAGAAGCCAAATGTCACCACTAACCCTCTACCACCACATAACAACAACCCTCCTCCACCCAGGCAAGTAAACCTGATCCAAGCCGTGGCCGTTCCATATGACCCAAGCATATACATCACTCCCTCCCACCTACCCAAGCCGACGTTGTTCATTTCAAAAAGCATAGACTTGTGGATAATGAACATGTCATTAGCCTAACCTAAGCCAGTGGTGGTGACTGTCGAAGACAAAGTTGGGGCGACCTTTGAGGAGAATAGGAATGTTGATTCAGAGCCTGAGGGATCTGGGAGCTTTACTGAGGAAGCATACAACCCATGCGGTTATATTGTGTCAACAGACCAGGCTAAGCCGACGGTGGTATTGCTAATTGGGGCAGGGATTGATGTGGTCCGAGAGGATGGGCTAAGCCAAGGGCTAGATGATTTAGCAGAGTTGGAGGAGGACATTGCAAATCTACAGTTCTTTAATGAACAAGATCCAGGAGATGTGAGCGTCAATTGGTTTGACTTGAATGGGTCGACGGATAACGCTGGGTGGCTCAGTGACGAGCCGGATGTTGCCGAGGTGCCTCAATCAGAACGGGGTCAGTCAGAAACAGGAACATCTATAACGGCTGGAACGGTCGAGAACAAGGAGGAATCGCTGGAGAGCACCGGTGCTGGAAATTTTTCTCGGGACTTGGGCAATTTGTGTATAGCTGACACGGAGTAGGAAGCCGTGCTGAAGCGGTTTGAGCAAGAGAAAATTGAAAATGATGAAAGGGCTAGAAAGTCCAAGTGTCCTGCGGGGACAGAATGTGTTGAGAACACGGGAACAACTACAACGGAACCAGACAGCTGTTTGTCGATTGCCGAGGGGATGTGGTGGGAAGACAATGATTTGTGTCTCGCCCATACTGATGAAGACTGGGGTCGGAATCAACTAGACGATAATTGGTACACCGAAGAGGTCGACCATAAGACCCGGAGTGGGCGGTACTTCAAGCCCCCACACTTGGACCAGCCGGAGGTGTCCAGGAAAGATAAAGAAGCAGAAAAGTAGAAAAATAAACTGCTGGAGAAGGAAGCTCTACTGAAGCAGCTGAAGAAAATTCAAGCAGACATCTCCATCTGGGGACTGCTTATGGCCTCGCGAGTTCATAGACAAGTTGTCCTTTCTGCAATGGACAAGGCTAAGCTTTCAATTGATACAACACCTGAGCAGTTGGTGGGGTTGGTTTTCCTGGGTGGAGCTTCACTGACCTTGACTTTCACAGACAAAGAATTACCGCCTAAGGGCTCAGAGAACAACAAGCCGCTCTATATTTCTGTGGAATGTAGGGAGAAATGGATACCGGTTGTCTTGGTTGATACAGGATCTGCTATCAATGTATGTCCATCGCAAACAGCATATGCTATCAGGTTGAAGCCGGCAGATTTCACACCAATAGCCCAAGTGATCCGGGCTTATGATAACACCAGTCAGGAAGTAATGGGGATAGTGCGGGTTAGAACTCAGGTAGGCCCGGCGCAACATGACATCGAGTTCCATGTTCTGGATGTTCTGGCCACCTTTAATTTGCTTCTTGGGCGGCCGTGGCTACACCAAGTGAAGGTTGTCTTTTCCACTTTACACCAGATGCAGAAGTACCCCCACGGGAAGGGGGTGGCAATTGTTTTTGGGAATTCTTCGATACATCCGCCGCCAGAGGTTTCTACACCGGTCTTGGAAATTGAACACGGCGTGGAGGATGTCTTTCTGTTAGGATTCACCTTGGCTGAGGCTTCAGTAGTACAGGATATGCTGCCTCTTGATGAGGGACTGTATGTCAGTGCGCAATCTGTTTACCTCATGAACAAGCTTCAACACATGCCCGGAATGGGATTGGGACGAAGTGGCCGGAAGGGCATCGCTGCATTGGCCGAAGTGCCACACAACCCTTATACCTTTGGTTTAGGTTACTCGCATACCAAAGAGGATTGGGCAAGGAAAGGAAGAGAAATGGCCGGAAGAGCCAAGGCTATGCAAGCCGAAAAGCACTACGAGCTGGTGCACAGACCTATTCAGGGCACCCTGAATGGATGCTTTGTCTAGGAGGAGGAAGATTTCCCGTTTTGCGACTTTCTAGAGCCATGGTTGAATTCAGAGAAGCAGCATCTGCCCGGCTTCGAGATCTTTTTTAACCTGCAATTGCCAGGGAATGAAGTTGCCAAAGAGCAAACAGACCCACCAACTGAGGCTAAGCAGTGCAAAAAGGATGAGTCTGACGGCACAGAACTTGAAATGAGGGAAGCGCTGGCTTGTCTCCTCTCAAATCCTCAAATCATATGAGAGAGCTCGGGGGATGACTTCTCCATTTCCATGATTGGGGATCAAACGGTTGCGGGCCCTTATTCTGGCATTCTGGATGCGTCCATCGCACCTTCCCTCGTCTGGCAGTACGAGGAAGGCTTTTTATCGAGCAGTTCTTGGTCAGGTAATGAACCAGAATCTGATTCCACAAAGTCTGTGGAGTCGAAATCAGATTCTGGTTCTTTTGAGTCAGAGTCCGGTATTCCTAGGGTTGATAACCCGAATGCCGTTGTCCTGTCTAGGTCGTCTTTTTCTTTTTCTTTTGAGTCGGTTGTAACTGAAGAATCAGATGAACTGGATGTTATGAATGAGAATGGTACCGCTGTGGCTTCCAAGTACTTTTCTGTGCCTTTAGTTTATTGCATTAATCAAGACTTTGAAAACTTTGATGAAAATGACGAGGAAGAAATTCCTCCAGTTTTGAAACATTTGATTGATCAAGAGGAGGAGAGGTTTGTGAAACCTTTGGTTGATGAAATCACTTCAATTAACGTGGGTATTGAGAAGGATCCACGATTGGTCCAGATTGGGTCCACGTTGTCTTCGGAGGAGCGCGAGTGCTTAGTCGCTTTATTAAAAGATTTCAAAGATGTTTTCGCGTGGTCCTACAAAGACATGCCTGGAATCAATCCAGAGATTGTACAGCACCGGATCCCTCTTGACCTTGAGGCCCGACCTGTTAAGCAGAAGCTTCAAAGAATCCACCTGGATTGGGCTCTGAAAATCAAGGAGGAGGTCACCAAGCAGATTGATGCAGGGTTCCTGTTAGTATCTGAGTATCCTACTTGGTTGGCCAACATTGTGCCAGTGCCGAAGAAAGATGGCAGAATTCAGGTATGTGTAGACTTTAGAGATTTGAACAAAGCCAGTCTGAATGACGACTTTCCTCTGCCGCATATCGACGAATTGGTGGACTTCACTACTGGGCATGCGCTGCTCTTGTTTATGGATGGGTTTTCAAGCTACAACCAGATTTTGATGGCACCTGAAGACAAGGTGAAAACTGCCTTCACCACCCTGTGGGGGACCAACTGCTACATGGTAATGCCGTTCAGTTTGAAGAATGATGGGGCAACTTATCAACGGGCTGCAACTACGATCTTGCACAATATGATCCACAAAGAGGTCGAGGTGTATGTGGACGACATGATTGTCAAGTCCAAGGAAAGAGAGGGCCACTACACCACCTTGAGGAAATTTTTCCAACAGATCAGAGAATTTCAATGTAGACACCCCATTTTTGACCGTCCTCAAGACTTGGACGTCATCGCTTGAACACTCGATGATCATCCATGCTCATGTTTGTTTTGAGTTCTCGGAGGTCTCGGCTATGCGCCTTGCCTCAAGATCTCTCAACTTGTCTGTTTTGTGCTTGGTTGTGGACCAAACACTAGTGTTTTTGCTTCTAAGGGAAGAGGGTGGCTTGTTTGCCATACCCTCAACCCACCGGCCAAAGCATGAAGCCATCGACCCTATTTTATTTCCATCGGCCAAAAGTATTGGCCGATCGGCAGTATATTTAGTCGGCCAGCACTTATGTTGGTCGATCGGCCATATTTGGGGGTCAAACCCTGTTCATCTACTTTATGCAGATATTTTGTGCCAGCTGGTACAGCTAGCATCCACAATTAACCCCCTCCATACACGTATGGAGGGATTTGCCATTTGCTTAGCTTCTCCAAGAAGCTTTGCAAATTGGATTTCTATAAGAGGGGAGGCCCCCTCCCTTCTCAGAGGTTCTGAAAATTAGGGTTAGAAAATCTGAGGAGAAGTGATATATATCTATCTATCTCTATATATATCTCTCTCTACATTTGTGTGTGCATTTGTGTTCTAAAGTGCGTTTTGTCCATACTTTTGCACTAGAACACCTAGAGTTACACCATCCTTGTGTGCTGAGGTACTAGGAGGTTGGTTTTATGGTTCTTGAGCTGGTTTTGATCAGAGGGAGTTGCTGGTCTTGTGTTCCTGAAGTTGTTCTTCAAATGTGAGATTCTAAACTTTAGATACCCCATTCTTGTTTAAGCTTTTACACATACTTCTATATTGTTTCAAGCTTGACTCTAAACTACAAAAAGTTCTGATTTTGTATGCTTGTTGTAGTTTCTTAAGGTCACTTTTTGGGTGGGGGTTGTCTACCCCCTCTTAGGCCTTGTTTTGTGCCTTTACTTTTGAGCTTTGGGATCATCTTATTTTGACCTTCCCACCACTGAAATCCAGAGGATTTTCAGTGGTGGAGAAATGTTTTTGGAGTCTTGTATAGGAGAGGGACACCCCCCTCTCCTTGTCTCTCATTTGCTGGCACAAATGGCTCATAATGTTAGCATGTTTAATTAGCATGTCTTGGTTCTATTTCAGAACTTTTTAGTGACTTTTAGGACCTGCCTTAGCTCTATTCCATGTTGGTTTGATGGCATCTTGCATGCTTGACATACTTGTAGAGTAATCTTGCATGTTTGCATAACATGCATCTTGTGTTTGGACCAATATTCTTGCATGTTTTGGCTCGACTCCAAGGAGCTTTCCCTCATGTTTTAGCATGATTAAACTCTGTTTGATGTTGTCTTGGTCCTGCATGCATTGTTTTGCATAGCCTTGGTTCATTCTAGCTTGTAAGCTTTGTGCCTTGAGTTCATTAGCATGTGTTACTTGAAGTATTTTCATGATTTGGCATCACGTAATATGTAATTTCAGTCCATGTTTCATGGTCACACACTTGCATTTATCACCCATTCCATGCTTTGGATAGTTTGTGTTTCATGCCTTAAGAACAGGTCATTGTGCATGCCATCATACTTAGGCCTTTGGGATGCCATCTAAGTGGGTTTTTGGGCTCATTCTAACAAGCCATAACTCTGATTTTATTGGCCTAAGTCATGCCATGTTTGGTTGTAATAGGTGTAGTGCAATTGTCCCTTTTGGCCTTGTATGCGTCTTGTTTTGTTTTGTGCTCACCTTTCTAGCATATTTTGGCCTCATCCCATGCATGTTCTAGCCTTGTTTTGGTCTACTTTGGATCTGTTTTGGGTCACCTTGGTCCTTTGGGGCTTGGTTGATATGGCCATGGTTCAAGTCCCTTGGCTAGCTTTGAACTTGAAGTCCATTAGCATGTCTTGCTTGTGTTATGTGTTTGATTTGGCATCAGTCTTAACATAATTTCATAGCTTATATCTTTTCCATATTCTCATGTTTATCACTCTTTAATTGTGTTTGAGAGTTGAGCTTTGTGCCTTGCTTGCGAGCCATCATTTGAGCATGTTTTTTCTTGCTTATCATGCTATCATTTCAGTCCATTTTAGCCACTATTTTGGTATGGCTGAGGCCTATCCATCTTCAGTGTATGTCCATGGATCATGTGGTTTGTGTGTTGATTGCATACTTATCGCATTGCATGTTGTTGCATCCTTGTTGTTGGTATAGTTGTTGCATGTATATCGCACCATGTGCTTGGGTTGCATTTTGCATGCTTGCTAGCTCGCATTTTATCACATTGTTTGTTTAGGTTGCATTGCATTCGGCATGCTTGTTACCTTAGCCTCGTGTGCATATTTGAGCCCTATTGCATTTGGCATGCTTAGGTCGCATAGCATTGCACTTCCATGTTGCATTGTACTTGGTTGCATGCATTGCATTGTGTTTTGTTTGGGGTGTCAAACCAAACACGAGGAGCGAGGAACGTTCATACTTGAAGTGATGAAACGTGCCTCAATCCTTAGTCGCCGATGCTCTTGATCCAACATGATAGAGTGTGAGGCCTTCATGTGTTTTGTGCATTCATGCCACATTGATTTGCACACTCGGCTCCTTTGGCCATCATGCATTGAAATGCATGATTGATGGCCTGAGGATCGAGAACCATACTCCCTTAAGTTCATGACATGATAGGGAGGATGTTTGTGCACACATTCCCTTGAAAATACATTGCCATGCTCTGTTTGTCCTCTGCTGCCGCAAAACAGCATTCTGCAGGAAGACATGGCCGGCCGGCCATCTTCAATGCCAATTGGCTAAACATTGTTGGTCGAGAGCCTTACAAATGGTCGATGACCAATTACACATGGCTCGTGTTCCTATACTTTGGCCGATGATATCCCACAGTGCTCAGGGAGTGGTTCGGAAGCATCCTCGAGACTTAAGCAATTTTCAGAGGCGCGGAGCAGTGTAAACAGAGGCAGCATGAGCATGGCGATAGATTTCTGAGCAGAGCTGAGCACGCATGCAATTGTCCCTCGTTCCAAGGCCTCTTTACCGCTTTAGTAGCTTAATTAATTTGTTTAATTAGTCAATTTGTATTATTCTTTTGAACCCTCCGTCGAGAGGGCCAATTTTGTAATAAGTGTGCGTGCATGTGTGAATGTCTTCCAACCCCACGTCTTTCTCCCTTTTACTTACCTGCTTTCAATGGTTAGTTTTAGGGCATATTTCAATTAGCATCCTTATGCTATGCATGTTTGCACCATTCATTTGTATTGCATGCACCGGGCTCGGCGCATCATACTAACCGCATAGAATTTCAATTTCTACTTGAATACATGTATCGAATTGTCGCATCTCATATGTCATTTTAGATTAGCCGAGCCTATTCTAGTTGCACTTTGCATGTGATGCATTAGCCATTTTAACATGAACTAGGATCATGCATGATTTCTAACTAGTTATTGTTTTGGCTCGGAGTACTAGGTAAGCGTTTATGCTTTAGCATCTTGCATGAGTGTGAGTGTTGCCATAATAGCATGCTTGCCATGAGGCTATTTGCTTAACTGCTATAACTGCCTGAATGCCTGTGGGTGAAGGTTAGATTACTTGAATTGGAACAATTCGTTGAAATGCGAGTTTTAAGCCCACTTGATTGTGGCAAAATCAAGTTTTTCTAAGCCCACTCGAGGGTGGCAAATCCACGTCTTAGCCTACTTGAGAGTAGCACCTTCAAACCATTTTCAAACAAACATGAGATGTTTTGTTCCAACTTAGGCGATCTAGTCTATACTTGTGTGTTGTGCGCATCACATAGTAATTCTAGCTAATAACCGGAATAAGAACGCATGTGTTTTCAAAAATAAGATATCATGTTTAGTAGTGGCCGATCTTTGATCCGGCGAGCGGGGGTGCTCATTTCATGACCTTTCCCAATCGTACCTAAGTTCCCGAGCCGAGGCAACTTTGGTGATGATGGACACGTGGCCTTAGGCAATGAGTCAGGGTTTCCTAAATTCTCCTAAAATAAAACATTTAGGTGGCGACTCTGTATCTGGCAAAGCAGTCCATGTTTGGCACTTCTTTACAAAAATCAGTTTTCCAAAACGATTTGCTGGATTTGGACTCTTCAGTGATTTATCAGTCTTGCATTGCACTTTGCGAGACTAGATTCAGAACCGTGACATTTGAGTCCGAACTGTGGTAAGCAAGGCCTTCGGGGCGCGTCCACAGTTTTTGGCAACTCTGCTGGAGAGTTAGAGAACTTGACTCGAACTCGTGATATCTTGTTTTGATTACACTCATGTGTCTCTTTGCATTGCATTTGCATTGGTGCGCCTAGGACATTGTGTTTGTCGTATGCTATTCCTGAACGGTTTGTCGGAGGCTTGCTTCGAGAAGCACGTCATAAGGCTAACCGGTTGCGGGCTCTGCCACGATGGGAACACAAACCCCGATTTTACCAGGGCACCCTTTTTGACCATTCGACCTAGTGCATATTCGGAATCCATAGTGACTATTCCAATCTAGGACGGGTCGCTACCCGATTATAGCTTGTTTGAAACCACTATATGCATAGCGAAACCCTAGTTCCTGACAAAATAGGACAGGAAAACCCTACCCCAACATAGGGGTGTTTTTGGCTCTCATTTGCTTGTTATGTGCTTTTAGAGTGTGTCTCTACAGGGAATGCACGTATCAGGTTGCAAGTCTGAGTATCAGGCCTGCGGGCATCAGTATTTTGAGAATTAGTTATATCTGCGGGTATTAGATTCAGTTTTGGGATAGTAATTTGGGGAACAGTGATCAGTGGTCGAATACAGTTATTCAACTATGCTTATGTCTGTTCTGGTGAAATTGGGCTGAGATGCTGCCTATTTTCTCTTTCAGTTCAGAGATTCGATCTCGAGCAACCAGTGTTCTTCTTCGTTGAGACAGGGCAAAAAAGGACCAGTCAAGGCTCACCGGTTCATCAGATCCGTCAGCCACCAGTCGCATCACCTCTGTTCAGTTCAGTAAACTCGTGATGACACAGAATTCAGAAGAAATTGTGGTCATGGCAGCGGCACTAAACCAAGGAATCACCATACAAGGTGAGACCGATGTTGAGATGCAACGTCCGCCCAGGTCATCGGCCGCACATCTAATCTGGGAACCCCAGTTATTTCAAACCCGTGAGCCCACCACTTTTGAGTTGATGGGAATGATTGGCGATCTTCAGAGATCTGTGGCTGATTTAGCCTACGGAATGTCAGCTTCGCCACCGACCGCATCGTATGCCGGGAATTTCATGCCGAAAGAGCCCCCGCTACTGGGGCGGATTGTAATCGAACTCAGCCAACCTGAACCCATCCTAAGTATAGGCAATGGCTGTCAACAACAACTAGGTTCCACTCTGATGTAGCAACCCAAACCTTCAACCAAGCTGAGGCTAGTGGAAAGAACAAGGTGAAGGTGGACACCGATCCCTATGAACAACTCCTGCAAGCTGTTGAGGCTTTGAAAGCTGGGGGACTGAACAAACAACAGGTGCTTGCTGTTGCTGTAAAAACTGTGGATGACACTTTTCCCACTCAAAGTGAGAGTAGTTCAAGCAAAGGGGAAAATCGGGATAAGGACTGTCGTAATAGAACCGTTCCTTCCAACCCTAACCCTGCACCTGGAGAAAGATCAGAAAACCAAGTCAACACCTGCCGACCCTTTTGCGAGTGCGTCTGGCAAAAATCCATAAACCTCAAAGTATCTACCTCGAGGTCGCAGGGTCTTCCATGCCCTCTACATGCCTTTGTCCAAGGCGCTTCAAATTCTTGCTGAAAAGGGGTATCTCAAACCCCTCGAGCCTCGGCGTCTCCCTAGTTGTCTTCCATCTAGTCATGACGCTACCCAGTACTGTGCGTACCATCAACAAATCGGTCATACCACTAACAACTGTTTCTGTCTTTGCCACGAAGTATAGGATTTGTTTGATAACGGGGTTGTCCTCCCATCTAGCTCAGCAAAGTCCATCGTCACTGAGTCAATGAACTTCAAGGATAATACAAGTATATGATCAGGGGATGAACCACCTGTGGGTGGCACTCGGTTTACTTCAGATGTGGCGTATGGCACGCACTATTTTGAGCATTTGCGAATGCTAGCTTTTGTACTGTCTGACTTGGGTATTCAGTCAGTTTTGTTGTCATATATATAGTCAGTCTTTTTGTACTATGTCAGTCGGGCCTGTCTTGTTGTGTTGAGTCAGTCCTGTTTTGTTAAGAGTCGGGTGATTTCGGGGGTGTTACCTCGGATATCACTTGCTTGTTTTGTGTTTGTCTTTTCGCTTTCTTTTGAGTCTGTTTTTGCCTTGGAGCCAGTTGTGCCAACAGATTTTGAATGGAACAACAGTAATTTTCACACTCCTGTGTTTGCTTCTGCCTTGTGCCAGAAGTTCTGAATGAGATGGCGGTATTTGACTAAAACTGTGTCTTTCTGTGCCTTGAAGTCATTGCATTGACCTAAGTTTTTCAAAACTTTTCAAACACTGTGATAAAAACGAAGATGAAGGAATTCCTCGAGATTTGCAAAAATTTGATTAACTGAGAGAAAGAGAGGCGTGCTAAGCCCTTAATGATTGAGATCATGCTTGTTAATGTGAGTACTGAGAAGGATCCTGGCTTGATCCAGATTGGTTCTACACTGTCTTCAGCGCGAGCAATTTGTCGCCTTCTTAAAAGATTTCAAAAAATGTTTTGCGCCACCCCCTTCGCCCGATCCGAAGATCGGCCTCTACTAACCATGATATCCTATTTTGAGAACGTTATGTGTTCTTGTTCCGGTTATTAGCCTAGAATTACTATGTTATGCACACAGCAAACAAGTATAGACTAGATCGCCTAATTTGGAACAAATCATTGCATATCCGTTTGTTTGGAAAACGTTTTAGAATTTGCTACTCGCAAGTAGGCTAAAATACAGATTTCAATGAGTTGTTCCAACTCAAACAATCCAACCTTCACCCACAGGCATTTAAACAGTTATATGACATAAGCAACTAGCCTTATGGTACTCATGCTATCATGGCAACACTCACACGCGTGCAATATGCTAAAGCAAAAAAAACTTATCTAGTACTCCAAGCCAAAACAGAAACTAGTTAGTAATCATATGCATGATCCTAGTTCATGTTAAGATGGCTAATGTAACACATACAGGATGCAACTAGAATAGGCTCGGCTATCCTAAAGATGGCATGTGAAATGCCGTAACTAACAAGTACTCAACTTGGAATTGAAATACAAGTGCAGTTAGCATGATGTGCCGAGCCCGGTGCATGCAAGACAAATGTATGGATGCACGCATGCATACAATAAGGTATGCTAAAATAAATATGCCCTAGTACTAACCATCAAAAGCAGGTAAGTAAAAGGGAGAAAGAAGTGGGGGTTGGAAGACATACACACACTCACCCACACTTATTACAAATTCGCCCTCGCTCGGAGGGACCAAAAGAATAATACAAATTAATTAACCTACAAGCTAATTAAATAATTACAGACCACCTAATTAATTAACAAATCAATTAAGCCAAGGAAAGCAGTAAAAGGCCTCGGGAAGAGGGTCCAATGTATGCGTGTTCGGGTTTGCTCGGAAATCCAATGTCATGCACAAGATGCCTCTGCTTTGGCTGTTGTCCTCATCTGAAGACTGCACAAGTCCCAGGGTTGCTTCTCTGAGTGCTCTAGAACGCCACCGGCTAAAGGGATTGATCACCGGCCACAAAATACTCCATCGGCCAACAATGGATGGCCGGTCGGCAGTGAAGATGGCCGACCGGCCAAATCTCCCTGCAGAAACTGATTTGACAGCAGCAGAGGACAAAACAAAGCATGGCAATGTATTTCAGGCAATGTATGCACTAATCACATCCCCTATCATGTTTATAACTCAAAGGGATATGGGTCTCGATTTTCGGACCACCAATCACGCATTTCCATGCATGATGGCCCAAGGAATCAAGGGTGCATTTTGATATTGGAATGCAATGCACATAAGCAAATAAAGGGGCTCAACCTCTATCACAAGCAATTCAAGAGGCAAAACATGCATGCCAATGCAATGCAATCCTAAGCATGTCGACTAGTATGTAAAATGAACCATGCAAGCAAGCAATGCATGTTAGGCGCACAACCTAAAGAAGCATGTAAGGCATGAAGCAATGCAACCTACAAGTACGCAAGATGTAATCTAAACATACAAATATGCAAGGCATGCAACATCATACAAATGGGACCAAGCATGCAACAACACACAAGGTAAGCATGTAACACATGCTAAGGGAGGGACTTACACTAATTGGAAAGCCCTAAACTAGGTCCAAAACAGTGGCCAATGCTATAGAAGTGAGGTCCAAAACATACATACATGCATGCAAATATGGTCCAACACTTAAGCATAAAACAAGCAACTTTTAAGCATGCTTAAAAGAGACTAAACATGGACAATTAGCATGCATAGAAAGCTCTGAAAATCATGTTAAAGATGATGCCAAATCAAGCAAACAAGACAAGCATAGCATGTAATTATGGCCCAAGATTCAAGGCAAGCCAAGGAGGCTTAAACCAAGGCTAAGTCAACCAAACCTCACACGGCTAGGGGGACTTAAAACAAGTCCAATGCAGACCTAAACAAGGCCAAGGGTGCACCTAGATGGTATCTAAGTGGCTTAAACATGTAAGCATACAAAGAAGCATATCCATGGAGCATAAGGCGACAACCTTTTGAAACATCAAAGGGGCCATAAAATGCAAGCATACAAGCATGCTAAGTGGACTGAAATAGCATGGCACGTGCTTCCAAACCACTGAAATGATGCAAGGATGCATGCTAGAGGTCTATACATTTAAGGCTTACAAGCCAAAATGCAAAGGGGCTATGCAATGCATGCCATGGTTGACCAAAACAACCAAGGGTAGACCTTAAGCATAGAAAAACCAGTACTAAAGCTTCACAAAGTTGGGCCCAAAACATGCTTGAACAAGGGTCAAAGCCTAGATACATGTTAAGGCTAAATGATGGCATTACAAGACATGTATGCAAGGCATGCAAGGTGTGTCCAAACCAACATAACACAATGCTATATTATGACATAATAAGCATAAAAAATAGTCAAGGCATGTTCAACACACACTTAAACTAGATGCTCCCTCAAGAGGCAAAAAAATGCCCTTTTCAAGGACAACAAGGAGAGGGGGTGGCCCTCTCCTTCCTAGGACCTCAAGGCACCATCCTCACCTCTGAAATCTCTCAAGATTTTAGTGGTGAGGAGGCCCAAACACAATGGTCCCGGAGCTCAACCAAAATGGCACAAAAATGGAGCCTTACAAGGCTTAAGAGGGGTCAAACAACCCCAAAGCTTAAAGCAACCTTAACCAACTATTTAGAGCACTTAAAAATAGAACTTTTCTATGTTATATGTTAAGCTCAAAAACAGATGCAAGATAGGCTAAAAAGCCTTTCAAAAATGGGGTAAAAAGGGACAAAAGTCTTACCCTTGTAGACCCTCTTCACAAACAATGTTCCAGTAGCTCTTTTGGTTCCAAACCAGTCCAAAAGCTTCAAGGAAAGACCTCTAGTACCTCAGCAACCAAGAAAATGTGTGATGGTGGGTGTTTGTGCACAAAAATGAGACTAAACACACACTAAACACAAGAGAGAGAGATATAGAGATAGAAGAGATACAAACCCGAACCCTAAAGCTCAAACTTTGAAAAAAATGTTGTCCAAAATTGTCTAACCCCTTTACAAGAGAGAAGAAGCTCCTTCTTCTAGACAATTAGTCTTGTAAAGCTTCCAAAGGAAGCTAACAAGAGGGCAATCCCTCCATACACGTGTATGGAGGGGGTGAAAGTGTATGCCAGCTGCACAAAAATATCTGCAAAAGCAGATGCACAGTAGTCGGCCGGCCAAAAATGCAATTAACCAAAAAAAGATAGCTGGCCGGCCAAACATTTGGCCAGTGGCAACAAAACACAGCCGGTGGCCTCAAGCCATGGCCGGTGGAGTGTGCGGATGGCCCACAAGCCATTCTCTGCAACTCCAAGGCAAAGCACAAGTGTTTGGTGCAAAACCAGACACAAAACAGTCGAGTTGAGAGATCCTGAAGCAAGGCGCGTAGCCGAGACCTCTGAGAACTCAAGACGAACACAAACATGGATGATCACCGAGTGTTCAAATGGTGACGTCCAAGTCTTGAGGACTATCAAAAATGGGGTGTCTACACCATCTTGCGAAGACCTGTGTGGAATTGTTCTTGAGATTGTGCAGCTTAGGATCGCTCTCAGCCTCGAGACTCGACCCCCTTACTTTCAAACCATTGAACTTGGATTCAGAATGTTCAACCATCAACTACAATGTAAGGCCTGTGTGGCCAGACTTGAAGCAACCCTTGAACTAGGGGCAAAAATGCCAGATGCGCTCGAAGAGTCAAAGATGAGTCTTTTCTACAAACCAGGGAAGACTAGCAAGAATGCCAAATCCCAGAAGGGAAGAAAGAAGAAAGTTTTGTTGAAGAATGACCGAGTTTCTATCCACAACACTAGGGGCAAATTCAGCCCCCATTGGATGGATTTCTACATCATCAACAGACAGCATCCATTTTTCTGGATTCGGATGGCTTCGAGACCCTAAAACCATTTGGCATGGATAAAGCTACACTTTTACCCTTGAGAGGCTCACTGGGCCGAAAACCCGGAAGGGCGACCCAGGCAAAAATTAGAGCAAATGAAAAGAAAAGAAAAAGAACAAAAATAGAAAAATGCAGAAAATGAAAAAAAGAAATGAAAAAAAAAAGAGAGAAAAATGCAAAGAATAAAAAAAGGACAAAAAGAAATGGAAAGAAATAAAAAGAATTGAAAAGAAAAGAAAAGAAAAACAAAGCTCGCAAGGTTAAAAACCCGGAAGGGCTGCCTTGGCAAAAGTCAGAGCGTAAAAAGTGAGGGTTAATATACGAGTGTACCTTAACCGGAACTACGTAAGGCTTGATTCCCATGTTTGGGATACGTAGGCAACTTCATTCTGAAGTCCAGCCACAAACACTCCCAAATTGATTATGTCCATGTAATGGTTTTGATTATCTTTGCCTTCTCTGAATCCGAGAGTTCGATTGTGATCGTCACTTTGAGGGTTGGGAACAGTATGCTGCAGTAATATTCAAACAAGGGGCAACTTTCCATTGCCATACAATGTGCTACGGTAATATTCAAACAAGGGGTAACTTTCCGTTGCCATACAATGTACTGCAGTGCTAGCCAAACAAGAGGCAACTTTCCGTTGCCGTGCAGTGCCATTTACACAAGGGACAATTTTTCTTTATTTTGGATCTGAGGTTGTGTATCTCAAGAGTAGGTTCCGTGCTCGTTGAGCAGTGGACGTTTGCAAAAATAGTTTTTGAAATTATTTTACTGAGGTTGACTAATTTTCTCAAAAATTATTCTATTTTCCCAAAACTGGACCATTTCTTGGACCCAAAAAAGGAAAATTTTCAGTGCTCACAAACTAACTTGCATGATTTCAAATCAAAAAGTTGAACGAGTGTGTTAATCTAACTCTCATATTGGTCAAAATTGTTTTAGTAGAAAACCAAAACAAAAAATGGTCAAAATGATGAACTAGGGGCACAGTTGAGTCAGGTGTTCTGTCTTTTCCCCATTGTCAACATACTTGCCAAGAAGGGCATTCTACCTGCCAAAACGAGGCATAACTGAAGTTAACAACAAAGGGCTGAAAGCTCTCTCACCCTTCAATCAGCGAGGTATCAAGCTAAGTGCGAAGCACGAATTGGAATGGATCAAGATATTCCACTCCCTCATCTGGACAGATTTGATCACATCCAAACTCCCCAGTAGAGCATCATCAACCGATGTCAGCTGCAGATTTGCTATACACTCAATTGTAGCGCAACCCCTCTATGGGAAAGTTCACTGCTGTGAGCAGAAGAAGAAAAATCTAGCGGAATACTAGTGGCAAGAGCCCGCAACCTCCTGTTTATCCATCAACCACCCAGGGGAGGGATAAAAATGAGAGATTGAAGAATAGAGAGATGTGCGCTGAGAGAAAAAGTGAGGAAAAGGGCTTTTTTTCAAAAAAAACAGAGCCTGAGGGCCGAGTGATGTGAGAATCACAAATGAGAAGGTGTAGGAAACAATACCCAGAGAAACAGGCTCCCTGTACACATCTGAGTGTCGTGTCTTTTGTTTTGTCCCGTTTCGAGTGTTTCTCGATGTGTTTAGGTTGTTTACCTTTTATCTTTCTTTGTTGAGTGGTTTTGCGCTGTGTTCAGTCATAGGCTCAATACCTGGTTAAGAACTCATTTCTTAATTTCAAAATAAATCCTTTTGTGCTCAGAGTGCTGTGCCATTCTCCACATTTGTGCAAAACAGGATTTGTTCTTTCGTAAAACCGTAGGGTTTGACCCAGTTCATGTGAGAACAGTAAAACCAGGACCTATCTGAAGCTACATGGGTTCCGGGCTACAAAGCAAAAGCAAAGAGGGAAAATTTGAAACGCCTGAGTATGTTTCAACTTCTGTACATCCCGTATGTTCAGTATGAGCTGTGTGCAGAATAAACCGAGTATTGTGTTATGGGCTATGTGTTCAGAGTGAGCAGTGTGTTCAGAATGAGCCGTGTGCAGAATAAACTGAGTACTGTGTTATGAGCTGTGTGTTCAAAGTGAGTAGTGTATTCAGAATGAGCAATGTGCTGTATGAGCTGTGTGTTCAAAGTAAACCGAACACTGTGTTGACTACTTCAATGCCAGAATGGCAATCAGAAGTGCTCTCTCTGAGCACTGTTCCTTGTTAGGGGCATCCTGGCTGTGTTTGCAATGAGTTCCTAGGAGATCAAATTCGATGGTGAAAACTAGAGTTCAAATGGTTGTTGCCTAGAACACAAAAGTTTGGAATTTCTATGACGAAAGTCTGGTTTGAATACCCAGGGGTGTATCCTCGGCTTGAAATTTGTATGGAAGCCCCATAGGTTGAGGTAGCGGGTATGCGCCTCAGTTCTACCTAGTCTGTCACCCCATTATAGAATAGGGAAAGTTGTGAGTATGATCAGGAAGAAAAGCGGCATTCGTGGTTTTCCCAGCAGACATTGCTCTTTGTCAGCATTTCAGGACCTTTGTACTGTGAGTTAAAGGTAAGAGTTCGGAGAACACAAAGGGGAGATCTCCGTCAGAGTAGAGCGGTTTACCACCACTCGCTCCATGAGGTGCTGTCTAAAAACACCGCTTTGTTTGTTTATTGCATTCCCTAAACATCATACTCTACATTGCTTGTAACATGTTGTAAAATGTATCGTATCATTGCACTTATTGCATTTATTTGCATTCTTGTGTTGTCTTTTAATCATTTATCCTTTCACACTATGCAGCGTTTAGGATCGTTGTCCTTCGGGGCTATCTCAGGATGTATGAAACGCAGCCCTGGGCGTGTTTTATTTCAGGATGCATTGTGCGCGCACCGGGGCGGTTGTTTTCGGTCCTCTTCTCAAGATTTTAGCGTGGTTAGAGTGTTCCTTTCCTCACACGATTTCAGCGTGTTTGGAATTCATCTTAGGTTGCATTGTCTTGCACACCTCTTCACTTGCGTTGTCATGCACTTTCCACTTGCATTGTTATGCATGCTCTCCTTGTTTGGAAACACTGGGATATGTCCCTATGTTTCTCCTTCTTGTTCCGAAACACTAGGATACGTCCCTATGTTTCTCCTTGTTTGGAAACAACGGGATACGTCCCTATGTTTCTCCTTCTTGTTCTAAAACACCGAGATACGTCCCTATGTTTCTCCTTCTTTCTTCGAAACACCAGGATACGTCCCTATGTTTCTCCTTTTTCTGAAACACCGGGATACGTCCTTATGTTTCTCATTCTTATTCCGACACACCGGGATACGTCCCTATGTTTCTCCCTCTTTGGTTAAGAGCATTTGGAATACGTTCCAATGCTTATACCTTTCCGAAACACCGGGATACGTCCCTATGTTTCTCCTTCTTATTCCGAAACACCGAGATACATCCCTGTGTTTCTCCCTCTTTGGTTAAGAGCATTTGGAATACGTTCCAATGCTTATACCTTTCCGAAACATCGGGATACATCCCTATGTTTCTCCTTCTTTTTCCGAAACACCGGGATACGTCCCTATGTTTCTCCTTCTTTGGTTAAGAGCATTTGGAATACGTTCCAATGCTTATACCTTTTCGAAACACCAGGATACGTCTCTATGTTTCTCCTTCTTATTCCGAAACACCGGGATACGTCCCTGTGTTTCTCCCTCTTTGGGTAAGAGCATTTGGAATACGTTCCAATGCTTATACCTTTCCAAAACACCGGGATACGTCCCTATGTTTCTCCTTCTTTTTTCGAAACACCGGGATACGTCCCTATGTTTCTCCCTCTTTGGTTAAGAGCATTTGGAATACGTTCCAATGCTTATACCTTTCCGAAACACCGGGATACGTCCCTATGTTTCTCCTTCTTTTTCTAAAACACCGGGATACGTCCCTATGTTTCTCCCTCTTTGGTTAAGAGCATTTGGAATACGTTCCAATGCTTATACCTTTCCGAAACACCGGGATACGTCCCTATGTTTCTCCTTCTTATTGTGAAATACCAGGATATGTCCCTATGTTTCTCTTTGGTTAAGAGCATTTGGAATACGTTCCAATGCTTATACCTTTCCGAAACACCGGGATATGTCCCTATGTTTCTCTTTGGTTAAGAGCATTTGGAACATGTTCCAATGCTTATGCCACTCTTTTTCCTTTCGCGTGCAACGCGTCAGAATCTTGTTTGAGACCTCGGGTGTCCCCAATGGTCGCTCTTAGTCTTTCCTGCGTGGTGCGTGGTTAAGATTGTATAACTTTCTTACATCCTTTCTGCATGAGATGTAGTTTCGATCGTGTTTACTTGCTTCTGTACGAGTTTGCTGTAGCATTTCTTTGCACAACATTCACTTAAAATGTTACATTTATTTTGCATAATTGCTTCATCACAGCTCTCTTTGCATGATCATAAGTTATGTTCGGCATTGTGCATGTCATTTGCATCTTGGCCCTGCTTGAGGGCGCATCTCTTTATTATCTTGCATGCTTGTCTAAGTCTTTGGCCTTGTCAAAAATGGGTCGTCTCTGGGCTTTGACATTCACTCCCGTCATCTTTATGACTTTTGAGTTCTGTCAAAGAGGGACAACTGTAGACACCCCATTTTTGACCGTCCTTAAGACTTGGACGTCATCGTTTGAACACTCGATGATCATCCATGCTCATGTTTGTTTTGAGTTCTCGGAGGTCTCGGCTACGTGCCTTGCCTCAAGATCTCTTAACTTGTCTATTTTGTGCATGGTTGTGGACCAAACACTAGTGTTTTTGCTTCTAAGGGAAGAAAGTGGCTTGTTTGCCATACCTTCAACCCACCGGCCAAGGCTTGAAGCCATCGGCCCTATTTTATTTCCATCGGCCAAAAGTATTGGCCGATCGGCCCTATATTTGGTCGGCCGGCACTTATGTTGGTCGATCGGCCATTTTTGGTGGCCAAACCCTATTCATCTGCTTTATGCAGATATTTTGTGCCAGCTGGTACAGCTGGCATCCACAATTAACCCGCTCCATACATGTGTATGGAGGGATTTGCCCTTTGCTTAGCATCTCCAAGAAGCTTTGCAAATTGGATTTCTATAAGAGGAGAGGCCCTCCTCCCTTCTCAGAGGTTCTGAAAATTAGAGTTAGAAAATCTGAGGAGAAGTGATATATATCTATCTATCTCTATATCTCTCTCTACATTTGTGTGTGCATTTGTGTTCTAAAGTGCATTTTGTCCATACTTTTGCACTAGAACACCTAGAGTTACACTATCCTTGTGTGCTGAGGTACTAGGAGGTTGGTTTTAAGGTTCTTGAGCAGGTTTTGATCAGAGGGAGTTACTGGTCTTGTGTTCTTGAAGTTGTTCTTCAAAGGTGAGATTCTAAACTTTAGATACCCCATTCTTGTTTAAGCTTTTACATATACTTCTATATTCTTTCAAGCTTGACTCTAAACTACAAAAAGTTCTGATTTTGTATGCTTGTTATAGTTGCTTAAGGTCACTTTTTGGTTGGGGGTTGTCTACCCCCTCTTAGGCCTTGTTTCGTGCCTTTACTTTTGAGCTTTGGGATCATCTTATTTTGACCTTCCCACCATTGAAATCTAGAGGATTTTCAGTGGTGGAGAAATGGTTTTGCAGTCTTGTATAGGAGAGGGACACCCCCCTCTCATTGTCTCTCATTTGCTAGCACAAATGGCTCATAATGTTAGCATGTTTAATTAGCATGTCTTGGTTCTATTTCAGAACTTTTTAGTGACTTTTAGGACCTACCTTAGCTCTATTCCATGTTGGTTTGATGGCATCTTGCATGCTTCACATACTTGTAGAGTAATCTCACATGTTTGCATAACATGCATCTTGTGTTTGGACCAATATTCTTGCATGTTTTGGCTCGACTCCAAGGAGCTTTCCCTCATGTTTTACCATGATTAAACTCTGTTCGGTGTTGTCTTGGTCCTGCATGCATTGTTTTGCATAGCCTTGGTTCATTCTAGCTTGTAAGCTTTGTGCCTTGAGTTCATTAGCATGTGTTACTTGAAGTACTTTCATGATTTGGCATCATGTAATATGTAATTTCAGTCCATGTTTCATGGTCACACACTTGCATTTATCACCCATTCCACGCTTTGGATAGTTTGTGTTTCATGCCTTAAGAACAGGTCATTGTGCATGCCATCATACTTAGGCCTTTGGGATGCCATCTAAGTGGATTTTTGGACTCATTCTAACATGCCATAACACTGATTTTATTGGCCTAAGTCATGCCATGTTTGGTTGTAATAGGTGTAGTGCAATTGCCCCTTTTGGCCTTGTATGCGTCTTGTTTTGTGCTCACCTTTCTAGCATATTTTGGCCTCATCCCATGCATGTTCTAGCCTTGTTTTGTCTGCTTTGGGACTATTTTGGGTCACCTTGGTCCTTTGGGGCTTGGTTGATATGGCCATGGTTCAAGTCCCTTGGCTAGCTTTGAACTTGAAGTCCATTAGCATGCCTTGCTTGTGTTATGTGTTTGATTTGGCATCAGTCTTAACATAATTTCATAGCTTATAGCTTTTCCATATTCTCATGTTTATCACTCTTTAATTGTATTTGAGAGTTAAGCTTTGTGCCTTGCTTGCGAGCCATCATTTGAGCATGCTTTTTCTTGCTTATCATGCTATCATTTCAGTCCATTTTAGCCACTGTTTTGGTATGGCTGAGGCCTATCCATCTTCAGTGTAAGTCCATGGATCATGTGGTTTGTGTGTTGATTGCATACTTATCGCATTGCATGTTGTTGCATCCTTGTTGTTGGTATAGTTGTTGCATGCCTATTGCACCATGTGCTTGGGTTGCATTTTGCATGCTTGCTAGCTCGCATTTTATCACATTGTTTGTTTAGGTTGCATTGCATTCGGCATGCTTGTTACCTTAGCCTCGTGTGCATATTTGAGCCCTATTGCATTTGGCATGCTTAGGTCACATAGCATTGCACTTCCATGTTGCATTGTACTTGGTTGCATGCATTGCATTGTGTTTGGTTTGGGGTGTCAAACCAAACACGAGGAACGAGGAATGTTCATACTGGACATGACGAAACGTGCCTCAATCCTTACTCGCCGAAGCTCTTGATCTAACATGATAGAGTGTGAGGCCTTCATGTGTTTTGTGCATTCATGCCACATTGATTTGCACAATCGGCTCCTTTGGCCATCATAGCACTTTGTTTCATATCAGAATGGCATAAGCCCTTATCAGGTTGGCATTAAGCCCTTGAAACATATTGGCATTAAAGCCCTTGAAACATATATATGAACCCAAGAGGTGTCTCACACGGATTCTAGAGGTGACTCACATTGTAGCACTTAGTTCCGTGTAACACTTTGTTTCATTTCATAACAACTTATGCAGATGGCCATGAGCCTCATAACTTTCACAGAATGGCTTTCAGCCTCATAATTTTCACATATGTATGGACTCAAGAGGTGTCTCACATGGACTCTAGCGGTGGCTCACAATGTAGCACTTAGTTCCAAGTAGCACTTTGTTCCATACCAATAATTAGCAGGTCTTACATACCAAACCATACATAAATGTCATACCATAAACGGAAATAAATTCATACATATGCATTATGCTTGAATCATTAACAGAAATCATAATTCATACTTACTTATACTTGGCATTTTAATAGCGCTGGTAAATCAATAAAAAGCATTCTTGTTAGTTTCATAAAGAAATTCCTCAACATTGTGAACTTGTAGTATACTTGAACTTGTACATACGTAAGCTTGTAACATAGCTTGTAACATACTTAAGCTTGTATCGTACTTAAACTTGTAACATACTTGAACTTATAACATGCGTATACTTGTAACATACTTGAATTTATAACATACGTGAACTTGTAACATGCGTCTACTTGTAACATACTTGAACTTATAACATGCGTGAACTTGTAACATACTTGAATCATGGTATTATTACCCCCGGGCAAGGGCCATAAGACCACGGTATTATTACCCCCGGGTAAGGGTCTTGTGCTAAGGATGTCATGAATACTTTTACATGTATGGATAATCATTCCTTAAGTCATAACGTAACTTATCAGAAAACGAAGCATTTCTTGTTATGTCATGTCATTATCATGCGCTTAACAAAATAATTCACATTCTTATGTGGGTTGCATACTGATGATAAACCTTTACATTCATATCATAGATTCTAAACGATCTTGGGTCCCTTCGTAACCTAATCGAATAATCTTAGATTCACACAATTATCATTCTTCAAGGATGAACATAAGTTCCACTTATTCTTTAAGAAATAACGTAGAATGCTAATAAATAACAAAGGCTAATATTCGTCATTAACAGAACATAAGGATTCCAAAATCATACCAACGTACGCGAATCTTTCAGCGGTCATATAAGTTCACATTGCTTTCCAATTGTCATGAATGTTCGTATAACACTTACGAAGAACAGAGCATTAGTGATAATAATTATCAACAGTAGATAAAATGTACATTTTTGTACTACTACTCATAGTGTTCAGGTGCTTGATCCGCCCCTATAGCTGACCCTACACAATTTACGTTATTCAAACATAATTCATCATAGTACCTCACCATTCAATTCACTATGAGTCAACACAATATAATCCAACAAAGTCAATATCACTTAGTTCATCAACACCATTTGTAATTTACTATATTTCAAAATAAATCTTTGAATTCCATTTCAACATTCCAAAACCGAGTTCATATCATCCATATCATTAATAGATTATTTTCTCAATTTTCTCTTCACATTACAGCATGAATAACAATGTTCATAACATAGTTCATTCGCAAATTTTAAACATAATTTTCAAACATTTCCAAATTCTAATTAAACTTGAACACATATAATTCAATACCTCAATTTCGTTACTCTACTTTCAATTTTGGCCAATTCATTAGTTATCATCATTAATTAACCTAGGGTTTCAAGAAAAACCTAGAAATTTCAAGAAAAATCCAAATTTCTTAACCCATTATTTTTTGTTCCAATTTCCTCATTGATTACAAGTCTAAAGTTCATAATCCATCACTTTAACCCGACAATTACATCCCCAACATTGTAAACCCGAAATCCCCCAATCTCAAGTTGGACATAATATGTTCAAAACTATAGATTTTGTATTTATATACTCAAAATACCATAAATCCATCCATGAATACAAATATTGAAAGGGAATAAGGACTCCAACCTCAAGATTCAAGCAAGAAAGGTAAGCTTTGAGAAGAATCCTCCACAAATTCGAATTTCAATCGGTGAAAAATGTTGACCCTTTCTTGTTCTCCATCCTTGATGCAAGATCTATGGTGGATTTGTTGAGAAAAGTGGAGGAAATCAAGGTTTTGGGAGCTAGGGTTTCGGACATGGAAGAGGGGAGAAGAAGAGAGGGAAACAAAATATAAGAAATGACTCAAAAATCACGTTTTTGAGCTGCTGCCCCGTACATCGCCGCACGTGCACCGCATTTCCTGCACGTGCGGTCCTGCTTCCAGCACAGATATGAAAACTTCAAACAGACGTAACTCTCTCATTCGGACTCCGTTTTAGGTCATTCTTGTGTCCAAATTGAAGCCCCGAAAATAATCTTTCCAATGGTTCTAACCTTACATCCAAATTCAAAGTGTGGAAAAAGAAAAGGGTAAAAGAGTGACGGCTGATCGTAGGCGAATTATTCGAATTAAAGTTTTTGGTCCAATCTTACTTTACCATCACACCACTACCTCAATTAATACCCCAAAATAGATAAAAACATTCTCAATTCCAATGGATATAGTTGAATTAAAACACATTAACCCCTAATTAAATAAGGATGACTTTTGGGGTCATTAAATTCTCCCCACCTTAAGAAGTTTGGTCCTCCAAACTTGATTCACCTTGCCACAAGTCTAACTTCGTCCTGGACATATAACATTTCTCAATCATTTGCCCATTTACAAATCTATACAGTCAACTCTGATGGAATTTGCTCCCAAAATCACAAGTAATTCATCTTTACTAACTTCTTGATAACCCAATTGATAATAATACTTACTGACATCAAACATCGTCTCATTATTCATAACCTTGTACATTTTAATTTATTACTCCACAAATCATATCTTTCACATAATGTAACAACTTAAGGGTATTCAGAAATGAATTCATTTCAAGTATTCGTTTGCATGCAGCTCATAAACTATCAAACATAATTCAAACTCACAAATAACCCCCATTTTCATAATTCCTCAAAGGTTAAGGAAACATTCACGACATATTCGCGTTTCAAAGGTATATACTTCGTACAATAATTAGACTCATTGTAACAATTAAGTTCTAGATCAACAACTTCATGGCCCTTTGTTCATTATCTGAATTAGACTTATCAGTTCAAATCAAATCTCTAACAGACTCCAAATGCCAACTTAAATCTCATATCAAGAAATTACATGTTCAGAGTAGAGGATTCGTAAAAATCAAATACAGATCAAACCTTAATGGTCATACTTCCCACATTACAGTAAAGTAGTACTCATTTAAAATCCATGCTGGCTTAGAAGATCTCAAAGTCAACATCATGACATCAAGCACATAATATATTTACCATGAAATTCTTATATTCTTGTTCCATAGGTAGTAAAATGTTTCTAACATGGACAAAAACATTTTCCAAAAATATGTAATACATAAAGTTCTTCAAACTCTTTATACGTACATACAATACGTTGTTCAGAGATATTACTCAGAAACTTATCAGGCCTTTCAAGGATATCAGATGATGGAATAATTCTCAATAGCATTAAACTTATTTAAACTTTGACAAAACAATCTTCGATTCAACTTATAACAGATAAGGCAGAATAGCTTGAAGCTCAATATAAAGTTTTCATCAAGTATGCAACAATAAAGTATCAAATGAAGAACTCATTCATGCATAGCAAAATATTTCTTTCAGAAATCTTGTCATATCTTGAACATTCGGAGCTTCATAGCATATCTAGTCATTTTGGAAAATTATCCAGAAAGCTTATCATGTCATAAACATGTCGGAAGTTCATAACATTTTGATCACTTCGGAAAATACTTACTATTTAAAAACATGTGATCACAAATCATCATTATAGTATCAAAATAAAGAACATACAGTTTCGTAACTTCTCACAACATACTAGACACTTGGTCATGTCGTCATAAGTTCAAATTGACTAGTTACTCATAAACTTTACTTAACCCCTTTTTAAATACAGAATAGGGATTAGTTTAATAATTTGCATTAAAATGCAGAAACAAAATTCCATTTTTTTTTTTTTGTCATAACTTATCAATCTCTCTTTTTTCTTTTTCTTTTTTTTTATCGGTATCATATAGGCAGTCTCATCATATAGGTGGGGTTCTTCATATTATTCGACCATTCCTTATAAGAAATCCTGATTACAAATCGCAGATTACGCATAAACAAAACAGAATCACTGTATGTATAACTTTTTTATCATAGCCAGTCCTTTTCAACACATTACAAAGTATCACGTGAAACTTATTTTAGCAACTATCAACTTACAATAACTTCTCGAACTCGTAGGTTTAAACATTGTTATAATAAGGAGGATGTGGCTATGTTACAAAAAGTACACATCGCACATATTATCTTATGTACGCACTAAATCGTATAAGTAAGTCATCTAAACAGATGCTTCACAGATATCTATCAATTCTACAGTCACAATTAATAACACACATTTCACTTAGTCATAGGCATATAACTTGTCTTACCGTTCAATGTGAATTCTTACCACGCTTCCGCTGCGCAACTTTATTGATTTATTGATTTAATCCCATCTGCAGGTCTTACCATGTTCTGCATAGCAATCAATCACAATATATACAATAAATGTATAACAGACATGAATAATAACCATTGCGGTTAGCGTCATTACATATACCATTATCGTTGCTATCAATTCCTTTCATATGCACTAAGGATGTCATGCATGATGCCTAAGTCTTTTCTAGACATCCTAAAGCTCAATGGATCCGTGTGTGAGATAGCAACTCGTGCTCTGATACCACTTGTCACGCCCCAATCCCGCCCCTAAAAGATTTGGGCATGACTTATTCGAAGACGGACACTTAACCTGTTATATATATATCATATGGGGCCTAAACGGAAGCATTAAATATCAAAATTTGACAATAGAAAAAAACTCCATTGAGCTACTACTATCATGCCAGGATCATAAACTTTTAAGAGACAAATAAAATCTAAGACATACACCTGAACATCGGTTATATACATACATATATACAGGCCCAGCCCTGTAATTGAGCATATATCAAAAACACTAGAGAACGAAGTGTTGCACACATGTCAACTTTAGGCCAACAACTAGAGTGCAAAACCAAAGTTCGTCAAAACTTCATGAAAATAAGAGCAACTTCTCTTAGGCTTGGACATGGAAAGGTTGACCAAAGAGGACAAGCGTCATGGCTTAGGACTGACCACTTGGTTGGTTACCTACAGAAACAGACATAACATAGGGTGAGCCAAGCTCAGTGAATAGTATGATACATAAATGCACAATTTAAACATAATACATAACAATGCATAAATAAATGCGAAGGTCATGTAGTTAATCTGTTCTTGTTTTCATTTCAAATGGCCTTAGGCCCCAATCGTGAGTCATAATGGTTTTAAGCCCTCGAACACATTAACATTAAGCTTTTAAACATAATAGCATATAGCCCTTGTATACATGGCATGAAGCCCTTGTCAGAATGGCATAAGGCCCTTATCAGAATGGCATTACAGCCCTTGAACATATAGATATATGAACTCAAGAGGTGTCTCACACGAATTCTAGAGGTAACTCACATCGTAGCACTTAGTTCCGTGTAGCACTTTGTTTCATATCAGAATGGCATAAGCCCTTATCAGGTTGGCATTAAGCCCTTGAAACATATATATGAACCCAAGAGGTGTCTCACACGGATTCTAGAGGTGACTCACATTGTAGCACTTAGTTCCGTGTAGCACTTTGTTTCATTTCATAACAACTTATGCAGATGGCCATGAGCCTCATAACTTTCACAGAATGGCTTTCAGCCTCATAATTTTCACATATGCATGGACTCTTGCGGTGGCTCACAATGTAGCACTTAGTTCCAAGTAGCACTTTGTTCCATACCAATAATTAGCAGGTCTTACATACCAAACCATACATAAATGTCATACCATAAACGGAAATAAATTCATACATATGCATTATGCTTGAATCATTAACAGAAATCATAATTCATACTTACTTATTCTTGGCATTTTAATAGCCCTGACAAATCAATAAAAAACATTCTTGTTAGTTTCATAAAGAAATTCCTCAACATTGTGAACTTGTAGTATACTTGAACTTGTACATACGTAAGCTTGTAACATACTTAAGCTTGTATCGTACTTAAACTTGTAACATACTTGAACTTATAACATGCGTATACTTGTAACATACTTGAATTTATAACATACGTGAACTTGTAACATGCGTCTACTTGTAACATACTTGAACTTACAACATGCGTGAACTTGTAACATACTTGAATCATGGTATTATTACCCCCGGGCAAGGGCCATAAGACCACGGTATTATTACCCCCGGGTAAGGGTCTTGTGCTAAGGATGTCATGAATACTTTTACATATATGGATAATCATTCCTTAAGTCATAACGTAACTTATCAGAAAACGAAGCATTTCTTGTTATGTCATGTCATTATCATGCGCTTAAAAAAATAATTCATATTCTTATGTGGGTTGCATACTGATGATAAACCTTTACATTCATATCATAGATTCTAAACGATCTTGGGTCCCTTCGTAACCTAATCGAATAATCTTAGATTCACACAATTATCATTCTTCAAGGATGAACATAAGTTCCACTTATTCTTTAAGAAATAACGTAGAATGCTGATAAATAACAAAGGCTAATATTCGTCATTAATAGAACATAAGGATTCCAAAATCATACCAACGTACGCGAATCTTTCAGCGGTCATATAAGTTCACATTGCTTTCCAATTGTCATGAATGTTCGTATAACACTTACGAAGAACAGAGCATTAGTGATAATAATTATCAACAGTAGATAAAATGTACATTTTTGTACTACTACTCACAGTGTTCAGGTGTTTGATCCGCCCCTATAGCTGACCCTACACAATTTACGTAATCCAAACATAATTCATCATAGTACCTCACCATTCAATTCACTATGAGTCAACACAATATAATCTGACAAAGTCAATATCACTTAGTTCATCAACACCATTTGTAATTTAATATATTTCAAAATAAATCTTTGAATTCCATTTCAACATTCCAAAACCGAGTTCATATCATCCATATCATTAATAGATTATTTCCCCAATTTTCTCTTCACATTACAGCATGAATAGCAATGTTCATAACATAGTTCATTCGCAAATTTTAAACATAATTTTCAAACATTTCCAAATTCTAATTAAACTTGAACACATATAATTCAATACCTCAATTTCGTTACTCTACTTTCAATTTTGGCCAATTCATTAGTTATCATCATTAATCAACCTAGGGTTTCAAGAAAAACCTAGAAATTTCAAGAAAAATCCAAATTTCTTAACCCATTATTTTTTGTTCCAATTTCCTCATTGATTACAAGTCTAAAGTTCATAATCCATCACTTTAACCGGACAATTACATCCCCAACATTGTAAACCCAAAATCCCCCAATCTCAAGTTGGACATAATATGTTTAAAACTATAGATTTTGTATTTATATACTCAAAATACCATAAATCCATCCATGAATACAAATATTGAAAAGGAATAAGGACTCCTACCTCAAGATTCAAGCAAGAAAAGCAAGCTTTGAGAAGAATCCTCCACAAATTCGAATTTCAATCGGTGAAAAATGTTGACCCTTTCTTGTTTTCCATCCTTGATGCAAGATCTATGGTGGATTTGTTGAGAAAAGTGGAGGAAATCAAGGTTTTGGGAGCTAGGGTTTCGGACATGGAAGAGGGGAGAAGAAGAGAGGGAAAGAAAATATAAGAAATGACTCAAAAATCACGTTTTTGAGCTGCTGCCCCGCACATCGCCGCACGTGCACCGCATTTCCCGCTCGTGCGGTCCTGCTTCCAGCACAGATATGAAAACTTCAAACAGACGTAACTCTCTCATCCGGACTCCGTTTTAGGTCATTCTTGTGGCCAAATTGAAGCCCCGAAAATAATCTTTCCAATGGTTCTAACCTTACATCCAAATTCAAAGTGTGGAAAAAGAAAATGGCAAAAGAGTAACGGCTAATCGTAGGCGAATTATTCGAATTAAAGTTTTTGGTCCAATCTTACTTTACCATCACACCACTACCTCAATTAATACCCCAAAATAGATAAAAAAACATTCTCAATTCCAATGGATATAGTTGAATTAAAACACATTAACCCCTAATTAAATAAGGATGACTTTTGGGGTCATTACATTGGTGGTCGAGAGCCTTACAAATGGTCGGTGACCAATTACACATGGCCCGTGTTCCTATACTTTGGCCGATGATATCCCACAGTGCTCAGGGAGTGGTTCGGAAGCATCCTCGAGACTTAAGCAATTTTCAGAGGCGCAGAGCAGTGTAAACAGAGGCAGCATGAGCATGGCGATAGATTTCCGAGCGGAGCCGAGCATGCATGCAATTGTCCCTCGTTCCGAGGCCTCTTTACCGCTTTAGTAGCTTAATTAATTTTTTTAATTAGTTAAGTGTTGTGTAATAAATAATTAGCTAGTTAGTTCGTTAATTAGTCAATTTGTATTATTCTTTCGAACCCTCCGTCGAGAGGGCCAATTTTGTAATAAGTGTGCGTGCGTGTGTGAATGTCTTCCAACCCCACGTCTTTCTCTCTTTTACTTACCTGCTTTCAATGGTTAGTTTTAGGGCATATTTCAATTAGCATCCTTATGCTATGCATGTTTGCACCATTCATCTGTATTGCATGTACCGGGTTCGGCGCATCATACTAACCGTATAGAATTTCAATTCCTACTTGAATACATGTATCGAATTGTCACATCTCATATGTCATTTTCAATTAGCCGAGCCTATTCTAGTTGCACTTTGCATGCGATGCATTAGCCATTTTAACATGAACTAGGATCATGCATGATTTCTAACTAATTATTGTTTTGGCTCGAAGTACTAGGTAAGCGTTTATGCTTTAGCATCTTGCATAAGTGTAAGTGTTGCCATGATAGCATGCTTGCCATGAGGTTATTTGCTTAACTGCTATAACTGCCTGAATGCCTGTGGGTGAAGGTTAGATTACTTGAATTGGAACAATTCGTTGAAATGCGAGTTTTAAGCCCACTTGATTGTGGCAAAATCAAGTTTTTCTAAGCCCACTCGAGGGTGGCAAATCCACGTCTTAGCCTACTTGCAAGTAGCACCTTCAAACCGTTTTCAAACAAACATAAGATGTTTTGTTCCAACTTAGGCGATCTAGTCTATACTTGTGTGTTGTGCGTATCACATAGTATTCTAGCTAATAACCGGAATAAAAACGCATGTGTTTCAAAAACAAGATATCATATTTAGTAGTGGTCGATCTTTGATCGGGCGAGCGGGGTTGCTCATTTCATGACCTTCCCAATCGTACCCAAGTTCCCGAGCCGAGGCAACTTTGGTGATGACAGACACGTGGCCTTAGGCAACGAGTCAGGGTTTCCTAAATTCCCCTAAAATAAAACATTTAGGTGGCGACTCTGTATCTGGCAAAGCAGTCCATGTTTGGCACTTCTTTACAAAAATCAATTTTCCAAAACGATTTGCTGGATTTGGACTCTTTGGTGATTTATCGGTCTTGCATTGCACTTTGCGAGACTAGATTCAGAACCATGACATTTGAGTCCGAACCGTGGTAAGCAAGGCCCTCGAGGCGCGTCCACATTCGGTTGTGACTAAATCCGCATAAATGTACTTTTGGTGTTACAGCAGGGAAAATGCTGGGGTTCTTGATTACATAACGGGGCATCGAGGTCGATCCTGCCAAAATCAAGGCCATCTTAGAAATGCCCCACCAAGGACTAAAAAGGAGGCACGAGGCTTTCTGGGTAAAGTGCAATTCATAAGATGATTTATTGCAAAATTAACCTTGGCTTGTGAACCACTGTTTGGTCTCCTGAAAAAAGGAAAGAAATTCCAGTGGGATGGCCGATGCCAGGTTGCTTTTTAACAGATCAAGCAGTACCTACAGAATCCACACGTGTTGTCATCGCCAGAGCTGGGGAAACCGTTGATTTTGTACCTATCAGTGACCGATACGACGATAGGCTGCATGCTTGCACAAGAATCTGAGGATAAAGTGGAGAAGGCTATCTACTACCTGAGCAAGAAGATGTTAGAATGTGAGACCCGTGACACTCCGCTTGAGAAGGCTTTTTTGGCCTTGGTATGTGCTACCAGGAAGCTGAGGCACTACCTATTAGCTCACTCTGTAATTCTGGTTTCGAGATTAGATCCCATAAAATATCTCTTCGAGAAACTAGCGCTTACAAGTAGGCTAGCCCGTTGGTTGCTTCTGCTTTCCGAATTCGATCTGAAATATATGATGCGCAAGTTAGTGAAAAGGAAAGCAGTAGTGGAGTTCCTAGCCAATCACCCAGTGGACGGGGATAAAGCAGTAGAGTATCTGTTCCTAGATGAGGCCATTCTATAGGTTGAAGAAGAGGTTTGGACAATGTACTTTAACGGAGCGTCAAATCAATACGGGTATGGGATAGGGGTGTTACTGATAGCACCCGATAATTCCCACATACCCTTAGCTTTCAAACTCTGGTTCAAGTATCAAACAATGAAGCTGAGTATGAGGCATGTATCG
This sequence comes from Camellia lanceoleosa, assembly GCA_025200525.1. Classification (NCBI taxonomy): domain Eukaryota; kingdom Viridiplantae; phylum Streptophyta; class Magnoliopsida; order Ericales; family Theaceae; genus Camellia; species Camellia lanceoleosa. The sequence continues at coordinate 34,876,993 of CM045764.1, forward strand.
CTGGCTTAGAAGCCGCCCTGGAACTAGGGGCAAAAAGGTTGGACGTCATTAGGGACTTGAACTTTGTTGTGTCTCAAGCCAAAGGAGATTAGAAGGTTAAGGAAAAAAGGATAAAAATCTATCACCAAACTCTGGACGTGCTAATTCCCAGGTTTAAGAAGTTAACCTTTACACATCTGTTAAGAGAGAACAACAGTTTGCAGATGCTTTATCAACTCTATCTTCTACGATAGACATCCCTTTGGGAGTCCGGATGCGTCTGATCATCATTGAACAAAGATATGTGCCGGCCTACGAGCTGATTGCTGCTATTGACGAAGCACAAGATCAGAAACCCTGGTACCATGATATCTGGAACTTCTTGGAAAATGAGGCTTATCCACCAGGGGCAAATGTCAAAGACAAAAGGGCAATTCGGCGAATGGCTGCTCAGTTCATCATCTGCGGAGGTAAATTGTACAAAAGGGGCCATCTGGGAATGCATAAACTATGTGTTGATGCTGAAGAATCGAAGCGCCTAATGAAGGCCATCCACAGAGGAGAGTGTGGATCGCACATGAGCGGAGTGATGCTCACTCAGAAAATTCTCAGACAGGGTTACTATTGGTCAACCATGGAGGAAGATTGTATTGGCTTTATTCGGCGATGCCACAAATGCCAGATCCATGCAAATCGCATGAACATTCCGTCGTCAATGCTATACAACATGACTTTGCCATGGCCATTTTCAGTCTGGGGGATTGATGTGATTGGAACAGTCACTCCGAAGGGGTCAAACGGGCATAAATACATCTTAGTGGCGATAGACTACTTTACAAAGTGGGTTGAGGCCCAATCTTATGCAATGTTGAAAGCATCGCATGTAGCTAAGTTCATCAGGAACGTTATCCGCCGCTATGGGGTCCCGAATGAGATTATTTCGGATAATGGTTCTCACTTCAAGAAGGAAGTGATCGACTTGTTGGAGAAATACAACGTGGCTTTTCATAAGTTAGCTACATATCGGCCGCAAACCAACGAAACTGTTGAGGCCGCCAACAAGAACATCAAGCATATTCTGCAAAAGATGGTAGAAACCTACAGGGACTGGCCAGATAAGCTGTCATTTGCTCTTTGGGGTTATAGAACATCGATCCACACTTCTACTGGGGCAACTCCATATTCCTTGGTTTATGGGACGGAGGTTGTTCTTCCGATCGAGGTTGAAGTACCGTCGCTGCGGCTGATGGCTGAGTGCCAGATACCTAAGGCAGATTGGTAGCAGAGCAGGTTCGAAGAACTTATGTTGTTTGATGAGAGAAGGCTGAAAACACTGTATCACGTCCAGGGTTATCAACGAAGAATTGCCAGGGCTTTTAACAAGAAGGTTAAGTCTCGGAATTTGAAAGAAGGGGATCTAGTGCTCAAAGACAACCTAGCTCCCATCTACGACCCTAGGGGCAAGTTCAGACCCAATTGGACTGGTCCCTACATCATCAAGTCAATCTGGTCGGTGGAGTCGTCATTCTTATGGACTTAGATGGCCTTGAGTTCTCCCAGCCAATTAACATGGACAAGTTGAAGAAATACTATTCCTGAGAGGCTCCCTAGGTCGAAAGGGCGACCTAGGTAAAAGTTAGAGCACATAAAATTTGAAATAAGAAAAACTGAGCTCGCAAGGTTGAAAACCCAGAAAAGACGGCCTTAGCAAAAGTTAGAGCGTAAAAGGAGAGTGTTAATACACGAGTGAACCTGAACTGAACTATGTAAGGCTTGATTCCCATCTTCGGGATACGTAGGCAACTTCATTCTGAAGTCTAGCCACAAACACTTCCAGATCAACTCTGCCCGTGTGATTGTTTTGGTCATCTTTGTCTTTCTGCATCCAAGAGCTCAGTTGTGATCTCCAGTGCAGTGCAGTGTAGTGCTCTTCAGACATGGGACAACTTTCCAATTATCGGGTTCAGGGTTGTGCATCTCAGTGATAGATTCTGGACGTGTCCACTTGTGATCCATATCGAAAATGGTTTTGAAAAGTTTTAGTAAAAGTTGATTTTGCTCAAATTAATCTTTTTACAACTTGGACCATCTTTGGACCATAAGGAAAATTTTCAGTACTCTCAACCTTCAATTTCATTGATTTCAACACAGAGTTCTCCGACTCTTGATACAAATTGAAGCTGCTTTTTATTACATTCATAAAGAAAGCTTGAAAGTACAGATTAAGGTAATAAACTCGGGGCATGGATAAGTCAGGTGTTCATTCGCTCCCTCCCAAAGCTTGTGGAAGCTCCTGATGTCAAAGTAGGCCTAGCCTGTGCCTCTTCTTCCAGCCAAGCAATGCACTTGCCGGAAAGGGTGCAACTGAAATTAGGAGCGGGAGCCAACAGTTCTCTCGTCCTCCATGCCGCGGCATACCGAGCTAGTTGTGTGCCTCGGATCCAAAATACAGCAGGGTACTCTACCCTATCTTCCGGGCAAGTTTGATCGTGCCCAAACTGGCACCTGAACTAGAAGGGAAAATAAAAGACACAGTGTGTCAGGCTGATCAGCTGAATGCCCGGCTGCCGGGACATGCTGTAGCTCATCTCAAGCAGATCAAGCCAAGGGCAGCACCAAGCAATGTCGACAGCCGACCTATTGCACATCCAGTGGCACCACCACCCCTCATTCGGGAAATCCACTAGCCATGGATGGAAGAAATAGCAACGTGCTGAATATATTGGGCAAGCGTCCATTACCTTCAACCTATCTATCAGCCAAATCTGGGTGAGGGATGAAAAATGAGAGATTAAAGAAAAGAGAGGTGTATGTGAAGAGAAAAGTGAGAAAAGGATTTTCGAGAGAAAAACAGAGCTTGAGGGCCAAGTGATATGAGACATATATGTGAGATAGGGTGGGAAACATTACCTGCAATAGTAGTGGACTCCCCACAAATTTGGTTGTTTCTTGGCGGTGAAAGGCATCCAAACCTACTAGAGTCTCGGCTAGTGTTAATCCGATGCAGCTCTTGCCCTTCTTTAAGCCTTGGGCCACTTCAACCAAGCAAATGCTCGACCCTCCGAAGCTAGGGGCAAGCAGAAATGAGCTAGCATACATAGGCAAAGCGCATGTTGCCGAAAACTTTGCCAAAAGTGGTCACCGCGGCCGCCGGCATCAGAAAATCGATGAATCAAACTCAAAATGTCCAACTCCCCATTGTGCACCAAAGACCGGGTGTCATGTAGAGTAAGCCCACACATCCCTCCCAAGGCTTGGATGTGGCCAAAACGCAACTGGGGCAAGATTTCCTTGTCGCACCGAGATTCCATCAAAGCTCAAAATTCTTCAATTGTGGGGCACAGCTCTTGTCCCCCAAAGCTAAAAACGTGTGTAACCGGGTTCCAACACCTTGCCGCAGCATAGAGGAATGGAAAACACAGTGGAGTGCAGCTCAACGTAAATAGTGCATTTAGCTCGAAACCTCAGAAATTCAACTTTTCCGAGCCATCCAAGGTTGCAATCCAATCAGAGAGTTTTTGGGCAAAGAATGGTTCCATTTGGGGCAAAAATGGAGCTAAAATGAGGAAACCATGAAGCTGGAACTTTTATAGAACCTAAGGCATTGAGTGGAGGACAGGTGTCAACATTTCAGAGGTTCTGCCATCAATGGCCGGCAGCAGCACATTGATGGTCGGCAGTGGCTCATCAATGGCCGATAGGGGCACATTGATGGCCGGCAAAGGAAAGTGATGGCCAGCAGGCCATTACCCATGGCTGGCAGCCTCTCTTTGGTGCTCACTGACCTCCTGTGTGAAGATCCAGTTGATTTCAACAGTTATATTCTGTTATCGGCACCTTTCGGGGTCTTGTTTTGGCTCTTTTCGGGCTTGAGCATGCCTATTTGAGGTGTGATCATCTGGTTTTGTTTGTTAAGTTGTATGTATATTGCTTATCGAGTTGTACATTTGTTGTTTATCGAGTTGTTGCAATTTGTTTATCGAGTTGTATTTACTTTGTTTGGCCTGTGAGGCCGTGTGTTGTTTATCGAGTTTTTTGCTCTTTCAGTTGTTAGTTGGTTCACTACCTAATTAAGACAATGCAATTTGAATCTGCAATTTTCAAACAAAGATTAATTTCATTTTCATGTTGTGTGATGTTATGCGATGCTTTGAATGCAAAATATAACACTTTTAAACCAAAAGCTGTTTTCATTCCAATCATGGTTTCCTTTTTGCAAAAGAGTGCAAGTTTGAAGAAAATAAAACTGCCTAAGACTGTACAATTTACTAATACTACTAATAAGAAAGGAAAACAAAGCAAAAAAGCATCTGAATCGGTGCCAACTAGCTCAAGATCGAAAGGCTCTCTTCGTCCTCTTCCTCGGTCGAGCGGACTCTGGGGCACTATCGCCATTGGCACCGCTGTCTGAAGCTGGATCAGAGCCTGAATCGGAACCCTCCTCAGCCTCTCTACCTATAGAATCTGAGCTGGCGTCGTCGTCTCTCTCCTCTGATGACTCGGACTGTGGACTTGCCACCTCAGCCTCCTCCCTCGTTTCGTCATCATCATCATCCAGAATGGGCTCTGAAGGGCCACTCCCGCTGCGGATGCCTCTAGCTCTACCTCGGCTGCGTGCCTGAGCCTGTCTTTCTCTCCTCTCTACTGTTGGGGGAGGAACTGAAGGTCCTGTTGTGGCTCCCATTAGGGTATCCGGTGGAGCTGAGGTCTGGAAAGGGATCTGAAAAGGGCAGTTTGTCAGAATATACTAGTTGTGGTATATATCAGATGCAATGTATCGATGTAGTGTATGTTTACAATGTATGGGAGCAGTGTATCTATGTAGTGTTTTGATGTGATGAATCAGACCAGTGTAGTATGGAACAGTAGAAATGCTAATGTGTTAGTAGAGAATGTCATGGCTTGAAGTGCAAACTAAAGAAACTTACCGAAATCCTGTAAAGGCTGAGCAAGTTCATGCTCGTCTGAACCATCCCCATCAGAGAAGTCGCTAGCTCGAGAGCCTACCCAGTGTACACTATGGATGCCTATAAATGTGTTGAGATGATCAGTGGTTTGTAAAGCATAATTGAAATGAATTGAATGTGGAAAATGTAAAGTATTGAACATACCAAGGTTGGGCCTTGAACTTCGACAAGCTCGTGACCAGCAGGTGCGGGCTCTATGGAAATCTGATAAGTCTCTCCAGGACGTCCCCAGCAAGTCAGTGTGGTAGGCAACTCTAGCCATCCTACTCTCTGTCTCTCCCCAGAAGCTCTCCTGCCGCGAGTCCTAGTCACTCTGGCTCCTCTGCCTCTGCCTCTTGTAGTTAGAGTTGGAGCTCCCTCACCTCCCCCAAACGCCGGTCAAAGGTCGCATCACACGAAAGAAGTCTACCTCTAGGCCTACCATGAACTGGATCACCAGGTCGACAGACAGTCTATGTGTCTCTCTCATAGATGCTGGAGGTGCCAACGGCACAAATGGGGCATCTACTCCTAAGGTCTAGCATGCGAAGCGCTTGCTTAAGAACCAGGCGCGGCAGATCGGGCCCTCAAAAAGGATATGATAGTGAGTGACGACCCTGGCTATGTCACACTAGGCTCGGAGCCCTGACAGTATCGCATTCCATGGCTGCCACATGATCTAAAAATCAGAAAAGGAACAGTTGATTAGTCGCTGTCAATTGATCAGTGTGTACATCAAATTGATTGAAAAGACAGAATAAACTTTGTTTTGGGTTACCTCGTGCGCCGTGACCGTGTTGAAGTTCTCGCGAAAAAACATGAAGTCTTCTCGGGTCCTACAACAGAGCTAGCCGTCGTACACCCGAGAAAACGAGACTGTCGTTGGGGTCTCCTCTATAGGCTCTGGAGTAAGAGCTGGGAAGTATGCGTACACCCACAACTGTAAGGAAAATGAGATCAACACAGTGTGTGAATAGAGTATAGAAAATGTAGAAAGCAGAGCATAGTACGATACATAGAAAGTGCAAGTGTAGAGCAGAGATTAGACTTTGTGTGTACGGTGTGCAGTATGCAGTGTGCGGTATGTGCAATGTCTAGAAAATACAAAGTAGAAAGCATGCAGTGCAAGAGCAGATACAGAGAATACAAAACATGGTACATGTGTGAACAAATGTAAAGCAGGAAATACTAAGTATAAAATATAAAGCAAAGGGGGAACTAAGCTGTGTACCTCCCAGGCCCACCAGTAGCCGCCGATCAAGGTCCTGCTCATGCGAGAGGTCGAGCTCATATATCCGTACAGGGTCGTGAGGCCGACTAGGGATGGCAATCTAAAACCGGCCCGATGGGGACCCGATCCCCCGATCCCTAATATAACGGTTATTCCCCGAAAAGTACCCCCGACGGGCCGGGAATGGTGATTAAAAAAAATCCCCGATAATATTCGGGCCGGGGACGGGGACACATGTTTCAGTCCCGGCCCTCCCCGGCCCCGAGCCCCACCCTATTGGTACCCCCAAATGATATATATATTATATATTATATATATTAATAATATTATATATCCCCGGTGGTCATCCCTATCTTTTATATTTATTCATTTTAGACGTTTTTTTGATTTCATCTCCATCTACTCTCTCTCTCATAAAGTAGATCTACTCTCTCTCTCTCTCTCTCTCTCTCTCTCTCTCCATTCCTCACATCTCTTCTCCTCCTCCACAGATCACATCGCCATCGTCTCTCTCTCCCTCACTCACGGCGGCTCCTCTCTCTCCTCGCAGAACCCCGCAACCACAGCCCTAAGAATGGCCACGGCGGCTCTGTTCGGCCTCAGTCCGTCAATCCTCCACCACCACATCCTCTGCCGCAGATCTGAACAAGAACAACACAGATGATGATAGATATAATAGATGTTGATGATGAAGATGATGAAGATGATGATAGATATGTTTTTATTTTTTATTTTTTTAAGATGATGATAGATATGATAGATATGTTTGATGATGAAGATGATGATAGATATTGTTTTTTGTGTTTCAGATGATAGATATGTTTTTATTTTTTTATTTTTTTAAGTTTTTTATTTTTCAAGTTGTTGATGATGAAGATGATGATCACCAGTTCATCATCCCTAAGATGATGATGATTGTTGATGATCATCAAGAAACAGATTTAAAAAAAAAAAAAAAAAAAAAAAATTGTTATGTTTCTATGTTGAACAAAATTAAAAAAAAAAACAAAAACAAAAACAAAAACAGGTCGGGGATTTTTCGGGGTCGGGGAAACCCAATCCCCGTTAGAGAGCGGGGGCGGGAGGGTTGATGGTGTCCCCGTCAGGGATCGGGGGCGGGGACGGGGATTTTCTGGTCTTCGGGGATCGAGGACGGGGAGGGTGATCCCTGGCCCCACCCCGTCCCGTTGCCATTCCTAAGGCCGACTCCGCCCCAGACATAGAACTGAACTTGCTGGAGCTCATTAATGCGCTCAGCAGATACAAGCCTACAGTATTCCACCTGTTCGAGAACAAGGTGGTACCGAAAAGGAACATGAGGAAGCCCCTGGCATACTACTCTATCTCCTCATCTGTCTTGGGCTCAACTCCTCTAAACTGCTCCTCGAACCAACTATATCTGACTATGCCTGCCCGAAGGATCGGTGGGTGCGCCCCGAGCAGTGCAGTCTATGCAGCCTCCCACTCTCCCATGTCAAGATCGAGAGGTATCGGATTACCCCCTACACCTAAGCCAGTAATCATGGCAAAGTTGTAACGAGTCATCGTCATCTCCCCCGTAGTGGAGAAATGGAAGGAGTTGGTGGTATCCCACCACCTCTCCACAAGAGCCCCTAAGAGTGGGCGTCTCGCTATAATCTGGGTCAAGCTGAAGCAAAACAGAGCGAAGCCGGTCCCGTCGATGATGTCGCGGACCCTGGCTGGGAGCTCGTTGTACCAATCTCGAGCTATAGTCGTGCCAGAGCCTCTAAAAGAACGGGACCCGTCCTGTAACAATGCATGTGATGCAATCAGATCAAGTGATGAAAGTACAGTTGAAAGTACATGTGAACGTGAAGCAACAATATATGAAATACAGTCAGATCAAAGCATGTGATGCAATCAGATTAAAACAGTGCAAGAAATGTAAACAGTTAAAGGCAGTGCTGCAGAAAAGCAAAGTTCATACCTCCACGGGTATAGCTGATAAGTGAGACGCAGGCTCTCTTAGTAAGCGGTCGTCTGGCACGTCCTCGGCAAAATCAGTGAAGGCTTTGATGCCTCCCACAATAGGTACTATGTGGGTCTCGGGGTGATACCTTGTCAAATCAAGGAGGCGGATGCTCGGTGGTAAAGGCTTAGGCAAAATCTACCGGAGGAAGCGCGGGGAGGGCCCCATCATGTGGGACATCATCAGCCATATGAGATAGATGCAAAAGAAGCAAAAATGAAGGAAAAAGGTAAAGCTTTGAGAAAGTCAAACCCTAGGAGGAGAAAAAGTCAAAGAAAGTCAAAACCCGGGAAAAGTGTACCAACCTTGGGAGAAACTCGAGGGCAATCGACCATGAATGGTGGAAATGACGAAAGAAGCGTCGAAATCAAATTCTGATCGGTTCAAAGTGAAGAGAACAAGAGGGTTTTTGCGAAGAAAATGTTTTTAGGGTGTTGGGAAACGCGTGGAACACGAGGATCTAGAGAGAAGGAACACCTAGAGAGCAAGGGGGAGCAATTTCGTGCAAGAGGTTGTGGGGAAATGAAATGGTTTTGTGTGTATTTAAAGAGCCACGGCTAAAAAGACCAAACTGCTCAAATCTGCCATCGATGGCCGGCAATGCTATATTGGTGGCCGGCAGTGGCCACTGATGGCCGGTAGGGGGCCGGCAGCCTCCTCTGATGGCCGGCAGGCCTCCACAAGCTCCCAAAGCCTCTTTTCGTTTGATTTATGACCTTGGATTCCGAGATATGCAAGGTATGCTCGGTGTTTGACTCAGAATGGCTTTGTAGAAGTTCAGAATCGCGTTTCCAGTACGCGGTAGTCATCGCTCATCAACACGAACAAGGTGTATCCTTTTTAACATGTTGCAACTTTTCCAAGAGGTAAATCGGAGGTTGCCTTCGAGTCGTCTTTAGCACACTCGCTTTTATCATTGCATTAGAATGTGCATTGCTTTTATCATTGCATGGAGCATGCATTTTGAAGTGTTGCGTAGAACATGCATTATCATGTTTGTATGGAGTATGCATGTTGCATATCATATGCATCATCAATTATTCTGCGTTGAATATGTCTCTATATTGTTTGTTGCATGTTGTGCATAGTAGCATGCCTCTCTAAACTTCATGTTACGATCATTCATCTTGCATAGAATGTGCATTTGTATTGTATTGTACTTGTTAAGTTTTCTTCTCGTGCGGGCACGATATTGTATGTATGGTTCATTTAGAGGAATTCTGGGTAAAACCATTCCTCTCTTTCGTCTCATCTGTTAGAGACATCCGGGTACGCCCGATGTCTACACTGGCATTTCGTTGGTTAGAAACACCCGGGTACGCCTGGTGTTTACACTGACAACCTGTTGAAAGCGTTTGGGTCGTATGCCCGATGTTTGTTTCCCTTCCCTCTCTCGCGTGTGATACACTGAGAGGTGTTGCCTTTCCTCTCTCGCGTGTGACACACTGAGAGGTGTTTCCCTTCCCTCTCTCGTGTGTGATACGTTGAGAGGTGTTGCCTTTCCTCTCTCGCGTGTGATACGCTGAGAGGTGTTTCCCTTCCCTCTCTCGTGTTGATACACTGAGAGGTGTTGCCTTTCCTCTCAAGTGTGTGATACGTTGAGAGGTGTTTCCCTTCCCTCTCTCGCTTGTGATACGCTAAGAGGTGTTTCCTTTCCCTCTCTCGCGTGTGATATGCTGAGAGGTGTTTCCCTTCCCTCTCTCGCATGTGATACGCTGAGAGGTGTTTTCTTTCCCTCTCTCGCGTGTGATACACTGAGAGGTGTTTCCCTTCCCTCTCTCGCGTGTGATACGCTGAGAGGTGTTTTCTTTCCCTCTCGCGTGTGATACGCAAAGAGGTGCTTCTTGTTCCCTCTCGCATATGATACGCTAAGAGGTGCTCCTTTTTTCCCCTCTCGAGTGTGATACGCTAGGAGGTGTTTCGTTTAAGACTTCGGGTTTTCCCGATAGTCGCTTTGGCCTTTTCTACGTAAGGCGCAGTGAAGATTGCATAATTTTCTTACATCCTTTTTGCATGAAATGTTGTTTGACTTGTAAGTCTCACGCGTGCCATGTTTATTCGCTTACTTCTTCTCATGTGTAAGATTGTTGTACTTTGTCGATTTGCTTAAAATGTTGTATTTATTTTGCATAAATGCTTCATTGCAGTTCCCGTTGCATAATCATAAGTTATGCCCTGGCATCATTCATGTCATCTGCATTTTGTCCCAGCCTGCAGGCGCATCTATATTGTTATCTTGAATGTTTGTCTAAGTCTTTGGCCTTGTCAAAAATGGGTCGTCTCTAGGCTTTGACATTCACTCCCGTCATTTCATGACTTCTGAGTTCTATCAAAGAGGGGCAACTGTAGACACCCCATTTTTGACCGTCCTCGAGACTTGGATGTTCTTGTAGGTACATCCAGCGACAAGTTTGATTGCTCGTCGAGTACTCAACTTCCACGATGAAATTCTCCAGGTTTGATCCTTCCAGACCCTGTTTCCATTCTGTCTCATATTTGGACCATGTGTTGGTCTTGGCATAGTGATGTTTTTGATGGCCTGCCGGCCATTGATAAGCACTGCCGGCCATCAATGAGGCCCTGCCGGCCACCAATGCTTTAACAGATATTTTTGCAAATATTTTGACAGCTGTTTGCACAGATTAGCTCATTTGCTTGCACGTAGAGAGCTGGATTTGTTTGAAGGCTTCTTGTATCTCCTATATAAGAGGCTCATCTATATGCATGCAAAGGGTTACAAGAATTGAGCTGAGTTATATTTCTCTCTCTCTCTCTCTCTCTCTAGAATCCTCTCTCTCTACATTTTAGCCTTGAAAGTGTGTTTTCTCTACATATTTGCACTAGCACCCTTAGCCAAACACCTTAACCTTAGACTTAAGCTCCTTGGAGTGGTTTTGGCTCAGAAGTTTGGATGTTTGCTTGCTGTTTTAGAGTTATGCTTCAAGGGTGAGAATCGACCTCTTTAAGCTTTGTTGCATGTGTTGTTGGCCTTTCTACCACTGAAACTCAGAGTAATTTTAGTGGTAGAAACCATGTTTTGAGGTCCAAAGTAGGAGGGGGTGGCCTCCCCTCCTTGCTTCTTGGTTGCATGTGTTGTTGGCCTAATAGTTGAGCATGTTTTTCTACTACTTCATGGCTTAATCTCAGCCTATTTTTGGCCTTATTTCAGCATGTTGTAACTCTGTTTTGGCCTGGTTAGATCACTTCATGCTTGCTTCTTACACTTGTAGTGTAATCTTGCTCACTAGCCTTGTATGCCTAATGCTTTAGCCCATTATTCTAGCTTATTTTGGCTACACTCCAGCATGTTTTTGCTTATGTTTTAACATGTTCTAACTCTATTTTGAGTGGTTTGGGTCATATGGGACTTGTTATGCATGGTTGTAGTACAAAGCCCCTTGCTAGTTTTGAGTTTTGAGGCCTTTAGCATGCTATACTTGTGATGTTTGCATGATATGTCATCATTTAGCATGTAATTTCAATGCTTATGTCTCTGTCATACTCTCTCATTTTTCACTCTTTCAATGTGTTTGAGTGTGATATCCATGTTCCGTAATATGTTAACTGGTCCTTAATATGAGTATGACTATGTGTTTAATATGATTTTGTGTGTCATTATGTGAAAATATGTGGCTTTGAATTTCTATCTGTTCACCGTAAGAATATCTGTTTGATTTTCTGTTTTGGAAATTAAATTGAAGGCCTTATCGGCCACAGAACCCGAAATTGATTGGGCCATTGTGATTAGCGTAATTTTTAGAGCCTACGGTAAATTTAATTGGAAATTGATTCGGATCAGATTAAATTGATTAAATTGTTGAATTAGTGCCCAATTACTTTATTATTATTAAATTGGAATTAGTGGAATTGGTTGTAATAGAGCACTACACCCTCAATTCTCTCTTTAGCTTCATTTGGCTGATTTTGAACTCAAAGAAGAGAGAGAGCCGGCTATAGAGAGAGATGGAGGGAGAGAATTGTGTAATCTTGGCTCAAGGTTTGGGGAATTTGAAGATTAAACTCAAGAATTTGCTATAGTTTGGAAGATTGAACTCCTAGGTAAGGGAATTCATGAGTTTAATGTTGTAATTTGTGAATTCAAGTTCGATTAATGGTCGAGAACATGAGTAGATTGATTATGATGAAATTGAGTTGGTTTTGTTGAATTTGAAATCTTAGAACATATGCATGTAAGAAATTTCCATGTTTGAGCATAAAGTATGTAATCCATGTTGAGTTTTGATTAATGACCATGTATTTGATCATCTCTTCACCAATTAAGTTGAGGATATTGTGTATATTTCACGTGCAAGTGCAAATCATGGGAGTTTGAGTCTTGCATGTTTGAATCTAGTGAGTTGGTGATGAGTTTGAGTTAATTTGAGACATGCATGTGATTAAATTGTGAAATTGAGCTTCATTGTATTATAATTTGGTGTTTATACCATGTTAGAATATGTATATGTGAAGTTTGAGCCAAAATCATGCATTTGGAACCTTTGAACATCAAATTGAAGCTCAACAACATGTTCTGGATTTTCCAGAATTTTGATGTCCGCTCGAGCGAGGAAACCGCCGCTCAAGCATGAAATTCGTGCTCCTAGTATTTTCTGCAGACATGGTGTCCACTCGAGCGGGGAAGTTTACGCTCGAGCGGGGAGCCTTGTAGAGAGGCCTTTTGCTCAAGTGCCAGAGTTCGCGATCGAGCGTAAATTTGACATATCCAGTACTTTTGCAGACCTCATGGGTCCGCTCGAGCAAGGAAGGCCACGCTCTAGCGAGGACCCTGTTTTCTGAAATTTTGAAAAGGCATTTTCAGTTTCGTTTTCCGTCCTCTTTCACTTCTAAGTACTCTTAGGCATACATTGAGCATTGTAATTGAGTTAAAGAGATAAGAATGAAGCCTAAAGAGGAAAATGTGAATTTAGAACAGATTGAATTGTTTGTGACCCTTTTGTTTTCATGAAATGTGTAGAGTCGAGCTCCAAGGCAAACCAACTAACCGATTACTGTGAGTAATATCTTAACAAAGATATCTGAAATACGTTGCTATCCAAATTACTTACTTCTATGTAAGTTCTATAAATTCGTTGATTCGATTGGTGGACAATGTTGCTATGCCAAATGAATGGGCCAGAGGCCGTTTTGACAAAAATGACTGAATGGGCCAGAGGCCGTTTTGACATGACTGAATGGGCCAGAGGCCGTTTCGACATGACTGAATGGGCCAGAGGCCGTTTCGACATGAATGAATGGGCCAGAGGCCGTTTCGACGGGAATGAATGGGCCAGAGGCCGTTTTGACATGAATGAATAGGCCAGAAGCCGTTTTGACATGAATGAATGGGCCAGAGGCTGTTTTGACATAAATAAATAGGCCAGAGGCCGTTTTGACACGAATGAATGAATGGGCCAGAGGCCATTTCAACATGAATAAATGAATGGGCCAAAGGCCAGTTTGATACGAATAAATGAACGGGCCAAAGGCTAGTTTGACATAAATGAAAATATGAATTGGAACCAAGGTCGTTTGAAACGTGTTGTTCTACATACCATCTGTGTAACTCCTTTATTTGATATTATTCACTGGGCTTTCACTCACGCTCATTCATGTGTTTGTAGGTGAGCCAAGAGAAGTCCAAACCCAGCTCCAGTGAAGTCTGTGAGGAACAACAAAGGTTTTGAAGAGTCAGCCCTTGCGTCTCACGCACGAGACCCGTCTTCGCCTTTTTGTCATTCTGTTTTATTTTGTTATGTGGGCGAAGTCTTGGAATATGTTGTATATAATTTTCTTGGGTTGACCTAGACTTATATGATCCTGTATGTACAAAGCTTTGTGTAGTATATATTTTGATGTGAGTTATTAATATGCATATGTATGGTTTGTTATGATGTGCCATGTAAGCACAGCTCTATGGACAATGTTTTTGAATTACTTCCGTTTGGCCCCCATTAACTCTGTTAAAATACGTTTGGTTTGGTTTGAGGCCGTAGGTAATCTCATGATTACTGGCCGGTTATGTCCTTAACCCATGGGGCGAGTTCGGGTCATGACATTGAGAGTTGAGCTTTGTGCCTTGCTTGCGAGCCATCATTTGAGCATGCTTTTTCTTGCTTCTTGTGCTTAAGTTTCAGCTCATTTTGGCCACTATTTTGGCATGCTTGAGGTCTGTCTAGGGCTGGTTTGGCCATTTGAGTTTGTTATTGCACGTCTCTAGTGTTGTATCCTTCACTAGTTTTAATGCTTAAGCCTCTTAGCATGTTGTACATGTGTTGTTTGCATGTTAAAGTCTTGTGTTTCATGCCATATCATGCATTGAATGTCTGCCACCTCCCTCATTTCTTCATTTTTCAATTTTCTTTGAGGGTGGTTTGGCCTTAAGGTTGTGTTTAAACATGAGGTAGGGTTGATGCTCAAATGGCTTTAACCCTCTTTTGAGGGTTCCTTCTAGTCAAGGGCATCATCCCTCTCATGCCTTAAACCCCCTTTTGGTTGACCCTTTATCATTAGAGGACTTTCACATTTGGACTTAACCGATTAAAGAATGGATCGGTAATGTTAAAATGTGTAAACAAAATCAACCAAGTAAAACTTGCCAAGATAAACATATTGTTTGCATTGCATGGTGTTCGCATTGCATTGTGTTCAATCGGACGTTATATTGAACACAAGGTGGATTGGTTTACTTCATACTCAAAGTGATGAAAGTGAGTCAATCCCCTGTGTCTCCATTGCCTTTGATCACCCATGATGAGGTAGTGGTCTTAGAGTCTTGTTTCTCTTGCATTTATTGAATGTGTACAAGTTGGATCTTTGGCCATCATGCATTCCGAATGCTTGATTGGTGGTCTTGGATTCAATTATGCAACTCCTTTGATGTTTTGAGGTGATAAGGAAGGGCATGGTACATACATATCCTTGGGAGACCCTCCATTTTCCTCTTGCTTGAGCTCTGTTGCAGAATGATGATGCAGCACACCAGTGGCCGGCAGTGCCCTACCGATGGCCGGCATTGCCTCATCCTTCGCCAACAGTGCCCACTCTTGGCTAGCAGATGGCCGGCAGCAAGCTTTCATGGCCAGCAGGTCACTGGTGCATTCCCTAGTATTGTTTTGGTAAGGTTCAGCAGAGAGATCTAGGAGACACCCTGCAAACAAAGCCTCCCAAGAGCAAACCAGAAGGTGTTTCGAGGCGGCAACCAAGCATACATCTTCTACTTCTTCGAACAGAGTTGGGGCAGCATAGTTTAAAGCTTTACTTGTTAGTTAGCTTGAATTTGTAATTTAATTTGTTAATTAGTTAATTGTTGTAATAATTAGTAAATAGTTTACTAGTTATTCAATTTGGTTGTGTAATAATTAGTCTAATTAGATTAATTAGCTTAGCTCAGTTTAGATTAGCTTAGCTTATTCATTCGGACCCTCCTTTGAGAGAGCGCAATGTTGTAATAAGGGTGTGTGTGTGTATACATGTCTTCCAACCCCACGTCTTTCTCCCTTTTATTTAACCACTTACGATGGTTAGATTGGGACATGTTTTGATTAGCATACCTTATACTTGCATGCGTGCATCATTCATTTGTCTTGCATGCACCAGGCTCGGCGCATCATTCAAACTACATTGAATTTCAATACCTATTTGAATATGTGTTTAACAGCATGTTATCAAATCAAATCATATGTCATGATTAGATAGTCGAGCCTACTTAGTAGCATTTTTGCATGTGTTGCATTAGGCATCTTAATATAGCTAGGATCACGCATGATTTCTAACTAGCTTTTTGTTTTGGCTCGGAGTACACTGTAAGTGTTACGCTTTAGCATATTGCATGAGTGCCATATTGCCATGACAACATGCTTGCCATGAGGCTATTTGCTTAAGTGATTAACTACATGAATGCTTGTGGATGAAGGCTTTGTTGCTTGAATTGGGACAATTCAACAAATGCGAGTTTTAAGCGCACTTTGCGAAGTGGCAAAATCATGTTTTAAGTCCATCTTGTGAGATGGCAAATCCGCGCTATAGCCTACTTGAGGGTGGCATTTTCAAACTATTTTCAAACAAACAAACATGAATGGTTTTGTTTCAATTCTTGTGATTGAGTCTATACTTGTATGCTGCGAGCATCACATAGTAATGTTAGATTAATAATCGGAACAAGAACACATGTGTTTATGAAAACAACATATCATGTTTAGTAGAGGCCGATCTTTGATCGGGCAAGCGGGGGTGCTCATTTCAAGACCTTCCCCTCTCGTACCCAAGTTCCCGAGCCGAGGCAACTTTGGTAATGACGGACACGCCTTAGGCACGAGTCAGGATTTCCCAAATTTTCCAAAAATAAAATATTTAGGTGGCGACTCTGTAATCTGGCAAAGCATTCCATGTTTGGCACTTTTTGATTCAAAATTGATTTTTTTAAAACCAATTGTCAGATTTGGACTCTTTGGTGTTTATCAGTCTCACATTGCACTTTGTGAGATTAGATTCAGAACCGTGACAGGAGTCCGAACTATGCGACCAATTCGATACTCTCCGAAAGGGGGCGCGAAGAAAGTCGAGTCCACACCAAGCTCCATGACCCTCATCTTAGGGAACAAGTCAAATCTTCTATATAAGCAAACACTCTCATCTCATTGCAAAGTATCTAATCTTATTCAATCTGAAGTAATCTACTCGGGGGTCATAACACATGCACTCTCACTTTATCTTCTCCAACTCCTAACTTTCACACCAGAGGGGTTTTTCGGCCAACCCCAGTCGGGCAACTCTCACAGTTTCTTCATTTTGCAGGCCCATGGTTCTTGGATAGCCCAACTCAATCTCAAAGCTCTGGTCCAACTCATCTAGTGCGGCAATCGGTACACACACAATAGGATTGGCTTGGGTGTGTTTGGACTCCAACCACCCACATGTGGCCCAAAAAGCATGCACAATAGCTATTCAATGGACAATGGAACAAGGATTATAGATTTCGTTACTATCAAAATCGATTATGAAATTTTGGTTCGTATACTTCAGAATGAAGAGAATACTTCCGACTCGAGTGTAATATCTACTATTACTGATATTAGATTTCTCAATTAGTTTTTCTCTTTTCTTAGTATAATTAAGGTAGAAAGGAATGTAATCCAACCAACTCATGTGATGGCTACTAATGTAAACCGTTTTTATGTCTAACGTTATGGTTTTCCCTAGTTCTTGAAAATAATAATAATAATAAATTTAGTTCAGATTTTATTTTTTGACAACTTTTTTAAATACATATTTTTAATTTCGTAATAGAAAATAATTAAAAAAATGGATGATAAAAATTCATAAATTTGAAAAATATATATATATACTGAGATTTTCATCATCAATTTAAGAAATAGAAAGTTTCTATATTGATGAAAATTGCAAAGACTTGTCAATTAATAGACAAAATTTAAAGTATTGCCATATTGATCATTAAAATTTAAAAAAAAAAAATGAAAAGAAGAGTGATGAGAATCAATAATGTGATGTCACAAATATTTTTACATCATAAAAGTTAAAAAATTTGTTAAAAAATAGATTGAGATTTTCATTAATAAAGACATTATAAAGTTTTTGCTCATTAGAGTATCTCCAACATTGAATAAAAAATTTCATCAAATTTGAGTAAAAAATTAATGAAAATTTTGATTTAACACCATTCACTTCAATACTAAAATTAGAATTTTCATCAAATTTTTTCACATCTCTGGTTGTCCGGGAGAATAATCAGGTAGATGTACTAAAGGTCATCTAGATATAAATAAAAAAGCTATCAAATTGTTTTAGGTGAACATCCGGTCCAACAGTAATAATTTAAATTTCATGAAAGATCAAACCTCCCTCCATTTAATGAAATATCTACTTTTTCTTTTATTTGATATCTGATAAAAACTTTGCAACTTATTTTTTAAGACTTTTTTATCAAATTTAAATTTGATGATAAATTTGAGTAGAGATCGGAGATAATGTTATATAGTATATATGAAAAAAAAAAACAGCATGCAAATTTGTCTCCTGCTCTTAAGAGAAAACAAAGGCCATCAAGCCATAAATATGGCCTGCACCCATCTCGTAGTTCGTTTGGGAAATGTGTTATTTTTTGGCTTTTTTGTTATTTTAACTTAGGGTTAAAAACTTTCGTTTGGAAAGAATTTTTTAATTTTTTGTAAAAGAAAAAATATAATAAATATAAGTTGAATGTGATATTTTATCTTATTGGATTAAAAAATTTGTTTTGCTAAAATAGCTCCAAACCCAACCCAACCCTTCTTTCCAAACCAACCCTTCTATATCTTTAAGGCCCCGTTTGTTTCCAGAGATAGAATAGAGGGGATTGATAGTGAAGGGATTAATAGTGAAGGGATTGTTAGTGAGGGTCGTTTGTTTTCAGAGATAGAATTGAGGGGATTGATAGTGAGGGGATTGTTAGTGAGGGAATTAATAGTGAGGGGATTGATAGTGAGAGGATTAATAGTGAGAAATTGTTAAATTATTTTTATATAAAATAATAAAACAAATATAAAAATATAAAAATTAAACATTAATATTTAAAAAAAGAATCCCAATATATAAAAAATAATAAAAATAAAAAAATTTCTAATCCCCTCACTATTTTTCTAATACCATCTCTACCTCCTCACTATGAATCCCCTTCCCAAGGATATTAGTAATACCAAGGTATTAGTAGTACCTTCCCTATCTC
The DNA here is from genome assembly GCA_025200525.1 of Camellia lanceoleosa. Classification (NCBI taxonomy): domain Eukaryota; kingdom Viridiplantae; phylum Streptophyta; class Magnoliopsida; order Ericales; family Theaceae; genus Camellia; species Camellia lanceoleosa. Next base: position 34,895,859 of record CM045764.1, read on the forward strand.
TCAAAACAAACACGGTACTAGTAATACCAAGGTATTAGTTAGTCCCGAGGTATTAGTAATCCCAAGACTATCTCTCAAAACAAACACCCCATATACTAGTCCCAAGGTATTAGCAATCCCAATATCCTTACTATAACCCAAAACAAACGGGCCTAAATCTAAGGGCAAACTATTTCTTCACAGCGTCTGTCTATCAAGCCATCAATTCAAATCAGAAGCCACGAAAGTAAATAAATAAAATCAATAGTTATTTTGTTCCATTTTGAAATCTATTTCTTCACAGAATTTCTGTTAATGCTCAAGAATTCTATCAAGGTCGTCAGCATACTTCAGTATCAGAAATGGGTTGTCCTCTTAAAACATCTTGAATCGAACAATCCTCAGAAATGACTATTCTTGGTAGAACAAAAACATCTTGAACCTTTGCCCGTTGTTCCAAATCCTTGCAGAATACGGAATGCTCTGTTTCTCTCCCTAGAATGGGAGATGGGTAAATGAATATAATGTAGACAAGGAATAAAAAATAATGAAAAGGAAGAAGTGGAGAGGGAGAGTTAGTAATGGAGTTCACCGCCAAGGAGATTGGTGCTCACAAATGTTGTAGAGCAGTGGAGCCAGTGCCCAACTGTTCCAGAGGGTTGCGGTGCCCTTGCAAAAGTGCTAGTGGTCGATGCTGATGTCGCTGTGAGACGAACAGTTGTAGAGAGAGAGAGAGAGAGAGAGAGAGTAAAAAATATGTGAGAGAGTGAAATGGTTGTTTCCAGTGGTTGTTTTTGAAATTTGAAAATTTTCAATTTCAATCTGCAGCGGGAATTCCAAAAGCCTTTACGCCATTTAATGTTGTCTCTAAGATGATGAGATGGGATGCTGATGTGGTAACAAATTCTTGAGGGACACACTAATACTGGTTTGGAGGGGAGCGGTTATGCTGCTGTCGCAGTAGGTGCTGTTGCTACTATCAGTGATGTGGGCAAATAACAGTGTCACATGGCAGCGAACCCACCAACCTTTTTTTTTTTTTTTCTTCCTTGTTATGTAGGGTGTCCTAAATCAGTTTATGCGGATCAGACCTGCCAAGCTTGGCATCAAGCTAACATTTTGCTACCATTAGATAACTCTATCCAGCTGATTTTCCAACTTCTCCATTTATTGATCCTTTCCCTTTTCTAGCTCTTTTGCTTATTTTGACAACTCGTTTAAAAGGATTTTTTTTTTGGCTTTTTGACCTTTTTTGAGGCATATTATCTCTTTATTTTTTTGTATATATTTTCAAAAAAAAACTTTAAAAAATTCAAAAAATCAACTTTTAACTACTTTTCAAAACAAACTTCCATACCTAATGCATGCAATCTACAAAATTTAAGAAAAAGAAATATAAATATATGTATATTACATTCAAGCTACTAGCTTATATATAATAAAATAAAATAAAATAATAATCATATAACGCAACTAAGTTCAAATACACAAACAGGTCTAGGAACAATAGTTCCAATTACATTAGCAACAAGGGTTTGGTTATGGTGTGTAACTTACACCTTACACCTTATACCTTACACTTACACCTTACACTTACACTTTTTGTGAAAAATTAAACCTTACACTGACACCTTTTTTGAGGTTGCACACCATATGCAACTCACTTACACCTTACACCTTACACTTACACCTTATACTTATACTTACACCTTACACTTACACCTTTTGTGTAAGTGGCACATGGTGTGCACCTGCACACTTAAGAAAACTCCTAGCAACAAATGCAGTCCTTTGTAAATAAAGATTAACAGGACAATTTTAGTTCAGTGGGTATTTAAGAAAAAAAAATTTAAAATAATAAGATTTATAAATATTGATAATTAAAATTATAAATTTTTTCATATGTAATAATTTTATGGAATTGCTACTTATGTGTAATTTTTTCCCAAAATTAATTTCAAAAAATGGCCTCCATGTATAGGTGGTGGTCTAACTTTTAGCCTTCGTTTGGCATTGGCTTTTTTAGCTGCTTTTTTTGTATTGGGACTTTTGTAGCTTGACTTTTTTTGTCTCGTTTGGTTTGGCTTTTTTGACTTTCATAAGAGAAAAAGTGTAATAATTATGATTTGGATGTGACATTTTGTCTTATTGACTTATATAGCCAATTTTGTCTGTTTGTACTTTTTTAGCCAAAAATCTAAAACCAAACGAAGCTTAGTTGCTTGTTGTTTCAACTTTTCAACAAGAAAGAATGCAAAAGCTATGTCATATATGTATAAATATGCAGTTGCATATATATATATATATATATATCTATAGAAAAAATAAGAAATAATACTCAACGGAAATAAACAGATTCAGACATACCTTTTACGCTTAAACCAAATCCATAGATCATGTGGGTGAATCACTTGCCTCCATTGATTTCTTCAAACAATTCCCAATAGTAGGATAGAACTACTAGAGGACTACCCACACTCTTCACACACTACAACAAAAAACATTTTTTGCGACGTTTTTTGGCAACTAAAATAGAAATTCGTCGCCAAATGTACATAATTGGCGACCATATATTTTTTGGTCACCAAAAACTAAACTATCGGCGACGAATTAAAAATTTGGTCGTTGTTGAGTTTGGTGCCAAGTGAAATTTATGGGCGGGGAGCTAGGGGAAATTTTTTGCGACCAAATTAATATACAACGACAAAAATTTTAGTCGCCAAATGTATTGTTTTTGGCGACACCCATTTCTTAGTCACGGAAAATATAAACGACATTTATGGCGACTTAGTTAATTTAGTCGCCAATAATTAATTTCTCAAAACTATGCCGTTTTGTATTTGCCCTAATTTTTAATTACCAGAAATAGTTGACTGTGAATAATGAGGGAATTGACCCTTGAACTCCATCTCATTCGCTTCGCTCAAGACCTTAAACAACAAAAGGTATGTCTTCTCTTCTTCTTCTTCTCTCACTCCCTCTTCCTCTCCCTCTCCCTCTCTATAGACACCCTATTTTTTACCGCCCTAACAACTTGGGCGCCACCGTTTGCACACCCAATGATGAATTTGTCTATGCTAATCAAGTGCTCGAAGTCCTCAGCGGAATGCCACATCTTTGAGCCTCAAAACCCTACAAACCTTGTGCCCTGTTTTTGGACTGAAACAACAGTGTTTCAAGCCTGAAAACCTTGGGACTTGCAGGCCCATTTTTGTGGGCTACCGGCCACCTTTGTGCCTTGTTGGCCATGTGTGTGGCCTACCAGCTAAAATTGGTGGCCTGCCACCCACTTGTGCATTTTGGCAAATATTTTGCCAGTTGTTTACACAGATGCATGCACTTGCCTACACGTTTATGTATTGATATTTTTGAGGGAGTTTAATGTTTTTCTATATATAGGAGACCTTCCCTTCCATTTTAGAGGGTTGAACATTTTGAAGCAAAATTCTCTCTTTTTCTATAATTCTCTCTCTCTCTCTCTTCCAAATTCCTTAGCTTTTGTAAGTTTTTGCCTATACACTCTGAACCAAACCTTGTGGTATTGGAGCTGAGGCACTTTTGGGCTTACTTTGAACTTTAGAGGGTGTGTAAGTGTTGATTTGTTGCTTAGAAAGTGCTCTCCTCTTCAAGAGGTATAAGTCTTGGTTTATTGTTTTGCTTTAATTGCTATTTTGCATACTGTTTTTGGCCCATCTAAACTCTGAAATTTTGGGCTAAACTTGTGGTTTAAGGCCAATAAGGGTGGAGGGGTGGCTCACCATTCCTTCCACCTAGCTTCTTTAGCCTTTACCCTTGTGTTTCCCACCATTCTACTATCTTTTTTTGAGCTTTTTTAATACTGAATTTCAAAGCTTTTTTAGTGGCTAAAACCATATTTTGAGGTCCCAAAAATGGAGGGGGTAGCCTCCCTTCCTTGTGCTTGTTTACTAGCTTAATATGCTCTATGTTTTAGCTATTTTTAGCTTAATTCCAGCATGTTTTAGGATTGATTTAGCACTATTTTTAGTGGTTCATTGCATTTGAGCCTTGTATAGCATGCTTGTAGTGTAATTGTCCTCATAGGCTTGGCGGTTTAGGCCTTAGCAACCAACCTATTTGAGTTGATAGTGTTTATTTCTTGTTTTCCATGCTTGTGATCACCCTTAATCACCTCTGCAACCTCCCTCCTTTCTTGGCTTTTCATTTTGTTTTGAAAGTTGTTTCAAGCCACTTGTTTGTTTAAGCTTGAGATTGAGGTCTTGTGCTTAATGGTTTAATCCCTTTTGGGGGGTTTATTACCAACGGCTGACACTTCTCTCATGCTTAAAACAACTCTTGGTTTGGTGCTCCTTTCCATTAGAGGACTTAAAAGTCACTTTTGGACTTAATTGGTTAAAGAATGGTTGGCAATTAAAATAGAGTAATAAAATGGGGACTAAAAGTGATGCAAGATAATAAGCAAGTTTTCAATCGGACATTAATTGAACACATGGAAACTTGAGGCATTTCATACTTGCTAGTGATGAAATGGTTCAAGCTTCCAAGGTCAACCACTTCCATTGATCAATTCATGATAAGGAAAAGGTTTGAGAGTCTTTTATGTTGCATTTATTGAAATTGTACACCTTGGTTCATAGGCCATCATGCAATGAAATTGCATCGATTGATGGCTTGTGAATTGAGCTTGCCACTCCTTTGAGCTGTTTGATGATAAGGAGGGGTAAGGTGTACAAACATACCTTGAGAATACCCTATTTGTGCTCTGTATGCTTTCTATTACAGCAAGAAGAACAAACCATCAGTGGTCGGCAGGCCACTATTTTTGGACGGTAGGCTACCATTTGTGGCCAGCCGGCCACCACTTTTGGCCTGCCGGCCACTTTTGTAAAATTGAGCAGCAGCTTTTTGGAACAAAACAAAGCAGAGGCTGAGGTAAAAAGATTTCCTACTGTGTAACAAAAGCATTCTGGCAGCAGAACAGTGGGTTTTCGAGTGAAAATCTGCACATGCATGAGCATTCGTCGCTTCACGGGTCTAATTAGTTAGAGTAGTTAATTACTTAACTTAGTTATTTCTTTGGTTGTATTCATGTTGTTAATTTGTAATTAATTAATTAGCGTAATTAATTAGTCAATTCCAATTTGTAATAATTAGCTAGAATAGTTAATTAATTGTGTTGTTGTAATAATTAGCTAGCATAGTTAGTTTAATCCATTGGGTTTGTCATAGTTAGTTAATTCATAGCTTAGCTAGATTATTCATTCAGACGGTCCTGCGCGAGGGCAGAATTGTAATAATGTGTATGCCTTCCAACCCCACGTCTTTCTCCCTTTTATTTATCTACTTACGATGGATAGAATAGAGCATCACATTTCATTTAGCATTTTTTACGAATAAAGCATCCATTTGTCTTGCATGAATCAAGGCTCAGTTCGTCATTCTAACAAGCATTGTCATTTATTACTTCGGTGAATATGTGCTTAAACCATATGCTATCAAATTGCTTCACATGTCATTTTAGTAGCCGAGCCTATTAATTGCATTTTTGTATGTGTTGCATTAGTCGAGTTGCATTAGTTAGGAACATGCATGTTTTCTAACTCTTTTGTTTCTTTTGGCTTGCCTTGGAGTACAAGATGAGCATTTTTATGCTTTAGCATATCGCATGCGTATGATTGTTGCCATGTTCAGCATACTTGCCATGAAGCTAAATACTTAAGTGCTAAACTGCTTGAATGCCTGTGGATGAAGGCTAGTTGTTTAAATTGGAATAGTTTGATTAAATTACATTTGAGCCCACTTTTTCAAGTGGCACATTCAAAAAAATTTCAAAAACAAACTTGAAATCAAATGTTCCAATTTTTGCAAATTAGTCTATAATTGTGTGCAACACATAGTAAAGTTAGTCTAATAATCGGAACAAGAGCATATAATGTAGATAAGAATCACATCATGATTAGTAGAGGCCGATCTTTGATCGGGCGAGTGGGGTCAATTCATGACCTTCCTCTCTCGTACTTAAGTTCCCGAGCTAAGACACTTTAATGATGACGGATAAGTGGCCTTTGGCATGAGTTTCGGATTTTCTAAATTTTCCAAAATAAAATATTTAGGTAGCGACTCTGTGTCTGGCAAAGCAGTTCATTTTTGGCATTTTGATTCAAAATTGATTTTCCAAAAGATTTTTCGGATTTGGACTCTTTGGTGTTTATCTATTTCACATTGCACTTGTGAGATCAGATTCAAAACCACGGGAATCCAAACTATAGGGCTTATTCGTCTTCTGAAAGGAGCGTAAAAAGTCGAGCCACACTCTCCCTCTCGCTCGCTCTATTTTGTCGCCGACTACACTCCCTAGAAACGGAGCTGCCCATTCATCTCTTGCACAGTCGATCGCGAGAATCGCCGATCATGAGCCTCTTTATAGTCGCTGTCGTCTACCCTCTCTCTGTTGTTGTTCTTCATATTTGTTGGAGAAGACCATAGAAAATCTGGAGTAGACCATAGAAAATCTAGTACTATTCCAGATGACATACCAATAAAGAGAATGAGTAGGCCATAGAAAATCTGGAGTAGACCATAGATCCTTTCCTTTTTGAGCCAACATTGTCTTCGATTGCCTCTAAATTATGTGTCTAATTTCAAGCAGATCTGAAGATTTCAGTTTGTGTTGAATCTTTCTCTCTCTTCTCTCTCACTGAAAGATATCCAAAGCCTCCTCCTCTATCTCTCATCCATAAGGTAATATTGATTTATTTCTTTTTTAATTTTTCAATTTACTCTGTTATTGCAAGCTTAGATCTTTCATTCCCACTATTGATTGATATGTATACTTATGTGAATATCACTTGATGGTGCTTTCATAGTCATATATATATATAATGTGGCCTGCTATGATTTCTTAGCACTATCAAGATGATTTGTATTATGTGTATGATGATTGCTTGTCCTTATTTCTCTTTGTTGTCTTTGGCTGGTTATGTTTGTGTATCTATGTTTGCTTAGGTATCTCTATATATCTTTATTTTGTTTCTACTATCCAGCAGAGAAGAAAACTATATACATGTTATTTATGCCTCCTAGGTGCTTAATAAAATGCTACTGAAAGTGGTTGGCTCTTACTATATACTTTTATATTGTTTTCTTGTGAGCTTATATATATATATATAGTAAATGACTATATTTGAAACTTGTCATGTTATATATGAGAAATCACCAAGGAGATGAAAAGTTTGGTGAAATAAAAATGTTATATATAATAGCCCTTACAAAAAGAATTCTGGATTTTTTTTTAAGAATTTTTTTTGGTTATTTAAAAATAAAATAAAATAAAATAAAAACGAATTCTAGAATGTATGCTAAAATGACAATAACATTGGCTACAAGTAGATATCAGTACATTGTATTTGACAGCAATGTTTCAAACAATTTGTGAAAGTTATGTGAGAAAGACAATGGGTAAGTGAATCATGATTTTTGGCCTATTGATTGAGCAGCACCACTATGTAGTTTGAGGTTGTGGTTCAACTTCCATGGAGAAGAGTTCAATTGGGTTATATGCAGTTTTTCTTATGATTGCAGTTGAGTTTGGAGATTGTTGGGCTTTTAAACTTCAAATAGATGTGTATTAAATTAACAAAAAATAATAAATTTTGTTTTCTCTAATTTCCTTGTTCAATTGTTATTGGAAATTTGGAATTTAGTTATGATTGCATAGTGCGCAATATGTGGAGTGGAGCATGCCAGTGCTAGGGAAAAGAGAACAAAGAAGCACCCTCGAGAAAAAGTTATTCTAATTTGTATTACTATGATATTTGGGTTCTAAAATGGTTATGCACCTCCTTTAGGTGCTAGCAGAAGAAGGCAAAGCGAAGGCTGTTGCATTTGATGAAATTGACAATGCCCCTGAAGAGAAAAATAGAGGGATTACAATTGCAATGGTGGGTTATAGTTTTTTTTCCTTGTTTTTTTACACCATTATGCTAGGCCATATGATTTTGTGTAGCATCCATATTTCTTCTTGAAACCAAGTAAGATTTTCGAAGCATCTATCCATATTGAATACAAGAATGACTTGATATTGCGGGCCCATGTGGAGTATGAGACTATTAAACAGCATTATGCACATCTAGATTGCCCAGGACATGTAGATTATATTAAAGTAAGCCTTAATTGACATGAATTTGCTCCAAAAGAACAACTGTATTTGCTTTATCATCATTAGATATCATCATTATTACTAATATAATTGTAACTATAACTATTACTGTTATTATTATTATTGCTTCTTTTGTTGTTATTGTTGCTTCATCACCATACCTAATCAATATGAATGAACATAATTTTCTTTGAGAATAAATAAAACAGGGATGTTGGGGAATAATTAAATTAGTTATGCAAACTAATCTATACATTTGAGTTGTCGGGAGCACTGGAAAAGAACATCTTGCTTTGTTTGACTTGGCTTGACATCATATCTCATATCTCATATGCTTAAATCTAACATAGGATCCTTCTTAGCATAACCTTGAGTCTCATGAGGGAAAGCTTGTTTTTATCACGTTTGTGGACATGTATATGAACAAGTCTATTACAATCATTTTAACGGTTTAATGTTGCCTTATAGGTTAGAAATTAGGAATGGCTTGACAGTTCTTTGATGCAAGCATGGATTAGGGAGTATTATTTTGATGTTAAATTTAGTAGAGATATATAGGACAAGTGTGATGAACACTCTGCTACAACCTTTCATTGCAAAATTGTAGGGAAGCGATGCAGGGATTTATTTAGGTAGCAAATTATTTAATATATGCCTTTGGAGGTGGTTGAAACTAAGGAGTTTCAGTGTTTTAATGGGTGCATGAGGGTTGATTTTATGGTTACATTAAGCAAGAGAATGCAAAGTTTTGGGCTACTATGGGTTTTGAACAAGATTGTCAAAGTTACTTTAGTCTTGCAGTTTGTGATGCTAAGAGTGAATTGGCTTGGGCTTCAAAATAGGATCTCTAAGAATACAACAAAGGTTAATAAGGTCTGGTCTTGTGTTTCGAAGGTGTAAGAAGATCAGAAATCTAATAATGAAAAAGACAAGTTGAAGAATATGTGAGGAATCACTCAATCACACTGGGATTTTTTTAGACATTTTGGGTTTGAAGTGCAACACACAATCTGCAAAGAGTACAATTGCTAAAAATTCTTCAAAGCACTTGAAGATTTTGACTTGTATAACCAATATAAACCAAATAAAGTTTTCCAATAAATACCTAAGTTTGCAACTTGACCCAAATTATGACCTATGGACCACTACTATAGCTTGTCTAGTAAAACTGAAAATATATAAAGCACCCCGGACCCCTAAAATGTAAGAAAATATACATAAAATTGTAGAATAATAATATATTAAGTGTTTGGAACAACTGCCCTCCCTAAAATCAGAATACCTGGGGTAGGGTTAATTTTTTCTAATTGGTGATATGATTGACATATAGATGTTGAATAGCTTCCACTCTTTCTTGAATCATTGGTTTCTCAGTGGTTACTAGTTACTGCAGATGGTGTAATGTTTTCTTTTCTGGAATAGTTGTCTTGCTTTAGGTTAGAATTGATGTTTGGGATGTGGTGTGCCTGAATTACTATCTGAGAAGAGTATATGTTTTTTTTATCCTGAACTTACTTTTTGATACTCATTTATGGGAACCAGTTGCGGACCCCCAGAGTTTGCTAGAAGAAAAAAAGCACTAGAAGAAAAATTGACAGTGAGTGAGTATGCACTTCGTTTGGCACAAGAGGATACTTTGAAACTGAAGGCTAATTTGCAAAAGAAAACTGAATTGACACCAGATGAATTAACTGGCAAGTCTTCAACTCTGCTTCACATCCAAGGAAGTGTGCTTTTTTACATTTCAACATGTTTTATAGCACATTTTTCTGTTTAGTGTTGAATGCAAATAATGTTTTTTATATCATGGGCCATTGCATATAAAAATTTATCCATGGTTCATTGTTTTCAAAATAATTGGACCACCTGGGATAAAATTGAGTTCCTTCATATCTTCTCTTGTTTTTTTGCTTTGCGTATACAATATTCTCCTATAATTATGTTGGCTATTAATCATTCATGGTAAAATAGAGTTTTTAGAAGCAAACATATTAAAGAACTCATATATGTACACCTTTGCTTGTTCCCTTCTTCAACATCTTTATGATTTTTCCTGTTTAAATTAAAATTGCACAGTAAATAATGAGATCTTATTAGTTTTTCCTGGTTTACAATGGTGATTTGTAGGTTTCATTATAGTTTTCATATTCTATCATCAAAGAGGCCACAATGTTTTCTCCAATTTTGTGAATTTAATCTATCTTAATTGCATTTTTCAGGGACAATGCCAATGTTTCTGCAAATAATGGGACAGATTCTCAACAAGGAAAGTGAGAGACTTCCTTTTCTGACTTGGGTCCTTTGAAGGACAATGAACGTCGAGATCTCAACTATGTTGTAAAGGAGTATTTTCTTTTAACAGGATACCGTCTTACTGCAATGACATTTTATGAAGAGGTATGCAAATTGCAGCTTCTTCTTTTTTTATTTGTAAATCTCTCATGCTTTCATATATGACTTTGGACTCTAAAAGATGGTGACTATTGTTGATTGGTCAATCAATGGACATAAAAGACAAAAATGTGACACAAAATTACTGAGTACCTATAAAAAATAGGTGTACTTGAATAAATTTATGTGTATTCTTTTGATTCTTCCATGAGTAAAGAATATTATGAAATAGATACTTTATAATGTTGCATATGTAGTTGGCTTGCCCAAGAAAGTGGTTCCTAACCTTAACAACCTCCTATGTTGATCAACAAGGTTTGTTCAACTTTTGAAATACTGGTTTAACTAATCTGATGTAAAGTAATTAATTTTCATTTGGTATTTGGTCTCTTATGTCGTGGTGATGTATATTCTTGGTGTCTCTAGAAAATATTTACAATAGATTGTAGGTTCTGGTTCAACACATGAACATTGTTTTAACTTTTCATATATGCTAAGTTTTAACTGGTGAATCACGTGTTACCTTTTGATTTTGGTATATTGAAATCTTGTAATTCACCATAGGAAAGTGTGCTCCTATTTTTGATTTTGGTATATTGAAATCTTGTAATTCACTATAGGAAAATTTGCTCCTAATTTGTTCATCTATAATGTGAAACCGATGTTTTCAGACCAAGAACTTTATTATTAACATTTTAACATTGTAATTTTTTTTCATATGTTTGACAGATTGGCAATGGATGAAACATAGTTCAAGGAGCATCAAATGATTACATTTTGAATTTTTTGATATATTTTATCATAGGTTTTTGTTATGAATTTGCAAGCTTAGAAGTTTTTTTAGAATTACATATCTTTGAAGTTTGGGATTGTAAGGGATTTGTACTTATATTGGTTGTTTTGGATTTGATATTTTGCTTATATTTAATATGCTACTACTTTTGAATTAAGTTTATATTTTGGATGCTTTGCACAAGTGTGTTCATTTGAATTATATTTTGCTTATGTTTATAGGTTTATGAATTATGTACTGAACATGGAAATTGTAAAAACAAATTATAAATCATGAATTTTTGGTTATAGGTTTTGCAGTTGTAAATTTCTTTTCGGTGACACTTTGTTTCTGTTACTGAAAGGCTGTAATTTTTTTAGCAACCCAAAACTTGATTGGTCGCCAAAAGTTTTAACATTCAACAACCAATTCATTTAGTCACTAAAAGATATTTTTAGCAACGCATTTATATGTCACTAAAACCTAACATATCATCCGCTTAAGGCTACTTTTAGCGACTAAATGTTAATTTATGGCGACGAAATTTTAGTCTTTTGGCAAGTTAAATATTTGGTCGGCGATACCATTTAAGGACAGGGCTTCAGCGACTGATTTTTTTGATGTCGCGGATACTTTCAACAACCAAAATTACACTTTTGGTGACTAAAAAAAAGGTCGTTAAAAGTGCTTTTTTTTGTAGTGACAGTACGAATGCATGGTTGTTCTTCAATGACAGAAAGTTAGAGAGAGAGAGAGAGAGTCATTTGTAAAAAAAACTATTTCGTTAACACCCATAATTCAATACGTAATACGTATCAGTGATTATAAAAAGAGAGAAATGTAACCCCACACAACTCTATCTCCGCAGAAGATGAGATTGTGGATTATTCAACCTTATTCCCATGATAAGGTGGTTTGAAATTTAAACTGCAGGGTCACTTAATGGGTCATGGGTCATGCCACCATAGGTGCCCAAACCCGTGTCCGAAACTCGACACAATTTCCAACATCTCCCATTTGCACATGGGTTGGCATGATAGTGCCACATCTTTACCTCAATCTTAATTTACCCAAACCTCGAACAAACTTATACTTCTCAATGGACTATGCAACTGCTAAGAACACTTGCATATGAGAGCTCTACACTAGAAACTCAAAAGAGCCAGCATAGAAACATTAACCTGAAGATAAAAATAGTGTCTCATATACCCTAGACCCATGAAATTACACCGATCCAAAAACATCTCTAATCCCTCAAAAGAGCATGTTTAACCTTTCAAATCTTGCAATATATTCACACTTAATCCGCCTCTTATACAGAGCGATATGAGTTGCCAGCAGTGGCAATGAATATACAATAGAGGTGTAATACTAGATGATCATTCTTTCGCCCTTAAGTTATGTAGTTTAGGATCGATCGCTTTTTAAGTGATGTCCCTTAAGGCCGAATCATACATAACCACATGTAACATACCAAAGTAGCAGAACATCAATCCCTCACCTTATGACATAGTTAAAAGTCAAAAAAGGTATAAAAGTGAAAGTTGTATCAATTATAACATGTAAGATTCACACGGTGAAAAAGTAGGAATCCATTCTCTCACCTCATTACTCGGTCGCCAAGTACATGTAGTATGAATACATGCTATGGTGGAGTAACTCTTCCAAAGAGTGATGTCATACTCGATACACAGTACAGATCTTAGTCTAGTCACTCTTAAGTGCACAAGTCACTTTCTAGCGCCTAACCTGAATTCTATAGTAGCTCGCATTCAAAGCGCCAAATGAGATCTCACATCTGGCTAATCATAACAAGCAAAACATGGAAAGTGTGTATTAACATCCATGTTTGGTCTTTAACAAGACCTCATCTTGGTTGCAACCAAGGCGACATACATAGTGGATAATTTAAGCCTCTCTTGGCTTCAAATAAACCACTAGTCTCATCCTTGCTCGCTCTCGAGTGCCAAGGGCGATTGCTCATGTGAATGAGTCAATCTTGCCTACTGACATCATTATCTACTAATCATTATACCACAAACCATAATAGCATCAATATCTCATAATCTCACAAAAAATAAGTGATCGATTGAAAAAATACAACCATAGTTTGCGTAATTCTAGATTCCAAACATAGGCTGTATCAGCACCTCTTGTGATAAGCATATACAAAAAAATCCATCATGTGCACCTCACATGAAGTGGTTCAAGATCAATACCTCTTGCGCAACTATCTCTCTAAAGACATTTTGGTGACTAATTTGCGTTCATTCAAGGTGTGCCCAACTAGTGCATTGAATCTTACAAGGGACAAATTTATACACTACCAGTAGAGCATCCTTCCATAGTCTAATGAGCAAGATCAAGGTCTAAACTATTCAGTCGACCATCTATAAAAGATAACCGTCATCATGCCGAATATGTCCATATAGCGTACTTCAAGCTCCCACAATGAAAGATCAAGGAATATAGGTCATCTGTTTCTCTTTGAGACAATCTGATGATTCACTCAATAGTTGGGGCTCTAGCTTTTACCGATAGGTAAGTCAATGGATTTGTAATTTTGCATCTAGAATCATTCTTGGATATTCCTTATGTAAGTCATCAAAGATAAACTGAGAATTCTCCTAAAACAATCCATAAGGATCGTATATCTGGGCATATAAATTGTATCACCCATATCCATCATGTCTAAACAAAGGACTGCCAACCCTAGGTAGCGACAACCTTACAAATTCCTGGCTCATAACGACTACGTAAGGAAAAAACTTCTTTTTGGACCATTGATCAAGCCTTAGTGGTCTTCATCAATCATTGTTGGCCCATCATGACTCGATGAAATTTAAGAACCACTAATTAGATAGTTGCTTTAGGCCGTAAAAGATTTATTGGAACTATCAATCTTTTGCACTTATAACTTTTCGCCATAAAAGCATAAAGTGAATCCCTACGGATCTACTTATCCAATTCTATAATGAGAAGTTAGGTCACAATGTCTACAAAGTAAAGTTTCGAACTCAGGTCAATCATAGCCTAAGTCAAAGTAATCTAACTCCCCAGGAGGAAGTCTTCTCATAGTCTACACCTTCCTCAATGGTGTCACTTTTCGGTATATAGCGAGCCTTATACCTTAAAAAATAACTATCCAAATCACGCATAACTTTAGAATAGTTTCGCATCATAACGAAAAGTCAACCAAATCCTAGAAATGGTTAATCCTCAAAGATTTCGTCTTAAAAATGAGCAACATTGATCCACTTTCTAAAAACAGGGGACTAGAGAGCCTTTGGCACTATCCTAGGCTTTTTATTATCTTGCAGAGCAATCACGAATGTTTCCCTCTCAATCACCCAGTGATGACGTGGAAAATTTTCACATTCACTACCATGCAACTAAAAAATTAGAGTATTTTTCTCTAATAGAGTAATCCACTAGTAGGCACATCGCTCCCACCGTCCCTAGGATATTGGAAATTTCTTTCCATTCTCAACTACGCTATGTAAAGCGCCATACTTGGAATTCTCTATCTTGTAGAGTTCCAAAACTCTATTCACATCACCCCTGCTAAGAAAACTTTATGTGACCAAATGCGCCAATACGGATGCCCTTTTATGGCTTTCTAGCTTACTTGTGCTCAACCATTGCAAACAAAGTTGCATATTCACATAAGAGAAAGATGCTGCAAACGAGTGGGCCCAATAGGGCCTATTCAAACCATCCATGTCATCCTCTCGTCAATGTGATTAAATCCAATAAGCCACCGGTTCATAACCAATGTCATAAACTAATTACAATCATCTAATGTGTGAGTTCTCGAAGACAAGTGAAAAAGTTTAGGTCCAACTAAACAATGACTCATGACTAACTCATGTTCACTAGATTATAAAAAGATGTCATGGAGATATCAAGTACACCTAAGTTGTAAATTTAACTAGTAAGTGCTAATCTCCTCCACCTTCAAGTCAATTTTATTCTCTATACACTTTACTACTTCTAGTTGAGACGTAACAATACTGCTCTTTCCATCTCTATTTCTTGCTTCATAGTTAGTTACTTCTAATCCTACTATCCATAAGAAGGAGAGAATATACTACTAATCTATGACTGTTCCTGAAGAAACTTAAGCATGAATCAGGTTAAAGAGTTTAATTCAACACAATGCTCTCACGAGCGATGTGTCAAATTGTTAGAGTCATAACAACCAACTTGGTCTTGACCTTTTATTACTATGTTGCAACTTTTGCGCTTAGTGATAAATGTCATTCAAAGGCATTAGCCTAGCTAAGGAATCATATAAAGAAGCATCTCCTCGTGTCCTACACTCAAGTATGGAAATAGTAAATGTCTAGACTTAGACAAGTTGGCAGTGCTAATGGATTTTGCAGCCACTAGGCGCTAATCTTCTTACTTAGTGTTAATAGATTTTGCAATTTCTAAGTGCTAATTTTTTAACTTTAAGTGACATTTCAACGCACACTATCATAGTGCATGAAATTTTGCTCCATCCACTCCCATCAACTAGGTAGAGAGCAAAACATTGCTCATACTGGCTACTTGTCTTACACTTAATGACTAACTCATTTAAGCTCGCATATCTTGGATGATGTGACTCTTGGATATTGCTTTATCTAATGATGCAACATTATTAAAAGTCAAATTACAAAGTCAATCTGTGTAGCTCAATAGTCAGGATCACTTCTAAATCCATTAAGGGCTTACTAATCTCACAACCCCAAACTTGCTAATCAAAACTGCTTAGCATGTCGCGAATTGTAGTGCAAACTCAATTTTTATTGCTCCAATCAAGGCAACAAAAACCACGGCGATGTTGAGTCATGCTTCCTTGCTTTGGCTCAACTAAGATCTGACCTAAAGTCTCTAAGATTTTATGCTCATCAAATGAATAAGATTTCATTATCACAATTGAACATCTCTTCTAAGTTTAGATCAACCAAATTAACTTCCATAAGCTAAGTACATAAGAGGAAAAATCTACATTGAGATCAATTTGATTAGCATATCACAATATAATTTTGCCGTAAAAATCTAAATTAAGTGGTGACAGTATTACACAAGTCGCAAAATTGAAAATTCACTATGCTCGTAATCATCTCTTACACCACAAGCGACAATTATCTAAAATTTAATTTAATTCATGCGCTAAACATTGATTTTTGGGAGTAAACCTACAAAGATTTCTCTCAACAGAACAACCTCCCACTAACTATGACATGTATAAAACATGATAAAATATTGATTCCATATAATAGCATCTCAATGTGATTTCATAAAATAAAAAACATGATACATTAATTTAACATGAAATTAAAATTCACCAATATAAACAAATCATGCTATTTAAAATAGTAACATACTATAAGTTCTAAGTATTTAAAAGAACTTAACATGCTATGTACACTATATAAATAATGCCATAACAGATTTCTATAATTTCTGCAATTTTCTGAATTTTCTAGAATTACAAGTAATTAATAATTAAACAGAAAATCAGAAATAAATATTACATAATCTGGAAAAATACAATAGTCTACTGTATAAATTTCAAGTCCAAAATCCCAGTCATGCTCCCCCAAGGGTGAATTAACGTAAAAATATTGAATTATTCATTAATGAAAATTATTTTATTTTCCAGAAAATTCTGAAACTTTAACATATTGTAGAAAAATGAATTACAAGCCTAACAGTATAAGTCATGCTTCAATCAGAATTATAAAAAATAATAGAGAAGCAATTAACTTAGTTTTTAAATTAAAAAACAAACAAACAGAGCCTTAACAGCACCTGCATCAGCACTTACATCAGGCAGATGACGTCATCAGCTTGCATCAGTGATGATGTCATTGTGCTCAGTCAGCACACTCGCATGTCACGCATGATGCCAATTGTCCATCAATGCATCAACACGTGTCATTGCCCACTTAGCGCGTCATGCCACTTTCCACGTCAACGCATCAACATGCATCAGACTGACGTAGCTCTTTGAGCATGATATACACCCACCGCCTTTTAGACTCAATTTAGGCTCGCTTTTGGCACTACCTGACTCAATTTTTCGAGAGGAATCCAATAGTGGTCTCGGTTTTTTGCATTTGACAACTCTAAATGAGAGAGTGTTCGACACTCTCTCTTGGCTAAGAGTGATGGTGCAGATTTTTGCACTTCATCCTCTCCATCAAGCCTCCCATGGCTTCAACTTTCACCTAAAACTAGGGTTTGAGTTTTCTCCTCAACTGTAAGTCGAAATCAAGTCCATAATATACCGTTTTGAAGGTCTCGAAACAAGGATTCCAAATATATAAATTTCACAGCATGAAAATGAAACATGTAAAAACAAGATGCACTCAAAGTTACGAAAATCAAATATGGATCTCTATTTTTCTCAAAATCCAACCATTTGCTTTTTTCAAAACTTTGCAAATATGACCTAAATTACATGCACCACAATATATATGAAATTTAGGACGATTAGAGATGGTTCGAAAAACATCAATTTTCATGCATAAATCACATGTTAACATATATTCTTACACAAATAATACGGAAACACTCAACAACAGCTCTCATACCAATGTAAAAAAAATAAAAAAATATTACACAGTGGAAATAAACGGATTCAGGTATACCTTGTATGCTCAAACCGAATTCATAGATCATGTGGGTAAATCACATGCCTCCATTGATGTCTTCGAACAATTCCTACCAGTAGGGTAGAACTACTAATAGGACTACCCACACTCTTCATAGTATAAATGCATGGTTGTTCTTCAATAGTAGAGAGAGAATTAGAGAGAGAAAGTCTTTTGTAGAAAATTATTCGGTTAAAACCCATAATTCAATACGTAATACGTATAAGTGATTATAAAGACAGAGATGTAACCACCCACAACTCTGTCACCCCAGAAGATGAGATTGTGGGTTATTTACCCTTATCCCCAAGATAATGTAGTTTGAAATTCAAACTGACAATGTCACTTAATAGGTCATGGGTCAAATCACCATGGGGCGCCCAAACTCGGGTCCGAAACCCGACCCGATTTCCAATAATATATATATATATATAATATACGGTTCCATGTAGAGTTTAAATAAAATACAAAAAAAAAATAGAGTCTTACAGTTTAGCTCTGCAAGAGAACGTCTCTGGCAAGAATGGCAAGAAGAAAAGAAGTGAAAAACAAAAAAGAGAAAAAAAAAATAAAACGGAAAAATCAAGAGAGAGAAAGGAAAAGAGTTAGAGAAGGGAAAAAATCAACAATGAAGTCAAAAAGTCAGCCTGATGGAGTTATCTAATGGTACAGTCTTAGTACCAAGCTTGGTGGGCCCGTTGCCACATGGCAAAATGTTATTTTTCCACATCATCGACAACAGCGATAGCACAACCTGCAACAACAGCACAACTGCTCCCCTCCTGGAGCACCACTGTCGTTGTTGTAGGTGATGTGGACAAATAACATTTACAATTTCCACTTGAGCAAATCAATATATAAAGCAGACACAAAACAGAAGATAATGAATAATAAAAAGGGAAGAGAGAAGAAGAGAACTATCCACTGAAGTATAAATAATTTTATGGTGTTATGTATATAACAACCTTCATAATCCAAAATCGTGAACTATCATGATTTTCACAAATAATAACATAATGCGGAAAATAAATAACATACCCGGATCAGTTATGCGAAACCTTCGAGTGATCCATAATTGATTGAACGTAAACCTAATATCAATATTAGTGGAAGAAGGTTTCTTTCTCTTAACCCTCTTTAGAATATATTGAATTCAGAATTATTTTTGATGGGTATCTAAATATACTTTTATAGGTAAAAAGAGGACCAGTTTTCTAATATAACTAAAACTCCACTTCCCCATCAAAGTAGGAGATTTGGAAACTACCCCATCTATTGACCAATTAGATAATAACTTGTGGTTCAAGATGTGGAACTATAATCTTATTAAATTTATAATTCATATTGCCATATCATTGTTGGAAAAATTGGTTTATTAGGCTTATTTTGGGCCGACTTTGAGCCCCAAATTGAGTGGGCCCTGAACATCTTTTGGGGCGGGTCCGAAGAGGTGAAGTGTTCCTTGCCACGTGGCAAGTCACATAATGAAGACGGTTCGTCAAAACCATTTATGAGTGAATGGGAACATGATGTCATTTTCGGGTTCGTGGAATTGAACATTTAAAGTTTTAAATGTGGGTTTCCTTGTGAGGCTTGTCCTACATTAAAACTTTAAGAGAGTTTTGTTGAGTATATAAACTCTAGCCTACAACACTTGAGTTGGCCCCAAGGGGCACCCCAAGTTTGCAGAAGGGAGAAGTTATGGACAAAGTGAACCTTAGCCCAAACCACCACACACGCGCGCACACATCGCTGCCGTCGTCCGGCCGAGCCGTGCCAAGCGCGGGTGTGGGTCAAGTCGGTTCTAATATTAATTTTTTGGATAAAATTCATTTGAATTTTTTCAAAAATTATTGCGGGAATTTAATTCAAATTTGAATTTGAATTTAAATTTTTGTCCAAACAAACTTTTTCCTGTCTAAATATTCCACAATAGATTTTTCAATTCAAACAGGTTTTCTAACTGTTTAAAACTGGACAGATTCTTAACTGTCCAGACAGATTCAAATCTGGACAGTTTTGTTCCAATCTGTTTGAATTTTGAATGATAGCTGTTCATTTCAAAAGTGCACATGTTCAAGTTAAATTCATACATGTTCGGGTCTATTTATACTAGAATTGTTCCAGCAGATTTTAGGGGTTGATAAAAAAATATCCAAAATTCTGTCCAGAGGTTTGTTGAAATTCGAACAGATTCAAGATTTGTCCAGTTTTCATTTTGAATCTGTACAGAACAGTTTCATATCTATACAGGCAGTTTACACACCTGATCGGACAGATTTATTTTCCTATAAATACCAACCATTTTCCAGCAGTCTTGAGGCTCGGAAAAATTCAGTCTGAAATATTTTTTTGTTGTCTAGTTTTTTATCTTTGGTGCATTATTCTTCATTTTAGTTTTAAAATAAAATTCAGAGAGTTAGAACACAGGTTTGGTTCGCCGAACAAATTGTTTGCAGTGCTACTACAATTTGTGAAGATCATTGTATCCTGGGAGATAGACGCCACTCAACCATAAGCACCGTAACGGGGCGAATCTGTCTTAAGGACAGAGTGTCACACACTGGACTTGGTCTTTAATTATTTATTCAGTTCGACAAAATAAATACTGTAAGTTTATTTTATTTTGTTTGAATTAGTTTCAATTTATTTTATTTACACAGAAGATTGTTCCAACAATCTTAAGACAGATTCGAATTATTATGTTTACAGAATTTTTCGTTTGTTTCCCTTTCTCTTTCTTCTTTTAAGAAAAATTATTTTCTATGGATTTACAAATTAATATTCTGGTTGGAAAAACAAATAATGGTTATATGCTATTTGACAGATAGTAGTAATATACTGTCTATTTTCTTTGACAACTAGTAGTAATATACTGTGTCATTAACAATTCAAAATATATATTTGTGAAATTTTGTCAGAAATTAATTTTGCTTTTCTTAATTTATTTCTGAGTGTTCATTAATTAAAAATATTGTTTTAGTTTTTTTTTTAATTATTGAAGTGTTACAAAAATTTAATTTTCTGTATGGAATTAATTTGGTTAAATCAAAATTTTATTTTATTTCCAAAATTAATTCAAAAATAAAAGTTACATTCTTGTTTCTTTTATTTTTACAAAATTTAATTCTGTGAATTTGGATTAATTTTCTGTGTAGTATAAATTCTAATTATAATTTTGTTTATAATTTAGAATTCATGGCTACTGAAACAAATGCTCAAACCAATACTGGTATGGTGATTGCCATCACACCAACCTCTCTTTATGTTGGGACTGTGCCAGTGAATCATGGTGAAAAACCAGAGAAGTTCTTAGGAACTGTTCTTAAAAGATGGCAGAAGAAAATGCTATCTAAAGGAGGGGAAACTAAGAAGTACAAGTTTAATGGCATGTGTTACATTTATAACAAAGAGGGACATCGGGCCAAAGATTGTCGTTACAAACGTAAAGGCAAAGGAAGATCAAGTAAGAAGGTTGCTAAAGCCAAAATGACCAAAATGGATAAAATTTCCAATGGTGTAGATGTCATAAATCTTTCTTCAGTTGTTTCCGAGGCAAATCTTGTCGGAAATCCTAAAGAATAGTGGGTGGACACTGGTGCTACTCGCCATATTTGTGTCAACAAAAAGATGTTCACATCTTATTCTACAGTGGACAACGGTGAACAACTTTTTATGGGCAACTCCTCAACTTCCAAAGTTGAAGGACAAGGAAAGATTGTACTTAAGATGACATCAGGAAAGGAACTCACTCCCAACAATGTGTTGCATGTACCGGACATTCACAAGAATCTTGTTTCCGAATCTTTGTTGAGCAAGAATGGGTTTAGGCTAGTTTTTGAAAGTGACAAGTTTGTACTTACCAAAAACGGGATGTATGTAGGAAAAGGTTACATGTCTGATGGTCTTTTCAAGATGAATGTAATGCCCGTTGTACCTTCAGTTATTAATAAAAATACAACTTCTTCTTACTTGCTTGAGTCTTCAAATTTATGGCATGGTATGGTAGGACATGTTAATTATGGATCTTTGCGTAGATTAATTAATATGGAATGTTTACCTAAATTTGACATTGATTCAAATCATAAATGTGAAATTTACGTTGAGGAAAAATTATCCAAAACTCCTTTTCATTCAATTGAAAGAAGTACGAAATCACTTGAATTAATTCATAGTGACATTTGTGATTTTAAATCAATTCAAACTAGAGGTGGGAAAAAATAGTTTATCACTTTTATAGATGACTATACTAGATATAGTTATGTTTATTTAATTCGAACCAAGGATGAAGCTTTGGAAACTTTCATTCAATATAAGAATGAAGTTGAAAATCAACTTGGTAAGAAAATCAAAAAACTAACAAGTAATAGAGGTGGTGAATATGAATCACCTTTTGGTGAATTTTATAAAGAACATGGAATAATTCATCAAACCACCGCTCCTTACTCATCTCAGCAAAATGGAATTGCTGAAAGGAAAAATAGGACTTTAAAAGAAATGATAAATGCCATGTTAATTAGTTCTGGATTACCTCAAAACTTGTGGGGGGAAGTAATACTTTCAACTAATTATATTTTAAATAAAGTTCCCCGAAAGAAAATGAATCAAACACCTTATGAAATATGGTATGGAAGAGTACCATCCTACAAATACTTAAAAGTGTGGGGGTGTTTGCCTAAAGTGGCTATTCCTAGTCCTAAAAAGACTAAGATAGGTTCTAAAACCGTTGATTGCATTTTCATTGGTTATGCTAAGAATAGTAGTGCATATCGATTTTTGATTCATAAATCAGAACATTCCGAAATGGATGTAAATACTATTATTGAATCTCGAAATGCATCTTTCTTTGAAAATGCATTTCCAAATAAGACTGGACAAGAGACTAGTAGTAATAAAAGATCTCATGATACTATTACTAGTCAGGATCAAGAACATGAACTTGATCAAGAGCAAGAACTAGATCAAAATGAAGAAGAGGAACTTAGGCATAGTAAACGTGCTAGAACCTCAAAATCTTTTGGTCCAGATTTTCTAACATATTTGTTAGAAAATGAGCCTTTAACTTTTAAAGAGGTTATGTCCAGTCCTGAAGCTCCTTTATAGAAAGAAGCTGTCAATAGTGAAGTTGAATCCATTTTGCAAAATCACACTTGGAAATTGGTAGATTTGCCACCAGGTTGTAAACCTCTTGGGTACAAGTGGATTTTCAAAAGAAAAATGAAAGCGGATGGATCAATTGACAAATACAAGGCAAGACTTGTGGTCAAAGGATATAGACAAAAAGAAGGTCTTGATTATTTTGACACATACTCACCAGTTACTAGAATAACATCCATTAGAATGCTAAATGCCATTGCATCTCTATACAATCTAGAAATTCATCAAATGGATGTGAAAACCGCTTTCTTAAATGGTGAGTTAGATGAAGAAATTTACATGGAACATCCAGAAGGTTTTTCTGTTCCAGGAAAAGAAAAGAAAGTGTGTAAATTGGTTAAATCATTATATAGTTTAAAACAAGCACCAAAGCAATGGCATGAAAAATTTGACAAGGCAATAATGTCAAATGGTTTTAAAATTAATGAGTGTGACAAATGTGTGTATATTAAAAACACCGACAAAAGTTATGTCATTGTGTGTCTTTATGTAGATGATATGCCCATCATAGGTAGTAATAATGATATGATTAAAACTACTAAGAAAATGTTGAATAAACATTTTGACATGAAGGACATGGGCATTGTTGATGTAATTCTAGGTATGAAAATTACCAAAACATCAGAAGGATATGCTTTGTCACAATCTCATTACATTAAGTAAATACTTGACAAATTCAGTAAAGATGATGATCATCTTGCTAGAACACCTGTAGATGTTAATTTGTTTCTATCTAAGAATGTACAGGAAAGTATTTCTCAATTAGAGTATGCCCAATTATTGGAAGCTTAATGTACTTGATGAACTGCACTCGCCCAGATATAGCTTATGCAGTAAGTAAATTAAGTAGATATATGAGTTATCCAGGAGTAGAACACTGGAAAGCAATTATAAGGGTTCTAAGATACCTCAGATTTACTCGTAACATTGGGCTGAATTATACTAGATATCCAGCAGTACTTGAAGGTTACTATGATGCAAACTGGATATCGGATACTAAAGACTCAAAGTCCACCAGTGGGTATGTCTTTACTCTTGGTGGGGTGACTGTATCTTGGAAATCTTCCAAACAGACTTGCATTGCTAGGTCTACTATGAAATCAGAATTCATAACTTTAGACAAAGCTAGGGAAGAAGCAGAATGGCTTCGCCTCTTCCTTGAAGATATTCCAATGTGGCCTAAATCGGTGCCTACTATATGCATACATTGTGATAGTCAATCAGCAATTGGTAGAGCACAGAGTCATATGTATAACGGTAAGTCACGATACATTCGTCGTCAACATAACACCGTGCGACAACTACTCTCCAATGGAATTATTTCCATTGAATATGTGAAGTCTAAAGACAACATAGCGGAACCACTAACCAAAGGGTTAGCAAGAGAGTCAGTTGAAAACTCATCGAGGGAAATGGAACTAAAGCCTATTAAATAAAAGTTACCACAACGGCAACCCAACCTAATTGACTGGAGATCCCAAGATCTAGGTTCAAAGGGACAACCGAGTTGTGTATGACTCAGAAGGATCACTGGGGAGTTAAACTTTTACCTATTTCTATGATGAAATAGTGATGACTGCAGCGTTTTAGGTTAAGTAAAATTTTAATGATTCTTATATCTAGGTAAACCTAGTGGAGTATAGCAAGATACTCTTCATAAGAATCACCTATGTGAGTGTGAACTGGGCCAGTTTTATGAGATTTGTGAAGGGCTACAATTCTCTAGAGCACTCATGAAAGACCAGGTTGTTAAGGGCCAAAATGAACACAATAGTGAGAACTAAACTGTGTCTGGGATATACTGTGTGAGTTCTATTGTCTTGGTTTACACAAATGGCTGAACAGTTCAAGACATCATGTTCACTGGTTAGCTAGTAAATCCGATAATGTCTCATAAGGAAAGGTTCAAAGCCAAAAGCTACTTATCCTTTGCAGAATATTTCCAATTTCTGTACTCTCTGTAATTAGATCATGTTGTTGCATTTTCTCTCCGTCATATTCCATTCATGTGAGGGATTGTTGGAAAAATTGGTTTATTAGGCTTATTTTGGGCCGACTTTGAGCCCAAAATTGAGTGGGCCTCGAACTTCTTTTGGAGCGGGTCCAAAGAGGTGAAGTGTTCCTTGCCGTATGGCTAATCACACGGTAAAGACAGTTCGTCAAAACCATTTATGAGTGAATGGGAACATGATGTCGTTTTTGGGTTCGTGAAATTGAACATATAAAGTTTTAAATGTGGGTTTCCTTGTAAGGCTTGTCCCACATTGAAACTTTAAGAGAGTTTTGTTGAGTATATAAACTCTAGCCTACAACACTTGGGTTAGGCCCCAAGGGGCACCTCAAGTTTGTAGAAGAGAAAAGTTATAAACAAAGTGAACCTTAGCTCAAACCACCACACATGCGTGCGCGCGCCGCCGCCGCAGCCATCCGGCAGAGCCATGCCAGGCGCGGGTGTGGGTTGTGGGTCGGGTCGGTTCTAATATTAATTTTTTGGACAAAATTCATTTGAATTTTTTCAAAAATTATTGTGGGAATTTAATTCAAATTTGAATTTAAATTTTTGTCCAAGCAAACTTTTTCCTGTCTAAATATTCCACAATAGATTTTTCAATTCAAACAGGTTTTCTAACTATTTAAAACCGGACATATTCAAATCTGGACAGTTTTGTTCCAATCTGTTTGAATTTTGAATGATATCTGTTCATTTCAAAAGTGCACCTATTCAAGTTAAATTCATACCTGTTCAGGTCTATTTATACTAGACTTGTTCCAGCAGATTTTAGGGGTTGATAAAAAAACATCCAAAATTCTGTCCAGAGGTTTGTTGAAATTCAGACAGATTTAAGATCTGTCCAGTTTTCATTTTGAATCTGTACAGAACAGTTTCATATCTGTACAGGCAGTTTACACACCTGATCGGACATATTTATTTGCCTATAAATACCAACCATTTTCCAGCAGTCTTGAGGACCAGAAAAATTCAGTCTAAAATATTTTTTTGCTGTCCAGTTTTTTTATCTTTGGTACATTATTCTTCATTTTAGTTTTAGAATAAAATTCAGAGAGTTAAAACATAGGTTTGGTTCGTCGAACAAATTGTTTGGAGTGCTACTACAATTTGTGAAGATCATTGTATCTTGGGAGATAGACGCCACTCAACCATGAGCACCGTAGCGAGGCAAATCTGTCTTAAGGACAGAGTGTCACACACTCGACTTGGTCTTTAATTATTTATTCGGTTCGACAAAATAAATACTGTAAGTTTTATTTTATTTTGTTTGAATTAGTTTCAATTTATTTTATTTACACAGAAGATTGTTTCAACAATCATGTGGGTTACCATAATGACTAAATAATTAAATTTAGTCTTGCATTCTCCCACTTGGCCCATATGATAACATACATCAAAATTTAATAAGATAAACATTAGGCGCACAATAAATCATATACAACCTTACTTTAATTTGGTCATCATCATAATACTATAATTAAATAGTTCACCAATCCGAGTCATAGCAGTTCTACACCAATAATGCGACATAGTTCCTTTCATGTACCACAACACTAGCAACTAGTTTAATATAGTCCTTAAGTGAGGACTGTATTTAAAAGGTCCAATAGTGTCTTTTTATTAAAAACTATTCCTGTTATCATTCATTCATTCATTCTCATATATGTACGTACACTATTCATAACAGGAAATATTTCAGAAACACAGTTAATGAGATCTCAATGTGTCAACTAATACAATGAATCATAAACAACTGTTATGGATTACATTCAAGACCCATTCAATTGGTAAGTTTTTTAATTGTCTTTAAGAGTAATCCCTTCATCAATAGATCTGTACTTAAAAGTTATGTACTTATGTGTTTTATTGACACTTTTTGTTTCTGAAATTCTTCTTTAACGATAAAGTATTTCAATTCTATGTGTTTAGCATCATTATTCTAAGAAGACAAAACAACTGCGAAATTATCACAATAAAGTCTCAACGACTTGGCAACAAAAATCGACAATCCCAAGTCTTGGGATAAAGTTCTGCAATAACAATTTATGAATTGTGGTCTCAAAGCACACCACAAATTCAACTTTCATAGGAGATATTTATTATAGTTTATTTCACACTTTTCATGATATTTCTTCTTCACATAATAAGAACAAATAATCAAAAATGAACTTTCTACTATTAATGCATCCTCCAAAGTCTAAATCTAAGTAACCAATTGTATGACCCAAATTTATTTATTTTTTTAAATAAACAGTGCATAATTTAATTGAGCAAATTTTTGAATTTGACTATTGTGTAAATTTTGTACGAAAATGATTCGGTTTAGTATTTTTTTAAAATAGTTCCCAATCTTAGAAAATTATGAAATTTTTTTATGTTGTTCCAATATGAGTCTAGCACGTTGGATAAAAATTTCAGAATTAAATGATGAGTATTTATTTTATGAAAATTTACGGACTGATTGGTGTTCAGTTTAATTTATAACAGAATTTTGTTATTTAATTTTTAATGTTTAGATCATGATTTGGATAAATTTGTTGGATCTATTTTGGTATATAATTGGACCATGTTTGGCTTATGGGTGGGACCCATGACTTAGATTTAATTTAATTTGAGTTTGTTTAGTGACTCATGTTTAACTGTTTGGTCCTTTTTAATTATGTGATTGGTAGTAACCACCTTGGGAGTTGTTATTATTTATTATATAGGGGTTATAATAAATATTTGATAGTTAATTTTATGGTGTGTACCATATGGTAAAAAAATTATATATTTTATAAAGAATGAAAATATGTATATTTCATAGTGAGCAAAATATTATATTTTGTGGTGTAGAAAAATGTTATATTTTGTGGTGAGAAAAATTATATCATTTTATAATTTATATTATAAAATTTTAAGGTATTATTACAAAAATTATATTGTATTTTTTTGAAAAATCCATTTTGGGGAAGTGAACCCACATGGGGTTGTTCCCCACTCCTTCTCCCTTTTTTCTTTTCCTTTCTTTTTCTTTTCTTTTCTTTTCTTGGATGCTTAGCAGAGAGCTCAACGTCTCTCTCTCTCTCTCTCTCTCTCTCTCTCTCTCTCTCTCTCTCTCCATGTTTATCATTTTTGCTCAAGCTTCAAGCTTGAAATGGGAGTCTTTAGAGTGAGATTTTGTAAAAGTATTGTAAATGAAAGTTGGAGAGCTCATCGTGATCTTCGCAATGGTGATCTCGAATTCATGATCGGACAATGTTTATTTTTTCGGATTTGCTTTTCTTCATATTTGAGGTAGGGACTTTCTTTATATTTTTACATTAAAGGTATGTTAGGGTTATTTTGAGAAAATATATCATTATAAGAGGTATTGCATATATATATATTTTTTCAGATTTTTGTTAGGTAATTTTTGGAAGAATAATTATGTTGGAATGTTAAGAAAAGTGGTATTTTGAGGTTGATTTGGGAAGACCACCTTGTGTTGAAATTTTGTTGCTAAAAATCTAAAATTTTAATTTTAATAGTTGTATGAATTGTATCTATATCATATTATGATTAGATGATTTATTTTGAGAAATATTAAGTAGAAATATTATTTTTATCTTTGATTTGGAATTTATTTTTGAGAAAAAATAAATTTATGTTGATGAATATTGAGTAAATGCTTAAGTTGGAATTATAGAGTTGTTTTGGGATTAAAAACTCTAAAAGTGTTATATTCATGATATTTTATAAAAGATGATATGTTGATGATTAAGTTGTGTTTATTTTTATGAAAATAAAAATGTGAAATGTGGACTTTCAAACTCATAACCTTGAAAATGTTACTATTTCGCATATTTCATAATTTTTCATGTAAATATCATGTTGGTTAAGTAATTTTAGAAAAAAAAATTGTGAAATTATTACTGGTAGAGAATTTGGTAAAAATTTTACCTCTTTAAATAGCTTGGCATGAAAAATGGTTATGTTGAAATATAGTTATATATATGTTTTTTGCAAGATCTAGATGATTTTCGAAATCATCTTTTGATTTGTTTTGAAAATTGGTTGTTGATTCAAGAAGATGAGAGATTTTTTTTGAAAGTGGGTTTACTTTCTTGTTCCTTTTAAAATAGAAATTGGGGGTTTTGAACTATGAGGATTGAAGAGAGATGTTTTTGGTGACTTACTTTCAATAAATGAAAATGAATGGTTTTGGTGAGAAAATCTAGAAATTAGGGGTTTTTAAGAAAGATGTTGACAATCTTTGAAGATGTTATATTTATTTCATGTGCCAAAATAAATGATGTTTGAAAAATTGTTTATTTGTTTACATATAAATAATGATTTTCATGGAATATGAGAATTGTTGAAGTTTTGAAAATTGTTGTTCAAAATGTTGATATAGTCTTGAAGTGACTAAATGGTTGAGATTACTCTAAGTGTGGGGATTTTGTTGTCCCATAGATGAATTGGAATAAAAGTATTTATATTCATCTTGAGAAATTATATTAAAATGGAAAATGAGAATTTTGATCATAATGAGAATATTGTGTGGAAGTATTGAAAGTGGAAGAAATGTTGCATTGTATTATTAATCATTGCATTGGCATATCAATTCATTTGATAATGATGAGCTTTGAAATTTGATTTGAAAACTTTGCATTGAAAAAGGAATGTTGGGAAACAAGTTTTCATGAAATGATTTTGGGGTAAATACGGTGGTAAGTCTTGAAAGGTGGTGTAGATGATAGGTGTCGAGCCTTCCAGTTAATGCTGGTAAAAATGACATATTACAGGTGTTGAACCTTCCAGTTAATACTGGTAAAAATGACAGATTACAGGTGTCGAGCCTTTCAATTAATACTAGTAAAAATGACAAATTAATAATACTTGTATAGTCTACTTGCAGACACCAGCTTAGGGATTACCTAAGTCGTATTTACTATCGTGGAATGTTATTGAAATTGTTGGATTAATGTGTTTTCAAAATGACATAGTGTAGACACCCCATTTTTGACCAACCTTAAGACTCAAACGTCACCGATTGAGCACTTGGTGATGTTGCATATTGTGCTCGTTCAGAAGTTTCAGAGTCTCGGTTGCAAGCCTTGCCCCCGAACTTCCGGATTCTTTCATGCTTTGCCTTGGTTTGCGAACTAGGCTCGGTTTTCTCTGTTTCTCTTCCAGAAGGGAGAGAGAGGTCTCGTAGATCATCTCTCAGTGGCCGTAGGCTACGTTTCATGGTCGTAGGCCATTTTGCCCATTTCGGAGCCCAGTTCCCGGTTTTTTGAGCCGTCAAGCTAAGTGCCTCGGTTCGAGACAGCCTAACCACCTCTGTTTGCTCTGGTTTTTGGCATGCATCTTATTTACTCCCTTTTGAGGGACACTGTGGTCCGAGAGACCAACTTTGTGGTCGAACACCACTTCCATTTTGGGGCCTACATGCGTTTCAAATTGAACCTTCATTTTGCATTGGTTTGAGTTCATTTTTGGCAGGGACCTCTGTTTCATTGTTGAGAAGGTCATGGAAGGGTGGGAGGCCAGTAATTGTTTTAACAACCAATTATATTCCCTAATCGCCCTCTGTCGCCCGTTTTTCTCACTTGAAAGCCAATGTTGACCACCCTAAGGCCACTTTTTCTTGCCCTAAACCACATATTTATGTTATAGACACCTGGGAGGCCACCAATATCATATGGCCGGCCAATAATTGTCATTGACCCTTTTGAACCCCTCCAAAAAGTGGCATTTTCTCTCTCCTGGTTCACTGTCTCCAATTTTTGACCACATGGTTGTGTTGAGCACACATGGGAGGCCACCAATTTGTGGTGGCCGGCCACAAATGCCACTTGACCCTTTTGACCCTTGGCCGGCCGGCCATGGGGAGAGCCGGCCGGCCACCTAAACCCTAGCAAGCTGGCCGGCCATGATCCTCAGGGTTGGTACATTACAAATATACCCTTCTTTTTCCCCCAGATTTTGTATCCGGGGGGCCAACTTTTCGGGGGAAACTTGAATTGTTTTCCCCCCCATTTTTCCCCCTCTTTCTCCCCCTCTTTTGCCTATATAAACAGCCCCCAGCTCTGGTTTTAGGGGTTAGAAAAATTTGCTTTGAGCCTCTTATATTGAAGCCCTCTCTCTTTACACTTCAAGCCTCCAAACCTCCAAATTCTATACCCATTCCTACACCACCACCTAGCACCACACCACCACTCCATTCCAGCAGCTTGGAGGACCTTTTCAGAGCTTAGGAGGCACCACTTCTCAAGCCAAAAAGCTGTCAAAGATTAGGCTACAAGGGTAAGCACATTTCTCCTCTTTTTTGGCCTAATTTTGCTCAATATATTAGTCTCTCTTTCTTGCACTTTTGGGCTCCGAACCTAACTGAAAATAGCATTTTTTTGAGCTCTTTTTCATGTTTGTTTAAGGGCCTCTCACTGTTTGAGGCTTCCTTTTTTCACTTGCTTCTTTACCTCTCTTGTATGCCTATTTCTTGTGTAGTATTTTTGGCCTATGTGTGAACTGTTTTGAGGCATGTTGTAAACTGTAAAGTAGCTTATTTTGAGCTCTTATTCAACATTGTTGAAGGGCTCATCACTGTCTGAGGCCTTCATCTGTCACTTGCCTTTATATCCCTCTTTTGGCCTTATTTTTGCATGATTTGTTATCCTCTTGTGCTTCTGTTTTTGGGCTCTGGTCCGAACTATAAATGGCCTTATTTTGACCCCCTCTTAATATTTCACTAAGGGTCTTTTACTATTTGAGGCATCCTTTTTGTTCTTTGTGTTATAACTCTCTTTTTGGCCTTATTTTGCATAGTATTTTGAGCATGCTTGTGCACTGTTTTGGGTTTGGTCATCAACTGTAAAATTCCATTTTTTGGGCCCCTCTTCAACATTGGTGAAGGGCCCTCATCTATTTGGGGCTGGTAGCCATCACTTCCTTCTTTGTCCCTCTTTTGGCCCATTTCTTGCATGAGAGCTTAGCCATACTTGTGTTTGTTTTTGTGGCTTATTGTAAACTGTAAAATACCATATTTTGGGACCCTCTTCAACATTGTAGAAGGGCCCTTCTCTATTTGAGGTCAGAAGCTGCTACCTACTTCATTATCTCGCTTTCGGGGCCATTTTTGCATGCTAGCTTAGCCCCATTTGTGTTCACTGTTTGGCCTTGCTTAAAAATGTATATATGCTTTTTTTGGGGCTGTCTTGATTCTGTCTTCACACTTCATGTTCAAATAATGCATGCATTGCATAGCCATAGGTCATTCCATGCGCTTAATTTCATATTTCGGAATTCATTCCATGCATCAGGTGTCATTTTGCCATCTTTCGGGGCTGTTTTGCATCACTTATTGCCTCTGAAATTTTCATGCTAGTATGCCATATTCCATGCTTTGCCATGTCTTGTTAGAGTGGCATTTCGTGCCTTAGGGTCGGTCCTAGATTTGCGTGCACGTGCGCACTCATTTTGAGTGTCTCATTTTCATCTAATGGCCTCTTATGTGAGTGTAGCTGAGGTCCACTTGTGTTAGTGTAAGTCCATATTGCATTGTGTATGCCATTTCATTCCATAGTGTTGTGTATGCTAAGTTGTATGTTAGCACACTGTGTATGCTATGTTATCTCGCGCATCGTGTATACCATTTCATAGCATGTTGCATGTTAGGATGTATCTTAGTTTCATTTCATGCATGTCATGCATATTGCATTGTGTTCGGGATAGGAGTTAGCCCGAGCACAGGAAACGAGGTACGTTTCGTACTCCGAGTGACGGAACGTGTCTCAATTCCCCAGTTGCCGACACTCCGGATTATCCATGATGGAGTTAGGTTTTAGTTGAGTTTTCATGTAAATTCATTCTATATGGAGTTGTGCAATTCGACTTCTCGGCCATCATGCATCAAGATACGTGATTTGTGGCACGAGGATCAAGGCACGCATACATTTGTGAAAATACATTGCCATGCCCCTTTCCTGCTCTCTGTTGCAGCAAAACAAGAATCAGAAGTCTTCCAGGGCTTGGCGCGCTTTCTGAAAACTATTGCAAAAAAAAAGGCTAATTAGGGCATCACAGTGGATTTCCACGCAAAGGCAACCCGGATATGCATCATTCATCATCTGAAGAGGAGTCAAGGCAGTCCCTGGCTTGCATGCCAGTTTATTGTTTTCTTAGTTAATTTGTTAATTAATTTGGAATTTGTACATATTTTGGACTGTATTATTTAGGACTGTACTATTTATTCGGACCCTCTGTGCGAGGGCATAATTGTAATAAGTGTGCGTGTGTGTGATGTATGTCTTCCAACCCCACGTCTTTCTTCCCTTTTATTTACCAGCTTATGATGGTTAGATTAGGGCATGTTTCAATTAGCATACAGTATGATAGCATGTTTGCATTCATTCATCTATTTTGCATGCACCGAGCTTGGCGCATCATACTAACTGCATTTGTATTTCAATTCCAAATTGAATAACTTGATAGCTGTTGCATCTCATATGCCATGTTTAGAATAGCCGAGCCTGCTATAGTTGCATTTTTGCATGTGTTGCATTAGGCATTTCTATATAGTCAGGATCATGCATGAATTTCTAATTAGCTTCTTTTTTGGCTTGGAGTACTTGGTGAGTTTTATGCTTTAGCATCCTTGCATGCGTGTGAGTGACTGCCATGAATAGCATGCTTACCATGAGGCTAACTGCTTATGTGATATAACTGCCTGAATGCCTGTGGGTGAAGGTTGGGTTAGTTGGATTGGAACAAATCATTGACTGTGTGTTTTAAGCCCACTAGATAGTGGCAAAATCATGTTTTCTAAGCCCACTCGAGGGTGGCAAATCCACGTCTTAGCCTACTTGCGGGTAGCACCATCAAACCATCTTTCAAAAAAACAAACATGAAATGTTTTATTCCAATCCAAGCAATCCAGTCTATACTTGTATGCTGTGCGCATCACATAGTAAATCTAGGCTAATAACCAGAATAAGAATGCATAAGGTTTTCAAAACTCGATATCATGGTTAGTAGAGGCCGATCTTTGATCGAGCGAACGGGGGTGCTCACGAAGTGACCTTCCCCAATCGTACCCAAGTTCCCGAGCCGAGGCAACTTTGGTGAAGACGGACGCGTGGCCTTAGGCAACGAGTCAGGGTTTCCTAAATTTCCCAAAATAAAATATTTAGGTGGGGACTCTGTATCTGGCAAAGCAGTCCATGTTTGGCACTTCTTTTCTAAAAATATGTTTTCTCAAAACGATTTGCCGAATTTGGACTCTTTGGTTTAGATTAAGAACCGTAACACAAATCGAGTCCGAGCTGTAGCGAGGTCCCCCGCGGGCTTGTTACAGTTTCTGGCGACTCTGCTGGGGTGTTAGAGAACTTGACTCAAACTCATGATATCTGGTTTTGACTACACTTGTGTGTTTCTTTGCATTGCATTTGCATTGGTGCACCTAGGACAGCGTGTTTGCCATCTGCAATTCCTAAACGGTTTGCAAGAGGCTTGTCTTGTCAAGACATGTCCATAAGGCTGACCGGTTATGGGCTCTGCCAGTATGGGAACACAAACCCCGATTTTACCGGGGCACCCTCTTTGACCATTCGACCTAGTGCATATCGAAATCCGTAGTGACCATTCCAAACTAGGACAGGTTGCTTACCCGATATAGGTTGTTTGAAACCACTGCGTGCGTAGTGAAACCCTAATTCCTAACAAAATAGGACAGGGAAACCTGTGGTGAAAGGGTTTGGAAATACTCCTTAGATCCTGAAAGACGCCAATGATCCTCAGCTAGTCACCTAAAAAGATACGAACACTCCGGTCGGGGGTGCCAGAATTAGCACTCCGACGGGCAAGTCAGTTCCTCTGCTCAAGAAAGCTTGTTTACTAAGTTTTTAGAAGTGATTCTTACGTACCTTTACAAATCTGAAGCTCTTGTATTTATATCCATTCTCTGGGCCTCGGGGCCTAGGCCTACTTTTTCAATGATTATTTTTTCTTCTATTCGGCTCTAGGGAGGGGTCCAAATACGGCCTATCTATTCTATTCGGCCCCGTATTCTTGCGGGATATATGCCGGCTAGCGTGAAACTTCTGAAATATACCTCCCTTATCCTCGCCTAATTATTCGGCCACCACAATTGCCCTCCAAACTCCCTGTTGACGGCAGTTAACCGGCGAGTTTGGTTCAGAATTTGAGAAGTTCAGCGTCAGGCGGTTTCGCGTGCCCCAATATATGTCAGGAGGCGCGCACCTTTTTGCTCATCATTACGCTTTCCCGCTCTAGTCATGTGTATCTCAGCATTTATTGCAATTTGAAACTTCGGTCTTTTCAAATTCTCGTTTAAATCGATTTTACGAGACTTTTGGATCGTCGGTGCATATCCCTCATGACTCGTGTTTTCTGCAACTTCTTCCCGTCTTCCCTTGTCTCATCTGCTCCTCGTAAGTTTCCTTATCCCTTCTTTGTAATCCTGTTTTCCGTTTTTTATTTTGGCTCCGGCGAACACTTAGTTCTCTGTTAAGATGGCCAAACATTTGAAAGACCTCCTTTCTGAGGGTCGTATCTCTGGTTTCCGGCAACACTTCTCTATTCCTGACGACGTCCATTTATCCCTTGTAACGGACAACGCTCTTGACATGGAGAGGGAAGACCAAAACACTATAGTATTCCCTCTTTTATCCATTGCTGAGGGCGGAGTTCGTTTCCCCCTACACCCACTTCTGAGGGCCGTTCTCCGCTATTGGGGTTTGATTCCTTCTCAACCCAATGTAAATTTCTTTTGAATCATCATGGGGGTAGTAGAGTTGAATCGACGCCTTAGGATCAACCTCGGGATTCCGGCCATTCGACATTGCTACACCTTAGCCAAATCCTCCGTTAATTTGGGCGATATTTTCTCGGGGCCAAAGATCTTGACCATCACTTGGTGACCATGCTTGCGATTACAGTAGCGGGTTGTGACGTGATGGTCAACGTCCGAGGTAATTGGGAGTTCGCTGATGGGGAGGATCGCCTGGACCCTATTCCCAGACATAAGGGTGACCCAGGTTGCCACGCAATGTCTTGTTTGCTGGACTATCTCTTATTCGGCTCCTTTCCCTAAATCGTTTTTTTCTCTTCTGCAGGTAATAGGTTGAAGAAAATCTTGACTTCGGTTGACGACGTGATTCTTGGGGAAATCAAGGCACTTTTCGAGATATTTGGTACGCCCAAGCATACAATGACAAGGGAGAGCCGCCCATATTCTCCTTCGGTACGAACCCACTTACACTACTTTCTCGGTTGCAAATAACATCCCAATTCCAGCAGGCATTCAACAGCTCTCGGCCCTTATCTTCCCCCGCTTCAAAAACCTTAGGCAGATCGGTCTCGTAGATTCTGATTCAGGGGAAGACGCCGAGCCGGTTGTAGAGGTGATCGCCGATCCGGCTGGAAGGTCTTGAGGGTTGTAGAGGCGACAAAGGCCGTCATTTCGGCATCTGAGGCCATCGAGCCATCCGCCTCAGGACGAACGGATTTCTCTTCCGGGGATATTTTTGCGAATCTGGGGGATCTACCCGACGATTTCTTGGAGGGCATGGCGAAGGAAAGCCCTACGCAGATGGCGTAGAAGAAATGCCGGCGGATGGCGCCGGAAGAAGGCGAATGTGTGCATCGATTCGGCTTGATCAAGCCCTTCATACTTTTCGAGGGGCGGTTGAGGTTCTTTGCGTCCGATCTTGGAGAAAGAGGGTGGAAGCGAGCCGATGGGAACGGTGATTCGAGCATGGCCAAAAGCGTGGTGTCGAGGAGAGAGCTCGAAATTGGCCCCGCTAGCAAGCGGCCTCGGCTTGAAGAACCGGGCGTGATCGCGCCTTGTTATTCAAATTTGAAAATCGAGGCGTGCGATTTTGTTCGGCCTTGACGTCGAGGATCCAGCCGTGGCTCTGAGCCTGGCGGCTTCAATTTCGCTGCCTGCTGACAACAAAGCCTTCGGTGCCGTGCCTGAAGTTATGGCCGTTGCCCTAACTGCTCAATCGGCACTCCTGGTAGGTTGCCTTAATCTCGCTCTTGTTTGTTAAAGGTGTCTAATCGTATCGAATTGTTTTGCAGACGATCGGAAGGATCACCGACTTGGGTCGCCGCTTGCGTGATGCGCTCGGGAGAATTGACCATTTGGAAACAGAGTTGCAGGGTCAGAAAAGTCGGGCTGAGTTCGAACTTATGAGAGCTGAAATGGAGAGCACGCGAGCCGAAGCGGAGAAAGAGAGGGCTCGCGTCGTCGAACAGCTTCGTGTTGATGCTGAGGGTAGAGCAAATGCGAGCGAGGAATCGCTCAAACTCTCAAAGGAAGCACTACTGGCGGAGGCTTCGATTCTGAGCTTAAAGGCGGCCCGCGATAAAGCCGAATCGGAGGCCTTTGAGGTAGGGAGAGGCGCTGCTCTGACGGAATATGTTGAAAAAGTGTCCAAATTTGAGAATCGCGGGTTCAAACATGGGTGGCTCAAAGCCCTTGCTGCCGCTGAGGTTACCTTGGATGTGCCAATTCCTTATGAGCAGGTGGACGTTCAGCCACTTGAGTCCGATACCGATGAATGATCTGGGAGCCGTGTAGGCGTCTTTTTGTTTTTGTTTTTCTTTTTGGATAGTGATTTGTTGGTTCAGGGTAGTTTTCATGTATAAATTGGTTAGCATCGGTGCGCAATTTATTAATGAAAATTTCCTTGTAATTTTTGCTACCATCGCACATTTTGTATGAAAGAATTCTTGTAATTTTACTTTTAATGAAAGAGTTCTGTATTTGTCAATGCATTTGGTAAAATGGAATTGCATATACTGTGGGGAAACCCTGATTTGTGAATCTGCCCTTGCCCCAGTGGGTTCATAAAAAGAATTCTAGCACTGAATCAACTTGTGAGCAATTTGGGGTAGTTGGTCCCAATAGATTGATAATTCTGTTCTTGCCGATCAACTCATGAGTAGGATGATTTTCTTTGTGCACGAATGATTTTATCTAGAACTCTTCTAAACACCATTTGCAATTTCATAGAACCACTGAAGGTAGAGGGAAAAAGATTGGTCAATATCTGGGTTCCTGCAGATTTCATATATATCTCATCAAAATCACCATTTGCAATTTCACTGCCTACTGATCTTGTGTCCTTGGATTGATGGATTTGCCTGCAGATTTCATACATATCTCATCAAAATCACCATTTGCAATTTCACTGCCTACTGATCTTGTGTCCTTGGATTGATGGATCTACTTGCAGATTTCATACATATCTCATCAAAATCACCATTTGCAATTTCACTGCCTACTGATCTTGTGTCCTTGGATTGATGGATCTGCCCTTGCCCTAGTGGGTTCATGATAGGAATTCTGGCTACGAGGGATCAATTCATGAGCCGGCTGGGGTACTACGCACTTTGGCTGAAGATCTTGAGCCAAAAGCTTGTCCTGCCGTTGACCTATTCGGCGTCAGGCGATTGGGTTTCGCGACTAATGAACTTGCCTCGATCATGCTGCCTCTGCGAGTGTTAAATGATTAAGGGCACAACTTTTAAGAGTGGTAGGTATCTGATTCAGACTCGTGAGAGAAAATCTATTGTGCGTATGTCGAACAAACTCTTCTTTATGACAAAGGGAAGCCAAGACATTGGTGAGCTTGGCGGTGATATGGATCGAAGTGAACACCGTGGTGCGCCCTTGCGTGCTGGGAGTAAGAGTTCTATGGGTCGAGAGAGGCGTCAATCTCCTCGACGTCGTAGTAGGTCGCCCAAACGGGACAGGCAGTCTCATGGGAGATCGCCACACGCCCAAGTTGAAAGGAGATCAGACGCGAATCCGTGCCCGTTAAGTTTTGCAGTATTCGTGAAGAACAAGCCCATGACAGAAGCGGACTCGATCGTGCGAGATCCAGACGTGGCGGTCGAGTTTGCTCGACAAATATTTCCTCCGGAAGTTCAGCAGTCAATGGTTGGTCGTCAGGACTACGAAGTGTTTCGCGAGTTTCATATAGTAAAGTGTTATTTCATATAGTTGAGTTTTATTCTGAAAATGTTTTGTTTTAGCAATGCCGAATGAATGTTCCTGATCCCGGTTAAGTACCTCGTTTCGTATGGTTCAATAGTTTGCTAGTGGAACTTTTGTGTGGCTTAGATATTTTAGCTTAAATATTGTTCCTGTACTCGGGGATCGGCCCTTGCCTTGGGCGGGGTGCGAGTTTGGCTGGAATGGGTCTTACTCGTGGACCGGCTAAGGTACGCCTCGTTCGGCCCTAAGGTGTCGTGCACCAAAGGGTGCTCCAAATGCGGAGACTTATTCGGCCCTAAGGTATCATGCTCCAAAGGGGGCTCCGAATCCGGAGACTTAATTTGGCCAATCGTGACACGAAAGGCGCTCCGAATCCGGAGACTTGTTCGGCCCTAAGGTGTCATGCACCAAAGGGGGCTCCGAATGCGGAGACTTATTCGGCCCTAAGGTGTCATGCACCAAAGGGGGCTCTGAATCCGGAGACTTAATTTGGCCAATCATGACACGAAAGGCGCTCCGAATCCGGAGACTTAATTTGGCCAATCGTGATACACGAAAGGCGCTCCGAATCCGGAGACTTATTCGGCCCTAAGGTGTCATGTACCAAAGGGGGCTCCGAATCCGAAGACTTAGTTTGGCCAATCGTGATACACGAAAGGCGCTCTGAATCCGGAGACTTATTCGGCCCTAAGGTGTCATGCACTAAAGGGGGCTCCGAATCCGGAGACTTAATTTGGCCAATCGTGACACGAAAGGCGCTCCGAATCCGGAGACTTATTCGGCCCTAAGGTGTCATGCACCAAAGGGGGCTCCGAATCCGGAGACTTAATTTGGCCAATCGTGATACACGAAAGGCGCTCCGAATCCGGAGACTTGTTCGGCCCTAAGGTGTCCGGCACCAAAGAGGGCTCCGAATCCGGAGACTTAATTTGGCCAATCGTGACACGAAAGGTGCTCCGAATCCGGAGACTTAATTTGGCCAATCGTGATACACGAAAGGCGCTCCGAATCCGGAGACTTATTCAGCCCTAAGGTGTCATGTACCAAAGGGGGCTCCGAATCCAGAGACTTAGTTTGGCCAATCGTGATACACGAAAGGCGCTACGAATGCGGAGACTTATTCGGCCCTAAGGTGTCATGCACCAAAGGGGGCTCCGAATCCGGAGACTTAATTTGGCCAATCGTGACACGAAAGGCGCTCCGAATCCGGAGACTTATTCGGCCTTAAGGTGTCATGCACCAAAGGGGGCTCCGAATCCGGAGACTTAATTTGGCCAATCGTGATACACGAAAGGCGCTCCGAATCCGGAGACTTGTTCGGCCCTAAGGTGTCCGGCACCAAAGGGGGCTCCGGGCTCGGTGGCGGCACGGAGCTTATTGGTCGAGCGGTTTCGGGGAAGGCCGTTTTGCTGGGGATTTGCCCGGCTTTTATCCTTAGGGCGTCATCTTCGACTTTACAATATTTTTCAACTTTTTTCATCGGTATTTGTTTTGGGGCCTTCGTCGAGGCTAGCGAAACCTTTGTCAGGATGTAAACCCATTTTGAAGGCGGTGATGGCCATATAATCGTTGCAGGCGTCGTCAACAAGGTTGAAGCACTCCTAATATCGTGCCGAGTACGCTCTAAGCGTTTCTCCTGACTGGATCTGCATAGCCCAAAGGGAGTCGGCCTGTTTCGGTTGTACCTCGTTGGTGATAAACCTGGCCCTGAAGGATTTCTGCAGCTGTCGGAAGCTTTTAATCGAAGCTGGCTCCAACTTGTAATACCACCTAACGGCTAGTGGACCTAGGCTGCTAGGGAATATTCGACACATGAGGGCTTCATTGTCTGCGTCTGACGTCATGGCTGTTTGTAATAGCGGATATGGTCGATGGGGGTCGATTTTCCGTCGTATAGAGTGAACGAGGAGCTTTGAATTTCTTAGGCGAGGCGCCCTTGCGATCCGTCGAACAAAAGGATCATGCTGGTCTTCCTCGTTTGAGTTGCTTCTCCTGCGCTTGTTCCTCGTTCTCAGATCCCTTTTCGGAGGAGCTGGAGGTCTCGGATCGCCCCTTGCGTCAAGCTCGTGGATGATGAGTTGAGCCGCTATCGGTATCCTTTAGGCGAGCCCGAGGTCTTTGTTAAATGCGCCCTCGGGGTCGCTCTGGTTCCTGGCGCATGGCCTCTCTAGACTTTGCTACCTCCAGGGCCAAATCTTGATGGAGTCGCTCGTTCTCAGCGATCATGTTCTCGAGCCTATGTTCATTCTGCTTTGCTTGTTCTATGATAGCCTGCATTGTTTCTTGTGCTGAAGTTGTTGGTGAATCGAAGTTCGGCAGCGTCGTCTTGGGATGGTTTCTTTTCGAGCATATTGGTGGGGTGAGTCGTCTTCTGTGTTATCTCGTTGGTGGCTATCGGGACCTTCGGTCACGCCTTCCATGGATGTATTTGAGTATTCCTGAGGCGCCAATTGTGGTGAAAGGGTTTGGAAATACTCCTTAGATCTGAAAAGGCGCCAATGATCCTCGGCTAGTCACTGAAAAGATCTGAACACTCGGTCGGAGTCGGAATTAGCACTCCGACGGGCAAGTCAGTTCCTCTGCTCAAGAAGGCTTGTTTACTAAGTTTTTAGAAGTGATTCTTACGTACCTTTACAAATCTGAAGCTCTTGTATTTATATCCATTCTCTGGGCCTCGGGGCCTGGGCCTACTTTTTCAATGATTATTTTTTCTTCTATTCGGCTCTAGGGAGGGGTCCAAATACGGCCTATCTATTCTATTCGGCCCCGTATTCTTGCGGGATATATGCCGGCTAGCGTGAAGCTTCTGAAATATACCTCCCTTATCCTCGCCTAATTATTCAGCCACCACAAAACCCTACCCCAACATAGGGGTATTTTGGCTCTCACTTATCTGTTATGTGCTTTTAGAGTGTGTCTCTACAGGGAATGCATGTATCAGTTTATGAGTTTGGGCATCGAACTGCGGCATTAGTCGATGTTGAGAATCGATTATCTGAGTATCCGATTGATCTTTGAAACTTGATGATTCAGGGCG
The DNA here is from genome assembly GCA_025200525.1 of Camellia lanceoleosa. Taxonomy (NCBI): domain Eukaryota; kingdom Viridiplantae; phylum Streptophyta; class Magnoliopsida; order Ericales; family Theaceae; genus Camellia; species Camellia lanceoleosa. The sequence continues at coordinate 34,937,977 of CM045764.1, forward strand.
GTGATCGATTTGAGGACAGTGTGTATTCAGCTTATCAACTGTGTGTTGTATGCCCGACTGTGTGTTGTGTATTTATTTTAAGCTATCATGCGGTTCATTTATCTGGTTATTTATTTCCTTTTCGCTTTATTTATCTTTTTGCTAGGGGCAGTTTTAGCACCATTGCTTCCGACCCAGTAGATATTCCCCAAGCACTTCGGACACGAGGTCGTCGACTCAATCGATCTGAGGATCTGGTTGACGGACATCTAGTGTTACATTCTTTAACCCCCGTTGTCAGGAGAAGGCCAAGGAAGCGCAGTGTGTGAGAACAGAGATTGCCAGAAGAATGGGTTACTCCATCAGAGGACAGTAGGACTGAGGTCTCAATTGTTGCTATAGAAATAAACATACCAGTCAGTCGGATGGATCAGCAAAATACATTAGGAATGGAAGCCCTGATGCGCCAAATGCAGGAAAGCATGAGACAAATGCAGGAGGACGCTGCCCGCCAAGCGGAGTTCTCCAAACAGCAGGCAATAATCATGGCCCAGCAGGCTGAGCTAATCACTAGACTGCAACAGCAGAATGCGGCATCTGCTTCACATCAAGATCCTCCTCCACCAGGGGCCTCATTACTCGAGTAGGCACCTATTGTCCAAAATGCTCTGCCAATCACCCAGAACACCATGCCAAATGTTCAGAACATCCAAGAGGACACAAACCATCCAACAGGGCCAGTTCCGCCCCCGCTTCCGCCTCAACTATCCAAGACCCATACACCTAACCACCCGGACTCTCCCTTCGAGTTCGAAATAGACCATACAGCTCTGAAACTGAGCAAGCTTGAAAAGCTTTTCAAGAAATCACAAGGGGTGAAGGCTATTCCGGACATCGAGAACGGATATACCGACGTGGCCGTGACATTGCCCGATAAGTTCAAGATGCCGCAAATTGACCGCTTCAACGGGTCCGGGGACCCCATGGTCCATCTTCGGCTATTTTCAGACATATTGCGGCCAATGGGCGTAACCAGACCACAAAAGCTTTCACTATTCGGCCGAACCCTGTCGGGTGTGGCCGCTATCTGGTACGCAAAGTTGGAGGATGAGGTCAAAAGAAGTTGGGATGAAATGGCTAAGGCCTTTGTTGCACAGTACTCGTACAATACCCAGATCGAGATTACAACTCGTGATCTTAAAACAACGAAGTAGGAGCCCAAAGAGACTTTCTCAAATTTCGTAACTCGATGGAGGGCGAAGGCATCGATGATGACTTTGAGGCCTACTGACAAAGATCAAATCAGGATGATTGTGCGCAATCTCCAACCGAAGTTGATGCAGAAGATGATTATACTCCCCTTCCCCACCTTCTCAGATCTACACGAGATGGGGGTACAGATCGAGGATGTAATGAAACAAGGTCTGATCGACCAGGATAGGGAGCAACCTAGGAGGACTTTCAACCGTAACAACAACGCAGTTCGAGTGGCTGCCAAGAATCGACGAGCTTCAAAGGTGAGCATGGTCACCACCATTCCCCCTCCCCCAAGGCCCATGGCCGCCACACCCTTCTCCGGTGCATCCGAAAGTAATATCCAAACCCCTAAATATCAGCCCAAAGGCCAAAGAACCTTCACCCCACTATACATGCCTTTGTCTAAAGCTCTGGGGGTATTAATCAGGAAGAAGCATTTGACGCCCCTAGAGCCGAGGCCACTACCAAATCCACTCCCTCCCTCTCATGACCCGGCAAAATACTGCGCGTATCACCAACAGCACGGTCATGACACCGACTGTTGCTTTAGATTGCGTCATGAGATCCAGGATCTTATTGACAAACAGGTGATCGCGCCTCTTGACAAACCCAACATCACAACAAATCCTCTCCCACCACATAACCAAGCTCCCCCTCCCAACAGAATCAACTTCATCCAAACTGGGGTTGTGTCTTACGATCCTAGTATCTATATCACCCCATCCCACCTACCTAAGCCGGAGGTGATCCTTCCTGTCTGCACTGACTTGTGCATGATGGACATCTCCACAACCCAATCTGAGCCAATGGTGGTGACCACCGAAGATGAGACAGGGCAGATTTCGGAGCAAAGTGGGGTTGTTAAGTCTGGGATTGAACAGTCTGGGAATCTCACTGGAGGAGCCTATGATCCAAGTGAGTACATCCAGTCAGTGGGCCAGTTTGAGCTGAGTGTAGGGCTGCCAGAAAGAGCAGAATTATGTGTAATTCAGGGGGACAAATTTGAACGGGGAACGGATGATCTAACAGCTGTAGGGGAGGACCTTGCCAACCTCCAGTTCTTCAGTGACCAAGAATCAGGGGATGCGGCAATCAATTGGTTCGAATATGAAGAGTTGGCATAAGCTACCGGATGGTTAGATGATTAACCAGACGTTATAGAATTTCAACCAGAATAGGGCCCGGCAGGGGCGAGAGTATCAGTGGTGGCCGGAAGGGCCAAGAGTCAGATTACACCGCCGGAGAGTGCCGGCACTAAGAATTTCACTCAAAACTTGGGCATTGTAAATGCAGGGAATATTGAACAACCAGCTGTACTGACGCAGTTGGAACAACAAAAATTTGAGGATTCCGAGAGAATCAGAAAAGCTAAGACCCATGTAGGGGTCGAGAGTCTTTGTGTGCGAGGCAGAAAATCTTTGCGGGCATATGGATTTGAAGATCTGAGTACGATCATCTGGGCCGGACAGTGTCTGCATTTGCAAGCCGAATGTGGTGGGAAGATGAGGATTTATGTCTTGCCCACACAGATGAGGATTGGGGGAATAATCAGCTTGATGATACCTGGTATATTGACGAGGTCGCTCATATGACAAGAAGTGGGCGGTATTTCAAGCCCCCGCACTTAGAGCAACCTGAGGCGTCTGGGAAAGACAAGGAAGCTGAGAAACAGAGGGAAAAGTAGATTGAAGAAGAAGCTGTGCTCAAGCAATTAAAGAAGATACAAGCAGACATCTCCATCTGGGGACTGCTTATGGCGTCGCGAGTGCACAGACAGGCCGTCCTATTTGCTATGGACAAGGCCAAACTCTCTATAGATACTACACCAGAGCAGCTGGTTGGGTTGGTCTTTCCGGGAGGAGGTTCCCCGGCATTAACCGTTTCAGACAAAGAACTACCACCTGAGGGCATAAATCATAACAAACTCCTCTATGTTTCCATGGAATGTAGAGACAAGTGGATACCGGTGGTACTTGTTGATACCGGGTCCACCATCAATGTATGCCCAGCCAGAACAGCGTATGCAATTGGGTTGAAGCCCGCGGACTTCGTGTCGACTACTCAGGTAATCAGAGCATATGATAATACTAGCAGGGAAGTGATGGAGACTATCAAAATTCAGACCCAGGTTGGTCCGGGACAACACAACATTGAATTCCATGTCTTGGACGTTCCTGCAACCTTCAATCTACTCTTGGGGTGGCCGTGGTTGCACCAAGTGAAGGCAGTCTCTTCCACTCTACATCAGATGTTGAAGTACCCTCACAGGAAGGGGTGGCTATTGTTTTCGGGAATTCATCAATCCATCTGCCACCAGAGGTGTCCACACCAGTCTTGGAGATCGAGCATGGCACAGAGGATGTGTTCTTATCAAGGTTCACTTTGGCTGAGGCCCAGGTGGTGCAGAATATCATGGCTGTGAATGAGGGAGTGTACGTCAGTGCTCAATCCGTCTACCTCATGAACAAGCTACAACACATCCCCGGGATGGGATTAGGAAGGAGCGACCGGAAAGGTGTCGCAGCATTGGCCGAAGTGCCACACAACCCTCATACCTTTGGCTTGGGTTATCTGCCCACCAAAGAGGACTGGGTGAGGAAGGGAAAGGAAATGGCCGAAAGAGCCAGAGCAAAGCAAGCTAGGAAGCCTTTTGAATTAATGCATAGGCCTATCCAGGGACCCTGAACGGACGCTTCGTCCGGGAGGGAGAGGACTTTCCATTTTGCGACTTCCTAGAGCCGTGGCTAAACGCGGAGAAGAAGCGCGTACCAGGTTTTGAGATCTTCTTTGACCTGCAACTATCCAGGGATGATGTTGCCACAGAGCAGACAGACCCACCATCGGAGGTTGAAGCAAGATAAAGGCCGAGGATCTCCAGAATCTGAAATGGGGGTAGCATTGGCAAGTCTACTTTCAGATCCACCGATCGACCATAAGTGCTTGGGGGATAACTTCTCGGTTTCCATGATTAGGGATGAAACGGCTGCGGGCTTACCAGCAACTATTTTGGATGCATCTATCGCACCCTCTCTCACTTGGCAATACGAGGAGGGATTTTTGTCCAAAGAACAAGGTCGGGTAGTGGTAGGAATCTGATTCCACCGAATCTTGTGAGTCGGAATCAGGTTCCAGCTCGACTGAGTCTGAATCTGGTAATCCTGGAGATGATAACCTGGATACCACAGTCTTGTCTAGGTCGTCTTTTTCCTTTTCATTTGAGTCTGTTGTAAATGAATCGGACGATTTGGATGTGCTTAATGAGAATCAAGTAACTGTGGTTTCTGAGTACTTTTATGTGCCCTTGATTTATTGCATTAATTCAGACTTTCAAAACTTTGACGAAAACGACGAGGACGAAGTTCCTCCGGTTTTACAACGTTTAATTGAGCAAGAGCAAGAGAGATTTGTCAAACCCTTAATGGATGAAATCACTACTGTGAATATTGGTACTGAGGAGGACCCGCGGCTGGTCCAGATCGGGTCCACGTTGTCTTCGGAGGAACGCGAGCGCTTAGTCGCTTTATTAAAAGATTTCAAAGATGTTTTCGTGTGGTCCTACGAAGACATGCCTGGAATCGATCCTGAGATTGTACAGCATCGTATCCCCCTTGACCCCGAGGCCTGACTTGTCAAGCAGAAACTCAGGAGGATCCGCCCGGACTGGACTCTCAAGATTAAGGAAGAGGTCACCAAGCAAATCGACGCAGGCTTCCTGCTGGTATCCGAATACCCGACTTGGTTAGCCAACATTGTTTCAGTGCCAAAGAAAGATGGCAGGATCCGGGTATGTGTGGATTTCAGGGATTTGAACAGAGCTAGTCCGAAGGACGACTTTCCCTTGCCGCATATCGATGAGTTGGTGGATTTCACAGCGGGGCATGCTTTGCTCTCATTCATGGATGGCTTCTCAGGCTATAACCAGATAGTGATGGCGCCAGAAGACCAGGAAAAGACTGCATTCACCACCCCGTGGGGGACATACTACTATAGAGTCATGCCATTTGGGTTGAAGAATGCTGGAGCTACTTATTAACGGGCCACAACCACAATATTACACGACATGATCCACAAAGAGGTTGAGGTGTACGTGGACGATATGATTGTCAAATCCAAAGAAAGAGAAGGCCACTACACCGCCTTGCACAAGTTTTTTCAAAGGATCAGGGAATTCCGGTTGCGACTAAACCCTCAGAAGCGTACATTTGGTGTTACAGCGGGAAAAATGCTGGGGTTTCTGATTACACAAAGGGGCATCGAGGTCGACCCTTCCAAAATCAAGGCCATCCTAGAAATGCCACCACCAAGGACTGAAAAGGAAGTGCGAGGCTTTCTGGGTAAAGTGCAATTCGTAAGGCGGTTTATCTCAAAATTAACCTTGACTTGTGAACTACTTTTTGGTTTCCTCAGGAAAGGAAAGAAGTTCCAATGGGACGGCCGATGTCAAGCTACATTTGAACAGATTAAAGAATATTTACAGAACCCGCCCGTGCTGTCACTGCCAGAATCGAGGAAACCGTTGATTTTGTATCTGTCAGTAACTGAGACTACAACGGGCTGCATGCTTGCGCAAGAATCAGAAGACAAGGTGGAGAGAGCCATCTACTATCTGAGCAAGAAGATGCTAGAGTACGAAACCCGCTACACTCCGCTGGAGAAGGCTTGCATAGCTTTGGTATAGGCTGCCAGGAAGCTGCGGCACTACCTGTTAGCTCACTCTGTAATGTTGGTTTCACGACTTGATCCCATCAAATATCTTTTCGAGAAACCAGCACTTATGGGTAGGCTAGCTCGTTGGTTGCTGTTGCTCTCCAAATTTGATCTAAAGTATGTGACACGGAAGTCGGTCAAGGGAAGAGCAGTGGCAGAGTTCTTAGCCGACCATCCAGTGGAAGGGGGTGAAGCAGTCGAGTATTTATTCCCAGATGAGGCCATTTTACATATCGACGATGAAACTTGGACAATGTACTTTGACGGAGCGTCAAATCAATACAGGTATGGGATAGGAGTGTTGCTGATAGCACCCGACAATTCCCGTATCCCTCTAGCCTTCAAACTCCGATTCAAAGTCTCGAACAACGAAGCGGAATATGAGGCATGCATCGCTGGTCTGGAAGTAGCCCTGGAACTAGAGGCAAGACGGTTGGACGTCATCGGGGACTCGAACCTTGTCGTGTCTCAAGCAAAAGGAGATTGGAAAGTGAAAGAGGAAAAGATGATGATGTATCACTAGACCTTGGACTTGTTGATTCCTCGGTTTGAGAAGCTAAGTTTTACTCATCTACTAAGGGAGAACAACAGGTTCGCAGATTCTTTAGCAACTCTATCTTCCATGATAGACATCCCGTGTGGAGTCCGGATGCGTCCAGTCATCATCGACCAGAAATTTGCACCTGCCTACGAGTCGATTGCTGCTATAGATGAAGTTCAGGACGAAAACCCCTGGTATTACGACATCTGGAACTTCTTGGAGAAAGAAGCATACCCGCCAGGGGTAAATGCCAAAGACAAAAGAGCAATCAGAAGAATGGCCGTTCAGTTCATCATCTGTGGGGGTAAGCTGTATAAAAGGGGTCATTTGGGAATGCATAAACTGTGTGTTGATGCCGAAGAGTCAAAGCGTCTGATGGAAGCCATCCACGGGGGAGAATGTGGTGCGCACATGAATGGGGTAATGTTGGCACGGAAGATCCTCAGGCAAGGTTACTACTGGTCCACCATGGAGGAGGATTGTATCGGTTTTGTCCGGCGATGCCACAAATGTCAAATTCATGCAAATCGCATGAACATTCCGCCGTCAAAGCTGTACAACATGACTTCGCCATGGCCATTTTCAGTCTGGGGAATTGATGTGATCGGGGCTGTCACCCCGAAGGGATCGAATGGGCATGAGTTCATCTTGGTAGCGATAGATTATTTCACAAAGTGGGTCGAGGCCCAATCTTATGCGGTGTTTAAAGCTTCGCACGTCGCAAAATTTATCAGAAACAACATCATCTGTCGCTACGGAGTCCCAAATGAAATTATTTCAGACAATGGTTCCCACTTCAAGAAGGAGGTGATTGATTTGTTGGAAAAATACAATGTGACTTTTCATAAGTCCTTTACCTATCGGCCGCAGACCAATGGAGTGGTTGAGGCCGCCAACAAGAATATCAAGCACATACTACAGAAGATGGTGGAAACCTACCGGGACTGGCCAGATAAGTTGCCGTTTGCTCTGTGGGGCTACCGGACTTCAATCAGAACTTCTACTGGGGCGACTCCGTATTCATTGGTTTATGGGATGGAGGCCGTTCTACCTATTGAGATTGAGGTCCCGTCATTACGAGTATTGGCTGAATGCCAAATAGCCGAAGCGGATTGGCAGCAGAGCAGATTTGAAGAACTCATGCTTTTCGATGAGAGAAGACTGAAAGCACTGTACCATGTCCAAGGTTATCAACGCAGAATTGCCCGGGCTTTCAACAAGAAGGTTAAGTCCAGGAATTTAAAAGAAGGAGATTTGGTGCTCAAGGACAACCGAGCTCCCATCCACGACCCAAGGGGCAAGTTCAGACCCAATTGGACTGGTCCCTACATCATCAAGTCAATCTGGTCAGGTGGAGCTGTGGTTCTGATGGATCTAGATGGCTTGGAGTTCTCACAACCGATCAATATGGACAAGTTGAAGAAATATTACCCTTGAGAGGCTCGCTAGGCCGAAAACCCGAAAGGGCGACCTAGGCAAAACTCAGAGCACACAAAATTTGAAATTGTAAAAACTGAGCTCGCAAGGTTTAAAACCCGCAAAGGGCGGCCTTGGCAAAAGTTAGAGCATAAAAGGAGAGTGAAAATACCCGAGCGAACCTGAGCCTGAACTACGTAAGGCTTGATTCCCATCTTTGGGATACGTAGGCAACTTCATCCTGGAGTTCAGCCATAAACTTTTCCCCGATCAACTTTGTCCATTCGATCATCCCAGTCATCTTTTTCCATCAGCATTCATCGCAATCTCCGTCTGATCTTTATTCGGACTAGGGGCAACTTTCCGTTTGCCGCGATCGCATGATACTATTGGACTAGGGCAACTTTCCATTGCCACACAGTGCCACAGTACTATTCAGACTAGGGACAACTTTCCAGTTGCTAGGATCCGGGGTTGTGCATCTCAGTGACAGATCTCAGGCGTGTCCAGTTCTGATCCATATCGAAAATAGTTTTGAAAAGTTTTAATAAAGGTTGACTTTGTTCAAATTAATTTTTTTTTTACAACTAAGACCATTTTTGGACCAAAGGGGAAAATTTTCAGTACTACAACCTTCAATTTCATTGATTTCAACACAGAATTCGCTTGCTCTTGCATACAATTGAAGTTGCTTTTTAATTACACTCATAAAGAAAACTTGAAAGTACTAATAAAGCAATAAATCTGGGGCATAGTCAAGTCAGGTGTCCCTGCGCCCCCTCCCAGAGCTAGTCGAAGCCTCTGATGCCAAGCTAGGCCCAATCTGTGCCTCTTCATTGAGCCAATCCCAGCACTCGTCAGATAAAGCGCAACTGAAAGTAGGAGCAGGGGCCAGAAGCTCTCTAGTCCTCCATGCTGTGGCATATCGGGCAAACTACGCGCCTCGGACCGGGAAAGCAGCCGGGTACTCAATCCCCTCTGGCGGGCAAGTCTGATCATGGCCAAACTGGCGCTGGAACCGGAACGAAAAATAGAACACATAGTGAGTCAGACCAATCAGCTGGATCCCAGTCTACCGGGACATGCTATAGCTCATTGCCGGAAGATTGAGCCAAGGACAGCGCCAAGCAATGCGGTCAGCAGACAAATTGCACATCCAGTTGAACCACCATCCCTCATCAAGCACATCAACCAGATGTTGTCGAAAGAAGTAGCCGCGGGCTGAGTAGGCAAGGCAAGAGTCCACAACCTACAATTTATCCATCAACCATACTTTGGGAGGGATGAAAAATGAGAGAATAAAGAATAGAGAGACGTGCGATGAGAGAACAGTGAGACAAGGGTTTTATGAGAAAAACCGAGCCTGAGGGCCGAGTGATGTGAGCAAATACATATGTGAGATTGGGTGGGGAAACATTACCTGCAGCAGTAGTGGACTCCTCGCAAATCTGGTCGTCTCCTGACGGTGGAAAGCGTCCAAGCCCATCAGCGTTTCAGCCAATGCCATAGCAATACAACACTTCCCTTCCTTCAAGCCCTGAGCAACTTCAATCAAACGAATGTTGGGTCCACCCAGGCCTGGGGCAAGCAGGAAGTGAGATAACATGCACAAGCAAAGGGCATGTTGTCGAAAACCTTGCCAATGGTGGTCGCCGCGGTCACCGGCACCAGAAAAGTGATGGATCAAACCAAGGATATCCAGTTCCCCATTACAGATCAGAGACCGAGCATCATGCGCGGTAAGTCCACACATCCGCCCTAAAGCTTGGGCGTGGCCAAAGCGGAACTGGGGCAAAATCTCTTCATGACATTCAGATTCCATCAAAACTTGAAAGTCTTCAAAAGTTGGACATACCTCTTGCCCGCCAAAGCTAAAGACATGCGTCACCGGGTTCCAGAACCTCGCCGCGGCATGGAGGAAAGGAAAGTGCAACGGAGTACGGCCCAGCGTGAATAATGCATTCAACCCGAAGCCCCGGAAGTTCAACTTTTCCGAGCCATCTAGAGAAGCAATCCAAGATGCGAGATTTTTAACGAGAAACGCCTCCATTTTTGTGCAAAACTAAGATGAATTGAATGAACCACGGAGCCAAGGCTTTTAAAGAGGAGAAAACACTATTCGGGGGACACGTGTCAAAAATTTGATGGTTGCTGAATTAAGTGGCCGGCCGGCCATCTTTTCTGGCAGGCCAGCCATTTCCTTTTTCAAAACCTGGCTGGTGGCCCCCCCTCCCTTTGCAATAAAGTGGCCGGTCATGCTCCAATGTGTGTCCTTGGCCCTGTTTTACCCTCCGGGAAGAAGTTTCAAGCATTTCCATGCAACGGGTATGTCGAAGGCCTCCATTTCCCTCTGTTTCGGATGCGTTCCGTTGCCCAGATCATCCGAAGTACACTTTGTTTTGTTAAGTTTTGTTTATCGAGTTGTTGATTTGCTTATCGAGTTGTCGTTTTTCTTATCGAGTTCTTTGTCGAGCTGTCGTCTTTCATGCTTTTGAGTTGTTACCCTTTGTTTAAGCAATTTTTGTTGAGTCTTGTTTATTAAGTTGTCAACACTATTGTATTAAGTTGTCAACGGCAACATCAATGCTCTCAAGAGCAGGAATAAGAGGCCCTTTTCATCCTCTTCTGCGAAGTAGCCTCTGCACCCTCATCACCATCCGAGTCGGAGCTGTCATCCTCAGGATCCCCCTCAGCCTCGCCTCCACTCTCGGAGCCAAGACCGGAGCCCTCCTCTCTGTCAGCAGATGTCTCCGACTGACGATCTGCAGCCTCCTCCTCCTCATCCTCACTAGGCTCCTCCTTTATAATGTGTGCTCTACGTCTGTGAGACGACCCTTCTCCTCGGGCTCCTCGAAAAGGCCTGGATGGCCCAGCTCCTCGAAAAGGCCTAGATGGTCCACCTCCCGGAGAAGGCCCAGGTGGCCCGGCCTGCGGCTGACCATATACTGGAGGCATCTGAAAATGAAAATTGCATTTTGAATACATCAGCCAAAACATGTATATCAGATACAAATGCAAACAAGCTACACAGGGTGGATGTACGCAGGAATAGTACACGAATGTGGTGTGTGTCAGATGTACTCTACACAAGTAGCCTATTAATGCAGTAAAATGTCCAAAATCAGCATGTTATCAGAAGTACAATGCTAGAAAACTAAAGGGTACCTAGAAGCCCATAATGGACAACTGCGCCTCCCTCCGCAGTACCATCCCCTCAAGTGAGGCTACCATCTCGAGCACCTGATCCATGTACTCAACAGGGGGCTGCAGATGCAAAAGGCAGGGGTATCAGTAAAGGAATGGGTGTCCAAGTATCTGAGTAGTGAATCAAAGCTGTAAAACATACCGGTGGTGAGTCGGGGTCTCTGACATATCGGTGGCCAGGCATCGGAGGCTCTATCGGGATCGGAATCGGAGAGGTAGTTCCATATTGCCACCCCATCAGCTCAGTCGGCATATCCGGCCATCCAGGATGATGATAAGTCGGGGGAATCGGGGGAACCAATCCACCCCCACCTCTAGATGTACCAGCCCTGCTGGTGAAAGGGGCGTCCGCAGCCCGAGCCTGGGCCCGGCTCGAAGATGGCATTCCAGCAGGCCTCATCATCGGACTACGGACTCCCGTCAATGGAGGCATCAGATATATGTGACGGTAAGTAGCATAATCCCCCTCCTCAAGATGGAGTAAGGCATCAGTACCCAGCATAGCATTAACAACATCCCGGGAAGAGAGCCTATCAGCGATCCGTATCTCGACTGGAGGTGCTGAGGGAGGGTCTTGAGAAGTATAGCCCCATACCTGACGCAAGAAGCGCTCCCCCAGAAACCAGGCCCTACCAACTGGCCCCTCGAATAGGATCCTATACTGGGAGGCACCCCGCCCTCCAGCAAACTGGAATCGGAGACCCTCACCTAAGGGTGCCCAGGACTCCCATGTGATCTGCGGATAACCAATCAATCAAAAATCAAGAAGGTACAAGACAAATCAAAGATGAAAACACAAAGGACTGAGAGTTCTGAAATACCTCCGTCGACCGCACCGTGTCGAAATATTGCCTTAGATAAAGAAGAGACTCCCGAGGTCTTGGCCGGTGCTGGCCTTCAAATACGAGTGAGTACGGGGTCACGAGGGGCCCCTCCACCACCAACTCTGGGGCTAATGTCGGGAAATACACATAGACCCATAACTGTGGAAAACAGTGCAGAATGTAAATGCAAAGTGCTGAGGGCAAAATACAGTGTAAAGTGCGCCGTGTGTGCAATATACAAATAATAAGGGGCAGAAATGTGAATCAAGAGGGCAGAAAGTACCTCCCAAGCTCTCCAATAGCCGCCAAGTAAGTCCCCTCGTCCGCGGCAGGTCGCACTCATGTAGCAATAAAGAGTAGCCAAGCCGGCGCCACCCCAATCATACCGTCTGACCTGTGATAGGTCCACCAAAGCACTCAACAGATATAGCCCAACGGTGTTCCCCCTATCGGCAAACAAAGTAGTCCCGAAGAGGAACATCAGAAAACCACAAGCATACTGTGCTGCCTCCTCAGGAGTCCCGGGCTCCATCTCCACCCTCCGAAAATGGAAAGAGAACCAGGTGTATCGGACTCTGCCCAAAGATCTATCAACAAGTGGGCGAGCCCCCAATAAATATATCCAAGCGGCCTCCCACTGGCCCATGTCCTCGTCGTAAGGGATAGGCCAACCTCCTACGTCAAGGCCAGTCAACACGACAAAGTCGAGCAGGGTCATAGTCAAGTCCCCCGAGGCAGAAAAATGGAAGGAGTTGGTGGTGTCCCACCATCTCTCCACCAAGGCGGCCATCAACGTCCTCCTGGCAGGACAACGGGAAAGCCCAGTACAGAAGGGCCCAAACCCTGCCAAATCAACCAAATCCCGGACAGCCTCCGGGAGCTCGACGTACCAATCTCTAGCTACGGTGGAGCCATATCCCCGCACAGTGCGAGAAGTCACCTGCATTCAGAATGAATACATGCTTCAGCATGAAATGAATGAGCTGTGTGCAAATGAAATGAATGAGCTGTGTGTAAATAAATGGGCTGCGTGCAAAGTAAAGTGAATGAGTCGTGTGTTCAGATTTCAAAGTGTAAGCTGCATGCTAGACATCAGTTTGGGCTGCATGTTCAACTCTCAATCAGTGTGTGTCGTGTGTTCACCTTCAATTCGAACTGTGTGTTCAGAAAATCAGTGTTTGGGCTGCGTGTTCAAATCTCAATCAGTGTGTGCTACGTGTTCACCTTCAATTTGATCTGTGTGTTCAGAAAATCAGTGTTTGGGCTGCGTGTTCAAACCTCAATCAGTGTGTGCTGCGAGTTCACCTTCAATTTGGGCTGTGTGTTCAGAAAATTAGTGTTTGGGCTGCGTGTTCAACTCTCAATCAGTGTGTGCCGTGCGTTCACCTTCAATTCGAACTGTGTGTTCAAAAAATCAGTGTTTGGGCTGCGTGTTCAAATCTCAATCAGTGTGTGCCATGTGTTCACCTTCAACTTGGGCTGTGTGTTCAGAAAATTAGTGTTTGGGCTGCGTGTTCAACTCTCAATCAGTGTGTGCCGTGTGTTCACCTTCAATTCGAACTGTATGTTCAGAAAATCAGTGTTTGGGCTGCGTGTTCAACTCTCAATCAGTGTGTGCCGTGTGTTCACCTTCAATTCGAACTGTGTGTTCAGAAAATCAGTGTTTGGGCTGCGTGTTCAAATCTCAATCAGTGTGTGCCGTGTGTTCACCTTCAACTTGGACTGTGTGTTCAGAAAATCAGTGTTTGGGCTGCGTGTTCAACTCTCAATCAGTGTGTGCCGTGCGTTCACCTTCAATTTGGATTGTGTGTTCAGAAAATCAGTGTTTGGGCTGCGTGTTCAAATCTCAATCAGTGTGTGCCGTGTGTTCACCTTCAACTCGGGCTGTGTGTTCAGAAAATCCGTCCTTGGGCCGTGTGTTCAATTCTCAACCAGTATGTGCCGTGTGTTCACAATCAATTTATGGGCTGAGTGTTCAGAAACTCAAGTGATTGAACCGTGTGTTCAGAATGCAAACAGAATGCATGAAAAATTCATAATATGTTGCAGAACGGGTGAAAACAAAGTAAATACCTCTCGTGCCTCATGGGAGAGGTGATACTCAGGCTCCCGCAGAAGCAGATCCCCGGGCGCTCGTTCATCAAAGTCAGTGAAGTGATAGAAAACAGCTCGCGGAAGAATGTGTGCTGGTGGGTCATACCTCTCGGGTATGAAGGGTCGAACCCTCGGAGGCAGAGCCATGATATCGGGATCACCTCCGGCGTCCAGAGGACCTCCACCGTGGGGGAAATGACCAGCCATTTCAAAAAATCTGCAAAAGGGACAAAAAATGAGCAAAAATGAGCAAAATTTGGAAAAAGTCAACAAAAGTCAACTCTCGGGAAATGAAAAAGTCAACAAAAGTCAACTCCCGAGAAAATCTTCCAAATATTGAGACAAACTCACCTCAAGTGGTGAAAATGAGAAAAGAAGCCCCGAAATCAAAATTTAAACGGTTCAAAGTGCTTAAAACTGAAAGGTTTCGCGAAAACAACTTGCGTGGGGCGTTGGAAAACGAATATAGAGCACATATCTGAGAGAGAAAATGGTTTGGGGAGGTAGAGGAAGTATTTTCGGAGCTGCAGTTGTGAGCTCAAAGAGTTTGGATGGGTGGATTTAAAGAAAAGAAGGTGAAAAGACAAAAATGCCCACGGATTTGGACAAGTGGCCGGCCGGCCACCTTTTCTGGCAGGCCGGCCATTCTCTTTTCAAAAAGTGGCCAGTGGCCTCCCCTGGGAAATAAAAGTGGCCGGTGGTGTTCCCCACACCCCCCCCCCAAGGTCTCTGCAAATTTTGAGAAAAATTGGAGTCCCCGGGACCTAAAAAAGTACAAGAGAAGTGCACTTTCTGTCGCGAAATCGCTCCGCCGGAACTTCAACTTCAACTTCTGACGTGTGTCTCATCATTACTCATCAAAATCAAGGTGTATCCTTTTTGAGCATGTTGTAACCTCTCCGGGAGGTGAACCGGAGGCCGCGATCAAGTCGCCCTTGCCGAAACGCGCATTTCCTTGCTCGTCGTTTTGTGACAAACACGCATCCTGATTTACGTTTGTTCTGCATTGTTGTGCACGTAACTTGCATTCTCACGCACGTACTTGCATTTTTATGCACGTCTCTTCGATATCACCAAGCCTCCATGTTCAAACTCGCGTCGCCACGCGCGTTCTCCCCGCATTGTGATGCACCATGCTACCGACACTGCATTTGTCTGCATTCAAGATCACATTTAACATATGTTGTCAGATTTGTTGTGCTTGTTGAGTTTCCTCCTTTTGCAGGCATGATATTCTATGTATGGTTCATTTGAAGTTGGCGCGACCAGACGAATCGTGCAGGTATCGTATCTTCTCCGTGTGAGACGCGACGAGAATTGAATAATTCTCCGCATTCCTAACTGCACGAAATGTAGTTGTTGCTTGGCATTCCTGCTTAAAACTGTTGCATCTGTTTGCGAATATTTGCTTCATTACAGCTTGCTGCACTTGCATGATCATCAAGTTACATCTGGCCTTGTGCATATCGTTTTGCATTTTGCCCCCTGCCTGCGGGCACATCTCTGTTTATATCACCTATTTGTCTAAGTCTTTGGCCTTGTCAAAAATGGGTCGTCTCTGGGCTTTGACATTCACTCTCGTCACTTATGACTTTCGAGTTCTGTCAAAGAGGGGCAACTGTAGACACCCCATTTTTGACCGACCTTAAGACTCAGACGTCACCGATTGAGCACTTGGTGATGTTGCATATTGTGCTCGTTCAGAAGTTTCAGAGTCTCGGCTGCGAGCCTTGCCCCCGGACTTCCGAATTCTTCCATGCTTTGCCTCGGTTTGCGAACCAGGCTTGGTTTTCTCTGTTTCTCTTCCAAAAGGGAGGGAGAGGTCTCGTAGATCATCTCTCAGTGGCCGTAGGCTACGTTTCGTGGTCGTAGGCCATTTTACCCATTTCGGAGCCTGGTTCCCGGTTTTTGGAGCCGTCAGGCCGAGTACCTCGGTTCGGGACCGCCTAACCACCTCCGTTTGCTCCGGTTTTTGGCATGCATCTTATTTACTCCCTTTTGAGGGACACTGTGGTCCGAGAGACCAACTTCGCGGTCGAACACCACTTCCGATGCCTAATAGTCAGTTTTTGGGGCCTCGGGCTGCGCGTTTCGGCCCCCGAACCTTCATTTTGCATCGGTTTGAGTTCATTTTTGGCAGGGACCTCTGTTTCATTGTTGAGAAGGTCGTAGAAGGGTGAGAGGCCAGTAATTGTTTCAACAACCAGTTATATTCCTTAATCGCCCTCCGTCGCCCGTTTTTCTCACTTGAAAGCCAATGTTGACCACCCTAAGGCCACTTTTTCTTGCCCTAAACCACATATTTGTGTTGTAGACACCTGGGAGGCCACCAATATCATATGGCCAGCCAGTAATTGTCATTGACCCTTTTGAACCCCTCTAAAAAGTGGCCTTTTCTCTCTCCTGGTTCACTGTCTCCAGTTTTTGACCACATGGCTGTGTTGAGCCCACATGGGAGGCCACCAATTTGTGGTGGCCGGCCACTAATGCCACTTGACCCTTTTGACCCTTGGCCGGCCCGCCATGGAGAGAGCCGGCTGGCCACCTAAACCCTAGCAAGCTGGCCGGCCATGATCCTCAAGGTTGGTACATTACAAATATACCCTTCTTTTCCCCCCAGATTTTGTATCCGGGGGGCCAACTTTTGTGGGGAAACTTGAATTGTTTTTCCCCCCCCCCAATTTTTCCCCCTCTTTCTCCTCTCTTTTGCCTATATAAACAGCCCCCAGCTCTGGTTTTAGGGGTTAGAAAAATTTGCTTTGAGCCTCTTATATTGGAGCCCTCTCTCTTTACACTTCAAGCCTCCAAACCTCCAAATTCTATACCCATTCCTACACCACCACCTAGCACCACACCACTACTCCATTCTAGAAGCTTGGAGGACCTTTTCAGAGCTTAGGAGGCACCACTTCTCAAGCCAAAAAGCTGTCAAAGATTAGGCTACAAGGGTAAGCACATTTCTCCTCTTTTTTGGCCTTATTTTGCTCAATATATTAGTCTCTCTTTCTTGCACTTTTGGGCTCCGACCCTAACTGAAAATAGCATTTTTTTGAGTTCTTTTTCATGTTTGTTTAAGGGCCTCTCACTGTTTGAGGCTTCCTTTTTGCACTTGCTTCTTTACCTCTCTTGTATGCCTATTTCTTGTGTAGTATTTTTGGCCTATGTGTAAACTTTTTTGAGGCATGTTGTAAACTTTAAAGTGGCTTATTTTGAGCCCTTATTCAACATTGTTGAAGGGCTCATCACTGTCTGAGGCCTCCATCTGTCACTTGCCTTTATATCCCTCTTTTGGCCTTATTTTTGCATGATTTGTTATCTTCTTGTGCTTCTGTTTTTGGGCTCTGGTCCGAACTATAAATGGCCTTATTTTGACCCCCTCTTCATATTTTACTAAGGGTCTTTTACTATTTGAGACATCCTTTTTGTTCTTTGTGTTATAACTCTCGTTTTGGCCTTATTTTGCATAGTATTTTGAGCATGCTTGTGCACTGTTTTGGGTTTAGTCATCAACTGTAAAATGCCATTTTTTGGGCCCCTCTTCAACATTGGTGAAGGGCCCTCATCTGTTTGGGGCTGGAAGCCATCACTTCCTTCTTTGTCCCTCTTTTGGCCCATTTCTTGCATGAGAGCTTAGCCATACTTGTGTTTGTTTTTGTGGCTTGTTGTAAAATGTAAAATACCATATTTTTGGCCCCTCTTCAACATTTTATAAGGGCCCTTCTCTGTTTGAGGTCAGAAGCTTCTACCTACTTCATTATCTCGCTTTCGGGGCCATTTTTGCATGCTAGCTTAGCCCCATTTTTGTTCACTATTTGGCCTTTCTTAAAACTATAAATATGCTTGTTTTGGGGCTATCTTGATTCTTTCTTCACACTTCATGTTCAAATAATGCATGCATTGCATAGCCATAGGTCATTCCATGCGCTTAATTTCATATTTCGGAATTCATTCCATGCATCGGGTGTCATTTTGCCATCTTTCGGGGCTGTTTTGCATCACTTATTGCCTCTGAAATTTGCATGCTATTATGCCATATTCCATGCTTTGCCATGTCTTGTTAGAGTGGCATTTCGTGCCTTAGGGTCGATCCTCGGTTTGCGTGCACATGCGCACGCATTTCGAGTGTCTCATTTTAATCTAATGGCCTCTTATGTGAGTGTGGCTGAGGTCCACTTGTGTTAGTGTAAGTCCATATTGCATTGTGTATGCCATTTCATTCCATAGCGTTGTGTATGCTAGGTTGTATGTTAGCACATTGTGTATGCTATGTTACCTCGCGCATCATGTATGCCATTTCATAGCATGTTGCATGTTAGGATGTATCTTAGTTTCATTTCATGCATGTCATGCATATTGCATTGTGTTCGGGATAGGAGTTAGCCCGAGCACGGGAAACGAGTGCGTTCGTACTCGAAATTTTAACGTGTCTCAATTCCCCAGTCGCCAACACTTCGGATTATCCATGATGGAGTTAGGTTTTAGTTGAGTTTTCATGTGCATTCATTCTATATGGAGTTGTGCAATTCGACTCCTTGGCCATCATGCATCGAGATGCGTGATTGGCGGCATGAGGATCAAGGCACGCATACATTTGTGAAAATACATTGCCATGCCCCTTTCTTGCTCTCTATTGCAGCAAAACAAGAATCAGCAGTCTTCCGGGGCTTGGCGCGCTTTCCGAAAACTATTGCAAAACAGAGGCTAATTGGGGCATCACAGTGGATTTCCACGCAAAGGCAACCCGGATATGCATCATTCATCATCTGAAGAGGAGTCAAGGCGGTCCCTGGCTTGCATGCCAGTTTATTGTTTTCTTAGTTAATTTGTTAATTAATTAGGAATTTGTACATATTTTGGACTGTATTATTTATTTGGACTGTATTATTTGGGACTGTACTATTTATTCGGACCCTCTGCGCGAGGGCATAATTGTAATAAGTGTGCGTGTGTGTGATGTATGTCTTCCAACCCCACATCTTTCTTCCCTTTTATTTACCAGCTTATGATGGTTAGATTAGGGCATGTTTCAATTAGCATACAGTATGATAGCATGTTTGCATTCATTCATCTGTTTTGCATGCACCGGGCTTGGCGCATCATACTAACTGCATTTGTATTTCAATTCCAAATTGAATAACTTGATAGCTATTGCATCTCATATGCCATGTTTAGAATAGACGAGCCTGCTATAGTTGCATTTTTGCATGTGTTGCATTAGGCATTTCTGTATAGTTAGGATCATGCATGGATTTTTAATTAGCTTCTTTTTTGGCTTGGAGTACTCGGTGAGTTTTATGCTTTAGCATCCTTGCATGCGTGTGAGTGACTGCCATGAATAGCATGCTTACCATGAGGCTAACTGCTTATGTGATATAATTGCCTGAATGCCTGTGGGTGAAGGTTAGGTTAGTTGGATTGGAACAAATCATTGACTGTGTGTTTTAAGCCCACTAGATAGTGGCAAAATCATGTTTTCTAAGCCCACCCGAGGGTGACAAATCCACGTCTTAGCCTACTTGCGGGTAGCACCATCAAACCATCTTTCAAAAAAACAAACATAAAATGTTTTATTCCAATCCAGGCGATCCAGTCTATACTTGTATGTTGTGCACATCACATAGTAAATCTAGGCTAATAACCAGAATAAGAATGCATAAGGTTTTCAAAACTCGATATCATGGTTAGTAGAGGCCGATCTTTGATCGGGCGAACGGGGGTGCTCACGAAGTGACCTTCCCCAATCGTACCCAAGTTCCCGAGCCGAGGCAACTTTGGTGATGACGAACGCGTGGCCTTAGGCAACGAGTCAAGATTTCCTAAATTTCCCAAAATAAAATATTTAGGTGGCGACTCTGTATCTGGAAAAGCAGTCCATGTTTGGCACTTCTTTTCTAAAAATCTGTTTTCTCAAAACGATTTGCCGGATTTGGACTCTTTGGTTTAGATTAAGAATCGTAACACAAATCGAGTCCGAGTTGTAGCGAGGTCCCCCGTGGGCTTGTTACACATAGTGCGTAAGATTTTCAAAAGATGAGAAATATAGCGACCCCAGTCTCTTTCCATTTGGTGGTTGTATCCGGATTTACGTTCCGTAGATTCTGTTGTCACATATTTGTTGTTGTCATCCTTTAATTCCTTATTTTTGAGTTATAGGATGTATTGGGTAGGTTTGTTACAGGTTGGGAGTATTTGGGAGCAAAGGGTTGCTACCCAGATTTTTGGTCCTTCGCTCCAGCGAGCAGTTTGTCGCTCCAACGAGCTATCTGTTTTTGGTCCTTCGCTCGATCCAGGGTTTATTCGCTCGAGCGAGCAATTGCGTCTAGTATAGACCTGAGAGCTGTATTTGTTGGCTCGAGTGAGCTTTCCTTTGCTCGAGCGAGTTTCGAGTTCTTCGCTCGAGCGAGCATTCTGTCGCTCGAGCGTGCTTCTGGGTTGCAGACCTGAAGCATCGTATTGTTGGCTCGAGCGAGCTTTCTTTCGCTCGAGCAAGTATTCTTTGTGTCTAGTCGCTCGAGCGACAACTTCTTCGCTCGAGCGAACCTGTTTTATTTAAATAGGCAGCAGCGGTTTTTAAAACACTTTTTCATCCTCTTTTTTATTTCAGAACCCTAGGGCCGTTTTCTCTCTCCCTCCACTCACCTTCTCTCTTAGGTTTCATCTATTTTTAGGGTGTTTCTACCCTAGGCACTTTATTAAAAAGATAGAGGGGGTTGAGGGCTTCGTTTTAATCTAAACGTTTGGCGGTTTGGAGCACTTTGTATGTCGGTCATCTTCTCCATTCGAGTTCTTCACTTAAAGGTAGAGATTTCCTACTCCATATTATAGGTTTTGTCCTAAGTTTTGGTATTTTGATATGTTGGGGGTTGTCTGGTAATTTTGGGAAAAACCTTAGTGGTTGTAATAAATTAATTTGTATAATTAATTTAGGAAAAAATGTGGAATTGAGTTTAATTCATGGAATCGGGAAATTTAGTGATTTAATGGTGTAGTTGGTTAGTTTGATTAATCGCCTATGAAAATGTTAAATTTACATTTGTTGCTACATTTATTTCCTGTTTAGAAATAACTGTTTTGGGCTATCGGTGGAGGATAGTCGTGATTGTTGTAGACATTGCATGTGGATTAGGGAAAACTGAAACTAATCACATTGAATTAAGTCATTGAACATGACGGTTGAATTAATACAGAATATACGTGTATTGATTGAATATTGTATATTGCAAGTGTTCGATACATTGTATATGCATGTGATTTGGGAGGAGATAGGGGATGTACTCCATGGTTTGAGGGGAGATAGGGGATGGACTCTCAAACTAGTTTAGGAGGAGAAAGGGGATGGACTCCATTAGTACCACTAATATGTGTGCTTATTGATTTATGGAAGTGTTTTTACATGTTATTGATATAGCACTAAAATGTGTATCAATCAGGAAGTATGGAAATGTTTTGGTATGAGCCTTAGTCTCATTTAATTTGTTGATATTGGAAATAATGTTTATGTGAGATGCAGTCTCACTGTTGTAGTTTGGCCAGGTTCTAAGCCATATTGGTATAAATGGAAAGTGAAACGTGTCATGAAACTGTATGATAATGAAATCGGTATTTCGTGTTAACCATCTATTAAATGCTATTGCTTTATTCAATGCCTATATTTGGTTTAGTATATTTCTACTGGGCTGTGGCTCACCCTATACGGGAATATCATTTTCAGGTCTAGGTGATATGCTACCTCCAAGGACTTAGCTTGGAAGGATTTGAATTTGAAGACTTGTTTTTAGTTAGTTGTTTTCTTTTGGATATTACATGTAAACTCAAGCCGATGGCTTAATTTGTAGTTGAGTTAGTACTCATATTTTGTGTCCAAGTGTTGGCTTGGAAAGATGTAAGCTAGTAGGGCATTTGTTTTCAATGTTACATGTAATGTCTTTTATTAATAACACTCTGATGAATGGAATAAGGATTTGTTTTCTTTTATAAATGCATGTCATTGTTATGTATGTTATGGGTTTAATTTTGAGGGCGTGACAAGAAAAATATTTTGAGCATGACATGGCATATGCATTCATCTCATAAGACCGTATAAAATGGATTTGATGAATTGTTTAATTATTTGATTCAATTGTTAATGAGATAATTGATTGAATTGAAAAGGATGTCCTGTTGCTATTGAAACATGTTTATTTAATGAAGTTAACTTGTTATGGTTAATTAAATAAATTGGATTTAAGAAATTATATAATAAAATCATATAATTTTGACATGATATAATTTCACGTATATGTATGAGGATTTTAGTACCCGCATATCTTCTAATGTTTTAATATGAGATTGCTTGGTGAGCTAGTGATTGCTCACCCCCTACCTGTACATGTGTGCAGGCAATGCTTTTTGGATTTGAAGATCAAACAATGGGTTTTACTATTTCATAAGTGTAATGTAGTGATGGATTGTACTACTTCATTTGTTTGTTTGGCTGAGTACTATATTTTTGTAAAGAGTAGTGTCATCTCTTTTATTGTAAGCCTCAGGGCATTTCTTTTATTTGTATGAAAATGTCATTGTTGTATCACGAGAGGGAATATGTATATTTAATTATTCATCATTTCATCAAATGATGAATTGATATTTGTAAATGGACTTGATTAATGAATATTGGTAATGTTATCCGAGTAATAAAATATGAGGCGTGACACCAATCAATTCAAGATTATCAATGTGAGTAAGTAATCTTTTATTCCTTATGATTACTTTATCACTTCTTCATTTGAATATTAAGATTCTTACAATAAATGTATAAAGAATCGTTTTTATTCCAATTGTTTTATAATAAAAAATTTGCATAAAACTGAATTTATTTCCTTTCGAAACATGGATAAGTTTATGTGAATATTCTTTTATTTTGAATCTCTATAGAACTTTTAATATATACCTTCTGAGACAATCTCAACAATTCATGTGATTCATTCAGAAATATTTTATTTCTATCACATAGATTGTCTTACTAATATATTTTATTTCAAAGTTTTTAAAGAGAAATTTCTTAACTCATGCAATAAATTACGTACATTATTAACAAGCAAAATATCATCAACATACAAAATTATAAATATAAATTTGCTCCCACTAATCTTTGGATATGTACATTAATCAAAAAAAAATATTTTCTTTAAATCCAAAGGAAAAATAGTATCATAAAACTTAAAATACAATTTTTAGAAAGCTTGTTTAAATCCACAAATTGATTTCTTAAGTTTGCAAGTCAAATTTTCATTTTCCTCAATAGAGAAACCTTTGAGTTGATCTACACAAAATTTTACATCTAAACTCTTTTTCAGAAAATTAATTTTCACATACAATTAATGCAACTCAATATCATAATGAGTTACTAATGCCATAATGATAATTAAATCAGCCTTTTAAGATACAAGTGAAAAAGGAATATCTCATTATAATCAATATCTATTTTCTGAGTAAAATCTTTAGCCACATATCTAGCATTATATCATTTTATATTGCCCTTAGAATAATAAATATTTTTGTATCCTTAGGCAATTCAATGAAATCCCAAATTTCATTATGTTCATTATGTTCAACTCATCATAAATGACATCAATTCATTTAGTAGAATCAATACTTTCTATGGCTTATGACAACAAAACCCAGTTTTTACTTATCCTAATATTATAATAAGATTGTTATAGATATGCCACATAATCATTCGAAATAACAAATCTTTTTATCTTATGACATCTTCTTAATATTATTTTTTGTGGTTCTTCTAGGTGATAATAACATCATAGAGTAATTGATTATTCATTTGTTGTTCCAAGACATTAAGTTGTTTAACAACTATAGGAACAACAATTTCCTTCAAATTATGCGTAATGATACTTGTACCCAAACTTATTGAATAATCACATTTCATAATTTATCACTCCCACTAATTTCACCATTCTTATTAAATTTGATATTATCGGTTTCTGCAATTCTTGTACTATGGCCAAGATAGTAAAACTAATACCTTTTAAATTTTAAAGATAATCAACAAAATAATCACTGATTATTCTAAAATCCTTTTTATTTTGTGGATCTATAATTCTAATTTGTAGACAACCCCAAACATGCAAGTGTCTTAAGTTCAATTTCCTTCCTGTTCACAGTTCAAAATGAGTGTTTGGAACTGCCTTACTAGGAACCCAATTCTATACGAAAACAATAGATCATAACAACATACATCCACAATGTTATGGATATTTATAAATTATTTAACATACTCTTAGTCATATTCATTAGAGTATAATAATGTTTCTCAACTACATCATTCTGCTAAGGAATTATGCCTTTCATAGAGTTTAGCAAATGGACTTGTGCTTTGCACTATCTTTATGTTTTTCACATTTTTATTTAATTGTCTTTCTTCCTTAATAATGTACGCATCAATGGTATCCATTTACTAGAGATTTATTATGCAATAAACAAAATCATAAAGTGAAAATGCATCTATAAAAGTGATAAAATTACTTTATTTACCAAATATGAAGTGTCAAAAGGGCACATTAATGTTTATTTGGGTAATATGAAGAAACCTTGTATATCTTGTGACACTTTACTTAATGTGATTGAATTGCTTTTTCTTAATGCAACTGACACTCCCACTAAAAGTAATAAAATCTAAATTCAAAAGAATCTCATCTTTATTGGTCTTTATAACTTCTTCTTTTTTTTTTTTTAAATAGTACAATCTTTTATGCCATAAGTTTGAGAAGTTTTCATTTATCAAGCTATATTTAGGACCAACATAAGAATGCAATATAAAAATAAATAAATAAATAAATAATTCGGCTCCTTGAATTACAAGATCAATAAATGATATCTCAATTACTTAAGTTTTGTATTTTCTTAAATAAACATACTAGTCAATTTATTGACTTTCGACTTACTATTCATAAAATTGTAGTTAATATAAATGACTCATACTGAAGAGATAATAATTCAAAATAAATTGCACGAAAACAAACTCGTTCGCAAATATTCTTAAATTCTTTAATTAGCAGTCAAGTTAGTCAATTCAATGACATGCTCATACATCTCATGCATACCATCAAACTTTATGTTGGTAAGCTTACCCATAAGTGTCTCAGCAAAAAACTTGTTAACAGTTCGGAAACGTTCTTTTACATTATTTAGCATTATTAATTTAAAGAAGTTAAAACTTAATATTTACTATAATCATTCACATAAAAATATAAACTTTATTTGTTCGATCCTTTTATACTCTATGAAAAGTATTTTCTTTCTTTTATATTGCTTGAATCATAATAGCAGTAAATTTCTCAAATAGTAACACTAAGTCAAAATTCAGAATATCGAGATGAAACTGAACTTATTCTATTCATTTTAAGATAAAAATTTCATTTAAAATCGAAACAAACAAAGTATACAAATATAGCAAAATAAAACTTTAATTAATAATTCATGCTCACTACATTAATGCTAAAAGTAATCAATAATTGACAATTAGTCAAGATAAACACATGTTTAAACAATCACAAATAGTATCACAATGATCTACCTTTGAGATAATCTAATAACATTATTTAACAATTATAGTGATTCCCTTTCACCAATAAGACTAGTTGATAAAATATTCATAATTAAGTAGGTCTATTACCTTTGGATCAGCTATCCTATTCCAATTGGGTCACTTTAGTAACTACCAATTGTATCATAATTTAGATTTCAAATCAAAATAAAAACTTTGCATGTTCATTATTGAATAAATAATAATTTATTCACAATTATTTATCATCATAATCATAGTGCAAATTACTAAATCATAAGAATAAAATCAGTAGCAACCCACATTCATTTAATGCGCAAAATATTTATATCAAGATAACATTAATTGATTTTGGTTAAAATCACTCACATAAAAAGAATGTTAAATACGAAACCAAATAGTAAAACATTATGATGGGTTTCCATAATATCGAGAAGAAACATCAACATCAGAATGGCTATGGGCAGAACTAATACATTCCGTCAAATAACATTTTATTTTAGTTAAATCAGCATAACAATATATACAATGACAAGATATATATATACTTCAATCCATATGCTTAACATGGTACAAGATTATGATAAAAAAGCATGATATGGTCAAATCAAATTTGATCCATTATGAAACCATTGTTGCTTTGAACCAAGTACAATAATAACTGATAATAAATCAAATCATGCAAACGGTTTAAGATAATAACTAATAACAAATCAAATCAAGCAAACGGTTTAAATATGATTCAAATTTTGAGAACATATTATTAAATCTTTACGTAATTGAAAATAATTTTGCATATGGACAATCACGCATTCAAAGCATAAGAGTATAAAATTGATATGTATACAAGGCAGTTTTATGTTATAGGAAAATCATAATAATCTATAAACACTTGCTCTGATACCACACGTAAATAATTTGATGGTGTTAAGCATATAACAATCTTTATAATCCAAAATCATGAACTATCATGATTTTCACAAATAATAACATAATGCAAAAAATAAATAACATATCCGAATCAGTTATGTGAAACCTTCGAGTTAATCCATAATTGACTAAACGTAAACCTAATATCAATATTAGTGGAAAAAAGTCTCTTGACCCTCTTTAGAATATATTGAATTCAGAATTACTTTGATAGGGATCTAAATATACTTTCATAAGTAGAGAGAATACCAATTTTCTAATATAACTATAACTCCACTTGCCCATCAAAGTAGGAGATTTAGAAAACACTCCATCTATTGACCAATCAAATAATAACTTGTGGTCACTATAATCTTATTAAATCTATAATTCATATCGCCATATCATGTGAGTTACCATAACAACTAAATAATTAAATTTAGTCTTACATGAAGAGCAAATCAATATCCAAAGCAAACATACACAACATATCATACATATATGTATGAATATTGTCAAAGTAATTACAAACGGAGAGTTTAAAGACCATAAAGAAGAGCACACTGATACTTTCACCAATAACTTGTGACCGTCTATTTTGTTGCTCTAACAATTACAATTTCCTATGAAAAACCATAAATAGAGTTTGTGTCAAAGTGAGTAGAAGTAATACTAAAGCAGCCAGAAATGAAATCCTTCCCCACGGGTTATTTAAATAGTTCCGGTTCAAACTTGCCCTGTACAGATTCCAGGGCTGGCTGGAATGGATGTTCACCCTGTTGAAGATATCAGCATACCGGAAATGCATGCTCGTACCCGAGACTGTGTCACTAATCTTGTTAAATAAGTTGGAAACTGCTTCATCATCACCTAGCCAATTGTCAATGATACCACGACGAGAAAGTACTTTGACATCCTTCGGAGAGTCAATGAGGCAATCTAAAAATTTCACATAATCAGTGACATAACTGAATTGGTTATCAGGACTATACTGCTCGTATGCAATGAGGTTTCTAAAGAATGACTCTGTCCTGCCTTCAATGGTTAAAGGTGGAATCCGCATTACCCCACTTTTGAACTCGATATCAAACAAGGTACCTCCTGTAACCTCAAGCTTCTCTATCTTAACTCCAGCTTCTTGGAGCTCTCTTGTATTAGGAATGAATCGCCAGTTCCCTTTTCCTTTTTTATTTGAGGCATCTTCAACAGGCTCCACCCCTGCAAATGACGGGCGCCAGTTACTGTGTATCAACTCGAGTAAATGACTGATCTTACGTTGTGACTCTTTTCCATTTTCCATTTTACCAGTACCTGGTAAAAGATCACTAAAAAATCTCAAGGCCAAATAAATGAGCCTGTTATGGTTGTTTGGTGCCTCAATCATATCAAATAACTCGCACAGTATAAAGAACGGAATTTGGTTTTCAAATAACATTAAATCGCGCTGCAATCTATTAAAAATCCAGTCCCTTTTAAAAATAGGATCATTCTCATCTCTCAAGAATTCCATATCAAACTTCCGCAACAATTCAATGATAAAGCAACCGTCCAGTACCATCATTTTGATCCATTCATCTGAAGTAAGGCTTATCGGTTCATCATAAAATTGACGTGCATCTCGTTCTAGTGATCCAATAGCATAGACATATTTTTCTGGACTCTGATTTTTTTCTTGAAGAAGTGAATGAAAATAGCGTAACTTGTGCCACTCCATCATCTGTAGGTTTTGTTTACCACGGTGGTAAGGACCTATTGAAACAATCTCTGGGTCATAGGCCTTATCGTTTACCTGACGTAGTTCTTCATGTAATCTAAATATACAACACTCCGTTGGTGAACGGGGGAAATCATCAAGCATTTCATAAATATTCAAAGAAACAAAATCTTCTCCACCACACTGTGCCATGTTTACTTAAGAAGCAATCCAGTACCCTGCTCCAAACAAAACACTAAGAAGTTATAAAAATGAATTCTAAATGTGCCAAAATCAAATATGCTACCTACTTAAGGTAGTCGATGTCACCCACCAAGTCCTGGTTAATTTTTATACTCTATTTTCGTGTTCGACAATTACATATTTAGAATATTATAGAACATATATTAATTTTACCCCTAGAAACATTCTTTTCCCTGCATCAGAATTCATTTGGATAAAAGACAAATATTGTAGTGTAATAATAGATTGAACCAGTAACAGTTGAATTCATAAGGGTAGAAAGCATTGTCTTACTTTTCTTCAAAACTTTTAGATTCCTATTAATCAAGAAATACTTATTTTTCATTCATAGATCAACTTTATAGCTAGTCTTATATTTAAATGGGCAAACACCTAAAGGACAATTTAATCAGGGATACCACTTTCAGAAACTGGTGGTTTGGCAACTTAACAAAATAGCCAAAAAGCCACTACAAAAAGTCAATCCCTTCTCTGTACATTTTCTACACATATTTTCGTATAAAAATCAAAAAGTCACTAAAAAATCCAATGCCCAAACCACCATAGGCCTTGGAGGATGAGAAAAAGTAACAAAAACACTAGAAAGAGACTCCTTTCCTCTAAATGTCATTAGCCATCATGGAATAGTATTCAAAGGTCAGACTCGGTGCACAAGACAATCTTTTTTCATTTTTCATTTTTATTTTTTGTGGAGAAACTGATACTTGTACCTTGAAACCAGAACCGTAAGGCTAGGGGCAGAGAGCACTTACCATCATGTCATTAATTGGGGAATATTATTATGACGTAAAATGAAACAGAAAAAAGCTTTTAATCAATTGGATCCGTAATCTGTCATGTTTTTCTTTAGTTAGGTTAGGTGGAAAAGTCCTTCAACTTTGGATAACAACATTCTTTCATCATTCTTTTAAAACTATAATGACATTGGTCAATAATCAAAACTTACATTCTTTGATTCAACATTCAGCATGTGAAACTTTGCCTTCAAAAAGCAAACCAAGTGATTTATTCACCCTTTCAGTATTGGAAACAATTAAAGCCTGTTCTGAAACAAAAATAATGAAAAGTACAAAAAAAAAAAAAAAAAATATATATATATATCGTTTTTGTATCATTTTCATTTTTGACCAAAAAAACAAAAATTCAAAAACTTTAAATTTTGTGTTTCCAAAGATAGGATTGTTTTCAGAATTTTTTTTTTTTTTTTTTTTCTCTTTTTCTAAAACATTTTCAGAAATAGTTAGGTAAACACATTTTATATGTTCTCCAAAAATGAAAACAAAAAACAAAAATAAAAAATGATACCAAACAGGCCCTTAAAAGCCATATTCAAGATGCTTGTCGTACTTTGTTGGTGAAATCTCACAAATAATCTAAATCTTCATCTTGCGACTAGAACAAGGTATCAGAGTGAGTAAATTTGTTGGCATTCTCATGAGATTTTGTGAGATAATCCATCATCCAAGTCTCAATCCGTTAGATTTTTATTGAAGGTTTTATTATTATTATTATTATTATTATTATTATTATTATTTATTTTCAATAACAATCCCTATAAATCAGGGCCTTATTAGCTAGAAGATAACAAGATGATATACCTCTTCTCAAGCTAAGAGCAAGAGGAAATCGATGTCCGACTCCGTAACTCTGAGGGAACAAGGGAACAATAGCCTGACAAATGATCCAGTTTGATTCAGGTCCCCATTAAATTTCAGTGCCAAAAAAACCTCTTCCTTCCTTCTTCTCGGTCCACTTTGGCTCCTAATTTTGGGCAAGTGTGAGTGTATGACTTTGGAGTCTCTGAATGCGCACTGTGTTTGAATTGGCCCAACCATTGAAAAAGTGAAAAGGGTCCAGACGATAGAGTTTTGCTATCATAATTATTAATTGATAATTTCTACTCTCTTCTTTCAATAAGATTTCAAAGGCAAATTATACCCATAGCCTCCATTACCTAATAAACAATATTTTCCTGTTAAAAAATTATCTTTCTCATGTTCGGCTATAATGGAACCCCCAAATCTAGAGCTTATGGCCTTAAAAGCGTTCCAAGCCAATTCTAACAACATACTTCTCAGCACATCATCAGTAGGAATCTACAAAGCATGCCCTATCTATACGGGTTACTTACCGGATACTGGTGCTTCATATAGTACTTCTCTATACGTTCTAGGTACACAAAACATGTACCAAATTTTCTTCTTACTTTTTGACATATCCAGACGTACCTAATATATACCTAAGTCATACTATACTTCAATCAAAACAATATTTTCTTCTAATAAAAAAGTAAAATTAATTTCATTGGACTTTATTTATTTATTTATTGTTATTTTCTTCTTACATTTTATTATACCCAGCCCTAGCCGTACCCGTAACATACTTTTTTAAAATTTTACCACGTTGACGTACCCGTACACGTGCTTCATAGGTAGGAATCATCCATGGTCCTTTTCTTGGACCTAGTAAGAACGACCTAATCTGTGATCAGCAAGTTTTCCAAAATCAAACTGAATGGAATTGTTACATTCCAAAAATGCTAGTTGAAAATCAAAGAAAGAAGGTAAATTTTCCCACATAGCTCATCAATTCTAAGCACTTTTTGTCTATATAATTTGTAAAGCTCAGTCCTACACTCTAATTTCAATGATGGGAACAAACCCCGCACTCCAGTGCTCCAATGAACAACAATTCTCTGCCTTACCATCCTGAGCAATCTCTTCCAATTCAATAGTGTCCAAATCTGTGTTACCAAAAAACGCTAATACCCTAGTGAATTACGTATTAGTACGCACGTTCCAAAACATGGTACACTTCCATTCCAAAATAGTAAATTTAATGATCTAAAGCAATCCCAACAAAAATTTCAATATATGTCCTTAAATATTACCTTAGGAGGTAAAATTTTTAAAAAATGAACTAAAATCTAAACTGAGATAAGTTTTGACAAGACACAAACATAAAAAATGAATTATAATGCTCATAGAAAACATTACGTTTTATTGGATGCCTAGAAGCACCTTAAATTCTTAAGTATAATATATACAAATTTACCCTTATCGTACCACATTTTAGAGCATGTGGCATATCACATTACCATTCTTGTTCCACGTACCAGAACGATCTATGTTCCAGGTACCATAGGTCCAAATCAGCCATCTTTGCCTATTCTTGTTTAGGGTCCTCTCGAACTAATGCAGGGAAGAATAATGGAATGAAACTCAAATAGAAAGAATAACCACGAATTTGATAAAAGAGATACTCTATTGAAAATATATAAATGAGGTAATTACTCAAAATATATTAAGTCATACTTCATTGTTTTTAACCAATAACGTCCCATTTTCAAAGATTCTAATTTATACGACTACTTTACCCTTTTAAAAGGATGGAAGGAATTGAAAAGCGCCAATTCATTAATTGCTAAGAAAAATTATTAATTGTTCCAAATGCACCACGTGACAATGTTATCCACTAATTACCAAACATTATGCTCCATACCCCAACACAAAATTGTGGGCCCCATCCTCTCCACCAATCAAAGCACTTCTGGGCACGACATGACCATGCCCTAAGAGCACTAGATAACTTCTCCTAACTCATTATTTTTATTTTGTTATTTCAAAAATTAAAAACTTCATAATTTTTATTATACACACTTATTTTTAATAAAATGTATATTTTTAGAGTCTAACAATGAGATCTATCAAACAACATTTTAGATCTACCAAGACCAATATCGAATATAAAATTTTATAAAAATAAAATATTATTTTTTTGGCTATACGAAATTTGATAATTTCTCAGTTTGTGAAACTATCCCGTAAAACTAAAAAATTTAATTTTTTTCCAATTTTAAAATTGAGAAATTTTTCAGTTTTTCCAGTTTTAAAATTAATGTTTTAAAGTTTTGAAAATTAAAATAAATGTCATAACATCATGCTCCTTTATAGACAATCACAAATGATGAACAATCTGTGTGAGCCGAGTATAGAAATTGCACATTCGGCAAACAAAGCATTTCCAAGCCCATCATTAATGGGCCCAAGTCCAACCATGCCAAGTGCCAGCCGGGCCCACTGGATTGCAAAGGCTCAGTGCCAAATAAACCCCTTCGTCGGCTAGATGATGTGCTGAGCACTTGATCCGACAATTGAGCACTCATGCCGAGATGCAATTCGGCAGGCTATCCTAATCAAGGTGGGCCCAAACTCTCTTTCCAAAAGTGTAATAGGAACATGGACCTGACATTGTAATGAAAATGAAAGAAAGATGAAACTACGTAGGAAATATCTATACTAAAGGAAGGTAAATGGAAGAAAAAAGGTATGCACTATCACAAAAATGATTTCATTTTCTCAAAATACCTAACTTGACTACCCTTCTAAGCCAATATCTACCTTGACCGTTGGAGTGCTAATTCCGGCACCTCTAACTGGAGCGTTTCTTGTTTCAGGCACCGAATCAAGGATCCAACAAAGGTCTATTTGGGACGAATGAGAATTGTAAAACCACCCCTCACACAATCATTGCTTGAAAGGTAATTTTGACTATTGAAAATTTAATGGCACTTAAAGGTCCAAAAAATCTCAGTTAGGACTTAATGGAATATAAGTCTATAAAATGAAACTTGTGTGTAAATGCCCCTATATTAATTGTCCCAAAAAAAAGTTATCTTGCCCTAAGGCTTACAACCATTATTTATAGTAAAACAAGCCCTAATTACAAGAGGAAATAACGCTATATTTGTTTCGGTGGAAAACATTTTCTGAAAAATGTTTTTCGTATTTTTTGGTGTTTGGTATAATGGAAAATGAAACTCAACGAAAAACGTTTTCCATGGTTAATGAAAAACAAGCATATTTGGGTAGAAATGTTTTCCACTTTTAAAAGGCGTAAAACATTTTTTCAGACAAAAATTTTACCAATATCACACCACCATCACCACAATCATTGCCATCATCACCGTCCCATCACCGCCACTGTCACCCCACCACCATGCCACCACCTCCACCTCCATGTTTGTTCCACTACCACCACCACCACCACCACCACCACCATCACCACCAAACATAGAAAAAAAAAATCTGTAGAAAATATTTTCCACCCAAACAAATAGAGTGTAATGTCACACCCTACCAAGTTATCTAGCCAAAATAGCCTACCAGAAGAAGGGATCAAGCAAGAGAGGCTAATGGAAGACTCTATAATATCCTAGAAGACTTGAGAGAATGTGGGAAGGTTGTACATGATTGTAGAATGTACATAGATAGTTCTCGAGTAGGATCTAGAATATTCTTGTAAGGTGGTAGAAGCCTCCATGAAGCTTCTACACACCCTAATTAATAAGGGCTCTAGAATGTTCCTAGGAAGGCTAGGTTACCTATATAAGGAGTGAGGGCTCATTTGCCTCACATCCATCCAAAGTGTAAGAGTTCTCTCTATAGTGAATACAAAAGCATTCTCTCAACTTTCTTGTGTGCACGCTATCTCTCCCTCATGAACTAAAAGGTTAAAGGTTGACTTAGGCCTCGTTTGGGAACAGGCTATTTTAGGGACTTTTTGACTTTTCAGCTAAAATATGAGGTAAAAAAAACTAGTATTTTTGGAATGACTTTTTGATTTTTTACGAAAAGATGTGCAAAAAGTATAGAGAAAATGAAATCTTTGACTTTTTGGTATAGCTTATAAGCTTTTTGATTTTTTTTAGTAACGTTTTGGCTTTTTGCCTAAAACACTAGCATGCCAAATGAGGCCTTAGCATCACTTGTCTAGTTTGTGAGTAAGTGCCACAGATAGCTCAGAAAAAACCAAGACCGTGACACGTGATATCAAAGCAGGTCCTGACAAAAATGTCATATGGCATGGTGGAAAATGTGGACGAGCAAGTCCGTGGGAAGGACAACACTACAAAGTCAAAGGGAGACAAGTCAAGGGATGGGCGCAATGTTGCTGCAACTGCAGAGGCACGATTGGCCAAGATGGAGCTTGCTATGGGCGATTCAAGGGAACGCCTTGATGTGTTGAAGCCATGCCTTAAGTGCGAGATGGAAGATCTCAAAGGAGAGATCAAGGACCTCCAAAACGGTATGCTAGCCACCATCAACAGCGCAACGCATAACAATGAAGCCAATGACGCCTTCCAAACCAAGGTGTTGAAAATGCTCGAAAGCTTTGAAGCCCGCTTGGAGGAGGTATACCAAGACGTGGCAATGTGCAAATGAACTGGGGGAGCTATGGCCTTGCCGGGGACAACTAAGGTGATGGTGCCGAAACCAAAGCCTTTCGATGGGAAGAGAGATGGATAACTACTTCTGGCATATGGAGAGATACTTCCAAGGCAGTGACCATAATAGATGAAGGAAGCAAGATAAGGACTAGCATCCTATACCTCACTGACACGGCAACGCTGTGGTGGCGTCGAACGCATGCGAACATGGAAAGAGATACGTGCACCATAACAACTTGGGATGACTTCAAAAAAGAACTTAAGAAACAATTTTATCCCGAGGATGTGGCCTATCAAGTAAGAAGAAACATGAAGAATCTTATGCATGCAAAGTCTATTCGCGAGTATGTGCATGAGTTCTCTAGTCTAATATTGGAAATCCCGAATATGACCCACAAAGAATCTTTTGTCAATTTTTATTTTCTGAATTTCATATTCATCACAGATCTTGTTTGATAGATCTGTACGAGAGCATTCCAAAATATATTTTTTGTTAAAAATGAACATCTAAATCAAAAGTTATTGAATTTTTAAGTTTTGAAAAATTTCAAAAAGTGAAAAACGTTAGACTGAATGTAAAACACAAGGATATTTTGGTCCAATAATTTTGAAGGGAAGAGGCTCAAGTTTTTTAGGGACCTGAAGTTGTGTGAAAGTTTGGGTTGTCCTTTATCTCCAAAAATTGTAATATTAGGGACCTTAAAAAAAAACCTTGAATCAACACCTGGGCTAAATACATTCAAAAACTTGATTTCTTTATAAAAATTGCAAAGAAACCTAAAATAATATCCTATAAAATCAAAACTATAATATCAAGATTTAAAAGAATATTACAATTGCTAGCCATGAGCCCACACCACTCAATAAATTTTAAACCAAAATTTTTTCCCCCAAAAAAAAAAAAAATTCTTCAATCTTACACTAAAAATACAAAGTCTTTTTTTTGGGTGGATAAGTCATAAATTAAAGACAAAAAATTATACATTTACAAAAGGCACACCCTAGGTAATACAACATATTTAATTTTGCCCCCCAAGAAAGGGGGGGAAGCGCAAACAAATAAAACAAACTATAACCCAACTTTGCCCATATATCCTTTTTGTCCCCAAGTGACCCTTACCATACAAATAATAGAAGGCAACTTGGGGAGATATATGGGCAAATAAATAAAAATACAACATAAAACAGTGTCCACGGGTGAACAACCTAACACACTAGCCAATATACACACTGGCCCATACAAATTTAACACCTGGGCCCAACTCCCATGAGCAGTTATAAAAACTGCCCAAGGGAACCCATTTCAGAGTCACAAAAATCCTACTCCATAGCTTCAAAATAATGGGCCAACATTGAGAGCTATTCCACGTGCTAGCCAATTTTTCTTGAAGACAGAGGCAGAAACAATACACTCCAAGCTTGAAAACAGCCCCAAACCCCACGCCATGTGAAGCTTGGCCCACTTGAACCTTTTGAACCTAAAATGTTGGGATATTTCAGCCCACAGCTATCCAAAACCAAATGCCAAAACCTGTTGTGCACATACCTACGCGGCATTGCACAACCACCCATGAAAACAAGATAAGGGGGTGCTGCTATAGTTACTGCTGCTGCTTTTGGGAGGTAGTGTTTTCTGAGTATTTTTGGATAATCTGAATTATTCATATTTTAAGATAAGCATTGATAGAGACTCCCTCCAATTACCACCCCACACACACGTCGCGGGTGGTGATTGGAGGAGAAGGAAAAGAAAAAAAAAAAAAACTGGCCAATAGGAGGGAAAAGGGGTCAAAAGGGGTGGGAGGAAAAGGGGGTCTCAAACATTTTTATTTTAAGATTCATCAAAAATATTATTCATGTAAAAAATTAAATTAATCGGATATTCATAACCCACGATTAGATCCAGTTGTTTTTAAAAATTTACTTTAACAGTTAATTTTTTTAGAAAAAAATGTGTTTTGATTATAGGTTATAGATATTCAATCAACTTTATTTTTTGATTTTTTATATGGATGATCTACTCGACAAACACTACGATATGACCGACTCAGATCATCAAAAAAACACACTCGGAAAAACCTCCCCAAGAGGCACAACACTAACTGCAGCACCTCCTCTCCGATGAAAACAAAGCCCACCGCAGATAACGCGCATGGGACATCGCCAGAAACAACAGCCATCTCCATGGACGGAGCTTCCAAGACCAAAGCCAACTGCGAATCAGCCATGAAATTGTATCCGAACTATGATTGATTAGTGCCTAGTACTTATTATAGATCCATACTAACCAATGATTAGGAATCTTGGTTGTATATGAGGAAAGATAAGCATGTGAAAAAGGTCCTCCTTAATCCACTAGTTGCCGCTTTCCTCTCTTTGCAGTAGATAAAAATTAAAGATTTGAGCCAGAACCCAAACGAACACAGATTACATACATGTATATAAATATATTTCATATAAATAGAAGCAGAAATGAGAGGAGAGCATACCAGATAAATAATATCAGTTTTGTTGCAGTTTTGCTGCTTTTGTCGTTGATGAGTTTTGGGGTAGATCTGAGAGGAGAGGAATTACACGGCTCGCCCATTTTCAACGCCTGCAATAAAAGTAGAATGAATGAATCTTTTGGATTGAATGAACTGATTTACCCCTTCAGTAGGCCTTTTTGGTCTCTTCCTTCGACAACGAGGAAAGTGCCTGGAATCACCAGTCTAGTACAGCCAATAAATGGAGAAACCACGTGTCGTGGACCCTACTCCGCATTACATGGTTTACCCTTTTGAATTTAGGTAGAATGAATGAACCCTTTGACCTTTTTGGTCTCTTGCTTCGATAACGACGAAAAGTGCCTGGAATCTTACTGCGAAGAAAATTGGAAAACGACGTGTCCTGTCCGCTACTCCCCCCCCCGGGAAAACTTTGCCGAAACTACGGCATGTTTGGTTTGATTCGATAGCTAATTTTTCAAAAAAATATTTTGGAAAGAGAATTTTAAAATTTTTGTAGTTTATTTAGTTATATATTTTGAAAATAATTTTAGAATTTGAGAATTTAAGATGATTTAATATTTTGTTATAATTGAGTAGATATATGTGAGAAAAAAAGTAATTGAAAAAGAAAGAATAGAGAGAAAAAGTTATTGATTAATGCGTAAGAGAGAGAAAATAATCTTGAAAATTTTTTGAGAAAAATTACAAACTAAACAAAATTTTCAAAATTTTCTCCAAAATTTTTTTCTCAAAGTCAAACCAAGCAAGGCCTACCTTCTTCTAAAATAAAATAAAAAAATTAATTTTAAAAAAAATATAAATTATAAATACACTCATGAGATTTGCTTAAAGTACATAGGGTTTGTTTGATTAGACGGACTGAATAAGGGGAATTAGAATCCATCGGACTTGAATCTTGGAACTGTGAATCCCCCAGGCTATTTGGTTGGATTGGATGTGTATTTCGTGTTTATTTTCTCATGGGATTAGATGTTTGGAAATGACTATTTTTAATGAATCCAATATTTGGTTGGACAGACTAGATAGGATAAATGAACAAAAGACTATTTTACTATTTTTCAATTGTTTACTAAGTAATAGCAATATTAAACATATTTTTAATATTTTAATTATTTTTAATTAGATTAAATAAAATTTTATTTTATTTTATTTTTTACACAATTAAATAAATTTATTTTTAAAAAATTAATTAAATAAAATAAATAAAATATCAATAAAAATATATGTTATTTTTTAATTAAAATTTTAAATAAATTTATTTTTAAAAATAATAATAATTAAATAAAACATCTATTAAAATTTAAATAATGAAATTAAATAAATTATAAACAAAATTTTAAAATAAAACATGAATAAAACATCTATAAAAAATTATTTTAAAAAATTAAATAAATAAAGTATCAATAAAAAGTTAAATAAAATTAAATACAATACATAATTAAATAGTAGATGGTCAAAATAGTCATTTCATCACCTAATCCCAACAGCGGATAGTCCCCCGAAAATTGTCTCACCCTTCCCCTAGGATACAATAGTCCCCTATATAGGGGATAAGGAGTCCGGCCGAACTCCATGTCCGGCGGACTAAAAAAAAAAAAAACAAACGCCGGATTGAATGCTTCCCTCGAATTACAATTCGCACAGTAAATAGTCCCCACTTATCCCTCCAATCAAACACACCCATATTGTTTTTGTGATTTGAAAAATTACAAATATCTCCTTGTTAGTCTTTTTTATTCAACAGAATTAATTAAAAAAATGAAATTCAAGATTGCTCTTTTACATAATAATTAAATTACCTAAATTATTAATTGAAACATATTTCTGTCATAATTAAAAATTATTAATTAACTTAATGATTTATAAATAAAAAAGGCAATTTGTTATGAAATTAAAAACTTTAGAGGATAAAATGTAATTTCCAAAATCACAGGGGCGATTCGTATTTTAATCAATACTCAAGAATGTATTTGTAATTTATCCAAAAATAAATAAAAAAAATCTCTTCATCGCAGGGTGAAGAAATGCTGTGCAAAAGAATCTTTTTCATGGATATTCCAAAGTTGAGAATTATTATTATTATTATTATTATTATTATTATTTTGAGTAAATTACATTGACCCGTGAAATTTCTATTTAATATAGATTTTTTATTCAAGTTTGAAAAATTACATTTATTCTTTGTCGGATTAAAATGACATATTTATCTCTTAGTTTTTATACATATAAAATAGTAAAATAATATTGATATTTTGTTCATGTCATTTCAAGAGAAATAACAATCATTTTCTTTTGTTTAGCTCACACAAAAAATGAATTTTTTTTTAATTTTTACTGAATTATTTCAAATATTTTAAATGATTTTTTTATTTTTTAGATACATTCAATCTAGATATACTTAAGAAGTATAATATTTTGTGATTTTTTTTAAATTCACTAAATACAAAAAAAAAATAAATAAATTCAATAATACTAAAATAAATGTGAATGGCGATATTTGGTAATATTATAATAAATGTGAATTACGATATTTGGTAATTCTGTAATAAATGTGAGTGAATAGATGAGAACGAAAAATAATGGTAGAAATAAAAATGAAAATTCTATTTATATATAAAAATTTATACAAAAAATGTCATAAAAATATTATGATAGTGATGTTAAGTCAAATTTACGGGTGTTTTGTTTTAAATTGAAAGGTCACTATTAAACTATATTATTGTGTTTGA
Organism: Camellia lanceoleosa; assembly: GCA_025200525.1. NCBI lineage: Eukaryota > Viridiplantae > Streptophyta > Magnoliopsida > Ericales > Theaceae > Camellia > Camellia lanceoleosa. The sequence continues at coordinate 34,977,893 of CM045764.1, forward strand.
AAATTTTATATAAAATTTATATTTGTATATCATCACTCAATAAAAATATGTTCAAGTATAATTTAATGATAGAGTGAGGATTGAGAATATAGGAACCTTAACTGGTAAGGCGATGGAATTGGTAGATGTTATGTTTAGGAGGAGAGTTAATATAGCTTGCGCACAAGAAACTAAGTGGACGGGTGAGAAAACTAGGGAAATTGAGGATACCGATTTTAAACTGTATTATAGTAGTAAGGATAGAAGTAGGAATGGGGTAGGAATCATAATTGCCAAAGGTCTTGTGGAGAATGTAGTGGCGGTCATTAGGAAAGGGGATAGGATTATGTTAGTTAAACTAATTATTGGAGGGAATATAGTGAACGTTATTAGTGCATACGCTCCTCAAGTAGGATTAGATGACCAGACTAAGAGGGATTTTTGGAAGCAAATGGATAAGATCTTTCAAGAGATACTCGTAGGAAAGAACCTGGTTATAGATGGAGATTTTAATGGCCATGTAGGCATAGATAAATTAGGCTATGAAAAGGTGCATGGTGGATACGGTTTTGGTGACAGAAATGAAATTTGGAGAGTATCGTAGATTTTATGCGTTAACCGACACGGTGGTGGCCAATACTATGTATAAGAAAAGAGATGAGCATTCGATAACCTTTAAGAGTGAGTCAACTAAGAGCCAAATAGATTACTTTTTAATGAGAAAAGTGAACCACCTAAAATGCAATGATTGTAAGGTGATTCCTAGAGAGAGCCTGGCCTCTCAACATAGGATTTTGGTACTAGATTTATGTTTTAGAGGGCAATACCAAGTTAGGAAGGATAGTGGGCGTCGATGGACGAGATGATGGGACGTAAAAGGGAATAAATTAGAAATATTTAATAATAGAATGGTTAAGGAAGGTACTTGGGACTTGGAAGAGGATACTAACACTATGTGGAACTCAATGGCCAACTGTATGAGGAGAATCTCAAGGGAAGTGCTTGGAGAGTCGAAAGGGACGGGACCTAGCTCTAGGGAAACTTGGTGGTGGAGGGAAGAGGTTCAAGCGGTAGTTAAGGCAAAAAAAGAGTGCTTTAAAAATTGACAGAATGATAGAATTGAGAAAAACCTTAAGAACTATAGATTGGCTAATAAGAAGGTCAAAAAAGTGGTGAGAGATGCTAAGTTGAAAGCTTATAATGACCTATACACTAGACTAGATAGTAAGAAAAGAGAGAAGAGGATATACAAACTTGCTAAGATACAGGAGAGGAAAACAAAAGATTTTAATCAAGTTAAGTGCATCAAGAGTGAGGATTCTAAGATATTGGCGAAGGATGAAGAGATTAAGGAAAGATGGAAGAACTATTTTGAGAAACTATTAAATGAAGAACATGGAGATACGACAATAGGGAAAGAAATAACCAATAATACAATAAACCAAAACTATAGGTTCTATCGCAGAATTAGGCACTTTGAAGTGGAGATTGCACTTAAGAAGATGAAATCAAATAAGGCTTTAAGACTCGATGATATCCCTATTGAAGCTTAGAAGTGTTTGGGTAAAAAGGGGGTTACTTGGTTGACTAGGTTGTATAGCAAAATTTTGTTGACTAGGAACATGCCAAATGAGTGAAGGAAGAGTATTTTAGTGCCAATCTATAAGAATAAAGGAGATGTCCAGAATTGCAATAACTATAGAGGAATCAAGCTAATATGTCATATAATGAAAGTGTGGGATAGGGTGATGGAAAGCCGATTACGAGATATAACAGAGGTGTCAGAGAATCAATTTGGGTTTATGCTTGGCAGGTCAACAATGGAAGCAATTTATCTTTTGATGAGAGTAATAGAAAAGTATAGAGAAAAGAAAAGAGATATTCATATGATGTTTATTGACCTTGAGAAAGCATATGATAGAGTGCCCTGAGATATAATATGGTAGGTGTTAGAGAAGAAAGGGGCGACAAAAGGTTACTTTGATGTGATTAGAGACATGTATGAAGGGGTGATGACTACTATTAGACCGCTTGCTAGAGAGACAAATGAATTTCCTATCACTGTAGGGTTACATCAAGGATCTACCTTAAGTCTTTATCTTTTTGCTTTAGTTATGGATGAGTTAATGAGAAATATTCAGGATGACGTGCCATAGTATATGCTTTTTGCAGACGATATTGTGCTAGTGGATGAGACTAGAGAAGGAGTTAACACAAAGTTAAAGATTTGGAGAAAAGCTCTTGAATTTAAAGGATTCCGGATAAGCAGAACTAAGACAGAGTACATGGAGTGTAAATTTAGTAACGGTAATAATGAAAGCAAAGGAGAAGTGAAGATTGAGAACCAAGAACTGCCTAAGAGTGAACATTTTCATTATTTAGGGTCAATTATCACTATAGCGGAGGAGATTGATGTAGATATGGCCCATAGGATTAAGACGGGATGGTGTAAGTGGAGAAGTGCGTCTGCGGTACTGTGCGATAAACGAATACCCACTAGACTAAAAGGTAAGTTCTATAGAACAACTGTTAGACTAGCGATGTTGTATGGGACGGAGTGTTGGGCAACCAAGAAACAACATGTAGATAAGATGAGTGTAGCTGAGATGAGGATGCTAAGGTTGATGTATGGCAAGACTAGATAAGACAGAATTAGGAATGAGTGTATTCGGGAATGGGTAGAAGTAGCACCGATACAAGATAAGTTGAGAGAGAATCGATTGAGATGGTTTGGTCACATTCAACGGAGATCAATAGAGGCTGTAATGAAGAGATGCAATACTATGACGGTAGATAGGAGTGTTAGTGGACGGGGTAGACCTAGATTAATGTTGGCTAGTGTTGTAAATAGAGATATGGATCTACTTAATTTGGCTAACAAAATAGCCTTTGATAGGGCCACGTAGAGAAAAATGATTCATGTAGTCGACCCCATTTGATGGGACTTAAGACTTGGTTTGGTTTGGTTTGGTTTACTAAGGATTGAAAACACATTCCACAACCTTGAGGATGATCATCAAATAGTTTGGAAATTAAAAAATTCATCCTTTTCTCGAAAGGTGAATTTTTGCAAACTCTCACTTGATTACAAAATGTGATATAATTTATGTAAAGATGGTTGAGCCACCTAATATTCATTTTCTTGCATTTCTTTTCTTGCTTTGATTACTTGTTTTACCACTTTAAATGATTGGCTTTTGTCAGAACTTGAATATAAAAATAAAATGAATAATTAAATAATAATAATTTTATAAATTTTAAATATTTTACTTGTAAATCTTAAAGTGCAAATTAGATATTATTGGACGATCTTTTAATTAATTTTAAACTTAAAATAAATTTATGATCTTTAATTTTGAGGCAAGATTTATTAAGAAAAATAAGGGACAAATTAGTAAGTATATTTTGATCTAATAATAGTTTTATTTTATTTAAATTAATGGAGAGAGAAAATAAAATAAAACAAAAGATAATAATTTAGCCCCCGTTGCCTAATACAATATATAGAGCAGTAACCGCCACGGGAGAGAGAGGTTGAGAGAAAAAAAAAATTGCAAACAAAGAAGGATTTTTAGGTGTATGGTATGTCTCTATCTTTCTTATTTCTTTCTTTTGCTTTTATTCTTAAGTGTTCCAATGATAAATCTTATTTTAAATTTTCATTGTCCATAGATATAGGCTCAAACATTTGGTCCATAAAAAAAAGTGATGTAAAATAACTACACTATCCATGTATATATATATTCTACCACTACCCATTTTCCATCTCTATTTTCCAATAACCACAATCGATCACTTTCCCTCTCTCTCTCTCTCTCTCTCTCTCTCTCTCTTCCATATCTCTCTCTCAGATCTCTCTCAAACTTCAACGTCCTCCGCAGCGATGCCGTATCACCTCATCTACCGTCATCCATCGCAACACTTCCTTATCTCTTTCATTTCCATTTCTCTCTCCTCTTGCGTCGACTCTCATGTTTCCTCTCTCATCTTTGATTTGTACTTCGGCGACTTAGATTTCCAACTCGAGGGAGTCAACCTCACTCAAATCTGGTTATACAGAAATCGGTGGAGTTGACTTCGCTATGGGAGCAAGGTCTCTCTATGTCTCTCTCTTTCTCTCTCTCTCTCTCTCTCTCTCTCTCTTTCTCTCTTCTTACATCTCTTCTCAAATCTCACATCTCTCTGCTCACATCTCTGTAGATTTATCTATGTTCTTACATCTCTAAAGATCTGGCCGACGGATTGTTTGGATTGTTGTATCTAGATTGTTGGACCTCATATCACTTTTTTTTTTTTTTTTATCATACCTCAGATCGTTGTTTGGTTGTATATATTGTTGAAAATATGACATATAAGACCTTAGGTGATGTAGATTTGTATTTTTCATCTATATATTTAACTATAAATCTGTATGTATTTATATTTACGTATGTATTTTCATCGTTGAGGATCTAGAGCTACAAGGATCCAATGCTTTGACAATCCATTGTGTAGATTTTCCATTGTTTTGGTGATGACGATGAGACAGATTGCAATAGATTAAACAAAAAATTTATACCGATTTGTTTATATATGATTTTTTTATTGATCTATGTCAATACAAGGCAACAAAAGGAAAGAAATTTTAAGAAAGAGAAGAGGAAACTTGGACAGATTTCTCAAATCTAGATCTAATATTTTTTTTTTTTAGTTCTTGTTGTAATAGATAGATTGAGTTGTTGCGCAGATTTTTCAGATCTAGATCTGTTTAACTTATTATTATTATTTTGTAGCTCTTGTTGTTTGTTGATGAATTTGAATTTTATTAGTATATCTGTGAGTGTGTATGTATGAGATAGATATAGAAAAAAATTGATATTGATGATGATGATTGCAACAGAAACAAAAAAAAAGTTGACACAGATTTTCAACCTATAGGAGAAAAAAAAATGAACATATAGATAAAATTTAGGAAAAAAATTGAACAATTAGTCAAAAAGTTTGAATAGATGGATAGAATTTAAGGGAAATAATTGGACAGATAAATAGAATTAAAGAAAAAAAATTAAATAGATAAATAGAATTTAGGAGAAAATTTGAATACGTAGTCAAAAAAATTTGAACAGATAAATATAAATTTGAACAGATAGTCAATGAAAAATCAAACAGATAAAAAAAGTCAAGGGGTAAAATTGAAAACAAAGGTCATATTTGATTCACAAGATTAATAGTAAAGGCATTAATAATCCCATTAAATTAGTGTGGTATTCATTATCTAATTGGATTAGTAGGATAAATTATCTAATTGTCCATTGTTTGATTTGTATTGGATTAGTAGGTAAACGAATCTTTTTATTTTATTTTCTAACTTAGGATATATAATCTCACCCGTATCCTATTATTAATAATTCTACAAATTTGTTTGATTAATTATCTATTGGATTAATAATCCTGAAATAAAATTTCAAAACAAATACAAGAGGTTGTAGGTGTATGTATTTTGTATATATATACTCTTAAGAAATTTGAGATGTTAAATTCATGTGTACAAAATGAGTGTTCTTAGTTTAAAAATTCTACACAAAATCGCAAACTTTAGAAATTTAGAAATCATATTAAACGAATGAATTTTAATCTTATATTTTTATAGTAATTTAATTACATATTGAATTTCATACTATAATGTTGCTTATAATTTTTTGGAGTCAAAATCTTTATAAACTGATGCGTTCAAATCTGTTTAGCAAACTAGTATAAAACAGTAATTTCGGAAGTGTTGTTCTCTTTGGGTATAAATCTGAAAATTATCAAATCAGTGTCATTAGAACCGATTACGAGTCTAGTTTATTAAATTTTTGGCCTTGCATTGGTTGCTCGTGTTTATTAAGAGAACCGTCAATTTCTTTAAAGTGATACAGAAAGCGACTTGTTTGAATATAATTAATTTTAACTAATTTTTTTGATAAGAAAATTGAGCAAAACTAATTGGGTTTGAAACTTGGGATATAGTGATTGATATCTAGAGTGTTTTGGAATTTTTCGAATGACGTAGAGTGGGTTTTTAATTTTCAAAGTTAGCGAACAAGTCGAAAAACCTGTCAAAAATTATGTTTTATCTCAAAATCACATTTAATTAAGTTTTGATCTGAACCCATGTCTTGAGTAATTTGAGACCTTGAAGAACATGAACTTAGGTATTATTTAAAAGTAATGGTGAGTTGGTTGACTCGTGTTAGTGCGCTTTAGCTTGAGGTTATTTAGTTTATTATTCCTTTTAGTATTTTTAAATTAGTAGTGACGTGTAATTTTCATACCTGATTCAGGACACTAGTTGAACTTTTATACTCTATTCAAAGATTATACTATTTCATTTTCAGGTGAGTAGTTGCATGCTACATATTTTTGTAAATGTTCTGTTACCCTGAACTATTGGTTAAGTTATTATGATATTTTTGAAACTGAGCTATTTATAAAATGTGTGTAAACTTGACATACTGTAAACTATTTGTTATGGTCTCATGTTTATAATGGTGAATTACCATGTTTTGCGAAACTGAATGGTATTGATTATTGGGACCACCTATATATAAAAGTCCAGGGAATTTATTCTACTGTGTGTGGTGACTTTGGCCACTAGGGAATAGATTCAGATTGGGTTGTGATGATTGTATTGCTTAACGATTGTAAGGAAAAGACCTAGGCTAGGCTAGGCTAGGCTAGGTGACCTTCAATCGGATCATCTTGGAGAAAAGGCTCAAGTTGCCACCTCAAAGATGACTCTTGGTGCAATATTAGATCCAACGAGCTTGTTGCCTCGAAAAACCTTGTGGCATATTACTTGTTAATCATGGTACCCAAATCATTAATGATCATGTTGTAATCTGTTTTAAGTGGAGAATGTCATTTGTTATATTCTTGAGAGACATGAGTATTTTTAACTGTTGAATTGTGGAACCTTCATTTTGAAACAGATTGTTTTCATCAAAACTGTATGCCAATCTAGTTTTTGTAATATATATCTTATTTTGAAATTGAACTCTATTTTTAAAACTATATTACTATTCATGCTTCTATTCACTGAGCTATCAACTGACTTAGTTGTTTATCATTTTCAGGTGATAAAAGGACTTGGAGTGAACTCATGACGTAGCGGGGACTCAATTGCATGGACCTCTAGGACATCTATTTTATTTTATTTTTTTATTTTTGGATTGTTATGTCAATTCTATGCATACTTTTTGATTGAGATTCATTTACGATTATTTTATTATGTGGATTGTTTATGTCCCATTGATTTGGATGGTATTGATTAGGGTTTGTTTTTCCATTTATACTTGTAAAATGTCACTAGATTAGGTGTTGATTTATTTATTTCTAAACTATTATTGCATTTATTTTACATGATTACATATTCATATTTAGATTTACGTGTGCCTTGGACTAAGGTCTTGTGGGCCATGGCTACCAATTTGTCTTTCTATTCATATTGCTAACGTTGATCACCGGACTTTTGATACGGGCAATTTTTCCATGATTATTTGGCAAATTTGTCAATGATGATTAATTTTTCTACAAGTTTAACTTGCCTATGACAATGATAAGACGATTGGCAATACCCACCAAAAAAAAGACGATTGGCAATGGTTAGTAATTGACAATAATGTGTGAGAATGTAATAATATAATGGTGAAAATGTCTTTTAAAATAATAATTTTTATTTTTCACTAATATATTTTAAGATAAATTATAAATATATTTCTTGAGGTATATTTAAAATATGGATTATTTTATATAGTTTAAAAAATAGGGAAATTATTGAAAAACTCCATTTGGGAGAGTTTTAGTCTAAGAAGTCCTTGTTTTTTAATATTCTGGGAAGTCCCTTTTTTTTGGTAATATGATCTGCAAGATCCCATTTGCTAATTTTTGAATGGATTTGATGACTTTTTACCCTTTATTTGTGTAACCTTTTTAAAAGGATTTTTGAATTCCATTGATTACGTTTGTTTTACTGTGCATATTTCTAGAAAGATCAAATATAGGTAGGATTTTGTGGGTTTCTAGGGTTCGTGAGAATTTGTATTTTGAAAAATGTAATTAAATATGAAAGTGAACGTTCATCGAGGCTGTGTTGCATGTACATTATCGAATGATGTGAACGTGCGATGTGGCAATCATATACTAATAAGACAAAATAATTTTTTTTTAATAAAAAAACACAAGACTTATATTAGAATTTTTTTTTTCTTTAATTGATGTATGTACCCATCTTTTGACTCCATACATCCCACACCCAACAACATCACGCATTGCATGCCAAATATTAATCTGATGTCACTTTATGAAGTCAGAGGGTGGACGGGCCTCGGCGGTCATTACTAACGGTTGAGCACCACATTGCAAGCCATTAATTTGATGTCACTGTCCCTCAATGTTAGCATCCCATTCCCAACAAGGAAACAGCCAGTGTTTGACATGAACATTTGAATCATCTTGAACACTAGTTCATCACATTTTTTGAACTCGCGCTGTTTGAGATCATTGTCCATAATGGCTTCGAACATTAGGCAGAATGGAGTTTTCCTCAGATGGACGCGATATGCCTTCGTCAAACCTGATGTGGACACAATTTTCACTATCCCGACGATGTTTGACAGGTAATTTAATTGCATTTTTTGAGATTTCATGGTTGTAGGCACACTTTAAAGTGGTTTCACAAGTTTGAACAATATACAACCTTGAATCCTTGGCCTAATGTTCTTTGATGGTGAACTAGTAATAACATACAATCAAGTCCTCTCCGTTGATCTTGTCCACGGGCTAGATGTTCCCACACCTTCTACAATACAAAAACAAGGAGTAATCACATTTCTAATCACAATGAACATAACCACATTACTAATTTCACACACCTAATGAAAACACTTACGCAAACATACGCCATACGCCCTACCACACACGACACAATACACATTCACGCTTGTCAACGCTTAATAAATTCATCACAAATCGAATCAATGACCACACATATCACACTGTCACACCACATACGCCATAAATATGCGCCATATGCCCACACACAATCACACACACACATACCCCATATTCAAAAGCACAATAGTTCCCACCTTTTCATACCATTCTCCCACAAATCCCCACCACCACACCAACACCCACATCAAACCAGAACTCCCAAATTTGGGACACATGCACACCAAACATAGCATGTCACACCATAATCATAGGATATCAAACATAAAAACCCAACAATGTACTCATAAGTTAATGGACACAAATGATACATAACAAGTTCATAATCAAGAAAAAAAACCCTATATTACACAACACCACGGTCACATATAACAAAGATTTCAAAATCAAATGTACAAACGTGGAATTTACTCTTTTGCGGTGCCATCATCGAAGTCGGCTTTGTTAACATCTAACATACCGTTGAATAATCGTATGTGCCTCACCAATAATAACAGCCCTCGCCACTACAATTTTGGGATACGCTTCTGTAGACACCCCATTTTTGACCGACCTTAAGACTCAGACGTCATCATTTGAGCGCTCGATGATTGTGCATGTTTGTGCTCGTTTCGAGTTTCCGGGGTTTTCGGCTAAGTGCCTTGCCTCCAGGCCTCTGAACTCTTTGTGTTTTGGCTTGGTTTGTAGACCAAACCTTGTTTTCCCTTCCCTGGAGGGAGAGAGAGGCCTGTAGACCACTTTTTGTGGTCGTAGACCACTTTTCCCTCTTGTAGGCTAGTTTCCGGTTTCCGGAGCCTTCGGTTGAGCGCCTTGTCTTGCTTCCTTTTTGGTTTGGTTTTGAACCAAACCTTGTTTTCCCTTCCCTAGAGGGAGAGTGACGTCTGTAGACCACTTTTCCCTTTTGGAGACTAGTTTTTGGTTTCCGGAGCCTTCGGCTGTGCGCCTTGTCTCGGGACCGCTTAACGTTCTCCTATTGGCTTGGTTTTCGAACCATGCCTTGTTGCCTTTTCCTAGAGGGACACTGAGGTCTTGGAGACCAATTTTTGTGGTCGTAGACCACTTTTCCCTCGTAGACCCCTTTTGGTGCCCGTAGACTAGTTTTCGAGGCTTCCGGTTGCGCGCCCTGACCCCCGGGCTCTTGTCTTACATCCTTTTTGGTTTGTTTTTGGCACAAACCTTGTTTTCCTTGCTTGAAGGGTGGAATGACAGTTGGAGACCAGTTTCTCTCCTTGAAAACCACTTTTCTTCCTCGCAAGCTAGTTTTCTTCCCTGTGGACCACTTTTGGTGGTCTACAAATGGTTTGCAGCTGGAAAAAGTGGTCTCCCACCATGCCACTACCTTTCTTTCCTGGTGCAGACCACCTCTCCCCCCTGGCCGACCACTTTTCTTTCTGGGAGACCACTTTTACTGGTCGGCCGACCAATGTAAGTAGCTAGCCAACCACTTCAAGTGGTCGGCAGCTTTCCTGCATCTTTTTGAAGATATTTTGGTGCCAACTGTGACAGTTGGTGAGCACAAAAACCATCCTCCATACATTGCATCTAGCTTCAAGCTTGTTCAACAAGCTTGAGGCTTGTTTTTCTATATAAGGGAGGCCCACTCTCCCTTCTCCAGGTTTAGAATTTTGGCATTGAGCTATAGATATACACCTATCTCTATATTTGCTCCTTCCCTCTTGTTTTGTGCTTAAAAGTGCCTATTCTTCACACTTTTGCACACAAACACATAGTGAAACACCATACTCTTGGAGCTGAGGCACCTTGCAGTTATTTTTTGAGTTTTTGGACTGGTTTTGATCAAAAAAAGCTGCTGGAGTTGTTGCTCTAACGTTGTTCTACAAGGGTGAGCTTCTAACCTCTTAAACCCTTTTTTTTATTAAGCTTTTGGCCCTATTTTCATGTTGTTTTAGGCCTAACTTTCTACTACAAAAATTTCTAACTTTTAGTGCTTAACATGTTTGTTTAAGGATTCTTTGGTGTTGGGGGTGATCTACTCCCTTACATGCCTTGTTTGGCTTTGTTTTACACTATCACTTTAGGCCCTTGAGGTCACTTTCTCTTGGCCTTTTAACCACTAAAATATAGTGGATTTTTAGTGGTAAAACTTGTGTTTTAAGGTCTTAAATAGGAGAGGGTCATCCCCTCTCCTTATGTCTTGTATGCTTGTCTTGTATGCCTTATGTTTGAGCATGTTTGTTAAGCTTGTGTTGGCTTGTTCTCAGCATATTTTTGGCCTTATTTCAGTATGGCATACCACTGTTTTGGCTTGGTTCGGCCATCCCTTGCACGCTTTATGCACTTGTAGTGTAATTCTTACAAACTAGCCTTGTGTGCCTTATGAAATAGCATGTCTTTCTAGCATGTTTTGGCTCCATCTCAGCTTGTTTTTGGTGTTTTTTTAGCATGCCATAACTCTGTTTTGGGTTGGTTTGATAGCTCCTTGCATGCTTCTTGCACTTGTAGTGCATTTCCATTTACTAGCCTAATGTGTATCAAGCTTTAGACCATCATTCTAGCATGTTTTGGCTTAACTCCAAGAAGCTTTTGGACATGTTTTACCATGCTTAAGGTCTGATTTGTGTTGTTTTGGTCATGCATGCATTGCTTTGTATATCCATGGTTTAATCTAGCTCACTAGCTTTGAGTTTCCAAGCCACTAGCATGCATTGCTTGAAATATTTTCATGATTTGGCATCAGTTCATATATGATTTCAGTGCATGTAATGTGGTCATACACTCGCATCTGTCACTCTTTCTGTCACGCCCCAAACCCGCCCCTAAAAGTTTGGGCATGACCCATTCGAAAATGGACACTAAACCTGTTTTATATATATCATACGGGGCCTGAACGGAAGCATACAAGAATATACAATACATAGAATAACATCCATTGAGCTATTCCTAACATGCCATGATCTCAACATCACAGTGAGTAAATATTATACAGAAAGTTTACACACATATGCCTTGACTCAACCCTACAAATAATAAAAACATTAATGAAGGAGGAATTATGTACAATCTACCATATAGACATCCAAAGCAAAAATCAAAACTCCTTAAAACTTTACAAAATACTTTACAAAATGCACGGCTTCAGGTGGTGCCTGGACGCATCAAAAGTGACAAGAGAGAGACAAGCCTTAAAGGTTAGGACTGAACTCCCGGATGGTTACCTACAGAAGTAGACAGACAAAATACAGAATGAGCGAACTCAGTGAATAATAGTACATAAACAATGTAATAATTAACCTGAATAATCAAACATATAACTGCATATATATAAGATTAACTACATTCCATAATTATTTCCAAAAGACATGGGTCCAACTTCCGTAACAGAATAGCTTTAAGCTCAGTATATACAGAATTGCCATAAGCCTACAGATGCGTAAGCGACCATAGGTCCGTAATATCGAAATGCAGAAACAACAAAACGGCCATCGGCCCAGAACATAACGGTAATAACAGAACGCATAAGCGTGGTAACAGAACGCATAAAGCGTGGGTAACAGAAATAACCAATGTATGGACTCAAGAGGTGGCTCGTACGGATTCCAGAGGTGGCTCCCACCAAAGTGTAGCACTTCGTTCCGTACAGCACTTTGCTCCATACTAGATAATATTAGAACGACCTAACGGTCCAGAAATATCATAAACATAATCTTATCAGAAACAGAGTCTTATGCATTTCCAGATTCCAAACCATTTTCATAATTATTTCCATATTCAGATTTTGCATAAGATCATATGTGGTACACCCATTAGCCATCAGATCAGGTAGGTCCGAAGACCACAGCAGGTAGGTCCAAAGACCACAGCAGGTAGGTCCGAAGACCACAGCAGGTAGGTCCAAAGACCACAGCAGGTAGGTCCGAAGACCACAACAGGTAGGTCCGAAGACCACAAAGCTGATACCAACAGCCACGGTATTGTTACCCCCGGGCGAGGGCCATCCGGACTAAGGGTGCCACAAATACTTTTTAGAAAACTGAACATTCGTTCGTTCATTTCCAACATATCATAGCTTTTCAAAAATCAATCATTTCGTATCATGGTATACTGAAAATACATAACATAAGTTGAACAAAACGTTGTTGATAACTGTTAACACAAGACAGCATAGTATATAGCTTGCACGCTTTCAGAAATACATACGTACTACAATTCTGTAATGTATATAGATACCATAACATCAACAAGCCGGAATAACTTATAAACCAACTTTACAGTGTTAATAGCTGTATGCAACTCGTATACAGAAGTATGGGTAATTCATAGGATGGTATATTGACAATAATCAATAGCCATAACTCAAAATACGGAGTAGGTTCAGAATCATACCGATGTGTGCTAACTCTTTCAATGTTCACATCAATTCTCAATCAACAAACACGTTACCATATTAGCTCACGAGAAATAGAATGCTGTTAACAATATTCTTAATGGTAAACAGGGCATATTTGTACATTTGTAGTACTATTACTCACAGAGTTACAATGGAGCGCTTGTCCTCCCGGAGTGCGTTCTGCACACAACCATAACTTACACATTAACTCTCTTTCCCTCTTAAATCATTAAGACATTCTTTCATGAGCCATTACATTTGTACGAATTTATGATCATCTTAAAGTCATCAGAAAGTTATTCTAAAAATACCAGAGGACTGAGCATTCAAAACTGAACAAACAATAATTTTGCCTGAAAATGGGTTCCCCGCTCGAGCGCCACTTTGGCCGCTCGAGTAGACTACACAAAATACAAAACTGCTGGGAGGTCGTTTTTCCCGCTCCGCTCGAGCGTACCAGGCAAATTTCTGAAAAATCTGGATTCCCAATTTGAGTTCCAACTTTACATTCAAACCTTCAACCTTACTTTTGCAAAACAACTTAATCAAAACAAATCTACATGTAATATACATTCCTTCAACACTTCAATCATCAATTTCATACTTAAAACAACCATAACCTTCCAAAATCCCCATTGTTCAAACCCGAAATTCCCAAAATCTCTTAATTCCTTCTATATACTTCAAATATATAAAATTTGCACAATTAAACAATGGAAATAACTCAAATCTGTCTATGGATGTAAATATTGATGAGTATTAAACTCTTACCTCAATAATCAAGCAAAAGGGTGAGCTTGAGAAGGAGCCTTCACAAATCCAAGTTCTAATCAGGTAAAAACATTGATCCTCCCTTATTCTCCCTCCTTGATGCCAAAAACCATGGTGGATCATGATCAAAGTAAAGGAATTCAAGGGTTTGGGGCTAGGGTTTCGAACTAGGAAGAAGAGGAAAGAAAAGGGGAAAAGAAAATATCAAGAAATGGCCAAAAATCACGATTTTAAAGCTGCTGTCCCGAAAACCCCGCTCGAGCGGACCTATTCCCGCTCGAGCGGACCTACTCACAGCACAGATTCCAAAACTTCAAACAGGTGTAACTCTCCCATCCGGACTCCGTTTTAGGTCGTTCTTGTGTCCAAATTGAAGCCCCGGAAATGAGCTTTCCAATGGTTCTAACCTCATATCCAAATTCAAAGTGTGGACAAAGAAAAGGGCAAAAAAGTGGCAGCTGTTCGTAAAATAACTATCCGAATTAAATTCTTTGGTTCAATCTTACTTTACCATCATTTTACCACCTCAATCCAAATCCCCAAGTCCAAAAATAAAACATGAGATCCTCCATAAACATTCACCAAACCTTTAACAACTTTCCATTACACCTAGCTTCAATTCTAATAGATATAGTTGAATCTACGCATATTGGGGTCGTTACATTCTCCCCACCTTAAAAAGTTTGGTCCTCCAAACTTGATTCGCCTGAGTATAAGTCTAGTTCCGTCCTGGACATATAACATTTCTCAATCATTCTCAATCATTTCATAAACTATCGAACATAAATCAAACTTGGTAAGTTCACAAGTAACTCCCATTATCACAATTCCTCAAAGGTATAAGCTTCATATAACAATTAGATCCATAAGTGTTAAATCAACGACTTTGGCACTCTAATTCATCATCTATGTTAGACTTATCAGTTCAAATCAAATCTCTAACAGGCTCAAATTTAAAGCCAATACTGGCTTAGCTGAAAGTCAACATCTTGACATCAAACACATCATACATTGTTCAGAGGTTCAGACCTTTCAAAAATATCAGGTAATGGGATAATTCCCAATAGTATTTAAATTGACGTAACTTTGACAGAATAATCTTCAAACCAACTTATAATAGATAAGACAGACTAGCTTGAAGCTCAACATGGAGCCTTCATCAATTATCAATTGAGGGACTTATTCAGACTCTATTAGAAAACTTATCATCTTGGGTAAATTACCCAGGAGGCTTATCATATCATAAACTTGTCAAAAGTTCGTAACATTTTTGCCACTTCAGAAAATACTTATCATCTCATACATTTCCTTAAAATCAATTCCTTAAACATTGAATAGCATAGTTATAGTTAAAATCATTTATGTCAAATCAATTCGTCAGTTACAGCAATATCAAAATTAGCATTATATACTCTGCTTGAAACATAAAGTACAAAACTGTAGAAGCATATGATTGATTACATTTCGTAATTATTTCCATTGCAGCCAGGGATCCAATTTTCTTAGCAGAGTGATTTCAAACCCAACATGTACCAAGCATCCATAAATCCACTAATACAAAACGGCCATAAGCCCAGAAATGTATATACATATGCAACTGCAGAACTCAAAAAAAATTATTCCAAAACTATTGTATTTTCAGAACGGCCTTAGGCCCGGAAATAACAGAACGGCCCTTGGTCCAGAATGTTACAGAATAAGTTACTAGATAAACACAGACTTATATCTCGGAAATGATTTCTCAATTTCAACTTCTTAATACACAGAGGCGGGATTCTCATTCTTGCAGTAACTTATTAGAGTACCACTCATTCTGGTTTGATGTTAAATTAGTCAGTAATTATCTATTGTTTTACAAATGTCATGTGGACAAATACGTATTATAGGCGGGGTTCCTCATGTCATTCGACTAGTACATAGAAAAGTCCTAATTACAAATTACAGATTAGCCATATACAGAACAGATTACAGATTACAGATTACAGACTTCAAATTTCAAATCACAGATTACAGAGATCAGAATACGGAGTGCAGTACAAAGTACCGATTTCCACAATCAAATCCCAATTACACATAAACCACACTCATTAGGCACCATCAATTATTCCCTATCAGAAGTCGTCAGTAATTTCTTTAGTTCACAAAATCATATTACTTACATACTGTCTCAAGGTCAATAACCAATTTCCCCAGTATAGCTCACAATGCATAACAGTGCATTCACAGAACATGAGATCCAATAGTGAATTTGATATTGGTTTACTTTCAGAATAGCTTTTGGTCTAGTATTACAATTATTACAGAACGGCCTATTGGCCCAAAATAATCAGAACGACCTTTCGGTCCAGAACAGCCTTTCGGCTCAGAACAGCCTTTCGGCCTACTAAAATCGTCAACCAGAAGCAAATTCACAATTTTAACAGGATCTCTATATGCAGAATTCCTTCTTATGACCGGTCATACTTAACACAACCTCAATTATTACATTTTATCAAAATATTCCAACAGTAGCTTCTCAGAATCACTGATCTAATCATTGTTACAGCAAGGGAGACATAACAGGCCATAAGATATTAGACATATAACATTTCCTTTAATCTTAGCTATATCCGATACTTAAAATGTAAGCAATGTAACCAGCACAATTATATTGCCATCATTTCCCCACAGATAATGATCTACCGATAACACACATTGTATCTAACAATTTATATATAAACTGACTTACCGATCAGTCCAAATCCTTACCACATTTCCGTAGTGCAATATTCACGTTGCATGTCTTGCCTTCTTCACCAGCCTATATAAGATAAACAAAGGCAATAAAAGGACATACAACAGATATAGATTACAGTCATCAGAGTTAACAATAGACAGTTAACGTTGCCATCATTCTTTTCTTTTCATGCACCTATAGACTATCATGCAAGATGCCTAAATCTTTCTAGACATCCTAAGGCTCAATGGATTTGTGTGTGAGATGGCAACTCGTGCTCTGATACCACCTGTCACGCCCCAAACCCGCCCCTAAAAGTTTGGGCATGACCCATTCGAAAATGGACACTAAACCTGTTTTATATATATCATACGGGGCCTGAACGGAAGCATACAAGAATATACAATACATAGAATAACATCCATTGAGCTATTCCTAACATGCCAGGATCTCAACATCACAGTGAGTAAATATTATACAGAAAGTTTACACACATATGCCTTGACTCAACCCCACAAATAATAAAAACATTAATGAAGGAGGAATTATGTACAATCTACCATATAGACATCCAAAGCAAAAATCAAAACTCCTTAAAACTTTACAAAATACTTTACAAAATGCACGGCTTCAGGTGGTGCCTGGACGCATCAAAAGTGACAAGAGAGAGACAAGCCTTAAAGGTTAGGACTGAACTCCCGGATGGTTACCTCATGTATAGCAGAGACAAAATACAGAATGAGCGAACTCAGTGAATAATAGTACATAAACAATGTAATAATTAACCTGAATAATCAAACATATAACTGCATATATATAAGATTAACTACATTCCATAATTATTTCCAAAAGACATGGGTCCAACTTCCGTAACAGAATAGCTTTAAGCTCAGTATATACAGAATTGCCATAAGCCTACAGATGCAGAACGACCATAGGTCCAGAATATCAGAAGTAACAGAAATAACAAAACGGCCATCGGCCCAGAACATAACGGTAATAACAGAACGCATAAGCGTGGTAACAGAACGCATAAAGCGTGGGTAACAGAAATAACCAATGTATGGACTCAAGAGGTGGCTCGTACGGATTCCAGAGGTGGCTCCCACCAAAGTGTAGCACTTCGTTCCGTACAGCACTTTGCTCCATACTAGATAATATTAGAACGACCTAACGGTCCAGAAATATCATAAACATAATCTTATCAGAAACAGAGTCTTATGCATTTCCAGATTCCAAACCATTTTCGTAATCATTTTCATAATTATTTCCATATTCAGATTTTGCATAAGATCATATGTGGTACACCCATTAGCCATCAGATCAGGTAGGTCCGAAGACCACAACAGGTAGGTCCAAAGACCACGGTAGGTCCAAGACCACAATGTAGGTCCAAGACCACAGCAGTAGGTCCAAGACCACAAATGTAGGTCCGAAGACCACAAAGCTGATACCAACAGCCACGGTATTGTTCCCACCGGGCGAGTGCGCTCCGGCCTAAGGGTGCCCCAAATACTTTTTAGAATACTGAACATTCCTTCGTTCATTTCCAGCATATCATCGCTTTACAAAAATCAATCATTTCGTATCATGGTATCGAAAATACATAACATAAGTTGAACAAAACGTTGTTGATAATCATTAACACAAGACAAAGATAGTATATAGCTTGCACGCTTTCGTAAATACATACGCTACAATTACAGAATGTATATAGATACCATAACATCAACAATAGGAATAACTTATAAACCAACTTTACAGTGTTAATAGCTGTATGCAACTCGTATACAGAAGTATGGGTAATTCATAGGATGGTATATTGACAATAATCAATAGCCATAACTCAAAATACGGAGTAGGTTCAGAATCATACCGATGTGTGCTAACTCTTTCAATGTTCACATCAATTCTCAATCAACAAACACGTTACCATATTAGCTCACGAGAAATAGAATGCTGTTAACAATATTCTTAATGATAAACAAGGCATATTTGTACATTTGTAGTACTATTACTCACAGAGTTACAATGGAGCGCTTGTCCTCCCGGAGTGCGTTCTGCACACAACCATAACTTACACATTAACTCTCTTTCCCTCTTAAATCATTAAGACATTCTTTCATGAGCCATTACATTTGTACGAATTTATGATCATCTTAAAGTCATCAGAAAGTTATTCTAAAAATACCAGAGGACTGAGCATTCAAAACTGAACAAACAATAATTTTGCCTGAAAATGGGTTCCCCGCTCGGGCGCCACTTTGGCCGCTCGAGCGGACTGCACAAAATACAAAACTGCTGGGAGGTCGTTTTTCCCGCTCGAGCGGGACTTCCGCCGCTCGAGCGTACCAGGCAAATTTCTGAAAAATCTGGATTTCCAATTTGAGTTCCAACTTTACATTCAAACCTTCAACCTTACTTTTGCAAAACAACTTAATCAAAACAAATCTACATGTAATATACATTCCTTCAACACTTCAATCATCAATTTCATACTTAAAACAACCATAACCTTCCAAAATCCCCATTGTTCAAACCCGAAATTCCCAAAATCTCTTAATTCCTTCTATATACTTCAAATATATAAAATTTGCACAATTAAACAATGGAAATAACTCAAATCTGTCTATGGATGTAAATATTGATGAGTATTAAACTCTTACCTCAATAATCAAGCAAAAGGGTGAGCTTGAGAAGGAGCCTTCACAAATCCAAGTTCTAATCAGGTAAAAACATTGATCCTCCCTTATTCTCCCTCCTTGATGCCAAAAACCATGGTGGATCATGATCAAAGTAAAGGAATTCAAGGGTTTGGGGCTAGGGTTTCGAACTAGGAAGAAGAGGAAAGAAAAGGGGAAAAGAAAATATCAAGAAATGGCCAAAAATCACGATTTTAAAGCTGCTGTCCCGAAAACCCCGCTCGAGCGGACCTATTCCCGCTCGAGCGGACCTACTCACAGCACAGATTCCAAAACTTCAAACAGGTGTAACTCTCCCATCCGGACTCCGTTTTAGGTCGTTCTTGTGTCCAAATTGAAGCCCCAGAAATGAGCTTTCCAATGGTTCTAACCTCATATCCAAATTCAAAGTGTGGACAAAGAAAAGGGCAAAAGAGTGGCAGCTGTTCGTAAAATAACTATCCGAATTAAATTCTTTGGTTCAATCTTACTTTACCATCATTTTACCACCTCAATCCAAATCCCCAAGTCCAAAAATAAAACATGAGATCCTCCATAAACATTCACCAAACCTTTAACAACTTTCCATTACACCTAGCTTCAATTCTAATAGATATAGTTGAATCTACGCATATTGGGGTCGTTACACTTTCAATGCATTGGAGAGTTTGTGATTTATGCCTTAAACATGAGTCATTGTGTATGCCTTCATGCCTAAGCTTGCGAGCTATCATTTCAGTGTGTTTTTGGGGTTGTTTTGCCATGATATAACTCTGATTTTTGTTGGCGAAGCCATCTCATGCTTGGCTTTGGTAGGCGTAGTGTAATCCTCCTTTTTGGCCTTGCATATTCCATGCCTCATGCCCTTCATGTTAGCTTGTTTTGGCTATACTCCGTGCATATGCTTCATGTATTGCATAGCTATAGTGTAAGTGCCTATGCTAGTTTCAAGTTTTGAGCACCATAGCATGCTTCATTTGTGACATGTACATGATTGGGCATCATTTACCATGACATTTCAGAGCATATAGACTTGCCATGTTCCCACTTCTCTCACCGTTTGAGTGCCTCTAAGGGTCATGCCATTATTGCCTTGTTTGTGGCCTAGCTCATATGCATGCATGCCTAGACCTTTGAGCTCCTATCTCAGCATGTTTTGGTCTTTGTTTTGACCTATTTGAGCTCTGTTTGTGGCTGGTTCTTCCATTTGTGCCATACATTGCATGCCTCTTGTGTAGTTCTATTTACTAGCTTTCATGCTTAAGGATTCTCGCATGCCATACTTGCGTTGTTTGAATGGTTTGGCACCATTTCACATGACATTTTCAGTGCATGTAGTGTTGTCACACTTCCATGTTTGTCACTCCTTGCTCATGTTTGAGAGTTATGCTTTTATGCTTAGTTGGTGGGCTAGAGCATGTGCATGCTTTGTTTTGCATTTTATGCCATCATTTTAGCATTTTGGCCATTGTTTTGGGCATGATTGAGGTATGTCCATATTCGGTTTAAGTCCATTGAGCATGTTTGTTTGCATGTTGTTACATTCCATGTTGTTTGCATGTGCATGCATTGCATAGTGTGTGCATGCCTTGCATTGTGTTTGGAATTTTGTGCATGCCATCCTAGCATTGGTAGAATAGCATGTAATATGCTTGTTGCATTGCATTATGTTGTTGCATGCTTGTTGCATTGCATTATGTGGTTGCATACTCATGTTGTTTACATTATACTTGCCATGCTCATGTTGCATTGCATTGTATTTCCAAGTGCATGCATTACATTGGTTTGGATAGGGTGTTAGTCCAAACACGAGAAACGAGAGACATTTCATACTTGAAGTGATGAAACATGCCTCGATTCTCGGTCGCCGACCCTCTTGATCATGCGTGATAAAGGTTAAGGCTTTATGTGTTATTTGTGCATTCATTTACATTTAATTGTGCAATTTTGGCATCTCGGCCATCGTGCATTGCAATGCTCGATTGGTGGCCCGAGAGTCGAGAACTACACTCCCTTGAGCCTAAGAAATGATAGGGAGAGTGGTTGGCACACATATCTTGCAAATACATTGCCATGCCCCTTCTTGTTCTCTGTTGCAGCAAATTGGAGTTTGGCAGCAAAAACTGGTCGGCAGACCAGTAAAAGTGGTTGGTGGACCACTTTTTCTGGTCTGCAGCAAAGGCAAGTGGTCGGCAGGTGGTGGGCAACACCAAGAAGTGGTCGGCTATGCTCCTGGAGGTTCCCATGGTGGAGCAAAAGCTATCTGGAGCTTTGTACAGTGTTCTGAGAACAATTGAAAACAGAGGCAAGTTGGGGCATCGCGATGGATTTCCGAACGAGGTGACCGAGCATGCATGTGCTTCTCGCTCCGAGGCCCCTTGTATTTGCTTTACTTAATTTGTTTGCTTAAGCTAGCTAATGCATTCGTTTTTTGTACTTAAGTAGTTAATGCCCTTAGCTATTCAATTTGTGTTATAATAACTAGTTAGTTAACTTGTTAGTTAATTAGCTTGTTTTTGTAGTAATTAGTTAACTAGGATCAGTTAATTAGTTTTGTTTTGTAATAATTAGTTTAATTAGTTTAGATTAGCTAGTTAGCTTATTATTCGGACCCTCCGTCGAAAGGGCACAACTATTGTAATAAGCATGCGTGTGTGTGATGCATGTCTTCCAACCCCATTTCGTTCTCCCTTTTACTTATTAGCTTTCGATGGTCAGTTTTAGGGCATGTTTCAATTGGCATCCTTATGCTTACATGTTTGCATCATTCATCTATCTTGCATGCACCAGGCTCAGCGCATCATACAAACTGTATTGTATTTCAATTCCAATTTGAATACATGTTATCAAATTGCATTCACATGACATCTTAGAATAGCCGAGCCTATTGTAGTTGCATTTTTGCATGTGTTGCATTAGGCATAGTTAACATAACTAGGATCATGCATTGATTACTAACTAGCTTTTGTTTTGGCTCGGAGTACTAGGTAAGCTTTTATGCTTTTGCATACTGCATAAGATGTGTATTTTGCCATGTTAGCATGCTTGCCATGAGGCTATTTGCTTAACTAATATAACTGCATGAATGCCTGTGGATGAAAGTTGGATTGCTTGAGTTGGAACAATTCATCAAAATGTGAGTTTTAAGCCCACTTGAGAGTGGCAAAATCATATTTTCTAAGCCCACTTGAGGGTGGCAAATCCGCGTCTTAGCCTACTTGCGAGTAGCAACTTCAAACCATTTTCGAAAAACAAAAATGAGATGTTTTGTTCCAATTTAGGCGATCTAGTCTATATTTGTATGCTGTGTGCATCATATAGTAAGCTAGCTAATAAACCGGAATAAGAACGCATGTGTTTTCAAAAACAACATATCTTGTTAGTAGAGGCCGATCCTTTGATCGGGCGAGCGGAGATGCTCATTTCATGACCATCCCCCCTTGTACCCAAGTTCCCGAGCCGAGGCAACTTTGGTGATGACGAACACGTGGCCTTCGGCACGAGTCAGGGTTTCCTAAATTTCCCCAAAACAAAATATTTAGGTGGCGACTCTGAAATCTGGCAAAGCAGTCCATGTTTGGCGCTTTTTGTTTGAAATCGATTTTCCAAAACGATTTGCCAGATTTGGACTCTTTGGTGATTTATCAGTCTTACATTGCACTTTGTGAGATTAGTTTTAGAACCGTGACACGAGTCTGAACTGTAGTAGCTAAGAACCACGATTCACGCCCTCGCGCATGGAGCGGAGTTTCGTGCGGTCTAGAGTTTCTGGCGACTCTGCTGGGGATTTGGAGAACTTGACTCGAACTTATTATATGTTGTTTTATCTACACTTATGTGTTTCTTTGCATTACATTTGCATTGGTGCACCTAGGACACCGTGTTTGCCGTATGCTATTCCTGAACGGTTTGCCGGAGGCTTGCTTTGAGAAGCATGCCATAAGGCTAACCGGTTGCAGGCTCTGCCACGATGGGAACACAAACCTCGGTTTTCATTGAGACACCCTTTTTGACCATTCGACCTAGTTGCATATCGGAAACTCTAGTGACCATTCCAAGCTAGGACAGGTTGCTTACCCGATTGTAGGTTGTTTGAAACCGTTGTGTACGTAGTGAAACCCTAGCTCCTGACAAGATAGGACAAGGCAACCCTACCCCACCATAGGGGTGTTTTGGCTCTTACTTGCCTGCTATGTGCTGTTAGGGTGTGTCTCTATAGGATGGTATGTATCACCAGAAGTCCGAGTATCTACCGAGGGTATCGACAGTGCAGAATTTTGGGGGGAATTCAGTAGAGAGCACAGTCATTCAGCTACGCTCATATCTATTTTGGCGAAATTAGGCTGAGGTGCTATTTGTTTTCTCTTTTGCTAGGTAGTCCTGGAGCTATAGCTTCAGAAGACTCCAATATCCCCCGGGTACACCAGACTTGTGTTAATAGACTTTGTTAGGTCGAAGATTCAATTTAAGAGCAACCAGTATTTCCTTCGCCAGTGGTAAGGCCAGAAAAGGCTAGTCAGGCACAGACCACCAGTACAGTAGCTACCAGATCAGCGGTCATTATCCACCTCACCTGTGCGCAGTTCGGTTAAGATATCTACTTCCACCTCAGACAGGGAATACACACTTGTTTAGTCAGATCTGTAGTTTTCAGTTAATATGGAGGACATGATGCGTCAGCTCCAAGAAACCATGCAAGCCATGCAGTGGGATGCTGCCCGCCAAGCAGAATTTGCCGCGCTTTAGGCAGAGGTTGTGGCTCAACAGACAGAGCTGATTGCCAGACTTCAACAACAGCAACAACCACAACAAGCCAAAGCATCTGCTTCGCATCCACCTCCACCCCCACCTAGAGTTCTGACACTCGGGGATACTGCAAACGTCCAAGAAGATACGGACGCCCCAACAGGACCAGTTCTGCCACCAGTTTTACCACAGATTTCAAAGACACCGGCCTTCTCAACAGATACACCATTTGAATCTGAGATGGACCCAACCGCTCTCAAGGTCAGTAAGCTTGAAAAGCTATTCAAGAGGGCTCAAGGTGTGAATTCCATTCCAGACATAGAGGATGGATACACCGACTCAGCGGTGACATTGCCGGATCGGTTCAAGATGCCACATATCAACCGCTTTAATGGCTCTGAAGACCCAATGGTGCACCTCCACCTGTTTTTCGATATCCTGGGGCCAATGGGTTTGACCATAGCCCAGAAGCTGTCACTATTCGGTCGAACCATGTCTAGGATAGCCGCAATCTGGTATGCGAAATTGGAGAACTCTGTGAAACAGAATTGGGAAGAGATAGCTGAGGCCTTCATTGCTTAATACTCCTACAACACACAAATCGAGGTCATAACTCGTGATCTTGAAGTCACCCACCAAGAGCCAAATGAGGGTTTTTCAGAGTTCGTGACGAGATGGAAAGCAAAGGCCTCGATGGTGACTACAAGGCCTTCCGACAAAGACCAGATAAGGATGGTTGTGCGTAACCTCCAACCCAGGCTGATGCAAAAAATGATCGTTTTATCCCTTCCTACCTTTGCGGACCTACACAAGATTGGGGTACAGATTCAGGATGCTATGAAGCAAGGCCTTATTGACCAGGAGAAGGAGTAGCCCAGGAGGGCGTTTACCCGCAGTTCGAATGCAACCACTAGTGGTGATGCAGTTGCTAGAACTTCAGACGTGGGCATGGTCACCACCACCACGCCAAAAACAGCCACCCCATTCATCGGTGCGTCCGGGACCAGCTCACAAATAGCTAAATATCCACCCCGAGCCAAGAGGGTTTTTACCCCACTTTATATGCCTTTGTTAAAAGCTCTAGGGGTCCTACTCAAGAAAGGACATCTGAAACCGTTGGAACAACGGCCTCTACCCGATCCTTTCCCTCCAAAGCATGACTCGACTAAGTACTGTGCCTACCATCAAGAAACCGATCATGACACTAACAGTTACTTTCGTCTACGCCATGATGTACAAGATCTGATTGACAACAAGATCATCGCTGCACCAGTTTTGCAAAGTCTATCGGCACTTGATCAGTGAGTTTGTAGGGGATAATGTGACCATGTGATCGGGGGATGAACCACTTGCGGATGGCACCCAGTTTACTCTAGATGTGACGGATGGCCCACACTGTTTTGAGCATTATGCAAAAGCTAGTTTTTGTACTTTCTGACTTGAGTATTGAGTCAGTTTTGTTGTGTTGTTTTGAGTTTGTCTCGTTGTTTTGAGTCAGTCTTTTTGTTTGGGGTCTGTCTTGTTGTATCGAGTCAATCCTGTTGCATTGTAGTCAGGTGATTTCCGGAGTGTTACCTCGGACATCACTATCTTGTTTTGTGTTTGTCTTTTACACTCTTTTGAGTCTGTTTCTGCCGAGGGGCCAGTTGCACCAAAAGACCTGAATGAAACAGCGGTGATTTTCACACTTTTGTGTTTGTTTCTGCCTTGAGCCAGTTGTGCCAGCAAATTTGAATGAAATGGCAGTGCTTTTCGCCTACTTTTCTGTGCCTTGAAATCATTGCATTGACCGAAGTTTTTCAAAACTTTTCTAATATTGTAATGAAAACAAAGAGGGAGGAATTCCTCGAGAATTGCAAAAATTTGATCAATTGAGAGAAAGAGAGGCGTGTTAAGCCCTTAATGAATGAAATCATGCTTGTTAATGTGAGTACTGAGAAGGATCCTGGCTTGATCTAGATTGGTTCTACGTTGTCTTCCGCGCAAGTGATTAGTCGCTTTCTTAAAAGATTTCAAAAAAAAAAAATGTTTTGCGTGATTCTGCGAAGACCTGTATGGAATCGCTCTTGAGATTGTGCAGCCTAGGATCACTCTCAGCCTCGAGACTCGACCCCTTTTGCTTTCAAACCTTGAACTTGGATTCAGAATGTTCAACGGTCAACCACAAAGTAAGGCTTGTATGGCCAGATTTGAAGCAGCCCTCGAACTAGGGGCAAAGAAAGTCAGATCAAGAAGATCATATGTCATCAAAAGAAGCTTGCAAAGCTAGATCAAACGCAGCCCTTGAACTAGGGGCAAAAAATGTCAGATGTGCTGGAAGAGTCAAAAATTGGGACATTTCTCAAGCTAACGAAGATCGGCAAGAATGCCAAATCCCAGAAGGGAGGAAAGAAGAAAGTATTGCTGAAGGACAATTGAGTTCCTATCCACAACACTGGGGACAATTCAGACCCGGTTGGATAGACTTCTGCATCATCAGCGAACAACAACCACTCTCCTGGATTCAGATGGCTTCGAGATCCTAAAACATTTGACATGGACAAACTACACTTTTATCCTTGAGAGGCTCGCTGGGCCGAAAACCCGGAAAGGCGACCCAAGCAAAAGTTAGAGCAAGAGAAAAAGAAAAAGAAAAAGAAAAAGATGAAAAGAAAAAGAAATGAAAAGAAAAAGAAGAAAAGATGAAAAAAAGAAGAAAAGAAATGAAAATAAAAGAAAAACATAGCTTGCAAGGTTGAAAACCCAGAAAGGGTGGCCTTGGCAAAAGTAAGAGCGCAAAAGGAGAGGTTAAATACCTGAGTGTACCTTAACCCTGAACTACGTAAGACTTGATTCCCATCTGTGGGATACGTAGGCAACTTCGTTCTGAAGTCCAGCCATAAACACTTCCAAATCGACAGTGTCCATGTGATTGTTCTGGTCATCTTTGTCATTTGTGTATCCAAGAGTTCGGTTGTGATCTTCACTATGAGAACTGGTTACAGTGTCCTGCGGTGCTATTCAAACAAGGGGCAACTTTCCGTTGCCATATAGCGTGCTGTGGTGCCATTCAGACAAGGGGCAACTTTCCATTGCCGTGCAGTGCCATTTAGACAAAGGGCAATTTTCTTTGTTTCAGGTTTGAGGTTGTGCATCTCAAGAGTAGATTTCGTGTTGGACGAGCAGTGGCCATCTGCAAAACAGTTTTGATGATTTTTAATGAGGTTGACTAATTTTCTCAAAAGTTATCCCATTTTTCCAAAACTGGACCATTTCTTCGACCCAAAAAAGGAAAATTTTTCAGTACTCATAACCTGACTTGCATGATTTCAAATCAAAAAGTTGAACAAATATGTTAATCTAACTCTCATATTGGTCAAAATTGTTTTAGTAGAAAGCCAAAACAAAAAATGGTCAAAATGATGAACTAGGGGCATAGTTGAGTCAAGTGTTCTATCTTTTCTCCATTGTCAACATACTTGCCAGAAAGGGCACTCTACTTACCAGAAAAGGGCACAACTAAAGCTAACAACAAAGGGCCGAAAACTCTCTCATCCTCCGAGCAGCGAGGTATCAAGTCAAGTGTGAATCATGAACTGGAAAAGAAGCAAGATATTCCACTCCCTTGTTCGAAAAGGTCTAGTCACATCTGAACTGGCCAAGGGCATTATCAACCGATGTCAGCTGCAGATTTGCTACACACCCAGTTGTAACGTAACCCCTCTGCAGGAAAGTTCATTGTTGTGAGCAGAAGAAGAAGAATCTAGCGGAATGCTAGGGGCAAATGCCCACAACTTCCTATTTATCCATTAACTGCCCAGGGAAGGGATAAAAAAAGAAGAGAGATTAAAGAATAGAGAGATGTGCGCTAAGAGAAAAAGTGAGAAAAGCCTTTTCAGAAAAATAGAGCCTGAGGGCCGAGTGATGTGAGAATCACAAATAAGGAAGGGTGGGAAACATACCCGGAGAAACAAGCTCCCTGTGCACATTTGAGTCTTGTGTTTTGTTGTGTTTCTTTTTGTTTGTCTCGATTCTTGTTTTGAGTCGTTTCGAGTGTCAATAGGTGTGTTTAGGTTGTTTACCTTTGTTTTTTCCTTTATTGAGTCGTTTTTGCTGTGGTCAGTCGTAGGCTCAATACCCGGTTAAGAACTCGTTTTCAGAAATAAAATCGTTTTGTGCACAGAGTGCTGTGCCGTTCTCCACATTTGTGCAAAACAGAATTTGTTCTTTCATAAAACTGCATGGTTCAACCCAAGTCATGTGAGAACAGTAAAACCAGGACCTATCTGAAGCTATATGGGTTCCAGACTGCAAAGCAAAAGAAAAGAGGGAAAATCGGAGCATTTGAGTATGTTTCGTCTTTAGCAAATTCCAAGACTGCATTCTAGGTGCATTTTCTCAGGCCTTGTCAATGCTCCGAAGTATGAGTGTGCCTCTACCTCAAGCTCAAGATCAAGCCTGCTTCAAAGCCAGAATGGCGATCAGAAGTGCTCTCCCTGAGTATCATTCCCTGCCAGGGGCATCTTGGCCGTGTTTGCAATGAGTTCCTAGGAGACCAACTGCGACGGTGGAAACTAGAGTTCGAATGGCTGATGCCTAGAATGCAAAGGTTCGGGATTTTCCGAGACTAAAGCCTGGTTTAAATACCCAGGGGTGTATCCCTGGCTTGAAATCTGTATGGAAGCCCCATCGGTTGAGGTAGCGGGTATGCGCCTCAATTCTGGATACTGAACCAACCTAGCCTGCCACCCCGTTGGAGAATAGGGAAAGTTGTGAATATGATCGGAAAGAAAAGCAGCATCCGTGGCTTCTACATGCAGAGGTTATCCCTTGTCAGCATTTCAGGACCTTTGCACTGTGAGTTGAAGGTAAGACTTCGAAGAACACATAAGGGGAGATCCCCGTCAGAGGAGAGCGGTTCATCGCCACTCACCCCATGAGGTGCTTTCTAAAGCACCACTATGTTTGTTTATTGCGTTCCTCAAACATCTTGCATTGTATTGCATTGTACCTATCAAGTTTCTTTCTCATTCATGCACGATATTGTATGTACGGTTCATTCAAAGGAGTCCCATTTAAGATTGCTCACTTAGTGTATCTACCACACTTTATTGATTTAGTGCATCTATCACACTTTCTTCACTTAGTGTATCTATCACACTTCATTTGCTTTGTGTATGTATCACACTTTGCTCGCTTTGTGTATCTATCACACGTTCACTTTGTGTATCTATCACACGTTCGCTTTGTGTATCTATCGTACTTTGCTCACTTTGTGTATCTATCGCACATTCGCTTTGTGTATCTATCACACTATGCTCACTTTGTGTATCTATCACACATTCGCTTTGTGTATCTATCACACATGCTCACTTTGTGTATCTATCACACGTTCGCTTTGTGTATCTATCACACTATGCTCACTTTGTGTATCTATCACACTATGCTCACTTTGTGTATCTACCACACGTTTGCTTTGTGTATCTACCACACGTTTGCTTTGTGTATCTATCACACTTTGCTCACTTTGTGTATCTATCACACTTTGCTCACTTTGTGTATCTATCACACGTTCACTTTGTGTATCTATCACACGTTCGCTTTGTGTATCTATCGCACTTTGCTCATTTTGTGTATCTATCACACGTTCGCTTTGTGTATCTATCACACTATGCTCACTTTGTGTATCTATCACACGTTCGCTTTGTGTATCTATCACACTATACTCACTTTGTATATCTATCACACTATGCTCACTTTGTGTATCTACCACATGTTTGCTTTGTGTATCTACCACACGTTTGCTTTGTGTATCTACCACACTTTGCTCGCTTTGTGTATCTATCACATGTTTACTTTGTGTATCTATCAGACGTTTGCTTTGTGTATTTATCGCACTTTGCCCACTTTGTGTATCTATCACACTATGCTCACTTTGTGTATCTATCACACTTTGCTCACTTTGTGTATCTATCACACGTTCGCTTTGTGTATCTATCGCACTTTGCTCACTTTGTGTATCTATCATACGTTCGCTTTGTGTATCTATCACATATGCTCACTTTGTGTATCTATCACACGCTCACTTTGTGTATCTATCACAAGCTCGCTTTGTGTATCTATTGCACATGTTTGCTGAGATTGCATAATTTTCTTACATCCTTTCCGCATGAAATGTAGTTCGGTCTGTAATTCCCACGCGTGGTGTGTTTACTTATTTGCTTGTGTATGAGTTTGCTGTAGCATTTCTTTGCATAACATTTGCATCTAGTTGTTTCATCACAGCTCTTTTTGCATGATCATAAGTTATGTTCAGCATTGTGTATGTCATTTGCATCTTGCCCCTGCCTGCGGGCGCATCTCTTTGTTATCTTGCCTGTTTGTTTGAGTCTTCGGCCTTGTCAAAAATGGGTCGTCTCTGGGCTTTGACATTCATTCCCATTACTTCTTGACTTCCGAGTTCTGTCAAAGAGGAGCAACTGTAGACACCCCATTTTTGACCGACCTTAATACTCAGACGTCATCGTTTGAGCGCTCAATGATTGTGCATGTTTGTGCTCGTTTCGAGTTTCAGGGGTTTTCGGCTGAGTGTCTTTCCTTCGGGCCTCTAAACTCTTTGTGTTTTGGCTTGGTTTGTAGACCAAACCTTGTTTTCCCTTCCCTGGAGGGAGAGAGAGGTCTGTAGGCCACTTTTCCCTCTTGTAAGCTAGTTTCCGGAGCCTTCAGCTGAGCGCCTTGTCTTGCTTCCTTTTTGGTTTGGTTTTGAACCAAACCTTGTTTTCCCTTCCCTGGAGGGAGAGAGAGGTCTGTAGACCACTTTTTTCTGGTCGTAGACCACTTTTCCCTTTTGGAGAATATTTTTCGGTTTCCGGAGCCTTTGGCCGTGCGCCTTGTCTTGGGACCGCTTAACGTTCTCCTCTTGGCTTGGTTTTCGAACCATGCCTTGTTGCCTTTGCCTAGAGGGACATTGAGGTCTTGGAGACCACTTTTTGTAGTCGTAGACCACTTTTCCCTCGTAGACCCCTTTTGGTGCCCGTAGACTAGTTTTCGAGGCTTTCGGCTGCGCGCCCCGACCTCCGGACTCTTGTCTTGCATCTTTTTTGGTTTGTTTTTGGCACAAACCTTGTTTTCCTTGCTTAGAGGGTGGAATGAGGGTTGGAGACCAGTTTCTCTCCCTGAAAATCACTTTTCTTCCCTACTAGCCAGTTTTTGTGAAAACCCAAATTTAAATTATTCTTAAAAGAAAATTAATTAATTAATTAATTTATTATATTCAGAATCTACCTAAAATATATAATAGTGTAAAAAAAATTATTTTTAAATTAACCAAATTCAATCACTAACAAAGACCTTATTAAGAATAAAAATTTTGTGGATTATTAGTTAAAAAAAAGAAAAAAGAAAAGAGAATCAGATTCGGTGGCAGAATATGCCACATGCAAATTTGCATGTAAGCTTGGTAAATTTCACCACATCATAACTCTTGGGTGGAGTAGATTTGTGGCAGAGAATAACAAAAAGAGAGAGAGAGAGAGAGAGAGAGAGAGAGAGAGAGAGAGAGCTCTACCTATATATACCTAAGAAGGACTAAGCTTATTCTCACATACAAACAAAAGAAGGCAGAAGTATATACGGGTGAGGAGAGATTTAGTAGAAGGAAAAGAAGAGAGGAAGGTTAAGGAAGCAAAATCTTTCTACCATTTCATCACCTATTTGAATCCTACTATTAAGTAAGAAAATCCTCTCAACCCTCTCATTTCTTTTTATTAGTGAAGTTTTCAAATTATGTCCTTGTGATTAAAATGACTACTCATAAATAGAAATTTTATATATATGTGTAGGAATTTTGTGATGTGTATATCAAGTGTTTGAAGATGTTGATAGTCTTAAAATCATCTTATTATTGTAAAGAAATAAGTTTGCATGTGTAGTTTATACATTTAAAGAGAGGATTGAAAATAATTAATTTGTTTTAATTCAGCCAGAATGTTGCCCGAATTTTTAAACAATTTTATACTCAAAATTTCGAGATGATTTGTTTTACAAAGTTGTTGATAATGATGTCTAGTTCATCCAGGAATTTTGGCAGCAATTTTTGAGCTTTCTACGAAATTATACAAAATTTTAACTAAATCTGAAACTGTGTTGAAAATACTCTGTTTTGAATCTGCTAGAATGTTGCCCGAATTTTTAGACAATTTTATACTCAAAATTTCGAGATGATTTCTTCTACAAAGTTGTTGATAATGATGTCTAGTTCATTCAGGAATTTTGGAAACAATTTTTGAGCTTTCTACGAAATTATACAAAATTTTAACTAAATCTGAAACTGTGTTGAAAATACTCTGTTTTGAATCTGCCAGAATGTTGCCCGAATTTTTAGACAATTTAATACTAAAAATTTCGAGATGATTTCTTCTACAAAGTTGTTGCTAATGATGTCTAATTCATCCAGGAATTTTGGCAATAATTTTTGAGCTTTCTACGAAATTATACAAAATTTTAACTAAATATGAAACTGTGTTGAAAATACTCTGTTTTGAATCTACCAGAATGTTACCCGAATTTTTAGACAATTTTATACTCAAAATTTCGAGATGATTTCTTCTACAAAGTTATTGATAATGATGTCTAGTTCATCCAAGAATTTAGAAAACAATTTTTGAGCTTTCTACGAATTTATACAAATGTTTAACTAAATCTGAAACTGTGAGACAGATTTTACTATGTATTTGAAAATTTGTTTAAAATTCTATACTAAGCCAAATCTGGTAATTTCTAACTAAAAGATGAAATTTGAGAAGTCTAGTTTCATGATAAATTTTTAGATTATGGATTTGATCTATAAAATTTAGCATGGAAATAATGTAAGCAAATGTGACAAATCTGTGTCATAAAGATTGCCGGAAATTTTACAGGATTATTTACATCTTATTTTTCTGAAATTCTTTTTGAAAAGTGACCTAAACATCCCTATTGAGTATTTTGTTCAATTGCACGAATTTTAGGATTGTGTAAATAATTTATATCTAAGTTATTATGTTCATACTATGGTTTAAATTAATTGTCTGTTAAATTTTGGACATTGAATTATTATTGTGAGACATGTATAATGTTTTATGTTGGGCGTTTTTTTTTGTTGGTATAACATTATTGGTGATTGAGATTTGAATAATTTGTGTTTATTATATAAAGTTACTGATAAAGGATTAACACCGGGTATTCAGGGTGAGCCCTGGTTTTTAATAATTTTTAAGTAAATTGTGTCGCGAAACTCGAAGATGGCACGAGGATTATTTGAACCCTTATCGGTATTTGGTTTTGGAATAAGGATGGATGTGCGGGTGGCATACAGGGAAGTTACGTACTCCTGGCAGACCGTTCCATTGGGGCAGACCACGGATGTCACGGCTTGGGTATATACTCCGGGCATGGACATCTTTGGTAGTTCTTGAATATTTGACTAAGGGGGAGGGGGATTTCCAAATTGACCGTGGCCATGACTTAATTGTTGGTAAGTTAAACCTCTTCGGCAAGATTTCAATGGTCACCTAAGTTATTAAAATTACTTGAATTATTTTATTGGTTGTAATTTATGTTTACAATTATATTATTATCTCGTGTTTATAATCTCATTATTTTCTCTCAAAAGGAATGATAAGTTGGTTATGTTTTCTTACTGTGTTGCAAAACTCATGGCATATATTTTGTAGCCCTGGCGTTTCATGCCGGATTATGTCGAGAAAGGGACTGAGGCTGAAATTGGAGCTGCTGCTAATATCGAACCTTGGCTAACTTAGAGTCAAGATTTTATCAAATAAAATCCTGTTATTTCTTGTATTAGTATTTAACTATGTTGTGACGTTGTGTGTGAACTTGTAATTTTATTTTGTTGTTGGACTTTGACTATGTAAGAATTTAAAACTTCCTAATTAGTAGTTAAAATTTTATCTAGCAAGTTATTGTTATTTAAATCTTATGACGCCTAAAAAAAAAAAAAATTTGGGGCGTCACAGTTTGGTATCAGAGCCTAGGTTTGAACCTTTGGGCCATGGGTAGTAATTTATTATTTTTACATTTAAGAAAACCTTACGTTAATTTGTAATTTCCGGTGACTTAACTAAGTTAGAACCTTTTAATTGTAGGATGACAGGGTCATCAGACATTAACTCTAACGAGGAAAATTCGGTAGAAAACTATGACATAGAATCTGACCCAAGTGAAGAAGTGGAGATGCCTATAGAAGACTATGAATCTGGGCTTGACCTTGACCTTGAACCTGATCCTGAACTTGAGCCTGAACCTGAGTCTGAAGAAGTTGTACCAATATACAACCCCCTAGAGGTTATTGTGATTGAGTCAGACACTGAAGATGAGTCTATAGAAAGCAATACCGAGGAGAGCACTGGAGATGTAGAAGCCACGTTTGAGGGTTGGGATGTGCGAAACGGGTTGCAAGTTGGCTCTTTTGTATATGTCAGACTTTATCCCCTAAGAGGTTGTGCTTGGAAAGCTGAGAGTTGGGTGGGTACCTATATCGGACCTGTCCAGATTCTAAGACAAGAGACTCCCTGGGTATATCAATTAGGCCCTTTCCCAGATGGTTTCACCGATAGGGTGGGTGACCTTTTTGACTTTTGGAGCCTTCAATATATCATGCCCGACCTAAGCAGAATTGTGAGGAGAGATGGGTCAGTGGACTTCAGAGACTGGAGAACCTATCGGGAGGAGCCGGTGCAGCTGCTAGGGCATCGTGTGTGCGAAACTACTATCTTCGTGAGGGTGCTGTGGCGATTCATGGGCCTTTTCCAAGCCACATGGGAGCCGGAAGCCCTTGTGTGGAGAGACTTTCCTTGGCTATTTTAAGGGGTCTTAAGGGAATTATAAACTAGGCTAACTGATTGTTTTGTATGCTCACATGTAAAATTGCCTAGTTTAGAATTGTGAGTGTAGGAGTTAACTCGGATTGTAGGGGCTATCTTTTGCCCGTAGTATGTTATTTAATCTTTTTCTTTGTTTTATTTGTGTTTTGCTAATTGTAGCTTATCTAATCTAATTAATGAAGTTTTTTTTTTTTTACTATCCTTGCACATAAATATAATAATAATAATAATGATAACGATAATAAATAAATGAACAAATCACGAATTACTAAAGGAAAAAAAAAATCCCATCATGCAGAATGGCTGGAAGAACAAGAAATAATAACAACGGTAATGGTAATGGAGTGTCTGATGGCGATGTCGCTCAAATTATACGCGTGATTGCTGATAAGGTAGGCAATATACCACCCCGAAACCAAGATCAAAACAAATCGGAAATGATAACAAAATTTGAAAAGCTATATCCCCACAAATTCCTTGGTGGATCAAACCCCAGTGAGCTGAAGCTTGGTTAAGACAAATTAAGAAGTTGCTAGATACTTTCGACATCCGAAATAAACAAGATAGAGTGACCATGGCGGCATTTCAAATGGAAGGGGAAGCAGATCATTGGTGGGAAATGATCAAAAGTACTCGACAAGTAGAGACATTAACTTGGAGATAGTTTAAAGACCTGTTCATGGAAAAGTATTTTCCTAACCTGCTAAGACAAGAAATGATTCCAGAGTTCCTCCAACTGAAACAAGGAAAAATGTCAGTCGTTCAATATGCGAACCGTTTTGAAGCTCTCTCACGGTATGCTTCAGCCATAGTAGCAAATGAAGAGGATAAGGTTAGGCAATTTGAATGGGGTTTGGACACAGATATTAGAGGAAGATTGATCGCAGTGCAACTGTCCACCTATGCTCAAATGGTGGATCTAGCTTTAATTGTGGAGCGAGAATTAGCAGATTTCGAACGCACTCGAAATCAACGATCAAGGAACAACAACCAACCACGCGGAGGAGGTCCAGTCTGCAACACCAGAAATCATCCTGTACCAGCACCTTATACCGGAGGGATGCAGCAGCAACAAAGGCAGAATCAAGGAAACTAGCAAGGAGGAAACTTTGTAAATGAGTGGAAATGAAGATGTTTCAGATGTGGTCAATAGGGGCATCGTTGAAGTGAGTGTCCTCAAGGTGGGGAGTATTTTATAGATCAGTGAGGGGCACAACAATACAACAAATGCCAACCAGGGCAAGGTTCTAAGCCTACTCAAAATACTCAGACCAACAAGGGGCAGCCACAAGCCTCTAGGAATGCAGGCCGACCAAGAACATAACCACAAGGAGCTGGAAATGGAAAGAAACCAGGAGGGACTAACCAACAGGCAGTAGGGAGAATGTATGCTCTCCAAAAAGAAGAAGATGTTGATAACCCATCAGTAATTCAAGGTATGTTAATCCTTATGAATTCTTAGGTTAAAGTATTGTTTGATTCTGGAGCTTCGCATTCTTTTATATCCACTGCATGTGTGACAAGTTTGGGTTTAGAGCCAGAGACGCTAGAGATAGCTATGAGTGTCGCTTCACCCTTAGGAGGTCAAACCCGAGTAAATCTAATATGTAAATCTTGTGAGCTAGAAATCTCCAGTTCATATTTGATATGTGATCTAAGAGTTATGGATATGTTTGATTTTGACGTCATCCTAGGAATGGACTGGTTGTCAGTTCATCGAGCCATTATTGATTGTTACCGTAAGACAGTGACAGCATCTCCCCTTAATGGCACGAAAGTTCAATTTAAAGGAGATAAACAAGATTCTCTAACTCCAACGTGTCGCAAGTCGCGGTGGCATGACCAACTGACTGGATGGTTGGCAAGTTTAATTTTGGAAGACGAAAATTGAAAGGATCCGAAATTACCCCATCTGGTGTGCGAGTACGCTGAGGTTTTCCCTGACGAATTACCGAGATTACCCCCAAAACGAGACATAGATTTCACGTTCGAGCTTCAACCTGGGACTTCACTGATTTCAATAGCACCACATCGTATGGTGCCAGCCGAACTTCGAGAGTTGAAGGAGCAGTTGCAAGAACTGTTGAATAAAAAGTTCATCAGACCAAGTACGTCTCTTTGGGGAGTGCCAGCATTATTCGCAAAGAAGAAGGATGGAACCTTAAGATTGTGCATCGATTATCGACAACTAAATTGAGTCACCATTAAAAATCGATATCCCCTACCCAGAATTGATGACTTATTCAATCAATTAAGAGGCTCAAAATGTTTTTCCAAAATTGACCTTAGGTCGGGATATCACCAACTTCGTGTCAAAGGAGAAGATGTACCCAAAACTGCGTTTCGAACCCATTATGGCCACTATGAGTTTGTGGTAATGCCATTTGGTTTGACGAATGCGCCTGGGGTATTCATGAGTTTAATGAACAAAATTTTTACCCCCTATTTGGACCAATTTGTGGTAGTATTCATTGACGATATTTTGATATACTCAAGATCGGAGGAAGACCACAAGCAACATCTGAGAACCGTTTTGCAAATTCTAAGAGAGAACCAATTGTATGCTAAAGCTAGCAAATGTGAATTTTGGTTGAAGGAAGTAAAATTCTTAGGTCATGTTGTGTCTGAATCAGGAATATCAGTGGATCCTACTAAAGTAGAAGCAGTAATGGGGTGGAAACAACCTAAAAATACATTTGAGATTCGTAGTTTCTCGGGATTAGCAGGTTATTATAGGAGATTCATTCAAGATTTCTCCAAATTAGCCAAGCCGATGACACGCCTAACGCAAAAAGAAGTAAAGTTTGAATGGAACGAAACGTGTGAGCAGTCATTTCAAGAACTCAAGAAGAGACTAACAAGCGCTCCTATATTAATCAAACCCGAACGTGATGTTGGGTACACTGTTTATTGTGATGCCTCTAAAGAAGGGTTAGGTAGTGTGTTAATGCAAAACGGGAAGGTAGTAGCTTACGGATCAAGACAATTGAAGAATCATGAGAAAAATTATCCTACTCACGATCTGGAGTTGGCGGCTGTGGTCTACGCACTTAAGACTTGGCGACATTACCTTTATGGCGAAAAATTTGAGATCTTTACCGATCACAAAAGCTTGAAGTACTTGTTCACACAAAGAGATTTGAACATGAGGCAAAGACGCTGGATGGAGTACCTTGAAGATTACCAATTCACCTTGTCTTATCATCCTGAGAAGGCTAATGTTGTAGCAGATGCACTAAGTCGAAAGACAAGAGAGATTGTAGCCAACATATCAATTAAAGCATGGGAAAAGGTAAGCACCGTGAATGGGTTTAAGTTACAACCAGAGACTCAGAATGGGAAGGGTAGGTTGTTTACAATAGTTACAACACCCTAACTTCTTACCAAAGTGTTGGAAGCCCAAAGATTTGATCAGGAGATCGACTTCATCAAGGCCCGATTAGTGTCTAGGGAATCTTCACCGAATTGGACGCTTCATCAAGAT
This sequence comes from Camellia lanceoleosa, assembly GCA_025200525.1. Taxonomy (NCBI): domain Eukaryota; kingdom Viridiplantae; phylum Streptophyta; class Magnoliopsida; order Ericales; family Theaceae; genus Camellia; species Camellia lanceoleosa. Next base: position 35,016,450 of record CM045764.1, read on the forward strand.
GGTAGTTTAAGGTATTTAGGTAGAATTTTTGTGCCAAACATCAAACAATTAAGAGAGGAAGTACTTAAAGAATTTCACCATTCGGTTTTTGTGGTTCATCCGGGAGGAAACAAGATGTACCAGGATCTTAAGCGACAGTATTGGTGGAGTGGAATGAAGAAGGACGTTGCTCAATTCGTATCTAAGTGCTTGACGTGTCAGCAAGTGAAGGCAGAACATCAAAAGCTGGTAGGGAAACTCCAACCTTTACCAATACCTAAGTGGAAATGGGAACACATAACAATGGATTTTGTAACAGGATTACCCCGGTCCCCACAAGGCCATGATGCCATTTGGGTGGTGGTTGATCGATTAACTAAGACGGCACATTTCTTACCAATAGGACCAGCAGGCACACTCGAATCTTTAAGTCGATTATTTATTCGAGAAATCATTAGATTGCACAGAGTACCAGTCTCAATAGTGTCAAATCGTGATTCTCGTTTTACGTCACAATTTTGGCAAAGTCTGCAGAAAGCCTTGGGTACAGAGTTGTGTTTTAGTACAGCTTTTCACCCTCAAACTGACGGTCAATCAGAAAGAACAATTCAGACTTTAGAAGAAGCCTTGGGTACAGAGTTGTGACGGACTTTAAAGGCAGTTGGGAGAAACACTTACCACTAGTCGAATTCTCTTATAATAACAGTTTTCAAGCAAGTATTGGTATGGCACCGTATGAAGCTTTGTACGGACGACCTTGCCGGTCACCAATATGTTGGACAGAAGTCGGAGAAGCGCCTCTTTTAGGGCCAGAGTTAGTTCAAGAAACTACCGAGAAAGTGAAACTAATTAGGCAAAGGCTTGAGACCGCTCAGAGTAGGCAGAAAAGCTATGCAGATCAAAGGAGAAAACCTTTAGCATTTAAAGTTGGAGATCATGTGTTTCTGAAAATACAGCCTCGCCGAGGAGTTGTTCATTTCGGAAAGAAGGGAAAGTTGTCACCTTGCTTCATTGGGCCTTTCGAAATTTTGGACAAAATAGGAGAAGTGGCATACCGTTTGGCTCTACCACCTCAACTGGCTGGAATACATAATGTTTTCCACGTCTCTATGCTACGGAAATACGAGCCACACTCTTCTCACATCATCAATTGGGAGGAAATTAACCTTGATGAAGACGTGACATTTGAAGAAAAGCCTGTCAAAATTTTATATCATCGCGAGAAGAAATTACGAGGTAAAACTATACCGTTGGTTCGAGTTCTCTGGAGACATCAGGGGACGAAAGAATCAACGTGGGAGCGAGAAGATATGATGTATGCCAATTACCCTCAACTTTTCGAGTCTAAAGGTACGAATTAATTTCGAGGACGAAATTTTTTTTTAGGAGGGTAGATTGTGAAAACCCATATTTAAATTATTCTTAAAAGAAAATAAATAAATAAATTAATTAATTAATTTTGTTCAGAATCTACCTAAAATATATAATAGTGTAAAAAAAAATTAGTTTTAAATTAACCGAATTCAATCACTAAGAAAGACTTTATTAAGAATAAAAATTTTGTGGATTATTAGTTTAAAAAAAAAAAAGAAAAAGAGAATCAGATTCGGTGGCAGAATATGCCACATGCTAACTTGCATGTAAGCTTGGTAAATTTCACCACATCATGACTCTTGGGTGGAGTAGATTTGTGGCAGAAAATAACAAAAAGAAAAAGAGAGAGAGAGAGAGAGCTCTACCTATATATACCTAAGAAGGACTAAGCTTATTCTCACATACAAACAAAAGAAGGCAGAAGTATATACGGGTGAAGAGAGATTCAGTAGAAGGAAAAGAAGAGAGGAAGGTTAAGGAAGCAAAATCTTTCTACCATTTCATCACCTATTTGAATCCTACTATTAAGCAAGAAAATCCTCTCAACCCTCTCATTTCTTTTTATTAGTGAAGTTTTCAGATTATGTCCTTGTGATTAAAATGACTACTCATAAATAGAAATTTTATATATATGTGTAGGAATTTTGTGAAGTGTATATCAAGTGTTTGAAGATGTTGATAGTCTTAAAATCGTTTTATTATTGTAAAGAAATAAGCTTGCATGTGTAGTTTATACATTTAAAGAGAAGATTGAAAATAATTAATCTGTTTTAAATTTGCCAGAATGTTGTCCGAATTTTTAGACAATTTTATACTCAAAATTTCGAGATGATTTGTTTTACAAAGTTGTTGATAATGATGTCTAGTTCATCCAGGAATTTTGGCAACAATTTTTTATCTTTCTACGAAATTATAAATTTTTTTTAACTAAATCTGAAACTGTGTTGAAAATACTCTGTTTTGAATCTGCTAGAATGTTGTTTGAATTTTTAGACAATTTAATACTAAAAATTTCGAGATGATTTATTCTACAAAGTTGTTGACAATGATGTCTAGTTCATTCAGGAATTTTGGTAAAAATTTTTGAGCTTTCTATGAATTTATACAAATTTTTAACTAAATCTGAAACTGTAAGACAGATTTTGCTATGTATTTGAAAATTTGTTTAAACTTCTATACTAAGCCAAATCTGGTAATTTCTAATTACAAGATGAAATTTGAGAAGTCTAGTTTCATGATAAATTTTTAGATTATGGATTTGATCTATAAAATTTAGCATGGAAATAATGTAAGGAAATGTGACAAATCTGTGTCATAAAGATTGCTGGAAATTTTACAAGATTATTTACATCTTATTTTTCTGAAATTGTTTTTGAAATTCTTTCTGAAAAGTGACCTAAACATCCCTATTGAGTATTCTGTTCAATTGCATGAATTTTAGGATTGTGTAAATAATTTATATCTAAGTTATTATGTTCATACCATGGTTTAAATTAATTGTCTGTTAAATTTTGGACATTGAATTATTATTGTGAGACATGTATAATGTTTTATGTTGGGATTTTTTTTTTTGTTGGTATAACATTATTGGTGATTGAGATTTGAATAATTTGTGTTTATTATATGAAGTTACTGATAAAGGATTAATACCGGGTATGCAAGATGAGCCCCGGTTTTTAATAATTTTTAAGTAAATTGTGTCGTGAAACCCTAAGGTGGCACGAGGATTATTTGAACCCTTATCGGTATTTAGTTTTGGAATAAGGGTGGATGTGCAGGTGGTACGCAGGGAAGTTACGTACTCTTAACAGACCGTTCCCTTGGGGTAGACCACGGATGTCACAGCTTGGGTATATAACTCCGGGCGTGGGCATCTTTGGTAGTTCTTGAATATTTGACCAAGGAGGAGGGGGGTTTCCAAATTAACCGTGGCCATGACTTAGTGGTTGGTAAGTTAAACCTTTTTGGCGAGATATCAATGGTCACCTAAGTTATTAAAATTACTTGAATTATTTTATTGGTTGTAATTTATGTTTACAATTATATTATTATCTCATGTTTATAATCTCATTATTTTCTCTCAAAATGAATGGTAGGTTGGTTATGTTTTCTTACTGTGTTGCAAAACTCATGGCATATATTTTGTTGCCCTGGCGTTTCATTCCAGATTATGTCGAGGAAGGGACTGAGGCTAAAATTGAAGCTGCTGCTAATATCGAACCTTGGCTAACTTAGAGTCAAGATTTTATCAAATAAAATCCTGTTATTTCTTGTATTAGTATTTAACTATGTTGTGACGGTGTGTGTAAACTTGTAGTTTTATTTTGTTGTTGGACTTTGACTATGTAAGAATTTAAAACTTCCTAATTAGTAGTTAAAATTTTATCTAGCAAGTTATTGTTATTTAAATCTTATGACGTCTCAAAAAAACAAAATTTGGGGCGTTACAGTTTTCTTCCCTGTAGACCACTTTTGGTGGTCTACAAGTGGTTTGCAGCTGGAAAAAGTGGTCTTCCACTATGCCACCACTTTTCTTTCCTGGTGCAGACCACCTCTCCCCCCTGGCTGACCACTTTTCTTTCTGGGAGGCCACTTTTACTGGTCGGCCGACCAGTGGTCGGCAGCTTTCTTGCATCTTTTTGAAGATATTTTGGTGCCAGTTGTGACAGCTGGTGAGCACAGAAACCATCCTCCATACATTGCATCTAGCTTCAAGCTTGTTCAACAAGCTTGAGGCTTGTTTTTCTATATAAGGGAGGCCCTCTCTCCCTTTTCTAGGTTCAAAATTTTGGCATTGAGCTATAGATACACACCTATCTCTATATTTGCTCCTTCCCTCTTGTTTTGTGCTTAAAAGTGCCTATTTTTCACACTTTTGCACACAAACACATAGTGAAACACCATACTCTTGGAGCTGAGGCACCTTGTAGTTGTTTTTTGAGTTTTTGGACTGGTTTTGATCAAAAAAGGCTGCTAGAGTTGTTGCTCTAAAGTTGTTCTACAAGGGTGAGCTTCTAACCTCTTAAACCCTTTTTTTTTATTAAGCTTTTGGCCCTATTTGCATGCTGTTTTAGACCTAACTTTCTACTACAAAAAGTTCTGATTTCTTGTGTTTAACATGTTTATTTAAGGATTCTTTGGTGTTGGGGGTGATCTACTCCCTTGCATGCCTTGTTTGGCTTTGTTTTGCACTATCACTTTAGGCCCTTGAGGTCACTTTCTCTTGGCCTTTTAACCACTGAAATCCAATGGATTTTCAGTTGTAAAACTTGTGTTTTGAGGTCTTAAATAGGAGAGGGTCATCCCCTCTCCTTGTGTCTTGTATGCTTGCCTTGTATGCCTCATGTTTGAGCATGTTTGTTAAGCTTGTGTTGGCTTGTTCTTAGCATATTTTTGGCCTTATTTCAGTATGGCATACCACTGTTTTGGCTTGGTTCGGCCATCCCTTGCACGCTTTATGCACTTGTAGTGTACTTCTTACAAGCTAGCCTTGTGTGCCTTATGAAATAGCATGTCTTTCTAGCATGTTTTGGCTCCATCTCAGCTTGTTTTTGGTGTTTTTTTAGCATGCCATAACTCTGTTTTGGGTTGGTTTGATAGCTCCTTGCATGCTCCTTGCACTTGTAGTGCATTTCCATTCACTCGCCTAATGTGTATCAAGCTTTAGACCATCATTGTAGCATGTTTTGGCTTAACTCCAAGAAGCTTTTGGCCATGTTTTACCATGCTTAAGGTCTGATTTGTGTTGTTTTGGTCATGCATGCATTGCTTTGTATATCCATGGTTCAATCTAGCTCACTAGCTTTGAGTTTCCAAGCCACTAGCATGCATTGCTTGGACTATTTTCATGATTTGGTATCATTTCATATATGATTTCAGTGCATGTAGTGTGGTCATACACTCGCATCTGTCACTCTTTCAATGCATTGGAGAGTTTGTGATTTTTGCCTTAAACATGAGTCATTGTGTATGCTTTCATGCCTAAGCTTGCGAGCTATCATTTCAGTGTGTTTTTGGGGTTGTTTTGCCATGATATAACTCTGATTTTTATTGGCGAAGCCATCTCATGCTTGGCTTTGGTAGGCGTAGTGTAATCCTCCCTTTTGGCCTTGCATATTCCATGCCTCATGCCCTTCATGTTAGCTTGTTTTGGCTATACTCCGTGCATATGCTTCATGTATTGCATAGCTATAGTGTAAGTGCCTATGCTAGTTTCAAGTTTTGAGCACCATAGCATGCTTCATTTGTGACATGTACATGATTGGACATCATTTACCATGACATTTCAGAGCATATAGACTTGCCATGTTCCCACTTCTCTCACCCTTTGAGTGCCTCTAAGGGTCATGCCATTATTGCCTTGTTTGTGGCCTAGCTCGTATGCATGCATGCCTAGACCTTTGAGCTCCTATCTCAGCATGTTTTGGTCTTTGTTTTGACCTATTTGAGCTCTGTTTGTGGCTGGTTCGTCCATTTGTGCCATGCATTGCATGCCTCTTGTGTAGTTCGATTCACTAGCTTTCATGCTTAAGGATTCTCGCATGCCATACTTGCGTTGTTTGAATGGTTTGGTACCATTTCACATGACATTTCAGTGCATGTAGTATTGTTACACTTCCATGTTTGTCACTCCTTGCTTATGTTTGACAGTTATGCTTTTATGCTTAGTTGGTAGGCTAGAGCATGTGCATGCATTGTTTTGCATTTCATGCCATCATTTTAGCATTTTGGCCACTGTTTTGGGCATAATTGAGGTATGTCCATATTCAGTTTAAGTCCATTGAGCATGTTTGTTTGCATGTTGTTACATTCCATGTTGTTTGCATGTGCATGCATTGCATAGTGTGTGCATGCCTTGCATTGTGTTTGGAATTTTGTGCATGCCATCCTAGCATTGGTAGAATAGCATGTAATATGCTTGTTGCATTGCATTATGTTGTTGCATGCTTGTTGCATTGTATTTTGTGGTTGCATACTCATGTTGTTTACATTATACTTGCCATACTCATTTTGCATTGCATTGTATTTCCAAGTGCATGCATTGCATTGGTTTGGATAGGGTATTAGCCCAAACATGAGAAACGAGGGACGTTTCATACTTGAAGTGATGAAACGTGCCTCGATTCTCAGTCGCCGACCCTCTTGATCATGCATGATAGAGGTTAAGGCTTTATGTGTCATTTGTGCATTTATTTACATTGAATTGTGCAATCTTGGCATCTCGGCCATCGTACATTGCGATGCTCGATTGGTGGCCCGAGAGTCGAGAACTACACTTGCTTGAGCCTAAGAAATGATAAGGAGAGTGGTTGTGCACACATATCTTGCAAATACATTGCCATGCCCCTTCTTGTTCTCTGTTGCAGCAAATTGGAGTTTGGCAATAAAAACTGGTCGGCAGACTAGCAAAAGTGGTTGGCCGACCACTTTTTCTGGTTTGCAGCAAAGGCAAGTGGTCGGCATGTGGTGGGCAACACCAAGAAGTGGTCGGCCATGCTCCTGGAGGTTCCCATGGTGGAGCAAAAGCTATCTGGAGCTTTGTACAGTGTTCTGAGAACAATTGAAAACAGAGGCAAGTTGGGGCATCGCGATGGATTTCCGAACGAGGCGACTGAGAATGCATGCGCTTCTCGCTCCGAGGCCCCTTCTATTTGCTTTACTTAGTTGCTTTGCTTAAGCTAGCTAATGCATTCGTTTTTTGTACTTAAGTAATTAATGCCCTTAGCTATTCAATTTGTGTTGTAATAACTAGTTAGTTAACTTATTAGTTAATTAGCTTGTTTTGTAGTAATTAGTTAACTAGGATCAGTTAATTAGTTTTGTTTTGTAATAATTAGTTTAACTAGCTTAGATTAGCTAGTTAGTTTATTATTCGGATCCTCCGTCGAGAGGGCACAACTGTTGTAATAAGCATGCGTGTGTGTGATGCATGTCTTCCAACCCCATTTCTTTCTCCCTTTTACTTATCAGCTTTCGATGGTTAGTTTTAGGGCATGTTTCAATTAGCATCCTTATGCTCGCATGTTTGCATCATTCATCTGTCTTGCATGCACCGGCCTCGGCGCATCATACAAACTGCATTGTATTTCAATTCCAATTTAAATACATGTTATCAAAATGCATTCACATGACATCTTAGAATAGCTAAGCCTGTTGTAGTTGCATTTTTGCATGTGTTGCATTAGGTATAGTTAACATAACTAGGATCATGCATTGATTACTAACTAGCTTTTGTTTTGGCTCGGAGTACTAGGTAAGCTTTTATGCTTTTGGATACTGCATAAGATGTGTATTTTGCCATGTTAGCATGCTTGCCATGAGGCTATTTGCTTAACTAATATAACTGCATGAATGCCTGTGGATGAAGGTTGGATTGCTTGAGTTGGAACAATTCATCAAAATGTGAGTTTTAAGCCCACTTGAGAGTGGCAAAATCATATTTTCTAAGCCCACTTGAGGGTGGCAAATCCGCGTCTTAGCCTACTTGCGAGTAGCAACTTCAAACCATTTTCAAAAAACAAACATGAGATGTTTTGTTCCAATTTAGGCAATCTAGTCTATATTTGTATGCTGTGCGCATCAAAAACAACATATTTTGTTAGTAGAGGCCGATCCTTTGATCAGGCGCGCGGAGATGCTCATTTCATGACCTTCCCCCCTTGTACCCAAGTTCCCGAGCCGAGGCAACTTTGGTGATGACGGACACGTGGCCTTCGGCACGAGTCAGGGTTTCCTAAATTTTCCCAAAACAAAATATTTAGGTGGCGACTCTGAAATCTGGCAAAGCAATCCATGTTTGACGCTTTTTGTTTGAAATCGATTTTCCAAAATGATTTGCCGGATTTGGACTCTTTGGTGATTTATCAGTCTTACATTGCACTTTGTAAGATTAGATTCAGAATCGTGACACGAGTCCAAACTGTAGTAGCTAAGAACCATGATTCGCGCCCTCGCACGCGGAGCGAAGTTCCGGGCGGTCTACAGCTTCTCGTTGCAAAGTTAATGGGGTTGGGAGGGATTTTTGATGTGCATCAACGGCGCATTAGCGGTTCAATTCCATATTTACATCGACAAATTTGGGATCTGATTATGCCAAACAAGCGACACACAACAACTCTGAAAGCCCCCCATACGCATACATCTCAAATTTCGAAAACTAGAATATGATAGATAATTTCCCACAAAATGAAGGTAACAACGATAGCACGTTACTGACCAGAACCCCCAGGCATCAAACTAACCCAACGAAGATCGTCGGTCGGTAGCCACGGTACTAGGTGTGTGCACTTTTAGGGCAAAACTTCAAACATAGGGCTTCGTAAATGTGGCCAACCAAATCGACATGCTAACTTCCAAAACCCTACTCGCCAGAATTACCAAATTAGGGTAGTCGGTTGAAATCCCCAAACGAAAATGAAGGGTTGCTCACGGTCAACAAATTTGGACTCATCAATAAGCCAGAATGTACGTCACCTTAAAAATGTGGGAGGCCCAAGATACACTACCAAAACCCAAAAACCCTATAGTACGCTTTTTCAAAACGTGACACATGCTCAAAACAAGAAACAAAACTTCCCATGACTAATCCTTAACACACATGAGCAAAAACGTATTTTCACACGTAATAGGACCTCTGTGTGTACAAAATTAAATACAGGACTGATCATATTGCAATTCCACATTATGGGATTTATGGGTCAATTCCCCCTTAAAAAATTACAAATACTCTCTTATAAGAATTTTTTATTTAACAAAATTAATTAGAAAAATAAAATTCATAACTACTCTCCTGTACAATAATAGATTACTTAAATTATTAATTGAAATATATTTCTGATATCATTAAAAACTGTTAATTGACTTGATAATTTATTAATAAAAGATGCTATTTATTATGAAATTAGAAATTGCATGGGACGGGATATAATTTCTAAAATCACAAGGGATAATTCATATTTTACGCAAACCTTAGGAATTGTATTTGTAATGTACTCTATATTTTTTATTAATCATGTTGAAAATACATCTATAAAATAAACTATTGCTAATGTTTTCTTTAACGTCATAATAACTTCCAAATTTACCACTAAGCTCAAGACATCAATTGGTAACATCTGCAAAAGCGAATTTGCTACTTATTAATATGACGATTCTGCTAATGTGCTCAAAATTTGCTCACAAAATAATTGGTTTTTTTTTTTAATTACGACAAAATTTTATATTTTTTCGATTTGTCTTGTAGCTAAATTTAAAAAGTAAAAAAATATATATATACAATTGAAAAAGTCTAAAAAAAAAAATGGAAAAACTTGGAAAAACCAAAATAAGCAAAAAAAAATTACTATTTTTACTCTCTTTTTGTCTTTTCTAAATTTTTTTGAAATTAAAAATAATTAATTTTTCGATTTGTCTCATTAAGTAAAATTAAAAAACTTACAACTTTTTGAATTAAAAAAAAAAAGCAAAAGTAAAAATAAAAATAATTTAATAAAAAAATCACAAAAAAAGTAAACTTCAAACACCTACTTAAGCGATCATAGGTTTGGTTTAGCGGTCTTCTAGTCATACCTTAAGGTGTGGTGAGCGAAAAATCAGGGATTCGAACTGATGGAGCAGCAGCGACTATTCTTTTAGTTATAATCTAACTTTACTAGTAAACTAACATCCTACAATCTTAACAAAAATAAAAAGTAAAAAAATCCTACTTAACCACCTCACGTGTACCAAATTTTCCATGTAACCACCCACATATGGATATATATATACCTATCATTCTCAATGAATGAAACTAATCTACTTTGAAATATAGCAATTCGTAGGAATATAACTTAGGGGTGCAACTCGGACGGGCTTAAGCCAAGCAACTCGTGCCTAGTCCGAGTTTTTTTAGGGCTTGGGCAACAATATATTGTAATCTGGGCGGGCCTAGGAAAATTTTTTATGCTCGAATTGCAATTTGGACAGGGCCTGGGCAGAGGCTGTGTGTAACTCAAGCAATCCGAACCCGAGTTGCATTTTATATATTATAAAAATTATATAATATATGTATAAATAGGTGGCCCTTAGATTTTATTTAATTTTATTTTTTTGCTGGGCATTGGCCATTAGATTAGAATCTTGTATTTGGACCATTAGATTAAAAGTAAAAGCTAAACCCTACCTATTCTTTTCTTTCCTCTCTGTGTCTCAGACTCTCATTTCTTTCTCAAAGAGTTGAAGAACGGCGGAGAGAGGAACAAGGACCACAAAGTTTAATTAGAGAAGGATTCCATCTGTGTAGATGTTCCTGCTCTTAAGGATTCCAAGTAAGCAATCTAGTTATATTCTTGTATCTTGATTAATATTTTACTAGTCTACCTTGTATGCTGATAACATAATGTTTATCCTAGCTGCCATCCATGAATTGAAATAGTTTAATCATGGAAATGCTGATTATTTTGGGCTATGGTTTAGATCCACTGAAATGCACCATTGCTAATTCTTTATTTCAGATTTGGATGCATTATGCGACTACATTTGCAGAAGTTTGAATAACGATGAAATTAACTGCTTATTGGATTGTGGTGGTTAATGCTTAATCAGGGTATGCATCTATATAGATCATGTTTAACTTAAGTTTTTTTTCTAAGTTCTCCCGTCAATATGAAAGGATAAAAAATGGCTTCTTATTGTAATATCATCATATTTCTTGTGAAATTTGGACAATTCGAGCTAACCCGAGTTCAGATTATGAAGCTTGATCCGGGCTTTGGCAGCCAGGCCTGTGTTGATGGTCGGGCTTGGGCGGGTTTGAACACTGCCAAACACAATTCGGGCTAGGCATGGGCAACCCTCCAACCCAAACAAACCCATCCGAGTTACACCCCTAATATAACTCAATGTGAAAAGCATATACTTTCACCCCCTCACCTAATCTCGACTAACGCTTCGTTTGGGAATAAGTTATTTTAATAATTTTTTGAATTTTTTAAAAAAAAAATGTTCAAAAAAATAAAAAGAATAATGTGACAACGTATAGTAACTTTTTACTTTTTTCGCTAAAACATGTAATTGTCGAACGAAGCCTCAATTTTTTAAAAAAAAAAGAAAAAAAAAACTCCCTCCCAATAATTGTCAATCTCATCATCCTTTCAGTGGTCCCAAGCTCTCCAAAAAGTGCACAAGTCTAATCGTACCGTTTTCTCATATCATATAGACATCGACATTTGGATCCGTTGCTTCATCGTTTCATACGTCTCTCTCTCTCTCTCTCTCTCTCTCTCTCTCTCTATCTCTCTCTATCTCTCCCCGTCTATTCTGATCTTTTGGAAAGCGCTCCTCTTTTGCAGGTGATTCATGAAACCCATTTTGTTTTTCTGTGTGTTTGTTCCATTTATTGCCTAAATATATGTTTATATAGAGCTTTTCTTCAATGATTGGATTTCAATTTATCTTCTTTGATGTTGATACATTCATATATGTAGCTCTTCTCTTTGTAAACTTTTTTTTTTTTGGGTGATAGATTTAAAATCTGTTTGATCATGGTTTGTTTTGTTCGTCTAAATAATGACCCTTTATTCTATAATGTCTTGTTCGGATGAAATTGAAACAGAGTATGATTACTTTTATGTGATTTAATGCTGGCGTTCATTTGTGGGTTTTTGCAATTATGTCAAATTTCATCAATCTGATATTTTGATATGTTTTATCTTTGTTCTGTGCATGTGAAATTGATGACATTTGCATTTTGCAGTTCTTTAATTTCAAAGTTGAGTAAAAAGCTTGATTTGATAGGAGCTCCTCTAATCATTTCATGAAATTTTCATGAAAATGTTTTTAAAAATTCCCCTTTTATCCCAAATTTCACTTTTGATCAAATTTGATGAACAAAAAAAATCTATCTCCAATGCTTCATCTTTTTAAATTTTCACCAAATTTAAATTTGATTAGTTTTCAATTTGATGAAAAAAATGAGTATTTTGAGATGATGAAAAGATTGAAGATGATTTTTTAGTACTTTTTCATCAAATTTAAATTTGATGAAAGAAAATGTAAAGGATTGTCTGCTTGCGTGAATCCTGCCATTCTCATTTTTTATCTGAAAACTGTTATATTCCCGCCCCGCCCCCCCACCTTCTTTTTTTTTTTTGGGGGGGGGGGGGGCACAAATATTCCAAGTTTCAAATATTACATTTAACTTGGAATATTTGGGCACAAATATTCCCCTATGAAATTGATGAAATTTGCATTTTGCAGTTCTTTAGAGCATCTTCAATCCTTCATCTTTTCTTTTATCAAATTAAATTTGATGTAAAAGTACTCAACAATCATCTCCAATCATTTCATCAAATGCTCATCAAATCAAAATACTCATTTGTTTCGTCAAATTGAGAATTCATCAAATCCTCCATCAAATTTAAATTTGGTGAAAATTTGGGAGATGATTTTTTAGTACTTTTTCATCAAATATAAATTTGATGAAAGAAAATGTAAAGGATTGGAGATGCTTGTGTGAATCCTGTCATTCTCATTTTTTATTTTTTGGGCACAAATATTCCCATATTTGTTTGCTCGCCAACCTGGTGGATCACATTTCTATTTTTTATTTTTCTTTTATTATCAATCAAGGGAAATATGTTAAATTTATATTTGAAACTTGGAACCCATTATGTTTAGTTTAGTTTTTGAAAAATGTTTTGGAGTGATTTGTTTTTCGTTTTTCGTTTTTCATTTTTTTTTTTGTCTTTAGTGAATTTTGTAAATATTTTAGTCAATTAATTTAAGTTTATTTTTTAGATGCATCTAATCTAGATGTACCTAAAATGTAAAATATTATGAAGAAATCTAAAAGAAAAATCACTAAAGACAAAAAAAAAAGAACAAGAAAAGAAGGAAATGTGCTAATTTTTTTGTTTTTCATTTTTTTTGGGGGCGTCTTTAGTGAAAATTTTCAGTTTTCTTCACAAATATTTCACTTTTTATGTGCATCTAAAAATAAAAAGGAAAAAAAAAATGATTAAAAAACAAAAAACATTTAGACAAAAAAAAAGAAAAAAGAAAAAAAAAAGGGAACACAAAACATTAATTTTTAACAATTATGTAATGGGTATGTTTCCGACTTTTTTGCCATGTGGGATGTCAGCATGTTGTCCATTTGACCGAGACTGGTGGTTCAGCCATGAAAGGTATCATATTTTTTATAATCAATGCACCTTTCCAACCACCTAGCTTGATGTTAATAATTGAACTAGTTAAAAAGAAAGGAATGAATATACACTTAATATAGATAATGTAATTATGTTATAAATTTGAATTATGAGAAAGCAAAAAAATAATAATGGAGATTGTACTGGGGAGGTATTGCTGTGTTTGGCGCTTCTCATCTGTGCCAAATATCCAATTGTAAGCATGACTGTTGATTTATTTATGTGTTTAGAAGCAATTGTATAACAATTTCTTGTCTGTTAGTGTTTTTTTCTTCTTGTTTTTTTTTTTTTTTTTTTTTTTTTTTTTTTCTGTGCATTTTGCCATTTTGTTTTTGAAGATTTGAGGCGCTTCTGTGCGTGACTGTTGACCCCCTGCCCTCTCTATTCTAAGTGTGACTGTTGACCCCCTGCCCTCTCTATTGTAAGCATGACTGTTGATTCACTTATGTGTTTAGATTTGTCAGCACTCAACATATTTGCTACGGATTTCAATCTTTTTTCCTACACCGTTTCTCATTTGCAAGGAAATATTTTGACACTTTGCTTCTACATTACTTTCAGAGTTTTTCATATGATTGAAAGCCAAATACCTGGGAATGTGGAAAGATGGGCTTGAATGGTGATAATTCCTTCTCTGAAGACTACGAGATCGTTTGTCTATTTGGCTTACCAGTATTCCTCCTCGATGAACTTGGATATGCAATTCGTACCACATTCAAGCTCTGTGCCCAAATGCACAATGAAGCCAGCAGTTACAAACTTCCTGTTGTGTTGAAGCACGAGATTGGTGAAGATGGTTAGGTTCTTCACTTTACAGGACTCATGCCCTGTAAATAATATTTATCATACTAGTAGGAGAGTATAATTTATAATTATCTCCTAGAGTTTAGTACTTTGAAATGGAAAATAAAGGGAATGTATTGATGAAAACGTATGATTTTGGAAGATTATTAGGCCAAGGTAACTTTGCGAAGGTTTACTATGGGAGAAACCTTAAATCTGGTCAGAGTGTGACCATCAAAGTAATTGACAAAGAGAGAGTTTTGAAGGTTGGTTTGATTGATCAGACCAAGCGACAAATATCCATTATGGGATTCGTAAAGTTCCCTAATGTGATGCAGCTTTACGAGGTCATGGCCACTGTACGGGGGTGAAATATCATTTGCTCTCCGTATGCCTTGAACGTCAAGCTTCTGGTAACGGCGTCTGTCTCTGTAACACGAAAACGGTGAGTTGCCCGGTGGTGGTGTGCCGGAAAAACCCTCCGACGCTCAAGTCAGTTCACAGAGGAAGAAGACAATGAGAAGAGAGAGAGAGTTTTTCCGGCACACCACCGCTGGGCAGCTCACCGTTTTCGTGTTGCAGAGACAGACGCCGTTACCAGAAGCTTGACGTTCAAGGCGTACGGAGAGCAAAGGATATTTCACCCCCGTACAATTGGCGCCGTCTGTGGGAATTCTTTGATATTCAACCCTTGTTCTGTAAGCTTCTTCGACCATTTCCATGGCCAACCACGACGAAGTTCCGTTGTCCGTCGTTGATGGTGTCACTCCAGAGTATGTGCGAAGGAGAGAAGGCCCCCCTAATGTTCCAACCATGGCGGGACTGGAAACCACTTCGCGAGGAGGGCGCGACAAGCGCGGAAGGAGTTCAGATCGTTCACAGAGTCCAGAGGGCCGCCGGCGCCGGGGCGAGTCCCGTGAGGAGCACCTGGAGCACAAACTCAAGGACCAAGAAGCCCTCATTTGTAGGATGGCGGCAGAGATGGAGCTTCTGAAGCGCCAAGTGAGGGGGAAGGGTGTTGCTGGAGAGGGCAACCTCAGTGAGCGCACCCCCTCCCCTCGTTCCAGCAGTCGTCGCCAGAGAAGGACCCATTCAATCTCCATCACCAGGAACTATGGGGCGGGGGACTTGGACCAGCGAGTGGGAAGGTCCTGCACGTACGACAGCACTTACCGCCCCTCTCGCCCATCGTCGACGTTGCGATACTCAACCTCCGCCCGTTCCAGGGATCTCAGGGATGTGCTGGAGGAGAGAGCGCGCCATCGGGAGGCTCAGAGGGTGCCGGCGCTCCAGAGATTGAGTGCCCCAGTACGTTGCAGTGAAGAAGTGATGATGCCGGCGCCCAGAAACGTAGCCCCAGCATTGGTGGACAAGGAGCTGGCGAGGCTTACAGCCACGCCGTTGTCCCCAGAAATTGAGAGCACCCCACTCCCTGCCGGATTCCACCAGCCAAAATTTACTTTGTACGATGGCAAGACGGATCCGTACATGCATGTGAGCCATTACCGGCAAGTAATGGTTGGCCACCGTCGGAACGATGCCTTGATGTGCCTCATATTCCCAGCAAGCTTGGGAGAGCTGGGCTTGAAGTGGTTCGAAAGGCTCCCGGAGGGGAGTATCGAAGGGTGGCAACAACTAGCGGAAGCCTTCGTCACCAGATTCAAAACCAACACTCGAACGCCGAAGGAGGTAGACCATCTTCTGGGCGTCAGGATGGAGTTTGGGAGTTCACTGAAGACATACAATGCGAAGTACTGGGAAACTTACAACGAAATTCTCGACTGCCCTACCAATTTGGCGATCACTCAATACAAGAGGGACCTCCCAGTCGGACATAGGCTGCGAGATTCACTCACGATGCATCAGCCGACCACCATGGAATCTCTGATGTAGTGGATCAACGAACACATTCGTGTGGAAGAAGATGCCGCCTCTATGACCGAGAAGGATAATCCGGTCGGGGTGGACAGAAAGGCAGCTGGGAAAGTTCATTCGGTCGGGCAGGAGGAAAACCGCCCTAATGACCGACCAAAAGATCAGCGTCGAGGGACCGGCCAAAATGACAAAAACAGAGGCCGCAGAAATGACCGGGCTGATGCACCCCGCGACGCAGTAGAGGATGCCAAGAGAAAATTGAAGGCGCGGACAGGGATTACCACGGTCTTTAAAATTCCCATCTACCGCATTTTGAGTGAGATCCGAGGGGAGCCTTTTGTCCGTTGGCCGGCCAAGCTGGGGAGCACGCAGCGGGGCTTCAATCCAAAGTACCGCTGCACCTTCCATGAAGAACGGGGGCACCGGACAGAAGATTGCTTGCCGCTCAAACAGCATTTGGAGGAGTTGGTGGCGGCAGGGCATCTTGATCAATATATAGATGGGGGAGTCAAGGCCGCGCCGACTGGACAAACCGAGCCAAACGGAATGGCCGCCCTAGAGGCGCCCCCACAGGGTGTGATCAACGTCATCCACGGCATCATTGAACCAGCAAGGGTCTGCGAGCTGAGAGGGATGATTAAGAAAGCCGAGCACGTGAGGGAAGTGCTCTCAGTCCAGCCTGTGGTAAAGAAGGGAAAAATCGAGGAGAAAGACGTCCTTTCGTTCTCTACCAAAGACCTGGAAAGGGTCCAGATGCCGCACAATGACGCTTTGGTGGTGACCCTTCGCCTCAAAGGCTTCGATATCAAGAGAATATTGATCGACCAGGGGAGTTCGGTCGAAATAATGTATTATGACGCGTTCAAACAAATGAAGTTGGAAGACAAGGATTTGGCTCCTGCAACATCTCCTTTGGTCGGCTTCAACTCGCAACCAGAGTGGCCGATTGGAAAGATTATCTTGCCGGTCAAGGCGGGGTCGGTTGTGAAGCAAGTAGAGTTCTGGGTGCTCAAAGTTCCATAGACTTACAATTTGATTCTGGGCAGAGGTTGGCTGCATGCCATGCAAGCGGTTGCTTCAACGTTCTACCAAGTCATGCGCTTTCCGGCACCCAATGGGCAAATAGAGGAAGTCTGGGAAGACCAGGTGATGGCCAAACAAAGGTTGCGGTAGAAATGGCGTACCGAGGCCAAAGGGTTTGTTCAGATGATCGAGGGGCCCGAGGGAAAGGAGGTCCTTGAAGACGTGGGAAGGAAGGCCGAGGAAAAATCAGTCGAAGATTTGGTAGAAGTGCGCATCGACGAAAACGATCCGACCAAGTTCTTCCTCCTAGGGTCGTCTTTGTCGAGCGACGAACGGTCGAATTATGTCAACTTCTTGGTTTCCAACTTGGAGGCTTTTCGATGGACGCCTTACGATATGCCCGGCGTCGACCAAGCTTCATCTCGCCACCGCTGAATGTCTTCCCCAACGCTGCCACCATACAGAGGACGCCATTGCTCAAATTTGCACCATGCCAAGTGGTGGCGAAGAAGTGAAGAATCTGTTGGAAGCCGGGGCCATAGAAGAGGTGCAATACCCGCGGTGGATATCTAACACGGTGGTAGTTCCTAAGAAGAATGGCAAATGGCGAGTCTGCGTGGATTATAAGACTGTCAACCGCGCATGCCCAAAGGATAGCTTTCTCTCCACGAATTGACCACCGGTTGACTTAACCCCGCCATCGAGGTTTAGCTTAGATGCATATCGCGTTATCATCGATAGCAATGTACTTAACCGACAGGAGATCACGCCCTTCACCACCCCGTGAGGCTTATATTGCTACAAGGTCATGCTGCTCGATCAAGAACGCCGGGCAACCTTTCAATGGATGGTAACAAAGATGTTCGCTTCCTCTTGGGCGAACTATGGAAGCCTATATCGATGATATGGTGGTGAAGAGTAAGGAGAAATCTCAAGACCTCGCCGACCTAGCAGAGATGTTTGCCATACTAAGCGCCACAAGCTTCCGAACGCTTCTAAGCACGCGCCGAGTTGGCACCGAAATTCCTAGGTTTTTGGTCACAAACCGGGAATTGAGGCCGATCCGTCGCAAATCAAGGCAATACGAGAATTGGAACGCCCTAACTCTACGAAGGACGTGCAACATCTTGCCGGAATGGCGTACAATGAACATTTATCACCGGCCTTCGATCGTGCAGTGCCGTTCTTCAAAACTTTGAAGTCCAAGTTCTTTTGGGATGAAGAGTGCGACCATGCTCGACGGACTTGAAAGCGTATCTCTTCAAAGACCTATCTTGGTTACACCTCAGCCGGGCGAGGAGTTATATCTGTACTTAGCGGTCTCTCAACATGCGGTGAGCGCTGTCCTGGTCCGCGCTGAGGGCATTCAGCACTTGCCCATTTTCTATGTGAGCAAAACTCTGCTCCCAGCCGAAATGAGATATCTTCCCTTGGAAAAATTGGCGTTGGCTCTCATGATGGCGTCAAGAAAGCTGGTGCATTACTTCCATGCCCATAAAATAGTGGTGTTAACCGAGTTCCCGCTCAAGGTGCTCTTCGAAAAAGCAGACTTTACTGGGAGAATTCTGAAATGGGCCGTGGAATTAGGCCAGTATGACATTAAGTTCCGACCGCGCACCGCAATCAAAGCTCAAGCCCTTGCAGATTTTGTGGCGGAATTTGCCCCAGGAACGCATCCTGTCTGTTCGGTTGATTTGGTTGATGCGGATTTAGCGCAACCCAGAGTTCTGGCAATAGAGGTATGCGATGGCTCGCGAGCGGAGGAAGAGCAAAGCTTAACCGAAATAGCAAGGGCCAACGACTCATCGAAAGAAGAACCCAGCAAAGACGTGCAAGGAGACTAGATTGAGCCTACCAGAGACTTGGAATTGAGAAGCTCCCAGAATCCGTCTGATTGCTGGAAGCTGTTTCTTGGCGAGATGTGGAAGTTGTTCGTCGATGGGGCGTCCAATAGGCATGGGTCATTGAATTGTGCTAACTTCGCCAGATGGGCTGACTATTGAGCAAGCAATTGCGCTTGGCTTCCCAGCATCCAATAACGAGGCGGAGTATGAAGCCCTCCTCGCCGGTCTAAGGAGCGCTCAGAGAATGAAGGTCACAACCCTTGTGGTGTTCAGTGACTCCAAACTGGTGGTCAATCAAGTCTCAGGGGAGTATGAGGCCAAAGATGAAAGAATGGCCAAGTATCAGTAGCAGCGAAGTCAAGAAATTCGATGCCATCGAGTTGAACAGATCAATCGCGAAACAAAGATACCGAAGAATTAGCCTCGCTCAACTCGCACGACCTTTCCTAATCCCTTGATGATTGAATTTTTACCCGCCAAGCATTGAGGAACCGTATAACCGAGGTACTCAGATCGACTTGGGACCTTCTGATGGACCCCATCATCGCCTTTTTGAAAGATCGAATTCTACCAGAAGAAAAGAAGGCGCCCACAAGATCCGAGCAAAGTCGAGCGGTTTTGGCTCTCACATTCCGGAGCCTTGTACAAGAAATCTTCACAGGTCAGATTTGAAGTGTGTCCACCCTCTAAGGTGGAAGCCTTCTCTATGAGATCCATGAAGGCATCTGCGTACCATCTTGGGGTAGATCTCTAGCCTCACCGAGCAATCTCGCAGGTTACTGGTGGCTATGTATGCAAAGCGACACGCAGTAAATACGTCACGATGAAAAATGTCAAATTTGCTCACCAGATCCACCGTACCAAGGGAGTTGCTCACCACAAGTCCTGGCCGTTCGACTCGGGGATTGGATATTGTTGGACCACTCCACATGACCGCAATCGCAAGTTTTTCATCGCCGCCACTGATTATTTCACCAAGTGGGTGGAGGCCGAGCCACTGGCGACTATTAAGGAGAAAGATGTTAAGAAATTTGTTTGGCAAAATGTTATCACTTGCTTCGGTATACCCAGGGCGCTCATATCAGATAATGGCACTCAGTTCGATGGGAAACTCTTTCGCGGATTTTGCGAAGAGTTGAAGATTGAATTCTACAATTCAACCCCGGCTTATCCTCAGTCGAATGGTCAAGCAGAGGCCTCAAACAAGACCATCCTGGATGGGCTAAAGAAGCGGCTTGAGAAGGCAAAGGGAAAGTGGGTTGAAGAGCTTCCTAATGTGCTATGGGCATACCGCACTACGCCAAGACGGTCGACCGGAGAAACACCGTTCACTTTGGCTTATGGTATGGAGGCCGTCATCCCATTAGAGATTGGCATGCCAACCATCCGCCGAAAGTTTCCAGACTTGAACAATGAGACCGTGGCACTAGAGCCGACCTTGCTTGAGGAAAGACGAGAGCGCCAGATTGATCCATATAGCGCCTATCGCCAGAACTCTCTAAAAAATACAACAAGGCAAAGGCACCCTAGGCTATTCAAGATTGGGGATTGGGTCCTCGTGAAGGTGCTTGGCAACACAAGGATCTCGAAGGCAAGCTCGGTGCAAATTGGGAAGGACCATACAAGGTGGTTGGTCTCGCTGGCAAGGGGGCATACCATCTGGAAGACTTAGATGGCAAGGCTGTCCCCAGACCGTGGAATGCAGCAAACCTTAAGGTCTTTTACTTTTGAAATGTAATTTGTTTATGTTCCTTAGTTTTTAGACCTCTAGCGCTTTGGCATGTGATGTAAGAGATGGCAATGTTTTTATAATGAAAGTTAGTCTCTTTTTGTTTGGTATTACATTTGTCCGATGATATCACAAGACACAAAAGGCAATTATGGATGCCAGGGGCAAGAACCGACCTGAAGGTGACCGGACTGTTTTCCTCGGAATAGAGCAGACCGACAAACGATATGCAGATGGAACAATGCGCATTAGGGCCAAGCTGGTTTTGCTCGCCTAGTGGGAATGTTGGCGGCATGACCAACCTAACTAAAACATTGGTGTTTTGCCCAATGTATGAGCGGAGCTGATTTTGCTCGGCCCATCTAGCATATTGGTGAATTGTCCAATATGAGAAGCGAGCTGATTTTGCTCGGTGGAATTGGCAATGCTGGTGTCTTGCCCAGCAATTACAAGGCCGAGCTGAATTTTCTCGGCCGAAAAGAAATATTGACGTATTAAACTTAAATATGCAGGCAGTTTTTGCTCGGCCGAATGGGTGTTGTCAATCGAACAGGGCCAAGCGGACTTTTGCTCGGCCGAGTACAGAATATCATGTTTATGGGGAAATCAAGGAATTGCAAGGTTAGGCCGACTATTTGTGCGGTCTCGCCGACCTGCCAGTTTAGCGAGAAATTCAAACATGCACAAGCCGAACGGAAACAACGGATGTACGAGCAAAAAGTTGCATTTCATTAATAGAAAAGTTCAGTACAAAAAGGGGGCATAGCCCGGTTACATTGCAAAAAAAAAAAAAAAAAACAGGCAAATGAAAAAGAAGGTCTTCAATCTAACACAAGGTGTTGTTCGGTCCCCTCCGACTCGACGCTCGGTAATGTTTGCTCGGGCAGGCCCTCGTCGGCATCATTTTCAGCCCCTTCCACCGAGACTATATCCCGACCAGTTGCTTCATCTTCAGCGTTTGGGGACGCTTCGGATGGAGTTTGTTCGGCTTGTTTCTCGGCGGCGGCTTCTTTTTCTGCCTCCTTCCTTGCCTCCGCAATAAGGCGATTTTGTTCGGCCTTAGAATATGCCAGCAT
Source organism: Camellia lanceoleosa (assembly GCA_025200525.1). Classification (NCBI taxonomy): domain Eukaryota; kingdom Viridiplantae; phylum Streptophyta; class Magnoliopsida; order Ericales; family Theaceae; genus Camellia; species Camellia lanceoleosa. Next base: position 35,038,318 of record CM045764.1, read on the forward strand.
ATAGACCGGGATATAGGCAGGGGAAGGGTTGATGAACATGTCAGAATCCTGACCAAGGCCAACTTTCTCCACGGCGGCCTTCCAGCCACATTGGAAAAAGATGTCCTTGGCCGACCGGACTTGACGTCAGAGGTTTTCACCCCGCCGGTATCTCCGGTCCTTCAGGTCGCTTCACCGCCTTGTCCATGGCCGCCTTGTTAGCATCCCGCAGCTTTCTGAGCTCGGTGAGATACCGAGCTTTGGCCTTCTTCACGGCCTCATGCTTGTCCGCGTCAGCCCGGTCGACCTTCATCTGCAGAGCATCCCGCTCAGCCGCAACCACTTCTTGCTCGGCCCGAAGTCTTTCTATCTCGGCTTTCTGGGTCTTGTTCTCCGTGATAGCGTCGCGCAGATTCTGGCGCAGCTTGATCATGCGATCGTGGGCGAGATAATTCTTCTGCGCGGCCTGCAAACAAATGAAAGATTGTTAGCGTTCTGAAACCGTGCAAAACACCGAACAAAAACTTGAAGCTAAGAGTGTTCTACTCACCAGCACTATTGACTCCGCTGCCGAGCGAAGGACCTTGAGGTCAGATAGCTCATCGTGCCTTTTCATGTCCTCAGGCAAGGCCAACCCCTTGGTCAAGTTAAAACCAAGCGAGTGATCCTTGTCCTCCTGGACCGAGTCTGCGGCTGAAACTGCTCGGCCTTGATACGTGAACTCTGGCGCCCAGACCGGCGGGGTGGCAGGGCCCTTGCCCTTGGATTTGCGGGCGAGTGGTCGCTCGGGTTCCGCTTCGGTCGATCCAACCTCGGTTGAGTCCTCGTCAACGAGGCCTGCCCGCCTTCTTGTCTTTCTCGGCCTTTTTTTGACCGGCCTATTGTTGTTCGGCCGTATGCAGCATCGCTTCTTCGCTTGGCGGAGGAAGTTCCCACGCCTCGGGCGGGGACTCCCCTTCCTCCCCGGTGATCATAGACTTGATCGCCCTGATTTTTGCCATCTCCTGCTCGGCGGTGAGAGGGACGAGTCTTATCGGTGGCAAGTTGGGATCTGGTTCAGGGGATGGTGCACGCAGGAAGTCGGTTACTCTACTTTTGCGCGGCGCCTGGTAGTTGTAGGTTTGCTCGAAACCGAGAAGTTTTGACGCCAACCTTTCCTCCTCGGGGTAACGCAGCACAGCTCGGATGGCCTCTGGGTCGGCCCGATGGTAGTCCGCTGCCAAGTGTTTATCTGCAATAAGAAGACAAGTGTTAGACCGGCAAAAGATGGCAAAAGGGAATGCAGCAAGAATATAGTACGGTCAGCCGGGCTACTTACCAGCTCGGCCCAAATCTTTCCTAATGTACCAGCCCGGTATGGGCACCTCGGTGTCCTTGTAATTACCGGACACCCAAAAGAAATCTTCGTCATTGGTTTCTTTGTCAGGGTTGCCCTCAATGAGTTTTGCTCGGCCCTTCCTGACTTTGAGATACCAGCAAAGCCCATTGTTATTTCTACTTAGACTGTATTGGTGAAAAATTTCCGCGAGGCCGAGATTAAGACTGAGCCTTCGGTTTAGCTCGGCGACGCCGTTTATTATCTTGTATATGTTATTCGACACTTGGCTTGGGCAAAGCCTCGTCTGCCTCAAAAACTCGCAGATCAAAGGCTGCACGGGGAAGCGGAGCCCTCTTTCAACAATGGAAATGACCATGAAGGGACACCGGTCTAAGTCGCCCCATGGTGTGTCTCCTTTTTTGGCGAGCTCAAGGACGACGTCGTCAGGAATTTTGTACTCCTTTCGAAACTCTGTCATCGCTACGCGAATCCCGACCATAACCCAGATTTCCCCATTACCTCGGTCTTATTGGTGTGTAACTCGATCAAAAATGTTGTGTGGTTGTTTCAAGCTTTGAGCTCCACCAGTGGTGACTCTGAAGGGCTTGGTCGGTCCTATATGTTCTGCATATTGAAAAATTAGGCCAAGGGTTAGCACGGCATAAATTGCACGGCCCATAGTGGAAATCCTAGCTAAAGGGGGTCTAGGCTCTTGGCCGATCTATTATATATCTCGGTTCGTCGGCATGGCTGATTTAGCCTCCTAGCTCGGTTATAGCTTGGTTGAGTCCAATCGAAGGATCAGGTTGACCCTCCAGCTTGGTCAAGGTTGGGCGCAGGTTTCAGTGTTCTAGCCCGGTCAACTGTTCTCACTGATCTAATGGAGTATTTAGCCCGGTCGCGGCCTCTACGAGGAGCCACAAACCATTTTTTGATCGGTTGAAGCCCAAATTGCAGATCTAAATAAGCATTTAGCTCGGTCCTACCCAGATTCAAGCTGTTCATCCCATTTCTGAGATGAATCCGCTCAAACCCAGGAGGAATAGGGGCATGAAGGCCCCATCTACTCCCACAGTTTTCGTTTGCCCTAGGGTGTGATGGTCCTAAGCAATGGGAAGGACTCCTAATAACCCCAAAGCACAAACGCAAAGAACAATGGTACAAAAATGAAGAACAAACTCGAAGAACACAAAAATGGAAACTGGAAATGCAATGAGAGGGTGAAGAAACTTACCAAGGACGAACGAGGACTTTGAGAACTTGAGTGGAGCGCAGAAACAGCAACAGGAGCAGTGACGCAGCAATGAGCAGGAACAGTGATGGCTTCGAAGAGTTGAGAGGCTAGGGTTTTTGGGTGAGGAAGCAAAATGAAAGGTGAAGGGTTTAGACCCTTCGAATGGGGTTTATTCATGGAAGGAAAAGACCAAACGGCGCAGCCGTTTGAAATTCGAGCATGGGAAGCAGCTAGATGCACGACCCAATAAGGCGACGACACGTGGCACTGGCAACGCGGCTGTCAGTACGGTTGTACGACCTTTGATGGGACAGCAGTGATCGTCACCGGCCAATTGGGATTGCTCGGCGGCAAAAGTGTTCCCAATTCAATCATTGCACGGCGGCAAAAGTTGCCCTATGCTAGCTCGGCCCGGCGAGGGTGCAGCTCTATCGTAGCTCGGACACGTTGGTAAACCCAATCACGATAGCTCGGATGGGTTTAAGGGGCAATTGAGAGGGAAAGATTTGCACGGCAGTACGGCCAAGCTAAGGCAACGTCGGATTTAACGAAGGGGCACGGTGCCGAGCTAACCCCGTTGACACGACTGGCTTGCACGATCGTTGACATTGACCGAGAAAATGGGAGTATGCCCTGGCCAAGCCGTGTTCGGCGAGTTCGAATAGTGGCGATCGAGCTATAGGGGCGACTGGCCGGGCCGAGGTTACAGCGAGGCCGGCAAGCCTCTGACCGGCCAGCCGAGATGGATAGCTCGTGTGACCGAGAAGTCAGATGGAATGGTTGGGGGCCGGCATGCCCCGCAATCAGTTGATTCTGGTTTGCCAGTCTGAAATAGCCCGGGCGGAGTGGTCTGCCTTTTACTCGCTCCTCAAGGGACAGGCCGGCGATGTGGAGCTCGGTTGTGTACATGTAGTGGAGATCTTCCACAAGTAATAGGCCGGTCATGGTACCTCGGTCAAGGGTGCCACCTGGGCCAATGGTGTGGAGGAGAGGACATCTGCTCCCCGAACGCCCCAATACCATTAGACAGTTCTGTGTGTACTGGTGGAAGGACAAGACCTTTACACGTAAAGGTGGAGAGGCGCAAGCTTGCCACCTGTCCAGGGAAGGACAACAGAGGTAGTGTGCGCACGACCTTGAGGCTGTATGGCCAGCCTAGAAATAGGAGAAGAGACGAAGGTTACAGGTATGAAAACTGACTCTCACAAGTACTCTCTCTCTTTTCTCATTGTCTTCTTCCTCTGTGAACTGACTTGAGCGTCGGAGGGTTTTTCCGGCACACCACCGCTGGGCAGCTCACCGTTTTTGTGTTGCAGAGACAGACGCCGTTACCAGAAGCTTGACGTTCAAGGCGTACGGAGAGCAAAGGATATTTCACCCCCGTACAGCCACCAAAACAAAGATATACTTTATCATGGAATATGCCAAAGGTGGAGAGCTCTTTCACAAAGTGGCCAAGGAATGCTCAAGGAAGATATTGCAAGGAAGTATTTTCAACAATTGATTTGTGCCGTTGATTTTTGTCATGGAAGAGGTGTTTATCATCGGGATTTGAAACCTGAAAATCTGTTGCTTGATGAGAATGGGACTCTAAAGGTGACGGATTTTGACTTAAGTGCCCTTGCCGAGTCTAAGCGTCAAGATGGATTGCTCCACACCACGTGTGGAACACCATCTTATGTTGCTCCTGAAGTGATTTGTAGAAAAGGGTATGATGGAGTTAAAGCTGACATATGGCCTTGTGGGGTGATTTTATTTGTTCTTCTAGCGGGTTATCTTCCGTTTCATGATTCAAACCTTATGGAGATATATCAGAAGATAAGCAAAGCAAACTACAAATGCCCTAATTGTTTCCATCAGACGTGGGCAGACTTTTGTGCAGAATCCTTGACCCTAACCCATACACGAGGATTTCCATTGCCAAAATCATGGAAACAAAAAAGGGTTAAACACGAAATCCAAAAGCATTGAATTGGAAAGTAAAGAAATTGCTCCATTGAATGCTGATGCCATTTTTAGTCCTTTTGGGAATGGCAGTGCTGGTTCTGAGGAAAAAATTGAGTTACCCAAACCTATAAATTTGACTGCTTTTGATATCATCTCTCTTTCAACATGGTTTGACTTGTCTGGTTTGTTTGTTGAAAATGACCAAAAAGAAGAAGTACAATTTACATCTGCAAAGCCTGCGTCTGCTATCATATCCAGACTAGAGGAGATTGCCAGGCATCTGAAGCTGAAAGTTACGAAGAAGGATCAAGGATTTTTCAAACTGGAAGAATCAAATGTATAACGGGGTGTTGTCAATTGATATAGAAATATTTGAAATCACTCCATCTTTCCATGTGGTGGAGGTGAAAAGGTCTAGAGGTGATGCATTGGAATATCAGAAGATACTGAATCAGGATATAAGACCGGCTCTAAAGGAAATTGTTTGGGCTTGGCAAGGGGAGCAACAGCATTAGCAGCAACAATGGTTACAAGTGCAGGTAAGTGGCTGTATCTTATGGTTATTGGTAATTTGTTTTGCTGTTTTGATTGTTTCAAATTAACGTATAGTCTTTTTATGCATGTGTGCTAGTCGGCCTAATGTTAATGCATTATTGTTAATGGGGAAGTTCTTCGGTATCTCGTACAATCTCTTTTGTATGTTTGTTCTTTTACTAGAAACTTGTGAGTAGACATTTCTATTTATCTTTGGTTGTTATGGAGAAAACACTATTTTTTATTTTATTTTATCTCGAGTAAATGCATCACACAGACCCTTATCAGAGCCAAAAGTATTAACATAAAGAATAAAAAAAAGCACCCCAGACAATACTCCAGGAGAAAGTGGAACTGGAACCTGGAATGTCTTTAGGCTACATAGTAATATGCTTCTGGTATGGAAGCTGCTAGACTTCTAAATGGCACATGAAATATAACAAAACTTAAAAAAGTTTCCATAGAAATTAAGTATTAACTTCTTTGCTAGTTTTTTATTTTATTTTTAATTTTTAATTTTTTTAAGTAGGATCTACAAGAATTTCATTTAAATAAAAAGTCTACACTATTTATATTGCTATTGTGCTTGTTCTTTTCACACTTTAGTGAAGTATACAAAAATATGGTACACAAGTTTTCCATTTTTCTTTAATTATTGAAATTGAAATCCACTTTGACTATATTATATTATTAATTTATTCTTACTTTCTGTAAATTATGAACATCGATTCAATACACATGTGCACATTAAGGATAAGTTAATTTGATAAATTCTAAAAAAGTAGGGTACTAGTGAAATCTCACTTTTTCTTCTAATTTAAGTAAAATATTGAAAAATTATTTATCCTATCAATTATGCTCTAATGCTATGCAAAAATTATTACAATCTCAGTTTCATAATAGTTCGGATACGTGACCTAGAGTATCAAAAACGTATCCAATATTTCTCAAATTAAAGAAAATTAATTTCAAGTATCGGATACGCTTAACAAGTGTCTGATACGTATTCGTATATATCTAAGAATTATCCGTATCTGATATGGGTACAACTCTTTTTTGGAAGTATATGTGCTTCCTAGTAAATGACGTAGTCAATGACTACTAACCGTGCCGGGAAAGGTCCAACAACTTGCTCTTGACTATAATTCTAGGTATTCAGATGATGATTAAATGATTTCTTTATATTGGTAACTAAATAGTAGTTCCATTGGTGTGGAGCTATATGTCTTCTCCATGTGAGTTTAACGGTATCCTTTTGGCATAATATGTGGTGGCAAGGGCTCAACATAAATTTTAGTCATATGAAAGTAATCTGTTTTTCCCATTTTATTTATTTGGTTGGTTGCTTAGTTTGTTAAGGAGTTGTTTGTTTTTTTGTTTACAAACAGCCAAAAATAGAAAATTTTCTACAAAAATATGTTCAAAGTAAATGAAAATAAAAGCAGATAAACATGTTTGATGAGTTGAGGGAGGTGGTTTCCGATGGTGGGGGGGTGTTTGTTGGTGTTGGTGGTCACCAGTAAGTGGGAGTCAAGGAAGTGACCAGCTTGTTGACTGCTGAAGAGTCACCAGCAAGTGGCCGAAGCTTCCTGGAACATCATGTTGAATTTAGTTTAGTTTGGTATGCGTAGCAATTGGTTTATTTCAATTCGTGGGGATATAATTATTTTTGTTTGGTCTTATTTTTTCAAGTTTTTATTTTCAAGCCGTTAAATTGCAATAGAGTATTCAAGTTCTTGTTTGTTCTTTACCTCGTCGTGAGCTCTTCCTAATTATGAAACTCTTAGACTATTGAAGGGGCTAAATGTGAAATGGGTCAGGTCCAAGCCTTGGGCCGGCCCAATCCGACAAAGTCCGAATCCAAGTGCGTCAGATGAGTATATGGACAAACCCGTTGATCCCAACTTCATGATCAACAGTCCACCCAAGTCCTCAAGCACTTGGGCCCAACCCGTAGTGGAAAGGCTAGCCCAGCCGTAGTGCTGGTCTAGGCCGAGCTGCGAAACGGAATCTGTAGGCCGAACAGATAATGGTCCAGCCCATCTCCATGAATGATCTTGAAAAACGCCGAGCCGAGGCACATCAGCACCGAACTGAAGTACATGAGTACCGAGCTGGAGAAACCTCACAAGGAAACGTGGGAGCTGTGAGTGCATGCATGTGCAGGTTGCCACCTCAGCTGGTCCCCCACACCTAGAATCACGGAAGTTGTTGAACCGAAGGAATGTGATTTGTTATCAGCATGCCTACAATGAGAATATGCAATCAATGACAACTACCAAGTGGTTCCCCACCTGGAGCAATGCTGAAAGGACACTTGGCAGCATCTACACTCCATGAAACCACCTTAAGAAGCAAGTAAGGAATACTACATATACTTCATAAACTTCACATTGAAGGGCATCGAACAAAAGAAACTAAGGAGAACTATTCTAATATCACTGAACATACATTCCTTCTCCGATCACTGATTCCCACGCCGGAGGGGTTATCCGGCCAACCCCGGAGGGGTTATCCGGCCAACCCCGGCCGGGCAGTTCTAACGGTGCTTCTTGTGGCAGGAGTCCCGGTCCTTGGATAGTCCAACTGAGTGCGGAGCGCCGATCCACTTTCATCTAGTTTAGAATCCGGTACACACAATTGGTGCGGTGAATGTGGATCACTTTTATCTCTGAGCTCTGCATTCAGTTCCGGCAATGGGGATTGAGGACGTTCCGCCTTCAACACATGCTCAACAGACGGAGAAGACGAAGGACAAAGGTTTGGCACTCCCGACAGTTCTGGAGGAGCAAACTGGAAACAATAATCGAACCCCCGAATCCGTCGAGCATCGACTGCCCTTCGCCGGAGGTTCTTCTCATCACTTTGTTTTGGAAAAGGATTATAGAGATCGAATTATAGATTCCATGGGAAGGGAGATACAGGAATTGAAAGCTCAACTTAAGAAGGTGTTGGGTGATCCGACAGAAAAGAGGACGGAAGTAGAGCCCTCTCATTTGCAACGAAGGAGCTCGTCTAGAGAACTACCAGTGAAGAAATTCCCCAAGAATGACTCCGGGCAACGAAGCCAACCTATCCCAGCACAGAGTGAAGCGGCGAGTAGCCACACCCATGGGTCACGCTGGAGGAGGGCCAAGAGGCAGAAGACGGATAGTCAACAAACTGAATACCCTCCTCAGGACCTTCCCACTTGGCTGATTGGCAATAGGCAGAACGAGCAACATCGAGATCATCTGGACCGTACTGTTCACCAGAGAGAACATTGAGCGCTGGACAGGCTCGTCTCTTCGCCATTCTCTCCAGAGATTGAACCATGAGACCTCCAAAGAAGTTCACTCCACCAAAGTTCACTTCGTACGATGGGAAATCGGACCCTCTGACACATATCAGCCATTTTAGACAGATGATGTCCCTATGGAGCCGAGATGAGGCACTGATGTGCAAAGTCTTCCCATCTAGCTTGGGAGAAACCGGACTCTGATGGTTCGATCGACTCCCTGCTGGATCGATTCATGGCTGGAAGCAGCTCTCCGAAGAGTTCCTAGCCAGGTTCGTCTCCAATACTAAGATCCCGAAAGAGCCGGATATGCTGTTCGGCCTCAGGAAAGAGTAAGAAGAAACGCTGTGCAATTACGCTAGGAGATACTGGGAAGAGTATAACGATCTGGAAGAAAATGTATGCAGCGAGCAGATGGCCGTCATGTCCTTCAAACATGGTCTGCGCCCGTAAAGTAAGTTGAGACAATCACTTACCAAGCGCCCGGCCACAGCTTTGAAAGACTTACGCACCAGGATTGAGCAGTATGCTCGTCTCGAAGACGATCAGATCCCCATCAAGGTAGTCTCAGCAGAACAAGCAGCCCAGCAGAAGAAGAAAACAGATCGATAAGAACATCAAGGGATTGCAGTGAATGAGGTGGATAAGTCCAAATCCCACGAAGCCATTGTGACTGTGTTCAAAGAGCCAATCTATCGAATCCTGGAAAAGGTCAAGAGAGAACCTTTCTTTGTTTGGCCGCCGAAAATGTTGGGAGATCCAGCTCGGCGCAATCAGAAGCTCAGATGCACCTGCCACCAAGACATGGGACACATGACTCAGAATTGCAGGGCACTGAAGCAACACTTGGAAGACCTGGTGGCAACTGGGTACCTAAGGGAATACATTGATCAGGGTAAGGAAGTGGCAGAGCTGGGGAACCCGCCTCCAAAAGCAAATATTGAGCATCTACCCCGGTTGATAATAAATGTGATCCATGGGACAGCGGCTCAGGAATCTGAGGAGGCACTGAAAAAAGAGATTGCTAAGGCTGCGCAAATTCAAATGAATCAAGTCGAGAGAGGCATCGAAAAAGGTGCGTCTGCACCTAAATCCCCCGTAATCGCTTTCATTTACTAGCAAAGATTTAGAAGGCATACTGACCACATCGATGCATTGATTATAACTGTTGGGATTGGGAAACGATTTGATGTGAAACGAGTCCTAGTAGATCAGGGCAGTGCAGCAGACATACTGTATTATGATTTGTTTAGAAAGCTCGGCCTTTCCGAGCAGCATCTCACCCCAGCGGCAGCCCCGTTGGTCGGTTTCAATTCACAGCCAGAATCGCCGCTCAGCAGAATAGTATTGCCAATCGTAGCGGGGACAAAAACCCTCCAGATAGAGTTCTTCATTATTAATACACCATCCCCTTATAATGCTATACTTGGCTGCCCGTGGATTTATCAAATGGAAGCAGTCCCTTCAACCTATCACCAGCTCATCCATTTCCCAACGGAACACGGAGTAGAGTAGATCTCAGGGGATCAAGTTGCGTCCAAACATTATTTCATATTAGCATTAAAGGCAAAGCAGCTCTGCAATCGGGTACAGACGAGAGAAGTGGCCGGACAGCCAGTCTTGGAAGATATGGGAGGAACTCCAGAGGAAAAGATGGTAGAGGATTTGGAGAAAGTCTTGGTAAGAGAAGACGACCCGAAAAAGTACTTCCTTATCGGTACCTCGCTAGGCGCTGATGAGAAACTTCAGCTACTGGAACTGCTGAGGGAAAATATGGAGGTATTCGCGTGGTCAGCATATGATTCTCCAAGGTTGGACCCAGAATTTGCTTGCCACAAGCTCAACATCAATCCTTCAGCTCGGCCCATCGTACAGAAAAGTCAGAGATCCACAGTTGAGCACACCGAAGCAGTAATTGCCGAAGTCGAAAAACTCCTGGCCTCAAGAGCAATCAGAGAAGTTCAAGACCATGAATGGTCATCTAACACAGTTGTAGTCAAGAAGAAGAACAGAAAATGGAGAGTTTGTGTCGATTTCACTTGCTTGAACAAAGCCTGCCCTAAAGATAGTTTTCCGCTGCCTCACATTGATCAACTAGGAGACTCAACAGCAGGGCATGAGCGCATGAGCTTTCTGGATGCCTATAGCGGTTATCATCAAATACCACTGTTCGGTCCGGATCAAGAAAAGACAGCGTTTATCACTCCGAGAGGGACTTACTACTACAGAGTAATGCCGTTCAACCTCAAGAACGCCAGGGCGACTGTCACGCCCCAAACCCGCCCCTAAAAGTTTGGGCATGACCTATTCGAAAATGGACACTAAACCTGTTTTATATATATCATACGGGGCCTGAACGGAAGCATTTAATAAGATAAAATACATAGAAAAACATCCATTGAGCTAATACTAACATGCCAGGATCACATACACGTACTCAGCCCCTTTAATGAGCATATAATTAAACATCATATATATACATTTTCACTTAAATGGACAATTAATCATAAATTTAATAAAACTTTACAGACATGCATGGGCTTGGTGCAGGTGCTGACATACCGAGGGTGACAAATGAAAGGCGTCGTCAAGGTTAAGTCGACCTCCAAAGTGGTCACCTCTGAGCAGACATAACACAAAGTAAGCTGTGCTCGGTGAATAATAGTACATAAACAAACGGTGCTTCATTTGAAACATAATCTAGCAATACGTGTGAAATTGCAAAGGTAATATAATTAGTTTATCTTGATTTCATAACCTTAGGCCCAGGCTTGAAGCATAATAACTAGAAACATAATAACTTGAAACATAACATCTTGAAGCATAATTGGCTTGAGTCCTTGAATATCATAGCATTAAACTTCAAACGTGTTGGCATAAAGCCCTTGAAACATAGTGGCATAAGAGCCCTTGAAACTTGTGGCACGAGGCCCTTGAAACATATGGCACAAGGCCCTTGAAACATATTCACTTTACATTCTTTAACTTTAACATACTTTAAACATTAACATAAGTACCTTATACGCTTGAGACATTAACATGATTGCATAACATTTACCTAGCATATGTACACTTGCACCAGACTTAAGCATGGTATAAGCTTATAACATGCTTGAACTTGTAATAGACATGAACTTGTAACATGCGTATACTTGAAGACTTTTAACATACATGAACTTGAAAACTTGCAACGTACTTAAACTTGTATATAGTTAGAACCATACCTGAAATAGGACATACTTGTCAAAGATAGAATAATTCATATCCTTGGGAGGATCACATAATAATGTTAAACATGCATGTCATAGGTTCTTAACGACCTCGGGTCCATAAGTAACACCATAAAATGATCTCAATTTGAGACAAATACTTGGCTTAATGATGAACATGATTCCATTTATGCACTAAGAACGGCGTGGTTTACTTATAGATAATAAAGAATTATTATTCGTTATTAATAAAACAAGGTCATTCCAAAGCCATACCAATGTAGACTAATCTTTCAACGTTCACCTTTACTTTCAATCATCAAAAATGTTCGTGTAATATGTTCGGGTAACACTTACAAGAAACAGAGCGTTAGTAATAATAATTATCAATGATAAATAAATCATATATCTTCGTACTATCACTCACAGTGGTTAGATGCTAGGTCTGCCTCATAGTTAACCCTACACAAGTCAATTCAACAACATTTAATACAACCTAACATAATAAACATAACCTCACATAATCATCACCAATTAATATAATCCACACTATTTAACATTATTTAACTCAATACCACCAAATATAATTCCACATAATTCTATTTAAATTGCTAAGGCTCAATTCAACATTCCAAAGCCAAGTTTACCTCATCCACATTATCAACAAACCTTTCTTCCCAATTTCCTTTCTCATTAAAACATAATTCACAATACTCAAACAAAGTTCATTCGTAAAATTTAAACATAATTTCCAAGTATCACTAAATTCCAATTAAACTTGTATATACCTAATTCAATACCCCAATTTCATTATTCTACTTTCAATTTGGGCCAACTCTTTGGGTATCATCCTTAATCAACCTAGGGTTCCAAGAAAATATTGAAATTTCAAGAAATAATTAACTTATTAACCCAACACTTTTTATTCTAATTTTTCCATTGATTAAACATCTAGGATTCATAAACCATTATTTAAACCCATCAATTAACTCACATATCTTCAAACCATAAAACCCCCAATGTTCAAACCCCAAAATTCCCAAAATCTCATAATTTCTTCCATATACATAACATAAATGAAAACTTGCACCATTATATAATGAAGACACCTCCAACCTATCTATGGATGTAAATATTAAAGAGTCTTCAACCCTTACCTCAACAATCTAGCAAAGGGGTGAGCTTGAGAAGAAACTTTCACCAATCCAAATTTTAATCGGGTAAAAACTTTGATCCTCCTTAGTTCTCCATCCTACATGCCAAAACCATGGTGGATTGTTGATAAAAATGGGTGAAATCAAAGGTTTGAGAGTTAGGGTTTCGGACTAAGGCAAAGAGGAAAGAAGAGGGTTGAAGAAAATCTATGAAATGATCCAAAAATCCCGTTCTTAAAGCTGCTGTCCCGTAATTCCCGCTCGAGCGAACTGATTTCCGCTCGAGCGGACCTGCCCTCAGCACAGATTTCGAAACTTTGAACAGGTATAACTCTCCCATCCGGACTCTGTTTTAGGTCGTTCTTGTGTCCAAATTGAAGCCCCGAAAATAAGCTTTCCGATGGTTCTAACCTCACATCCAAATTCAAAGTGTGGAAAAAGAAAAGGACAATTGAGTAACGGTTGGTCATAAACGAAGTATTCCAATTAAGGTTTTTAGTCTAATCTTACTTTACCATCATCTTATCATCTCAACCAATCTCCCAAAATAAGGTAAGAACATTTCAAATACACTAAAAAGAACATCAAAAATGAGCCCACATGCTTCAGAATCAAACTTAACCCGGAGACCCGCTCGAGCGCCGAACCTTGCGCTCGAGCGCGCAGACCAACAAAGTCATCCGCTCGAGCGTAAACTCCCCCGCTCGAGCGGAGAATCACAACTCCCAAAATCTCAAGCCGTCTGAAAAATTGCTAGGAACCCCAAAAGTCCGCTCGAGCGGCCACTCCTCCGCTCGAGCGGAGGAAAGAATTTCTGGGTCGTTACATCCTTCCCTCCTTACAAAAATTTCATCCTCGAAATTTGACAGAACCAAATAGAGAATAGGTCAATCAAAAGCTCAAACATACCTTAAACTTTAAAATCTCTACACCCTTTTCACTTTCTCATTTACTTCTTTTCTTTTCAATCCTTATTTCCTCCTAGGCGTAAGAAGACTTGGATATATATATAGATGGTCATACATAAAACATATGGGATACAATCCAATCGTTTAAACATTCCAAAATGGAAATCTCGTAAACATACTTAAGATTACATAAGAATTATGCTGGTCACAAATACATAATCAATTTTAGATAATTAAACCTTTAAGGTTTCAAATTTCTTATTCGATTATGCGAAATGAGTTCCCACAGCATGCATTAAGTTCACTCGTAATGAAAGTACCCTCCGCAAAGTCTCTAACTAAGTCAGCCCAGCTGTAATAGTTCCATACACAATTTTAATTAGAGTGTACATGTTCGAACTTATCTTCTAATGCAGTTTACTCGGTGGTCCCTGACCATTACGTAGTTCCCAAGTAACTTAATTACATGGTTAGACTTAAATCCGATTATGCATCATTGGATCAGATTTCAGAACTTACCAAATAAGGTTCTGCCTAAGAGGTACCACAACTTCCATTTACGAAAATATACTAAGATCATAGTATTACATAGGTTTTAAATCACATTCTCTACTTCTTGACGAAATCTGAATGGTGGGAAGAAAAATCCCCATTATAGACACCTGATCATGCCGTCATAAGTTCAAATCTAACTAATACACACAATTATCAAAACAAGGCCAGAAATTGAATTCAAAATCATACTTGACTAACCATTCATAACCGTAAGATATAACATTTTCCTTTACTCGCACTTTTCTTGTCATAGCACAAATTTATTTGGCCTCCTTTTTCCACTTATTCATACAATTCTCTCATCTTTTTCTTTTTTTTTTTTTTTTTTTTTTTTTTTTACTGGAAGATACGAAGTCACTCAGATGGTTTCGTCTTTACAACTTATAATTATAGTGGATCAACAAACGGTCGAGCAGAAAATAGAGACCAATCATTTGGCCCGGTTAGTTAACAAACATAGAGCTTCCAGTTAGTCCTCGTACGTAGATTCTACCAAGTTCATTCATATAATTATAACTCTTATTACGTATACAGTAACCAAAAAAAATCACATCTTTCCAGAGTCTATAAAAGCAACAACTTACGCAATAGTATAACAAAGGAGCAATTTGATTTCGTGACATCCCGGTTCAGAATTCTTAATATTAATTCAATGTGGTAGTCAATCAATTTGTAATCATGTAGTGAATATTGTCCAAAGTTGTCTAAACATGTAAGAGAAGGTAAATGTCCTTAACAAAATGGAATATTTCCATGTCCTTTATTTCCACCAGAATCCACGAGATCGTGCAAAACAGTTCACATCATAACTTCCATATAGGTGATATAGAATAATGTCACAACCTCTAACATTTGCATAGTTACATAAAATAGTTCACAGAAATGAGTTTCTCAATCTTAAGTCACTTAATATACAAAAACAGAATTTGAATTCCTGCAGTAGCTTAGCTACTTACTGATCATTTAGGTTGACTTCGAAGTAGTCAACGGCTGCCATTTTTCTTTCTTTTTTTTTTACCACCCTTATATATCACAATCACAGATTTCACAACCAAATCCCAATTACACGTAACCTGAACTCACTCGACACTATCAATCCACATCATGTTATGACATAGCATAAACTGAACAGATAAATAGAAGCATATTCGTACAGATTCTTAGTTATACTTGAATCAGAAACAAAAATCAGAACTTATACTTGATCATAATCCACCCGTACAAGACCGTCGGTGGCCAGAGATATCTTGTAACATACTTATACCACGGTATTTTTACCCCCGGGCAAGGGCCCTTAATACTTTTACATACATGGATCATCATTCCTTAATTCTTAACATAACGTATCAGAAAATGAAACAGTGCTTGTCATATCATGTCATTATCGTGCATATGAGAATAGAATAAGTCACTTCTTACATGGGTCCAACTATTATCCAAAACACAACTTATCAAAATACATATCACAATACCTTTTTAAATCATAGGTCCAAACAATACCATAACAAGAAAGACATCACTATATCATAACTAAATCTTTCATACTTAGTGTTTAAGCAATTTATGACAACTGAAACAGATTCAGATATATGCTCATAATCATATTCATATTTAAATTTTGCATAAGATCATATATGGCTAACTATCAGATCAGGTAGGTCCGAAGACCACAACAGGTAGGTTCGAAGACCACAACAGATAGGTCCGAAGACCACAACAGATAGGTCCAAAAACCACAACAGGTAGGTCCAATGACCACAACAGGTAGGTCCGAAGACCACAACAGGTAGGTCCAATGACCACAACAGGTAGGTCCAAAGACCACAACAGGTAGGTCCAATGACCACAACAGGTAGGTCCAAAGACCACAACAGATAGGTCCGAAGACCACAACAGGTAGGTCCAATGACCACAACAGGTAGGTCCAAAGACCACAACAGGTAGGTCCAATGACCACAACAGGTAGGTCCGAAGACCACAACAGGTAGGTCCGAAGACCACAACAGGTAGGTCCAATGACCACAACAGGTAGGTCCGAAGACCACAAAATTGATACCAATAGCCACGGTATTGTTACCCCCGGGCGAGGGCCATAGGCCACGGTATTGTTACCCCCGGGCGAGGGCCATAGGAATTAAGGGTGCCACAATTACTTATACCATTTTAACAGATTGGCATGTTGGCCGAGTATCGATTGGCCTTCGGTCAGATAGCCTTTCGGCACAGATATATCAGAAATATACAGAAGTGTGTATGGACTCAAGAGGTGGCTCGTACGGATTCTAGAGGTGGCTCTCACTAAAGTGTAGCACTTAGTTCCGTACAGCACTTTGCTCCACACCAGAAATCAATAAGTCTCATCATGTCATATCATAAGCAAAACGAGTATCATAGCGGAACAACCATAATGTCATCAAAATAGGCTTTTCAAAAATCAATCATTTCGTATAATAGACATGAGAGGTATAATAGACATGGCTCATAATCGTTAACGTACACAAATTACTCTTAACGTTGCTATCAGTCTTTTCATATGCACTAAGGATGTCATGCATAAAGCCTAAGTCTTTTCTAGACATCCTACAGCTCAATGGATCTGTGTGTGAGATAGCAACTCGTGCTCTGATACCACCTGTCACGCCCCAAACCCGCCCCTAAAAGTTTGGGCATGACCTATTCGAAAATGGACACTAAACCTGTTTTATATATATCATACGGGGCCTGAACGGAAGCATTTAATAAGATAAAATACATAGAAAAACATCCATTGAGCTAATACTAACATGCCAGGATCACATACACGTACTCAGCCCCTTTAATGAGCATATAATTAAACATCATATATATACATTTTCACTTAAATGGACAATTAATCATAAATTTAATAAAACTTTACAGACATGCATGGGCTTGGTCTGGTGCACAGACACTGAGGGTGACAAATGAAAGGCGTGCGTCAAGGTTAAGTCTGACCTCAAAAGTGGTCACCTACAGAACAGACATAACACAAAGTAAGCCAGGCTCAGTGAATAATAGTACATAAACGAAACGGTGCTTCATTTGAAACATAATCTAGCAATACGTGTGAAATTGCAAAGGTAATATAATTAGTTTACTTCTGTACTGATTTCATAACGGCCTTAGGCCCAGGCTTGAAGCATAATAACTAGAAACATAATAACTTGAAACATAACATCTTGAAGCATAATTGGCTTGAGTCCTTGAATATCATAGCATTAAACTTCAAACGTGTTGGCATAAAGCCCTTGAAACGTAGTGGCATAAGAGCCCTTGAAACTTGTGGCACGAGGCCCTTGAAACATATGGCACAAGGCCCTTGAAACATATTCACTTTACATTCTTTAACTTTAACATACTTTAAACATTAACATAAGTACCTTATACGCTTGAGACATTAACATGATTGCATAACATTTACCTAGCATATGTACACTTGCACCAGACTTAAGCATGGTATAAGCTTATAACATGCTTGAACTTGTAATAGACATGAACTTGTAACATCGCTATTCTTCAAGACTTTTAACATACATGAACTTGAAAACTTGCAACGTACTTAAACTTGTATATAGTTAGAACCATACCTGAAATAGGACATACTTGTCAAAGATAGAATAATTCATATCCTTGGGAGGATCACATAATAATGTTAAACATGCATGTCATAGGTTCTTAACGACCTCGGGTCCATAAGTAACACCATAAAATGATCTCAATTTGAGACAAATACTTGGCTTAATGATGAACATGATTCCATTTATGCACTAAGAACGGCGTGGTTTACTTATAGATAATAAAGAATTATTATTCGTTATTAATAAAACAAGGTCATTCCAAAGCCATACCAATGTAGACTAATCTTTCAACGTTCACCTTTACTTTCAATCATCAAAAATGTTCGTGTAATATGTTCGGGTAACACTTACAAGAAAGCAGAGCGTTAGTAATAATAATTATCAATGATAAATAAATCATATATCTTCGTACTATCACTCACAGTGGTTAGATGCTAGGTCTGCCCCTGTAGTTAACCCTACACAAGTCAATTCAACAACATTTAATACAACCTAACATAATCAACATAACCTCACATAATCATCACCAATTAATATAATCCACACTATTTAACATTATTTAACTCAATACCACCAAATATAATTCCACATAATTCTATTTAAATTGCTAAGGCTCAATTCAACATTCCAAAGCCAAGTTTACCTCATCCACATTATCAACAAACCTTTCTTCCCAATTTCCTTTCTCATTAAAACATAATTCACAATACTCAAACAAAGTTCATTCGTAAAATTTAAACATAATTTCCAAGTATCACTAAATTCCAATTAAACTTGTATATACCTAATTCAATACCCCAATTTCATTATTCTACTTTCAATTTGGGCCAACTCTTTGGGTATCATCCTTAATCAACCTAGGGTTCCAAGAAAATATTGAAATTTCAAGAAATAATTAACTTATTAACCCAACACTTTTTATTCTAATTTTTCCATTGATTAAACATCTAGGATTCATAAACCATTATTTAAACCCATCAATTAACTCACATATCTTCAAACCATAAAACCCCCAATGTTCAAACCCCAAAATTCCCAAAATCTCATAATTTCTTCCATATACATAACATAAATGAAAACTTGCACCATTATATAATGAAGACACCTCCAACCTATCTATGGATGTAAATATTAAAGAGTCTTCAACCCTTACCTCAACAATCTAGCAAAGGGGTGAGCTTGAGAAGAAACTTTCACCAATCCAAATTTTAATCGGGTAAAAACTTTGATCCTCCTTAGTTCTCCATCCTACATGCCAAAACCATGGTGGATTGTTGATAAAAATGGGTGAAATCAAAGGTTTGAGAGTTAGGGTTTCGGACTAAGGCAAAGAGGAAAGAAGAGGGTTGAAGAAAATCTATGAAATGATCCAAAAATCCCGTTCTTAAAGCTGCTGTCCGTAATTCCCGCTCGAGCGGACTGATTTCCGCTCGAGCGGACTCGCCTCAAAGATGATTTGAAACTTTGAACAGTATAACTCTCCCATCCGGACTCTGTTTTAGGTCGTTCTTGTGTCCAAATTGAAGCCCCGAAAATAAGCTTTCCGATGGTTCTAACCTCACATCCAAATTCAAAGTGTGGAAAAAGAAAAGGACAATTGAGTAACGGTTGGTCATAAACGAAGTATTCCAATTAAGGTTTTTAGTCTAATCTTACTTTACCATCATCTTATCATCTCAACCAATCTCCCAAAATAAGGTAAGAACATTTCAAATACACTAAAAAGAACATCAAAAATGAGCCCACATGCTTCAGAATCAAACTTAACCCGGAGACCCGCTCGAGCGCCGAACCTTGCGCTCGAGCGCGCAGACCAACAAAGTCATCCGCTCGAGCGTAAACTCCCCCGCTCGAGCGGAGAATCACAACTCCCAAAATCTCAAGCCGTCTGAAAAATTGCTAGGAACCCCAAAAGTCCGCTCGAGCGGCCACTCCTCCGCTCGAGCGGAGGAAAGAATTTCTGGGTCGTTACAGCGACTTACCAGCGAATGATCACTCGGATGTTCAAAGACCAACTGGGGAAAACCATAGAAGCCTATATAGACGATATGGTAGTAAAAAGCAAGTTCGCTACAAACCACCTCACAGACTTGAGAGAAGTTTTTAGCATCCTGAAAAACCACTAGCTTCGCCTCAATGCCTCGAAATGCGCCTTCGGGGTAAGAACAGGGAAGTTCTTGGGATACATGGTCACTCACAGAGGAATTGAAGCGAATCCGGATCAAATTAGGGCAATACAGGATCTCGAAGTGCCAACCAAGTCTAAGGAACTGCAGAAACTAGCCGGAATGGCGGCCGCACTGAATCGGTTTATTAGCAAATCCTCAAATCGGATGAAGCCCTTCTTCCAGCTCTTGAGGAAAAAGGCAGCATTTAAATGGAGTAGCGAATGTACCGAAGCACTGCAGAGTCTCAAAGGATACCTTAGTACACCCCCTCTACTATCCACTCCAGAATCGGGAGATGAGCTGTACCTCTATCTAGCAGTCTCAGATCACGCCGTGAGCGCAATGTTAATTCGAGAAGTTGACAAGGAACAGAGACCAGTATATTATGTTAGTAAGACTTTACTAGATGCCGAGACATGGTATCTACCACTGGAAAAGTTAGCTTATGCGTTGCTTATCACCTCAAGAAAGTTGCAACATTACTTCCAGGGGCATACCATTAACGTCCTCACTAAATTCCCCATTAGATTTGTATTCAGCCGAGCCGATTTCTCTGGCCAAACAGCAAAGTGGGCTGTAGAACTTGGTGAGTTTGACATTCGGTATCAACCCAGGACAGCAATCAAGGCTCAGGTCTTGGCGGATTTTGTCGCGGAATTTACTCCCACCCAGAGTACCGAACCGGGGAATCTGAGTTCGGCACAGGTGCCATGCACCACCGAATAAGGAAAACCCAATACTTCGGAAGCATGGTAACTCTTTATCGGAAACATATGGCAACTCTACGTCGATGGTTCGTCCAATAACCAAGGCTCGGGGGCAGGAGTAGTTCTTATTTCTCCAGAAGGATTTATCTGGGAACAGGCTCTCAGGCTAGGCTGGAAGGCTTCAAACAACGAGGGCAATCTGAAGCGTTATTGGTCGGTTTATGCGTGGCGTTGAACACTTCAAGGTAATGCCTTCTTGTTTTCAGCGACTCACAACTAGTGGTAAACCAGCTTTCTGGGGTCTATGAAACTCAAGATGAAAGAATGGCTATGTACGCAGGCAAGGCCAGAGACCTACTCAGAAAATTTCAATCCATACGAGTGGAACGAATCAGTCGGGACAAAAATAACCACGCAGACGCTCTGGCATGCCTAGGCTCATCAGTGGATACAAAGGATGCCAAAAGAGTTTGGGTTGAGTTCGTACCAGAACCAAGTATTGCATCTCCAGTCCTCTGCAACAACTTAAAGCCGAGCTGGATGGATCCCATATTGGTCTTTCTGAAATCTGGTAAACTCCCCGAAGACAGAAGGGAAGCCAACAAGATCAGGCATAAATCAGCTCGATTCTGGATCTCACCGTCTAGGAAGCTTTACAAACGTTCCTACCTTGGCCCCTACCTCCTATGTATGCATCCAAATCTCGTTGAGAATGTTCTCTACGAAATTCACGATGGGATTTGTGGATGCTACATTGGCGGAAGGTCACTGGCGCACCGAGCCCTAACTCATGGGTACTGGTGGCCACGAATGCAACAAGATACACAGCAGTACGTACAAACGTGTGACAAATGTCAGAGGTTTGCTCCACTAATTCATCAGCCAGCCAAAACTCTCACTTCACTCACCAGCCCATGGCCCTTTGCGCAATGGGGTCTGGATATTGTTGGACCACTGGCGCGAGGCACTGGGAACATGCGATTCTTCATTGCTGCAACTGACTACTTCACCAATTGGGTTGAAGTTGAGGCACTGGCAAGCATCAAGGAGGTAGACACGAAGCGGTTTGTTTTGAAAAATGTGGTAGTGCGTTTCAGCATTCCACGGGTACTGATTGCGGATAGCGGAACACAGTTCGATGGTAAGATCTTTAGAAAATTTTGTGCCGACCTCAGAATCAAGTATAGGAACCATTCTCCAGGGTACCAGTAGAGCAATGGTCAGGCAGAAGCGTCGAACAAAACCATCATCAATGGAGTGAAAAAGCGGCTTGAACATGCCAAAGGCAAATGGGTTGAGGAGTTACCTCACGTATTATGGGCCTACCGAACTACAGCACGACGCCCCACAAGAGAAACACTTTCCTCTTTAACCTATGGAATGGAGGCCATCATCCCACTCGAAGTAGGTCTCCCAACCCTTCGGTCTGAATTATTTGAAAGCTCCAGTAATGAGGAAGCTATCGCGCAAGCACTAGATATGACAGAGGGCCGAAGAGAGGCGTGACGATCGAGTCGGCATATCACCGCATGACTCATCAGAAGTTTCAACCAAAAAGTTTTCCCAAGGCAATTTATACCAGAAAAATTGGTTTTGAGGAAAGTCATGGATCACAAACGGGTGCTTGGTGAGGGCAAACTTGGGCCGAACTGGGAAGGTCCCTATAAAATCACAGCCGTTGTTGGAATTGGAGCTTACTACCTAGAGGATCTGAATGGCAAAGCAATACCTCGGCCCTGGAACGTAGCAAACCTCAAGAAATACTATCAATAGAATCATCCCCTAACTTCTCTATCAGGATGTAAAGACACTTATTTGTTGACCAATGCAAATGTTTTCCCACTCCTCTCAGATTTATCCAATTCTTGTAATTAGCTTTGATGTTTATCAAATGGAATAAGCTTTGGCTCTCACCAAACAAAATTGGCTTTGGTTCTTACCAAACGGAATTAGCTTTGGTCTCTACCAAACGGAATCAGCTTTGATGTGTATCAAACGGAATTAGCTTTGGTCTTCACCAAACGGAATTAGCTTTGATGTTTGTCAAACGGAATTAACTTTGGTTTTAACCCAAATGGCTCAATTTCAGAACGACTGAACGGAATTTAAATTTGGTTAGCACTCAAACATGCTAAGTGGTATAGCTTGGTGGAAAAATGTTTGGCAACTAAATTGGAATTTAGCCAAGTGGAATTGCTTGGTGGAAACCGCACTAATGTATCTTAAGTAAACATCTCTATTTAGCCAAGTGGAATTGCGTGGTGGAAACTGCACTAATGTATCTTAAGTAAAATATCTCTATTTAGCCAAGTGGAATTGCTTGGTGGAAACTACACTGACATATCTTAAGCACACATCTTTGCACCTACAGAACTTCTTAAGTATCAGCACATCAACACTTCATTATTGATTCAAACTAGTAGAGTTGGAACAAACTCAACTGAGCTACGTCAAGAGCAAACTTCTAGCATCAGCCTTACTCAGCTCCAGCTGGGGGCAAACAATTTTTTTTTTTTTTAAAACCTACCTGGACCTAAGTAAGACATCTCTTTTTCCATTTCTCTCATTCAAATGCACTTGTACCATCAAAGTTGAGATAGACTCAAGCAGTTCTATACAAGGGACAACTCTTCAGTATTGATCTTACTTAGCTCCAGGTGGGGGCAAACAATTGTTTTCTTTCGAAACCAACCTGGACCTAAGTAAGACCCACGTACGAACTCAAAGCACAGCAATACCACATATCCGTTAGCCACGCCGATCACTAGTTCGGCCCCGAGGTCCCAACAGTGCTCGGTCGGGGCCAAATAGTTCAGTGCCACACCGAGCATCAGTCCGGCCCCAAGGCCCCAACAGCGCTCGGCCGAGGGCAAGCAGTACAAAAATCAGACAGAGCATCTATTTAAAGACTGTATAGAGTCAAACCGAGCACCTATTCGGCCCAAAGGTCCCAACAGAGCTCGGCCGAGGGCAAGCAGTATAGAATACATTCAGACATAAAAGCCAAACAGCATCAAATTGCAAGTTCAAAGAGAAAACTATATCATCCAGCAAAGGGCACAGAAGGCCTCACAACCAGCAACAAAAAACAAAAGGAAAAATTGTCTTCACCAAAACAGGAAAGCAAAAAGTTCAAATCCTTTCAATGTTAATTTTCATCAACAGTGGGCAACTCAGAAGCAGCATCAGCAATTTTGTCCAGGCCATCTGCAGGAGGAAAAGTAGAGGAAGCTCCAACTTCCTGAGAAATAGGAGCCACCTTAACCACATCTCCCGTGGCTTCGGTCTCTAGGGTTTCAACCTCTTCAACGTCCACCGTTTCAGCGGCAACATTCATGCTCTGGGTCTTGCTTACAGAATCATCTTCTAGGGAAACATCGTCTGGCAGAACAGCAGGGGTAGGAATAGTCTTCAAACCCAAGGATTTCGAAGGAACAGGGACATCATGATACAGAGAAGAGCCTTTAGGAATCATCGCAGCGGCTAAGGCACTCGTCCAACCCTTTACAAAGAGCTTGTCTCGCAGCACTAGAACCTCCTCCTTGTACGCCGACCCAGTTTCATCCCAGCCTTGTTGCCAGTGCTTGGCCTCCAGCGCAGTACGCTCGGTAGCCATCATAGCAATAACGGCCTCCAGTTCGGCCACCTTCCCCTCGAGTTGAGCCTGTGTCCCAATGGCAGCCTCCTTCGATTGTTCAGCAGAAGCGACAATCTTATTCAAACGAAAGGCTTCCCTTTCAACGGTTCGGCGTCCTTCCTTCTCTGACTCCAAGTTTACCGTCAGTCTCTCTACGTTCATTGCAGCCTCCAGCATGGCCCTTTCCAGCTCTTCAGCACGGGTAATGGACAGGTGCATTCTCTGGATACACTGCAAAGGACGACAAGGAACTTAGGAAAAAAAAAAAGAAAGACAGCAACGCAATAGTGAAGTTAAGTAAAGCAA
This sequence comes from Camellia lanceoleosa, assembly GCA_025200525.1. Taxonomy (NCBI): domain Eukaryota; kingdom Viridiplantae; phylum Streptophyta; class Magnoliopsida; order Ericales; family Theaceae; genus Camellia; species Camellia lanceoleosa. The sequence continues at coordinate 35,062,847 of CM045764.1, forward strand.
AGAAAACACTTACAGCAGTCATCATTTGAAGGGTCCCCTTCAAGATAGGAATGTCACGAGGCCCATTATGGTTGGTCATATCAACCAGCATCAACAAAAACTTGGTCAAATTAAAGGCAAAATCTTGTGAAGCGACAACTGAATCAGAGGTGGAAATGGGCCTGCCCTCATACGATATTGGCGGCTCCCATTTCTCAAAAGCATCATCTTTAGCAGGATCCTGAGAAGCTTCTCCCACCACTGCTTTGCCGATTTCCCTTCTCATCTTTTTTGCTCGTGCAGCGACTAAAGCTGAGGGCTCGGCAGCAGTCACAGGGGTCCCAGAAGCTCCAACTTCCATCTTTACCTCCATGAGGCTCTTCACCTCGGTCTTCTCCAGAGGGTTTTGCAAAGCGCCGAAGGCTCCGAAGGCCTCGGCCTCTAAATCCACCAACACCCTTCTCTTCGCCACAGACCCGCTCCCTGCGAAACTGGGGGCAAGGGAGGGCGCCCTCTCAGAAAATTCATCTTGACTCCTGCGATGTCTCGAGACCAGAGAAGTGAGAGACGTGTCAGTCTCGGTATCAGAGTCTAGAAGGGCAGCAGCGAGCCTTGCCTTCTTTGGAATAACAGAACGGTAAGTTGACTGGTAGTCCAATAACTCAGGTGTAAATCTCCTTTTATACCTCAAGGCAGCTTTGATGGCTTCAGCATTCTCTCGATTCGGCCTCCGTTGGAAACGGGAGGACTCTGCAAAAAGAAAGCAACCCATCAGAGCAATATTCAAAATAGAGTAAGAAACACCAAAGGCATTAAAAGGAAAGGCCCGGACTTGGGTAGCCGTCTTCCATTCAGGTTGAAACTCGGTTCCGGCGGGGAACTCCTAATTTCCACCAACTTGCAGGAAATCGTCATTGTGTTTATCCGAATTAGGTAATCCAGTAACTAAGTGACAATCAGCCGAGCGAACAGGCAAGTAGTATGTACTATGGTCTTTGTTATGAGAAAGGGTGTAACATCCCAAGATATCCCATATGTCAAGGTTCAGGCCCAGTCGTCTATTGAGGGCAGATACGCCGCAAACAACACGGAAAAGGTTCACAAATCCTTGCATTGGGGTTAACTGGACTTGATGCAGAAAACGACTCACTAACGGGTCAAGAGGAAACCGAACCCCTCCCTCAACTATTGTCGCGATGGGAAAGGCAACAGTGTTCCTCGTACCCATACGTTTGGCGTCTACTTTCGCCAGTGAAAGGGTAACGTCATGAGGAATATTGTAATCCAGACAGAACATGGCCATAGCCTCAGGGATATCAACCAAGGAATAGAACTTCCCCATTCGACCGACCTAATGGGACAGAAGTAGGATTCAGATAACAGAGTATGGGACACGGATAGTAAGTGGGCCAAACAAGATGATTAAAACAGAAAGGGAAAAGAGAAGAAAAGTCATGAGAGGACTTACAGAGATCACAACGGTGATAGCGAAGCAGGATCAACGGCGAAGAAGCCCAAGCAGAGCACCAGCGAGATCGGTCCAGAGGAATGGAAAGAAGCTCTTTCTCCCTCTTTGGAACTCACTAGAGGAATGAGAAAAGTAAGTCAAGGGATTTGAATTGATAGCCTAAGCATTTATTACACCAGTCGGCGCGCAGGCACGCGAATCACGACCTTTGATATGGAGTCGACGCATTATCTCTGCACACTTATCACACGTCGCCACGTGTTACATGGAAGGACGCATGCAGGAATTGTGTGTCAGGATTGAACCGTCACCAAGGCCGAACTGGGGGAGAACTAAAACGACGCGACGCTTGGAAAGCAGAACAATAGCTCCCCCCAAGGGGAACCTTAGCGCGAGCTAGGAGGCAAATAAAGGGGCTAAATGTGAAATGGGTCAGGTCCAAGCCTTGGGCCGGCCCAATCCGACAAAGTCCGAATCCAAGTGGGTCAGATAAGTATATGGACAAACCCGTTGAGCCCAACTTCATGATCAACAGTCCACCCAAGTCCTCAAGCACTTGGACCCAACCCGCAGTGGAAAGGCTAGCCCAGCCGTAGTGCTGGTCTGGGTCGAGCTGCGAAACGGAATCTGTGTGTAACGCCCTCAAAATAATAACATTAAACCCATCAATAGAAACATATATTGATATACAAATGACCAACATTTTCCATTCATCAGAATATTTGATTACAAAAGGTATTACATATTAACCACAAAAGCAAATGCCCTACGGGCTTACAGCTTTCCAAGTTAACACTTGGTTACAAAAGAAAGAGAGCACAAGCTCAATTACACATTAAGCCGTTGGTTTGAATCTACATATAATACATCAAAAGGAAATATACAACAAAAGTCTGTCCGCCTCAAGCCTCCCAAGCTATGTCCTTGGAGGTGGCATGCTACCCGTACCTGAAAATAATGTTCCCATATAGGGTGAGCCACAGCCCAGTAGAAATACACTAAACCAACTATGAACAATGACTAAAAGATTAGCAGTTGATAGATGGCCAACACTGATGCATTCTTTTACATCACCTTACAGTTTCATGGCATACAAGTTCATGTTACATTTCACTATCCATTTTACTCTAATTCTTAATTCACAACCATGGCTCAGAACCTGGCCAACAACTACATGAGACGGTAACTCAGGTTAAACATTTTTCATTTCACGTTGGATAAGCACACTAGCTATATCAATACATCCACTGATGAGTACAAGAACTATATCACACTTCCAAAAATAAGCATATGAGCCGTATCTACACTTCTCTAGACAAGCATATGAGCTGTGTTTACACTTCTCTAAGATAAGCATATGAGCTCTATCTTCATTTCTCTAGACAAGCATATGAGCTATATCTATGGAGTCCATTCCCTATCTCCTCCTAACACTATCCGGTTTAGAGGTCCATCCCCCATCTTCCCCTAAACCGTGGAGTACATCCCCTATCTCCTCCTCTACACATAATGCATATAAACACAAAGGTTCTATATACAATCAATCAATACATAAATTTAATGTATTCTATCAACTGTCACATTTAATGACACATTTCATTGATTAGTTTTCGTTTGCTTAATCATCATGCATTGTCTACAACAATCAAGACTGTCCTCCACCGATAGCCTAAGCAGTTATTTCTATACAGAATATAAATGCAGCAAATGGATATATAATCAACATTCCAACTAGGTGAGTGATAAATAATCCAACTACACCCTTTAGTCCCATACATTCCCAATCTCAACATTTCCAAATCAATTCCTCATTTCTCACAATTAATTATACAAATTAATTAATCAATGTAATAGGGCAATTTCCTTAATTAACATTACAACCCTTAGGTTCCATTTTCATCTATGTTTCAACATTTATTCCATTTCTCTATGCCAAACATGCATCTAGGTTTATTATAAACAAAACCCCAACTTTTGTAAAATTACACAAAAGTCCCAAACTTTCACAAAATTACCAAACCAACCCCAACATCTCAAAATACTAAAATTTAAAGACAAAAACCATATAGAAGAGTAGGTTATCCCTACCTCAAATTCGGAGCCCAAAGGGAGAAGATGACAAAACTCAACGTGCTCCGAAACTTGAAATTTTCGGATCAAAGTAAAGCTCCCGACGATCAACCCAACTTTTGTGAAGACCAAAGGTGAGAAAAACACCCTAGCTAGATCAATACTTAGAGAGAAGTTAGAGCTCTAGAGTGAAAAGCTCAACAATGGGGTTTTTGGAAAAGTAAGAGAGAGAAGAAAAGTGAAAAAGTGATTTAGAAATGCCCAACTGTCTTCTGTTATACGACATTCCCGCTCGAGCGGAGAACACAACGCTCGAGCATAAAGAACAAATAACTAGGTCCGCTTGAGCGCAAGAAGTACCGCTCGAGCGCCAAGACACAATACTAAAGTACATCCGCTCGAGCGCGAAAACCAGTCTGCTCGAGCATGGATTTCCCCCTCCCAGAACATACATCCAAGATGTACTATCTGCTCGAGCGTCAACAAGCCCGCTCGAGCGCGACCTGCTCGAGCGTAGGAAACCCGCTCGAGCGTAGAAAACACTGCTGCAGAAGTTTTGCAGGGACACAAAATATTAGAAGAGTGTAAACCCCGCTCGAGCGCAAGAAGACCCGCTCGAGCGGACCATCCAAAAACTGTGCAACAACTCTGGGAGCCAAAACTCTACCAACCTGAATCAACCAAGCCCAACACATCCTAAAACCCAAACGAATCAATATAAAGGATGACAACAAGACAATTACAACCCACAACTTCACGGAACCGAGTCTGGAATACAACTGAACAGTTAAGGGACAACCGGGATCGCTATACTATGGGCCGAACAGATAATGGTCCAGCGCATCTCCTTGAATGATCCTGAAAAAGGCCTAGCCGAGGCACATCAGCACTGAACTGAAGTACATGAGTACCGAGCTGGAGAAACCTCACAAGGAAACGTAGGAGCTGTAAGTGCAAGCATGTGCAGGTTGCCACCTCAGCTGGTCCCCCACACCTAGAATCACGGAAGTTGTTGAACCGAAGGAATGTGATTTGTTATCAACATGCCTACAATGAGAATATGTAATCAATGACAACTAACAAGTGGTCCCCCACCTGGAGCAATGTTGAAAGGACACATGGCAGCATCTACACTCCATGAAACCACCTTGAGAAGCAAGTAAGGAATACTACATATACTTCATAAACTTCACATTGAAGGGCATCGAACAAAAGAAACTAAGGAGAACTATTCTAATGTCACTGAACATACATTCCTTCTCCGATCACTGATTCCCACGCCGGAGGGGTTATCCGGCCAACCCTAGCTGGGCAGCTCTAACGGTGCTTCTTGTGGCAGGAGTCCCAGTCCTTGGATAGTCCAACTGAGTGCGGAGCCCCGATCCACTTTCATCTAGTGCGGAATCCGGTACGTACAACTGTGTTTGATTCATGGAATTAGAAAGAAATTTAAAAAGGGGGAAAAAAAAAAAAGATAGGTGAAATGTAAATGTAATACAATTACATTTCACTTCCATTTTGCACACATTTTTTTTTATTTCCCTTTCCTTTTGTAAAATTCCTTCCAAATCTATGAACTACACACAACTTTAAGAGATTTGAGGTCCTCTTCATTGAGATAAAAAAAAGAATCATGAGGTTTTTGACTCTCTTGTACCTCGCACAATTCTCATGTCTAGAAGTCAAAAGATTTTTACATGTGGACAATATTTTGTCTTAACATGCTTGCAATCCGTTCCTTCTTATTTGCCAAAATTTTGGTAAAACAGAGAAGGAAAGAAAAAAATAAAAATGAAATATAAGATAAATTTTTCTCTCTTGTCTTGCACTTTCTTTTTCCAAATCTCTATACAACATAAAAATGGAGAGTAAAAGGAAAGGTGTGAAGGCAATGGGTAACTATGGGTTGGGGAAAGGGATGGAGACGACGGGTAAAGGTGGTGGGTGGGCTATGAATAAATGGGAGAAGAAAGTGAGTAATTGACCAAATTGTCCCTCTTCTATTAGAATTATTTAAGGAATATAGACAAATGATTGTAATTAAAAATTGTTTAATTTGTTATTAGAGTTAAACCTAGACTTTTAATTTAGGGTACTCATGCTATATGTTCATTTTAAAATTTTTTGGACCATTAGGCGTAAGCTCTAATATCTTTGGGCCAAAATAACATAATTTGTCTTAAAGGACATTATCTGTTGAAATCAAATTAATTTATCTCTTAAAATCATCAAAATTTTCAATCTGTTGAAATTCAAACAGCCTATCTATTGAAATTCACCAATCTTATATCTCCTATCTATTGAAATTCAAACAATCTATTCGTTAAAATCCATTGAACCTATTTTTCTATCTATTGAAATTCATTAAGTCTATTTCTCCAATCTCTTAAAATTCACCAAGCTTATTGTTTGAGAAGTAGGCTATTTAAGTTTTTAGTTATTTTAGTAGACTAAAATTATTGTGTTTGGGAAGAGGATTGAATTTTTTTGTAGTTGGATGTGATATTTGTGAGAGAAAAAGCGAAATTATTATGAGTCTGATGTGATATTTTTGGAGTGGTTTGAAATGTACTAAATAAGTGCATTTTTTAACTTTTTATAAAAAGATGTGTAGAAAAGTATAGAGGAGATATTGATTAATGTGACCAAAAAAAGATAAAAAGATAAAAAGATGGACTAAAATAGTCTATGCCAAACCACCTTATTGGCTATTTTAGTATATTTTGTATTTTTGTGAATTTTAGCCAAAAGTTCTCCTAAACCCAACTTGTCAAACAAGGCTAATATGTAGCCCAATCTCCATCTTTATCTGCAAATTCTAGTCTCCCAAAATTCCTTTTATTTATGGAGAATTTTTTTTAGATCCCTGATATTAAAATTTTATAAGATAAATGACATACAATATTTTCATAGTCGTTAAATTTTGTCCGACTTAGAGAAATTTCGTCCCGATTCAGAAAAATTTTAATTTTCACAAAGAAATTTCAAAATTTCTTTGAGTGAGGTGAAATTTTTTCTAAGTTGGGTGAAATTTTTCTGAGTCAAATTTTCTCTATGAAAATGTTGAGGGACCTTAACTAATAAAAAAAAATATCTTAGACCTCTCCTATTATATAAAATTAAATTAGAAAGAGATGTTTCACTAATAGAACACGTAATGTAATATAATATAATATAATATTCAACAATGCAAAAACTCATGTGGGGATTGGAAGAGACAACCGGATCAAATCATAAGAATATGATAGAAACGAGAGACAGAGGGAAAAGGGGAAATGTTTGGGATCCTTTTGGGGACCCCACACCGCCAAAGTAATCCTAGCCTTTCATGTATGTATGGGGTTCATATCATGAGTGGTCCAGATTTGTGAGAGTCTTGTGGGGATGGAGGTCTCAATCATTACTTGAGAGAAAAGTAAAGGCCATATGTTTGTGAAATAATTTTTAAAAATAATTTTTTAAAAAAGTTTATAAAGCACACGTTTGACATAAAAAAAATTTGGAACTAAAAGACTGTTTTAGTTATAAAAAGACAAAATAGATTAAAAAGTCAGTAAGATAAAATATCATATTCAAGTCATAATCATTTTATTTTTCTCTTTCAAAAGTAAAAAAAAAAAAAAACCAAAAACCTTATCCTAAACGAGACATGTTAGCCCTTAAAATAGCTAAAAAGCTAAAAAAATCAATTCACATCTCAAACGAACCCAAAATTTAAAAATTTATTTGGTTATATGTTTTGAAAATAATTTTAGAGTTTTAGATGATTTAATTTTTTTTAATTTTTTAATTTTTAAATTTTTTTTTCTAGTTGAATAAATAGGTGTAAGAGAAAAAGTGATTGATTGATGAGTAGGATATAAGAGAAAGACAGAGATAAGAGAGAAAAAAAAGTGATTAATTAATATTTTAATAGAAAAAAAGTCATTTTAGAATTTTTCTTTTAAAAATTTTCAACCAAACAAAATTAAAATTTTCTCTCAAGAGACAAATCGAATAATGCCAAAGCTTCCGACAATATTAAAGTCTCCTACATGCACTACAAATTCCAGAGATCATAATCATCATCATCATCGTCGTCGTCATCCTCGTCGTTCTGTTTTGGGAAATTTTATTTTCAAATACCTTTATTTTGGCAACTAGGTTAAAAATTGTGTAATTTTCAAATCAAGTTTTCATCATAATATTTGAATGCTATGTTTGGTAAGAGTTTTAAAATTATGATTTCCAATCAATTTCAAAACATATTTTGAAAACATGTTTGGTAAACCAGATAATTTTTAAATTTTTGATCTATTCGATCGTCTGTCCGGATATCCTCCCGGATATCCGGAACAGTACAATTTTTATTTTTTTATTTTTTTGCAATTGCCAATCACCACCTGTTATTTGGAGAAAAAAAATTATATTTGTTTTTGATATTTTTTAAATATACAAATTATTTTTTTAGACTAAAATGATAAATTATTTTTTTAAAATTAAATTTTAAAAAGAGTTTGGTTATGAGTTTTAAATAGAATTTTCAATAAAGTTTTGAATTGTGTGTTTGATTATGAGTTATAAATTTTTGAATTAAATTTTGAAATAACTTTTCTCATTTAATTGTCACATCAAAAATTCAAAACTTATAACCAAATAAATTTTCTCTTTTCAAATCATAATTGCAAAACTTACAAACTCAAAATACAACTCTATTCTCAAATCGTAATTTTAAAACTCTACAAAACACTACCTAGTTTTTTTTTAAAAAAAATTTTGACTTTTTTGAGTCATATCACTTCTTTATCTTTTTGCACTTTTTTTTCTAAAAAAATTAAAAAATAAAAAATTGACTTTTAACCAAAATAGACTCACATCACACACTTAATAAAAAAATATTTTTATTACAATTTTAACCTTAAAAATAATTACTAATTAATATATCAATGCACACCCTACTTGAGGTTGAAGTTTTCTTAATACACATCTTTTAAAAAAATAAAAAAATCTCACAACACATCCATTACAAACACTAGCTACACTCAATTTTTTCTCATTCATTCCATTGTTACCTGGCAAAATCCTCATCTTTCCCAATCCATTATCATTCTACTTTAGTTAACTTATTATTAGCTTACTTCAGTTCTCAAACTCTCTCAATCTATTGAGTCTTTTGTTTCTCATTCAAACCCCACAAGTATCCTAATTTTTTGGTGTTATGGAAGATTTGTATGTTGAAAACTCAAATTTTGAGAATAATATCGTCGTTTATGACAAAGATAGAATTGAAAACATAAGTTTAGTACTTAAAATTGTCTACTTTTTTTTTTTTTTTTCCTTCAGCACATTTTAGTAAAGAGGGTAAAAAATATTCTTATAATTTGACAATCTACAACCGAAAAACATAAAATGTTTCAAACTTCAACTTTCAAATCAAAATAAATTTTTTAACAATCAACTTTCGAATCAGATTAAAATTTACAATTATCAATTTACAAATAAAACCATTCATTCGATATTGTCCTTCTGAATCAATTTGTCATTATTTTTTCGACATTGTCAACCTAATTTAAAAAACAATTGAAAATTATAAAAAATCGTATAACTTTACACAAACTTATAAAAAGCTATGAAAATCGGTTAAATAATTTGAACAAATCAATATATCTATTGAATTAAAAATAAACCTAGAAAATAGATTGAATGGATTGCTTCAATAGGGAAGATTTTGTTAGACAATCTTCACTGTATTTAAATAAATTAATTCTGTTTGTATACTAAATAACAAACAGAATACAAAAGAAAAATAAAAAAGGAGAGAGATTGTTTGATTACAAAAATCAAACCAATAAATAAAAAACAGATTTTATTTTGTTACAAAAACAAAATTAAAATCTGATTTAAATAAATAATGATAAAACAGAAAATTAATAAAGAACTTACTTGATTAATTCTTGAATAATATTTTGATCAAGTCCAGTGTTCGACACTGTGTCCTTAAGACAGATTCATTCTTTCCACAGTGCTTTCAGAATATGGACGTCTATCTCCCACGATAAAATGATCAATCAACGAATAAATGCAGCACTACAATTTATTCGTACAACAAACACACTAAGTGTTTACACTCTTAAATGCAGCTAGATGCAGAATATATTTGCAGAATGGAAGTACGAAAACTCTTAATGAAAACATCAAATGAGGGTTGCCTATTTATAGATGTAGTGGTGGCTATTCAATTTGAATTAAATATGTGCAAAACTTGTTTGAACAGGTATGGTACCTATTCAGTTTGAATAAACAGATACAAATCTGTTGGATTCAAATTTGAACAGATAAAAAACCGTAGGGACCTGTTTGGGTGTAGAGAAAAATCAGAACAGATTATTGTCGGAATTAATTTGAATTATGGACAGTTGGACATATTTTATTTCAAAAATAAAATTAAATCCAAATGTTTTTGGCCCAAAAAAGATTAGTATTGGGCTGAACAAGCCCAACCCAACCACATAAAGACTGCGACTTCAAGGCCAGCGTGTGGTTATTTTTGGGTCCAATGGGTTTAGCCCAATTTGCCCATAACCTCTCCCTTCTACCAACTTGGGGCGCCCCTTGGGGCCTACCCCAAGTTATAATTCCAAGCTCTATAAACCCATTCAAAACTTCCCACCAAATCAATGTGGGACAAGCCATTACACAAACCTTAAGGAATTTCCACCAAAACTCCATTTCTATAGAGCTTACTTTGGCTTCAAATTTCCATTCACCCGGTAATGGTTTTGAGCAACCAAATATATTACGTGAATCACAACGCGACATAAAACGCGTTACCATTTAGACCCGCCAACTTTGGGGTACGGGTCCCACCTAAATAATAGACCAAAGGTTGGAAAAAATTCTATTTTTACCCAGAATTTCCAAACCATTTCTAACAATCCCCCACATGAATAGAATTTGATGACAATGGAAATACAACAATATGCAGAATTTGTCGAAAGAGTATAAATCGAAAATATCTTGCATCAGGATAGGTAGCTTTCGGCCTTGAACCTTCCCTAGTGATAACTTATCGGACTTACTAGCTAATCAATGGACGCGATGCCTTGAATTGTTCAGCCGTTTGTGTAAGCCAAGACAATAGATTTCACACAAAATATCTTCTAACATATCGTGGTTCTCACTGTTGTGTTCATTTTGGCCATGAACGCTCCTGGTTTTCATGAGTGCTTCTAGAGAATTTAGCCTCTTCATTCTCATAGAATCGGCCCCAATTCGACACTCATATAGGTGATCTTATTGTGAGTATTTCCTTATACTCGTCTTGATTTTTATGCTTAAATCAAGATATAAGTAATCATTAAAAGCAAAGCTTATCCTTGTACCCCTGCATACAACATATGTTGCAGATATCACTCTCACCATAGGAATGGATAGGGAATTTTAATCCCTTGGTGATTTCTGGCAAGCCATACATAACTTAATTGTCCCTTTACACTTAGTTCTTGGGATCTCCAGTCATATAAATAGGGTTACCATTATGATGACTCTTATGTAATAGGCTTTAATCCTATCCCCTTCGATGAACTATACACTTGCTCTTTTGTCAAACCTTTTGTTAACGGATCTGCAATATTATCTTTAGATTTTATATAATCTATCGAGATTATACCATTTGACAACAATTGCCTTACGGTATTATATCGACGACGAATATGTCATGACTTACCGTTATACATATGATTCTGTGTCTTACCTATTGCAGATTGACTATCACAATAAATGCAAATAGCTGGCACATGTTTAGGCCACATTGGAATGTCTTGTAAGAAGTGACGAAGCCATTCGGCTTCTTCTCCTGCTTTATCTAAAGCAATGAACTCAGATTCCATTGTAGATCGTGTGATGCATATTTGTTTCGTGGATTTCCAAGAAACAACAGCGCCTCCCAGAGTAAAGACATATCCACTAGTGGATTTTGAATCTTTAGTATCCGATATCCAATTAGCATCACAATAACCTTCGAGTACTGCTGGATATCGAGTAAAGTTCAAACCATGATCACGGGTAAATCTTAGATATCTAAGAACCCGAATGATCGCCTTCCAATGGTCTTCTCCGGGGTTACTAGTGTACCTACTCAATTTACTGACAGCATAAGCTATATCAGGATGAGTATAATTCATTAGGTACATTAGGCTTCCAATGATTTGGGAGTATTTTAACTGAGACACCGTATCACCTTTATTTTTCGATAAATAAAGACTGATATCTATAGGTGTTCTAGCTAAATTCTATCATCCTTAATAAATTTACCAAGAATTTTCTCAATATAATGTGATTGAGATAATGCATATCCGTCAGATATTTTAGTACTTTTCATTCCTAATATAACATCTGCGACCCCCATATCTTTCATATCAAATCTTTCGTTAAGCATTTGCTTAGTTGATTTGATGATGTTTTGACTGCTTTCAATGATAAGCATGTCATCCACATAAAGACAAACTATGACATATCCTTGGTCAGTGTTTTTAACATAGACACACTTGTCACATTCGTTTATCTTAAACCCAGTAGTAAGCATTGCATGATCAAATTTTTCATGTCATTGCTTAGGTGCTTGTTTTAATCCATAAAGAGATTTTACAAGTCGACAAACTTTCTTTTCTTGCCCTGGCACTACAAACCCTTCAGGTTGCTCCATATAGATCTCTTCATTTAGAATACCATTTAAGAAAGCTGTCTTAACATCCATTTGATGTATCTCTAAATTAAACAACGCCGCTATAACAATAAACATGCGAATGAATGTTATTCTTGTGAATATGTGTCAAAATAGTCCAGACCTTCCTTTTGTTTGTAACCTTTTATTACAAGTCTTGCTTTATACTTGTCTATTGAACCATCTGCTTTCATTTTTCTCTTGAATATCCATTTATATCCAAGAGGTTTAGATCCAAGTGGAAGATCCACCAATTCCCAAGTATGATTTTACATAATGGATTCAATTTCATTATTAACTGCCTCTTTCCACAAAGGTGCTTCAGGACCTATCATTGCTTTCTTAAAGCTTTGAGGTTCATTTTCTAACAAGTACGTCAGAAAATCTGGACCAAAGGTGTAATAACTCTCATTACTGATCACTGATAACGCTACTGATTACTGCTAAACTGAGATTGATTATGATTGGTAATTGAATTGATTGAAGTATTGAACTGACTGACTGAAATCTGGAACTGAATTGATTGAGTATATTAGTTAAATTGCATGTCAATCTGTTGACTGTTAAATTATCTGTTCATGTTTTATGCTTTAAACTGCAAATTGAAGGCCTTATCGGCGGTCGAATCCGAAAATGATCGATGTTTTATGATCAGTAGAATTTATGTGATTTTATGGCATATTTAAATAAAAATGTGATTTGGTATGATTAAATTAGATTAAAATAAGCTAAACTACAAAAGTTGGACTAATTACCACTTTGCCATGCCTAGTGACCCACTAACTAAACAATTTGAGCTTCATACACACTTGACCAAAACATTTTCATCAGCCATTTTGAGTTCTTGACCGGCTAGAGTGAGACAAATAGGAGAATTGTGGAATCAACTAGGAGATTGGCTTGAATTGTGGAAGAATTGGAGATAGATTGCAGACTGAGCTCCCTATCTTGCATTGGAGACCTAAGGTAGTATAATCACCCTCTTGTTTATGAATTGAGCTTGTTCTTGCACGATTCATGTCAAAATTAAGGGATTGAGTCTAAAACTAGCTTAAGTTGTTGAATTGGAGCTTGAATCTTGCATGCATGTTTATATTGTTAGTTTGGAGGCTTGATTTCATGGAAATCTTGCATGCATGTTCATGTTTGTGTTAAAGTCCATGAATTCATTTTGTCTTTGGAGAAATTGACTCATTAGAGCATGAAATTGAAGCTTTGAGATTGATTAAACTCATGCATGTCATGTTTGAGTTGTGTTCTTGAGTATTGGTTTGAATTGGGTTTAATTCCCTCACCTTTGGGCCTTGATTTTACAAATTGAGCTTTAAATCATGTCATACTATGCATTTACAAGTATTTTCCAAGAAATGGGCCCAAAGGAATCGAATTTGATACATTTGAAGTTGAGTTTGAGCTTGAGGTTCGAATTTGGGAATTCCAGATTTTGAACTCACGCTCGAGCGGGGTTACTAGCGCTCGAGCGTGAAAATCGTGCTCCAGTATTTTGTTGTGTTTTGCGGTCTGCTCGAGCGGGAACTTGTGTCTCACGCTCGAGCGCCCATCGAGCGTGATTTTCACACATCCAGTACTTTTGGCATATTTTACAGTTCGCTTGAGCGTAGTAACTCGCGCTCGAGCGGAGTATTTTGTTTGCCTTTACGCTCGAGCGGGGTAACCTGCGCTCGAGCGGATCCCTTGTTTTCTGAAAATTCTAAAAATGTTTTTAAAGTGCATCTTTGCATCCTCTTTCCATCCTAGGAATTCCTAGGGCATGTTTAAGGCATCTTAAAGAGGATATAGATATAGAACCGCACCGAGTCTAAGTAGGGACTAAGTCCTTGATTTCCGAATGAGTAACTGAGTGTGTGTTCGTTCTGTCACTGTTTAGGGTTGGCTTTCGGAGACGCGCTTTAGCTACTTATAGCCCAGAACTCTGTGAGTAATAATTGTGTAAAGATATGTTCAAATCATCGTTTAAACTGTCTTTACGAACCGATCTTGTTCTTGATTGAATGTTTGTCCTCTATTTTGAACTGTATTGTGACATCCATAGCAGCTATTGTTTACTGTTACTGCTATTGTTACAGAGATCTCTGTCAGTTCCTATTTTGGAACTTCTGTTTATTGTTATGATGGTCATCATTGACTGTTCGGTCTTTTAAGACCTACTGTTTACTGTACTACTATGCTAATGGATGTACCACATATGACTGTTATGACTGAATGACTGAAATACTGATTTAATGAATTGTTTTCATTACTGAAAGGACATTCATTCTTAACCTCATTACGCATTATGTTATTCACTAGGCTTTAGCTCACTGTTTATATATATATATATATATATGTATAGGTGTTCAGGCACCAGACCGGAGCTAGGAGCGTGGGTTAGACTCCCTTTTTTGTCAAGCCAACCATTGTGCCTCACTGCGAGGTTTCGAGCCTGTCAAGTTATGGCTTAGGGGTGTTTTATTTCCCCCGTCTGTCTCTGCATCTATTTTGTAATAACTGTTTAGACTGATACTGTATTGTTTAATGGGGATTAGGTCCCTGCTCAGAATGATTGTAAATGTTATACAAATATGTATAGACTGTTTTGTTATGAATGTGCATACGAATGAAAAATCTTTTTACATACAGGCTGTCACAGCTCGTTGGACATTGTTTAAATTATGTTTTGGCTTCCGCCAGCCCCTATACTCTGTTTTACTGTTCTACTATTAAGCAGGCCTTCGGTAATCACAGATTATTAGCCGGTTACGGTGCTAAACCCATAGGGGCGGGTTTGGGTCGCGACAAAAGGATTTTGATGTTCTTGCTCTCTTATTTCGTCTTGGTTCATTATCAGTTAAATC
Organism: Camellia lanceoleosa; assembly: GCA_025200525.1. Classification (NCBI taxonomy): domain Eukaryota; kingdom Viridiplantae; phylum Streptophyta; class Magnoliopsida; order Ericales; family Theaceae; genus Camellia; species Camellia lanceoleosa. Next base: position 35,077,920 of record CM045764.1, read on the forward strand.
CTATTGGTCGAGGCCATTATTAGTCTCTTGTGTTTGATTATCATTAGTCTCTTGACTTTGTGTACAATCATAAGTTTTTTTCTGTGAACTTAATCCTTTCTTGTAAGAAAAGACATGTTCAAAAAACACAGCATTCCTTGACTCTATAATAGTGTTCACATTTATATCAGGTATTTCTGATTTATAAGTCAAAAACCGATATACATTACTATTCTGAGCATAACCAATAAACACACAATCTACTATTTTTGGTCCAATCTTGGCCTTTTTAGGAACAGAAACTTCAACTTTTGCCAAATACCTCCACACTTTTAAGTATTTGTAGGAAAGCGGTCGACCTTTCAACAATTCATAAGGAGTGCTGTTAGTTTTCTTGTGGGGTATTCTGTTAAGAACATAATTAGCAGACAATATTGCTTCCCCTCACAAGTTCTGTGGTAAGACTGAACTTAGTAACATGGCATTCATCATTTCTTTTAGGGTTCTATTCTTCCTTTCAGCAATTCCATTTTGCTGAGGAGAATAGGGTGCTATAATTTGGTGAATAATGCCATGTTGTGCACAAAATTCATTTAATGGTGCATCATATTCACCACCTTTATCACTTCTAACCATTTTAATGATTTTACCAAGTTGATTTTCAACTTCAGTTTTGTAGAGTTTAAATATTTCTAAAGTTTCATCTTTACTTCTAGGTAAATAAACATAACAATATCTTGTACAGTCATCGATAAATGTTATGAAATACTTTTTTCCTCCTCTAGTTTGAACAAATTTAAGATCATATACATTTGTATGAATTAATTCTAGATGTTTGGTTTTCCTTTCAACTGATTTAAATGAAGCCTTAGTTAGTTTCGCTTCTACACAAATTTCACATTTATGATTAGGATCAATTTCAAACTTTGGTATATAATCCAAACCAATTAAGCTACGCAAAACATCAACATTCACATGTCCTAATCTACCATGCCATAAATTTGACTCAAAAATATAGGCAAAAGATGTGTTATTCTTATTCATAGCAACTTTTGGTACAACTGTCATTATATTTAATTTGAAGAGACCATCACTCATCTATCCCTTACCAACATACATACCACTCTTTGATAATACAAATTTATCAGACTCAAATACAAGCCTAAAACTATTTTTACTTAACAAAGAGCCAGAAACCAAATTCTTTTAGATGTCAGGTACATGCAGTATATAGCGATCCGGGTTTCCATTTTCTTTATTTATCATATCCGGACTCGGTTCCGTGGATGTGTTGTTGTCATACTCTTATCTCTATTCTCTACTCTGTGTTTTTGAGTTTTGGTTTGTCTTGGACAAGTTGGGAATAGGTTGGTTGTGTCGAGAAACCTAGAAAAGTTGCCCAAAATTTGGCCTCTCCGCTTGAGCAGGGGAATTTGGCCTCTCCACTTGAGCAGGGGTTTTGGCGCTCGAGCGGGGAAATCACCCATCCAATTTTTCATCTGCAGTGTTGGACGTTCGAGCGGGGGATTGGCCGCTCGAGCGGAAGTTTGTGTGCCGCTCGAGCGGGGAGTTGGACGCTCGAGCGGGAACCTGTCTGGAAAAGTTCTGGGAGCGTGCATCCGTCGCTCGAGCAGGGGATTGGACACTCGAGCGGAGATCTGTGAGTGACGCTCAAGCGGGGCTTTTGCCGCTCGAACGGGAAGGCTTTTATTTAAAGCTGAGATCCGACCTTTTTGTTCACTTTTCAACATCCTTTCTCTCTCTTACTTTTCCAAAAAGTTATTTTGAGAGTTCCTCTCACTAAAACCCTAACTTCTCTCTTAGGATTGATCTAGTAGGAGTTGTTTTCTCACCTTAGGTCTTTACAATAGTTGTGTTGATCGTCGATGGCTATCTTTTAATTTGAAAATTTCGAGATTTGGAGCATTTTCGTTTTCTTCATCTCCTTCGTTGGGTCCCATCATTCGAGGTAGGGATAACCTACTCCATCTTATGAGCTTTGTCTTTGAATTTTAGCATTTTGATATGTTGGGGGTTGTTGGGTAATTTTTGAGAAAGTTTGGGCCTTTGTGTAATTTTACAAAAGTTGGGGTTTTAATTATATAAACCTATATGCAAGTTAGGCATAGAGACATGAAATTAATGTTGGAACTTTGATGGAAATGGAACCTTAGGGTTGTTTTGTGAATTATGGTAAGTTGCCCTAATTGGTTTAATTAATTAATGTATATAATTAATTAACGAAAATGAGAAATTGAATTGAGAATGTTGAAATTGGGAATGTATGGGACTAAAGAGTGTAGTTGAATCTTTTATTGCTCATCTAGTTGAAATGTCGATATATTATCCATTTGTGCAGTTATTTCCTGTTTAGAAATAATTGCTTTGGGCTACCGGTGGAGGGTAGTGTTGATTGTTGTAGACAATGCATGATGATTAGGCAAACTAAAACTAATCAATTGGATGTGTCATAGAGTATGACGATTGTTAGAATACATTAACTTTATGTATTGATTGATTATGCATATGACCAATGTGTTTATGTGCATTATGTGTAGACGGTTGATAGAATACATTAACCTTATGTATTGATTGATTGTGTATATGATTCTGTGTTTATATGCATTGCTTGTGTATGGGAGGAGATGGGGGATGTACTCCACGGTTTAGGGGAAGATGGAGGATGTACCTCTAAACCGGTTAATGGTTAAGGGAAGATGGGGGATGGACCCAGGGATGCAGCTCATATGCTCTCCTATTGGAGTGTTGATATAGCTCATATGCTTATCTATTGAAGTGTTGATATAGCTCATATGCTTATCTATTGAAGTATTAATATAGCTCATATGCTTATCTATTGAAGTGTTGATATAGCTCATATGCTTATCTGTGGTAATAGTGATATAGCTCATATGCTTATCTATTGAGATGTTTGTTTAATTTGATATAGCACTAAAATGTATATCATTTATGAAGTAGAGAAGTGGTTTATGTGTTATTGATATAACACCAAAATGTGTATCCACCTTGGATTTCGAAAGTGTTCTAGTGATGAACTATAATCTCATCAAAGGTTTTGGCCAGAGTACTGAGCCTTGTTTTCAAACTCAATGTTGAATAAGAAATGGAAAGTGAATTGTAACATAGACTTGATTGTCATGGAATTGTAATAAGATGTAAATGAATGTATAAGTGTTAACCATCTATTAACTGCTAATCTTTTAGTCATTGTTCATAGTTGGCTTAATGTATTTTTACTGGGCTATGGCTCACCCTATATGGGACACCATTTTCAGGTAAATGAAGCATGCCACCTCCAAGGACATCGCTTGAGAGGCTAGAGGCAGGCAGACGTTTGTGGTTTTGGTTATCTTTTGTTGTATTACATGTAATTTCAAGCCAAGGGCTTAATGTGTATTTGAGTTAGTACTCTCCTCTTTGTAACCAAGTGTTAGCTTAGAATGCTGTAAGCCCATAGGACATTTGATTCTGTTGTTAACATGTAATGCTTCTTGTAAAGAATTACTCTGTGGAATAGAATGATGTTTGTCTCTTATATCAATTCATGTCTAAATTGATGGGTTTAATGTTATTATTTTGAGGGCGTTACACAGTACGTTGTTGAGGGTAAGTTCTTTCGCTGATATCGTCTTCAAGATCACCTTTTCTTGTCCAGCCATAGTAGAAGTAGAAGAATTTTCCATGAAAAGTTGTTCACCATTTGCAGCCTCATTGTAGGTAGTGAACATCTTCTTGTCCACACATATGTGACGAGTTGCTCCAGTGTCAACCTATCACTCCTTGGGATTTCCAACCACATTAGCCTCAGACACCACAGCAGTGAGATTGATGTCATTTACCCTGTCAGAGATGTAATCTAATTCTGTCACATTGGCTTGATTGGTGGTCTTCTTGCTTGTACTACCACGATCCTTCTTAGGGCGGCGGCAGTCAGAAGCTCGATGTCCAGTTTTGCCACAGTTATAGCATTTTCCTTTGAACTTCTTGTTGCCATTATTGTCGCCTTGTTTAGGACCATCTCTAGTAAACTTTCTCTTTTTGTTATGTGGTTTGTTAACTTGTTCAACCACATTAGCCTTGGACTCAATGGGATTTTTCCCATTCCTCTTTTCAGCCTTTCGGTTATCTTCGTCAATTCTCAATCTTACAATCAATTCATCTATGGTTATCTCCTTACGTTTATGTTTTAAATAATTTTTGAAATCTTTCCAAGTCGGTGGTAATTTTTTTACTAAAGCAGCGACTTGGAAAGACTTGCTAAGCGACATACCTTCTGAATGAATATCATGCAAAATTATTTGAAAATTTTGAACTTGAGAAATTACCGTTTGGGAGTCTACCATAACAAAGTCCAGAAATTTATAGACAACAAATTTCTTCGTGTTAGCATCCTCTGTCTTGTATTTCTTCTCCAAAGAATCCCATAATTCTTTTGCTGACTTCAGAGGGCTGTAAACATTATACAGCATGTTGTCAAGGCCATTCAGGATATAGTTTCTGCATAGGAAATTTGAATGTTTCCAAGCATCTACAGCAGCAACAACTTGCCGATCACTTTCACCCTCTTTAAGTGTTGGAGCCTCTTCACAAAGAAACCCGGCCAAATTTAGAGTTGTAAGATAGAATAACATCTTCTGCTGCCATCCCTTAAACTCAGTACCATTAAATTTTTTCGATTTTTCTCCATGATTTATTGGTACTTGAACATGGTTCTGGATAGGAATCGGTGTTGGTGTAACAATTGGAGTACCACTTCCAGTTACAGTTTCAGTTGCAGTAGCCATAATATCTGATTACAAAAATTAGAAAAACAAACCACAAATTAATTTTCTAGTTACTAAAACTAAAAAATATATTATAATACAAAATAATTTTGTTTTCCTTATTACTAAAACCAGAAAAATAAAATACCACAATAATTTTCTATAACACCAAATAATATTCTGCAATTGTTAATGACACCAGTATATTACTACTAGTTGTCAAAGAAAATAGACAGTATATTCCTACTATCTGTCAAATAGTTTATAAATACTATTTGTATTTTCCAACCAGAATATCACTCTGTGAAAACACAAAAAATTAAATACAATAAAGATACAAAAAATGAATCTGTCTTAAGATTGTTGGACAATCTTCACTGTATTTAAATAAATTAATTTTGTTTGTGTACTAAACGACAAATAGAATACAAAAGAAAAATAGAAAAGGAGAGAGATTGTTTGATTACAAAAATCAAACCAATAAATAAAAATAAATAAATAAATAATAGATTTTATTTTGTTACAAAAACAAAATTAAAATCTGATTTAAATAAATAATAATAAAACAGAAAATTAATAAACAACTTACTTGATTAATTCTTGAATAATATTTTGATCAAGTCTAGTGTTTGACACTATGTCCTTAAGACAGATTCATCCTCTCGACGGTGCTTCAGAATATGGATGTCTATCTCCCAGGATAAAATGATTAATCAACGAATAAATGCAGCACTACAATTTATTTGTACAACGAACACACTAAGTGTTTACACTCTTTCTCACAAAAAATTAAATGCAGCAAGATGCAGAATATATTTGCAGAAGGGAAGTACGAAAATTCTGAATGAAAACATCAAATGAGGGCTGCCTATTTATAGATGTAGTGGTGGCTATTCAATTTGAATTAAACAGGTGCAAAACCTGTTTGAACAGGTATGGTACCTGTTCAGTTTGAATAAACAGATACAAATCTATTGGATTCAAATTTGAACAGATAAAAAACCATAGGGACCTGTTTGGGTGTAGGGAAAAATCGAAACAGATTATTTCCAGAATTAATTTGAATTATGGACAGTTGGACAGATCTTATTTCAAAAATAAAATTAAATCCAAATGTTTTTGGCCCAAAAAGATTAGTATTGGGTTGAACAAGCCCACCCCAACCACGCACCCGTGCGACCGACCGGACGGCAGCGCGCGTGTGGTTATTTTTTAGTCCAATGGGTCTAGCCCAATTTGCCTATAACCTCTCCCTTCTACAAACTTGGGGTGCCCCTTAGGGCCATCCCTAAGTTATAATTCCAAGCTATATAAATCCATTCAAAACTTCCCACCAAATCAATGTGGGACAAGCCATTACACAAACCTTAAGGAATTTCTACCAAAACTTCATTTTCAAGGAGCTTACTTTGGCTTCAAATTTCCATTCACCTGATAATGGTTTTGAGCAACCAAATATACCACGTGAATCACAACGCGACATAGAACGCGTTACCACTTAGACCCGCCAACTTTGGCGTACGAGTCCCACCTAAATAATAGACCAAAGGTGTAACAACCCTCGTATTGACTACCGTTTAACCACTGAATTATATACTGATTAATGCTAAACTGAACTGATAATGACTGATAAGTGAACTGGATGAACTACTGAACAGACTGAATGGAATCGAAACTGAAATTGAATAAGTTTGTCTGTTATATTGCATATCGTATCTGTTTGCTTGAATGATTATCTGTTGAGTTATGTGTTTAAACTGTTAATTGAAGGCCTTATCGGCGGCCGATTTAGAAACCGTTTGAAGTTTTAGACTCAGTGGAATATTTCTGATTTTATGGTATATTTATCTGAAAATTGATTAGGAATGATTAAAGTAGATTAAATATTGATTAATGGCCAAGGTTGACCTATTTACTAAAATGCCACTTAGTGGCCACTAACACACACACACTTAGAGACCTTATACATGTTGAATCAAAGCTTCTTCCTCAGCTCATTTGTGCCTTAGCCGACCAAAGAGTTAGAGAAAGGGAGAGTTAAGAGAAATTGGGTTCAATTGTTGAATTTGCTAAAGAACTTGTTGAATTGTTAGAGACTTGGTATAATTGAGCTTGCTAGACTTGAATTTACACTCTAGGTAAGGGAATCATCTTCTTATTTTAGTGTTTGAGCTTAGTCTTGCATGATTCATGCCCATTTAGAGAGTTAAGTCATGATTTGCTCATATGTGTTGAATTGAAGATCAATTGTTGCATGCATGGTTGAATTAGTGAAATTGGAGTTGAATTCATGCTTGAATCATACATGCATGCCCATGTTTTTATCATAGTCCATGTTTTCACTTCATTTTCCAACTATTGAGCTCATTAGAGCAAGATTTGAAGATTGAATTGGGTTTGAAGCTCATGCATTGCATGTTTTAAACTTGTTCTTGAAAATGGGTTTGAAAATGGATTTAATTGACTCACATTTGGGGCTTGAATTCATAAATTGGCTTTTGAAACTTGTTATACATTGTTTTGGGATGTATTCTCCAGAATTTGAGCCCAAGAGGTCGAGAATTGAGTTGAGAATGCTTGGTTTGAGTTAAGGCAAATCTGAAATTCCAGATTTGGCTTCTTCGCCGAAGGATTCTCGCCGGCGACCAACGTTTTCCTCGAGCCCCGCCGGCGAAAGATTGGTGGCTCGGCGTAAAAATTGAGCATCCAAGATTTTCTTGTTTCATCGCATCCGCTCGGCGAAGGATTGTTCGCTCGAGCGAAGCCTTTGATTTTGCAACCTCGCCCGAGCAAAGGAAGGCTCGCTCGAGCGAGGCCTTTTTCAAAGAACTTTTGAAAAATGCCTTCCAACTGTATTTTTGCATCCTCATCGCATCCTAGGCATTCTTAGGCCTAGTTTAAGCATCTTAATGAGGATTTAGACATAGAACCACACTGAGGAATTTAGGGATGTATTTATCATCTTTTCGACTGTGAACTTAGTGTGTGTTCTATTTGTTAACTGTTTAGGGTTGGCTCTCGGGACGCCATTTAGCTCTCGATAGCCCAATCACTATGAGTAACAGATTGTGTAAAGATATGTTCAAATGGTTACATTTTGAATATTGAATCGAACTGTTTATTGAACTGATATTGTTTATTGAATGAATGTATATCCTGTATTTCGAACTGTATTGTGGCATCCTTAGCACCCTTGTTATTGGTATTCTGAGCTCTCGGTTTCCTGTGGAACCATCTTGAACGATGGCCATCATTACTATTGAGTCTGTTAAGGCCCGGTCCTTTTAGACCTACTGTTTATAGGCTAATGGATGTACCACATATGACTGATTGATTGAAATACTGATTGACTGAAATACTGAAGAATTGAAATACTGTATAATGAATTGATTTCATTACTGTAAGGGGCATTCATTCATAACCTCTTTACACGTTATGTTATTCATTGGGCTTTAGCTCACTGTTTATATATATATGTAGGTGCTCACCACCGCATCAAGCTAGAGCGTGATTGGTCCCCGCTTTGTCAAGCCACCTATGTGCCTCATCATGAGGTTCCGACACGCCATGCCATAGCTTGGAGTGCTTTTGTTTCCAATCTCCCTCATCAGACATTGTACCTTTTGTATAGACTGCTTGATCAGATCATATCGAGGATTGAGTCCCCATCTTGAATGTCTCAGAAATGATTGTATAGAGTGTCTTGTTTTTGGACTGTATGAATGCATAAAATGTTTTTGACATCTGATTTTCACATTTCGATGGACACTAGTTACTTCTTCGCTTTTGGCTTCCGCCAGCCCTCAGACTGATTGATCAGATATCGTTCAAAGAGCCTTGGTAATCTCGGATTCTTGGCGATTCTGATGCTAAACCCATAGGGCCGGGTTTGGGTCGTGACAAAAGGTAAGAAAAAATTGTTTTTATCCAGAATTTTCAAACCATCTCTAACAGATTTAATTAAAAACAAATCGTATTTTTTCAACCTTCAACCATGTACAAATGGCACCATGTTTGAGTGTGAAGTGATTCTATTTATATCACTAGTTTACTTCTTTATATTCTCCATCTCATTACACTATTAAAAAAAATTCTGATTCTCATTACACCTATTATGCTACCAAAATTAATCTTAGACTAAAAATTTTCAAAACCCTTTTAGTTTTGTCTCTTTACACTTATAACTTTTGGTAATACAATGCTAAAGAATTTGAATTGTTCCAATGTCATGTTACCAGTCAAACTAATTTTTTTTCTAGCCATTTGTTGCCATTCTATTGGATGATTTTACTTTATTTTAACAAAAACTAGTTGGAGCTCATTTGTGAAGTGTCTGTTTTGTGATACATTACTATACAAATTAAATTACTTCAGTATCATGTTGTCGAACTAAAATAAATTTGTTTAGTAACCTGTCGCTTTACGTGCGTTGTACATTGTTTTCATTGTTGTCACATTAAAGACATCCCTTCATTTTCAATGTAATCAATATCTCTTTTGGTCACACATACTCTTTGACATGTCAACTAATTCAGATAATCTACCAAATGAGTGCCCTTCAAGATGTTCAACAATCAAATGATTGTACTTGCATTGTTGCAATGAATAGAAGTATAATATTTTCAAGAAATAAAACAAAAAATAAAAAATAAAACTGAAAATGCACAATAATGAGTAACCGAACAAATTAAAAAAAAAATTGACCTTATGTTACTAGAAATGTATCTTTTATTCGACAGTGGGTTACCAGACATATATTTTTTATTCAACAATGTGATTCCGGACTACTTTATTCAACATATATTTTGTTCGGGTTACCAGACATTTTGGGGTTGTTTGGAATGTTTTAAATAAGTGTACTTTTGACTTTTTATGAAATATGGGTTGAGTTTGAAGTGATGTGGTAGAGAGGTGATGTGACTTAAAAAAGATGATGTGACTTTAAATAAAATAGTGACTTTTTGACTTTTTGCCTTTTTTTTTAAGTTGCCAAACTTATCCTTTATTTTATTTTAATTGTTCTTCACCACATTTTTTTCCATCTATTGCTTTATTTTATGATCAAAACACTATAATTTTCACTTTTAAAAAAGAGATATATAGTAGAGAAGAAAAACTAAGAAGGGAAAAAAACAGTAGGCATTGAAAAGTAATGGGTTTAATGAAATAATAAAATATATTTAATTTTAGTCTTTGTTTTTAAAAGTAATTTCATACATAGATAAAATTGAAAGAAAAAAAAAAAAAAAAAATCTCATATAGAGTGTAAAGGAAACTAATGGTGTAAGTAGGATAAGAGTGTATGTACATTGTTTAGGTTTTGAGTGTGTGCACGATGTTCTGGGTGTGTGTAAGGCGTGTTTATTTGGTATTTTTACAATTTTACATTTTTAGCCTTTGGGACATATTTGGCATAAAAAGTGTGTAGAGTGTGTAAAATTAAATATTTATAATTTTTTTTGATAGGCTATTTATAATTTTCTTTTTTAAGTGGCGCAAATTATCTATATCTCTCTTGAGGTTTAATGAAATTACTGATTCTCTTTTGAGGTTTCAAAAATTACATCTCGTCCCATCGCAATTAACGCCATTAATGGATATCATAAATTGACTAAAATGCCCTTTTGATAAATAAGGGCAAATTACCTACACCCCCTTGAGGTTTAGCTAAATTACATATTAATTTCTAAGGTTTAGCTAAATTACAAATTCTCCCTTGAGGTTTAGCTAAATTATTATTTTTAAATAAATTATGAAATGCAAAATTAAAATGGAAAAACACTTATCACACTACAAAAAATTAAAGTTTTAGAGATCAAAATTTAGGAACAAAATTATTTTTAGGGGACCAAATATTTTTGTTGCGAAAAGTATCGTTATTATATTTTTAGCATTGAAAATTGAACATTAGTGATTAATTATTATCTTTTTAGTATCAAATTTTTTGTCTCAAAAAATAAATCATTTTGAGACCAAATTATTTTGTCCTTAAAAGTCTATTTATTATTGACTTCTTTGAAATTTTATCACTAAAAACCTTATTTTTGACTTTTCAGGGCGACCTTTTAGCGAATATCTTCAAGACGATAGAAATTAGTCCCTTTTACAACAAAATTTTCACTTTTAGAGATAAAAAAAATTAGTCTCTAAAACTCTTATATATTGTAGTGTCAGATGGTGAAAATATCATAAAATTAACAAATAATTAAATAAGTTAAAAACACAAGAAATAGTTTGTCAAAAAATTTTTAGAATATGTTTGGTTTGATTTTTAGAAATTTATTTTAAAGTTTTTTAAAAAATTAAAAATTAATTTAGTTAAGAAATAAAAAATAAAAAATAATTTTTATTTTTATATAATTTTATCTTTTGAGTAGTTGAAAATAATTTTTACAAATTAAATATATTTTTTCATATTTATTTTTATTAAATTAGTTTATATATATATTTTTTAAAATTTTGAATTTTTTTTAAACAGCAAATCAAACATGGTTCAAAAAAATTAATTTGTTTTTTCCATCTAACGTAATTCTTTTGGCTTCGTTTGGGAAGCCAAAAGCCAAGCTTTTTCGGCTATTTTAGCCACAAAAAATAAAATAGGTTTTTTTAGTCTAATAAGATCAAACATCGCATCTAACCCATAATCATTACATTCTTTTTCTCACAAAAAATTCAAAAAAGCCAAAAGCCTTTCTCAAATCAGGCTTTTTAACTCAGGCTAAAATAGCCAAAAAAATCCAAAAAGTCAACCCACTTTCCAAACGAACCCTAATTTTATTGATTTATCGAAACAATTTTAGCAGAAGTAATAACGTCCATCAATTTATATTTTGGTAATGTTAACTAACAATTCTTAACGTTTAGTTAATAGTAAAAATTAAATTATTACTCCCTCTGTCCCAAAATATTAGTTCCTTATTCCATTTTTCATTATCCCAAAATATTAGTTCTTCTTCAAAAATCAAGTACAAAAATAATATAAATTTCTTATTTTGCCCTTCTTTTAAATTAATAAACAATATAAAAAGTACAATTATGATATTGATATTTCAAATAAATGTACTATCAAAAGGATAATTTTGGAAAATCAACTTTTTTCAAATACAATAATTGTATTATCAAAAAAAATTAAATTTTTCAAAAAGAACCATTATTTTAGGACGGATGGAGTTTATAAATATAATCTCGAGAAATGAAATGTAATTTTTAAAATCTCAAAAACAATCTGTAATTTAATAAACCTCATTGTGGTATTGGTAATTTGCCCTTTGAAGTGTGTGAATTGAAAAGGACGGGCAGAGAGTGCAAATAATGTGGTGATAGAAGTCCCCTTCTGCTTCTGGTTCAGCCTGCGCAACAAGAGAAATTGTTCAAAACTCGGATCGAAAATGCTCTGAAATCGTCTTTGAAGAAGCCAAAATCTACAGCAATGAAGCTTGCATTTGGTTTATGTCGGTGTCAAGAAGAAAATACTAGAGGGAGAGAGCTTGGAGAGATCGACGAGGATTGCGGCGAACCCAATTGCAGAAATGGGATCGAGAATTTGAGTGTGCAGATTCATCTTGAGATGCCTTTACCTACTTCATCTTTTGTTGTTTCTGTTGACGAATGGAAGACGGTTCGATCGGGTGGGGCCGAGATTGGGAATTGGTTGCTTAACTTGGATGGTCTCGAGTTTGTTGATCAGATCGGACACAATATTCCCTTTCTTGAACTCGAGTAGTGATCGGAGTTCGTGAGAGGAAGAAACGGAGATGAGAGGGAAGAGACGGAGATTAGAGAGAAGATAAGGACAGAGAGGAGGAGGAAGTGTTTGGTTCCAAAAAATTCAATCCGTAGAAAATTATGTTTTTTTATTTTTTGTATTTTTTTTATAATTTTTAAAATATTTAAAATATTTTTTTTTTGAAAATATATTTTAAATAGGTTTAAAAAGTATAATACTTATTCATTTTTTTTAAATTATTAAATATAAAAAAACAAAATTTAATATATTTTAGTATTTTATTGTATTCAATGATTGTTTTAAAGATTTTTATACAACTTTTTTTTTAAAATTATATTAAGATTAAGTAAATCTAAAAAGAATTTGATTAAAATATTTAAAAAAATTAATAAAAATCTAAAAATACGAATTGAAAATTCCAAAAATTAAAAATCAAATAGATTATTCATCTAAGGCAAATAGATTCAAGTAGAGGTGGAGGTGAAAATGGAAATGGAAAAAAAGAGAGGAGAGAGAGAGAGAATGAGAATATAAGTGAAATTATTCTCCCGCACCCAATCAAATTGTGTCCTTATCAACGAATAAAGTTTTACTTTGGATCTAATTCCTTAGATGTCCTTTAAAACGGACTTTTGACTAATTTTTTTTTAATTTATGGTAATTTTTTGTAAAAATATTCCAAAAACCCCCCTTCCAAAAGAAGAAATTTTTTAAGGTCCCTAATAATAGTAATTTAGAGGATAAAGGACACTAAAAAAAATCATGATGTCTTAAGTCCCTAAAAGAAAAAAAAGCACACTTTATATTCAGAATCCTGCCTTGCTTAAGTTCTTGAAACTCTTACACTTTTCGATCTCTGAAACATTGGGGAAAGTACTTGTTGTAGAATATCTCATTGAATTTAGCCCATGTCATATCCCCATTGTTATTTCAAACTAATAACCACCATCTCCGGGCTTCATTCTTTCACGTATAGGTGCCCAGGAGTACTTTCTGCGTCGCGGAGCAAGGAAACACTTCAAACAACTTTTCCATTTTGAGCAACCATGTTTCTGCCTTTAAGGGTTCAATCCTACCCAAGAAAGTTGGCTGTTTCATTTTCATAAATTTCTGAGTCAAGTTGATAATGTCATTGTTATCCGGTTCACCTTGTACCGACGAAGGCAAAGGGGGCAAAGGTTGTTGCCTCTTTTGTTGCATTATCGCCTCAGGCAGGGCTGTAAGCATCTGTTTTATTCTGTTCATTTGGGCCTCAGAAGACTCACTTGTATCATTTCCCCTTTCATTCTCCATGTTGCTATAGGTAAACAAAGCAATAATAAACATAGACCAATAATTCTTTTCACTATGCTTAGATCATTTAATCACGGTCCATTCATTTCTCTTTCATGTATTCATGGTCAGATTTAGTTTCCATATTTACAGACATTAGTATACCCACTCACATATGTAGATGAGATGCCCTTAATGCTTACTAGGACACCCTATAGCTCATATGGATTGTTGTGTGCAGTATAATCATGTGCTCTAATACCGCTCTATCACAACCCAAACCCGCCCCTATGGGTTTGTCATAACCGGCAAGTAATCATTGCATTACCAAAGGCTCTGAACAGAATAACTCATAATTATGGACTGCAGAAGCAAATATAGAAACAAACATAGTTCATTGAGCTGTGGAGACATATATGAGACACAAATTTTAAAATTTATACACATATACGTGACGTCATAATGTAGTAGTCATACGTCATATTCATTACGGCTATGCCTAAAAGGAACTTAGCCCAAAATACAGGTAACAAAAAACTTGATCTATACCCAATGAAAGACAAGGTCTCAAACATAAGCCATTTAAACTTGACTCGTTCACAAAAGGGAACCTCCTTGGAGGCACAACAGCTGGTTGACAAAACTAATACGCCAGGTCCTCAATTTTGAGCCTAGTCACGCGTCTGGTCACCTACATATATAATATAAATAGTGAGCGGAAGCCCACTGAATAATAACAGAGTAAAGGATTTAAATGAATGATGTCCATCATAGACATAACTTTCAATTCTCTTATTAAACAGAAGCATAAACATATTCGCACCAGAAACAGAGTCATAAACATATTTATATCATGAGTGGCGTATCCGTTAGCATTCAACATATCTCTTTGGTCAAGCTTATTAAGTTCCACATTGGAACCTTCGGTATTGGGTAACATATCTCATATGTGGGCTACGGTATTGTTTCCCTTAGGCGAGGGCCTGTGCCACGGTATTACCCTCAGTGGTGGCAGCTCCAACTCCACCTCTAAAGGGATGATGTCTTCAGCCACGAGGTCTTCATCATCCACATGGCCCCCGACATTTGCGACGAGCATGGGAACATTGACCTCATGCATTGGTGGGGGCACATCACCCTTTGGCATAATCGAAAGGGTATCATCACGCGGAGCGTCATCGTTAGCCATGGAAAAGTGCAAAAATATGAGGGAAAAGTTTGAAATATATGGAATTTTCAGCCCTAGACCACCCCAACAGTGTGTAATCAGGTGCAAATAATAAGAAATCAACGACAAACCGTAAGGGGGATGTTCAAACCGTGAATAATCGCCCAAAATTCAACTCGAACTGTGGAAAAGGCACTTAAGCTGTGAGAAATCATACAAAAATTGATGGAAATCCAAAAACTTCACCATTCCAAAATCTAATCAGTTCAAATGTAGAGGAACACAATGGAAATCAAAGAAAAATCGGCAAAGGTTTGTGGATGAATCCAAAAATGAGAAAATCTAGAGAGAGAACACCTAGAGAGAGAGAGAGAGTGTGTGTGTTTTTGAACAAGAGAATGCCGAAATAATAAGTCCTAAATGTGTTTTAAACATTTTAGATCGCGAAAACCCAGATCTGCCCCAACATCACAACATTCAACAAGTTGGCTACCTTGTTGTACGGTCGGTCCATAAATCAACCAAGTCATTACATTTTTGGGCGGCCAGCCCAAGCATTAGCCAGTTTGCTCTATTTTTGTGTAGTAGGTTCAAAATTGGCTAGCTCATTTTTATTTTGTATAGTTGAGTTCATATGTTGTATAGGTGGTCCTTATTTTCATCCGACAAGAATAAAATGGCACGCCTAAGTCTATTCCACTCTCAGGAGCTCAGAAATAATGCTCAAAACATATCCTCGCAGCTTTCAACATCGCTTTGTGTCATGACATACTTTAACTACAATCTCATAACTTAGTGAAACAAGGCTCAGGAACCTGATATATCCAAAGAGCATTGCTTCCCAATTTGATAAGTGCATCTATTACACAATCGCGCTGTTCTTGTGCATCTATCTCACAATCGTATCATTCTTGTGCATGTATCACACAATCGCACCGTTCTTGTGCATCTATCGAACAATCGCACCATTCGTGTGCATCTATCGCACAATCGCACCACTCTTGTGCATCTATCAATCATTCTTGTGCGTTTATCGCACAATCACATCGCTCGTATGCATCTATCGCACTACATGTTGCATCTATCGTATCACACTCTTTATCTTATACTCTTCCTCCTCTCGCGTGAAATGCGTTTGGATCTCAAGTTCACTTGGTTATACCTTCTCTTTTTCAGTGTGAGGCACGTTTGGGCTTGTTTATTGGTTAGGCTTGCATTCACTCTATGAAACATGTTTGTTTGTATTACACTTTAGTATGTTTAATATCATTTGCATAAGGCTTGTCTCGCATGTTGCCATCTTTGCAGATTTATCACCATTACATTGCATTGATCATGAACTTTCAAAATAACTAGCTTCGTGGAGCGTAAGTCCAACTTTCAATTAAGCATGACATTTGCATTATGTCCCTAAACTATGCTGTTTTGATTCCTTTTGTAAAGAGATATGTAGGAAACCCTCGGATTCAACCAACTACATCTGCATTTTGTTTGTTTGCCCAAAGTCTTACGACCTTGTCAAAAGGGTCAGTTTTTGGCTTTGATATTCACTCACGTCATGAAATGATGTATCGAGCTCTGTCAAAGAAGGGCAACTATAGACACTCTATTTTGACCGGCCTTAAGACTTGGGCGCTTTCTTTCGAACACCCGACGATGAAAATTGGAATGTGATATCTCACGAATCACTCAGTAAAAAGGCAAAATTCGAGCTTTAATCCTAACCTTATACCTATTTTGGTCAAATTGTTTTAGACCCGTTCAAAATTCTTTCAAAGTGGAAATTGGTGGAAATGATGATAATTCTTTAGAAAAGCCCTAATTTCCCTCCAAAATAATTAGGCCATACAAAATTCAGTCTGGCTGGCTGAATTTGTTGTTGACCAACTAAATCGATAGGCGACCGGATGAATGATAATAAATAGTGTATGGTCGGATGAAAAATGTGTCGACCGACTGTTTTGTCTGGGAGCAAGGCAGTTTCGGGAGAGTTGGCTTCCATGCGTATGGGACTTGCACCTGTCCATTTTTTAGATATTTCTACATCTGAATTTCATACATATCAGTCTCCACTACATTGTTGAAAGAATCTTTGTTATTCAAAAAGAAGTAGATTTGCTTTTGCAAAAGTAGGAGTCAACTTATCTTCTATCTTTCCTCGTGATACATTGTCTTCCACTCTCTCCATTGAGGGGAGCCTTCTTCACTAATTTTTCTATAAAATGGACCATTAGAGCTAAAAGGAGAGGGAGAGGTCTGAAGCTTTGATCAAAGAAAGAGATTGTTTTGTCAAAATTAAGAGAAAATAAAAAGTGAGTTGTAAACCTCCTTCTTCTCTTCCTGATATATCACTCTTCACTGCAAAAACCATCCAAAAACACCATTATGGCCAAATTCTAGAGCTTTGATAAAAAATAAAAAATAAAAAAGAAAGTCATTTTTGTCAAAAGTGAAAAAAACAGAAAGTGAGCTGTGAGTTCCTTTTTCTTCACCACCTTCTACTAATGTACTGCAAAACTACCCAAAAACACCATTAAAGTTAAAACTTCAAACTTTTGGACTGACGATTGAGAACACATTCCATAACCTTGAGGGTAATCAGAAGAGAGTTTGGAAATAAGAAAATTCATCATTTCCCCAAAATGTGAATTTTTGCAAACTCTCACTTAATTACAAAATGTGATATAATTTGCTGGAGATATAATTTGCATTTCTTCTCTGGCTTTGATTACACTTTAAATAGTTGGTTTTTGTGAGAACCCAAATATAAAAATAAAATGAATAATTAAATAACAATAATTTTACAAACCTCAAATATTTTACTTGTAAATCTTAAAGTGCAAATTAGATATTATTAGACGGTCCTTTAATTAATTTTAAACCTAAAATAAATTTATGATGAAATTTTTTAATTTTGAGGTAAGATTTATCCCAAAAAAAAAATAAGGGACAAATTAGCAAGTATATTTTGATCTAATAATAGTTATATTTTATTTAAATTAATACAAAGAGAATAAAATGGAACAAAAAATAATAATTTAGAACCTTTTGTTTAGATATATAAAAGAACCCTAGGTTGCCTAATATAATATATAATAGCAACAGCCGAGAGAGAGAGAGAGAGAGAGAGAGAGAGAGAGAGAGAGAGAGAGAGAGAGAGAGAGAGAGAAAGGCTAAGAGAAAAAAATGGGAGGAAAAAAATTGCAAACAAAGAAGGATTTTTAGGTGTATGATAAGTCTTTATCTTTTTTCTTCCTTTCGCTTTTATTCTTGAGTGTTCGAGTGATAAATTCAATTTGAAATTTTTATTGTCCATAGATTCAAACGTTTACCTATAAGAACAAAGTGATATAGAATGACCATACCATGTATATATATTCTACCACCACCCGTTTATTTCGAACCCCATTTTCCAATAACCACACACACACACACACACACACACACACACACTCTCTCTCTCTCTCTCTCTCTCTCTCTCTCTCTCTCCTCCATATCTCTTTCTTAGATCCCTCTCAAACTTCGTCGTCCTCCGCCGCGGTGCCGCAGCACCTCTTTTACCGTCATCCGTCGCAGCACTACCGCTGCACTTCCTTATCTCTCTCATCTTCGTTTCTATCTCCTCCAACGTTGACTCTCTTGTCTCCTCTCCAATCTCTAATTTGTACCTCAGCAACTCAGATTTGCAACTTGAGCAAGCAGGCCCAGCCCTGAGATTTCCGGGGCCCAAAGCCAATAATCAATTAATAAATTTCTGGGGCCTTTCACATTTTTTTTTCATTGAATGAAAAAAAAAAATTGAAAGTAAAGGACAAAAGATTTGTGTCAAAATCACAAAAAATACTTAGCATTACATTATAATAACTAATAAGTATCGCTTGATCCTCACTCTTCTTGTATTTTTAAAAGCAAATAAATCAATCATACTTGCATAATCTAATTTTTTTGTAAAATCATTTTCAATAAATAACAATGCTAATTATTTTAAATGGGCCTTTCAATTTTTTAATGGGATTAATTTATTTTAAGTTAATTTGGGCCTTCCTTAATTTTTTTTGGACTTAAAATATACTTAATATATTAGACTAAACTATAATAAGAGAGACTCCTTTTTTGGGTCTATTTTTCAATGGATAACAATGCTAATTTTTTTGAATGTCCGTTCAATTTTTTAATGGGTCAATTTATTTTAAGTTAGTTTGGACCTTTTTTAGTTTTTTTAAACTTAAAACATACCTAATATATTACATTAAATTATAATAGGAGGGGGCCCCTTTTTTGAGTCTATTTTGAGGGGCCCTAGGCCATGGCCTTGTGGCCTATGCCCCAGGGCCGGCCTTGCGAGCGAGTCAACCTCACTCAAATCTGGTTGTACAGAAATCGGCGGAGTCGACTCCACTGTGGGAGCCATGGCTGCTACGGTGGCCATCGACCATCGCCGTCGTCATAGCAATGCTAATGAGCGAAGATGAGGTTGCTGAACACGCAAAACCAGAGCAACGAGAGGTATCATGTCTTGCTCTCCGATGGTTCACATCTCCAGCAAAGTCTCTTTCTCTCTCTCATCTCTTCTCAGATCTCACATCTCTCTGCTCACATCTCTGCAGATTTATCTATGTTCTCACATCTCTAATGATCTGGCCAACGGATTGTTTGGATTGTTGTATCTAGATTGTTGGACCTCATATCACTCTTTTTTATCATACTTCAGATCATTGTTTGGCTGTATATATATTGTTGAAAATATGACATATAAGACTTCATGTGATACAAATTTTTAGTCTCATCTGTATATTTAACTATAAATCTATATGTATGTATATCTACGTATATATTTTCATCGTTGAGGATCTAGAGCTACAAGGATCCATGCTTTGACAGTCCATTGTGTGGATTTTCCATTGTTTTGATGATGATAATGATGAAATAGATTGCAATAAGATTAAACAAAAAATTTATATTGGTTTGTTTATATCTGATTTTTTTTTTGGTTGATCTAAGTCAATACAAGACAACAAAAGGAAAGAAATTTTAAGAAAGAGAAGAGGAAACTTGAACATATTTCTCAGATCTAGATTTGAGATTTTTTTTTTTTTTTTTTGGTGGTTCTTGTTGTAACAGATAGATTGAGTTATTGAACAGATTTTTCAGATCTAGATCTGTTTACATTATTATTATTATTTTGTTGTTCTTGTTGTTTATTGTTGTTGTTGTTGAATTTGATTTTTATTTGTATATCTATGACTGCGTATATGTATGAGACAGATCTGAAAAAAAAAATTGATGTTGATGATGATGATTGCAATAGATAAACAAAAAAGTTGACACATAATTTCAACCTATAGAAAAAAAATGAATAGATAGATAGAATTTAGGAGGATTTAGGAGGAAAATCAAACAGATAGTCAAAAAAATTGAATAGATAGATGGAATTTAAGGAAAAAAAAATTGAACAGATAAATAGAATTAAAGAAAAAAAATTAAATAAATAGATAGAATTGAGGAGAAAATTTGAACAAATAGTTAAACAATTTGAATAGATACATATAAATTTGAACAAATAGACAAAAAATTTAAACACATAGATATAAATTTGAACAGATAGTCAACGAAAAGTCAAACAGATAAAAAAAAAGTCTAGGGGTAAAAATGGAAACAAAAAGGCTCTGTTTGGTAGAGCTTTGGAACGTTAGTTCCAGGATTTGATTTGTACACCGTGTTTGTCTACAGTTTTTAAAAATTAATCCACACTCACTTTTGAAAACTTTGTCCAAAGTGGGAAAATTTGGGCTAGCCGGATGTCCCACCGGTCATCTGGCCGATTGACCGAAATAGTGCATTATTATTATTTTTTATTTTATTTATTTATTTATTTTGCAATTGACACATGTTAATTTTTATAGATTCAACAAAAAATATTTTTCAAAATTTTTAAAATTTTTTATGAGTTTTAAATAGAATTTTGAGTTGTGTGTTTGGTTATTAGTTTTAAATTTTTGTATCAAATATCATATATCATATCAAAATTTTCTCACTCAATTCAAAACTCTTTTCAAAACTCATTCACCGAACAAAATTTTCACACTCAAATCATAATTCCAAAACTCGCAAACTCAAAATACAATTCTATTCTTAAATCATATTTAGAAAATTCTATCAAACGCAACCAAAGTCTTCTCACCAACTTGTTTCACAAAGTATGGACTTCTCACCAATAAAAAAAATTTCTGTGGACCTAATGTCTTATACCCTTCTTGGATTGGATTTATCACCAATTTTCTCTTTATTCTTTATCCTTATTCTATTATTATTTAATTCATTGGTGGAGACATTGTAGGTGTTTGTATTTTGTATATATATATACATACTCTTAAGAAATCTGAGAAACTAAATTCATGTATAAAGAATTGGTGTAATTCTTAGTTTGAAAATTCTGCACAAAACCGAAAACTTTAGAAATTTAAAAACCATATTAAACGAAGGAATTTTAAGTTAAGATTTTTACAGTAATTTAATTACATATTGAATTTCATACTAGAATTTTTGTATAATTTTTTAAAGGAAAAATCTTTATAAACTGATGTGTTCAAATCTGTCTAGAAAACTAGTATAAAATAGTAACTTCAGAAGTGTTGGTTTTCTTTGGGTATAAATCTAAAAATTATCAAATCAGTATCATTAAAACCAGTTACTAGTTTCATAAATTTTTGGCATTGCATTGATTGCTCGTGTATATTAAGAGAACCGTCAATTTCTTTAAAGTGCTGTAGAAAACGACTTGTTTGCATATAATTAATTATAACTAATTCTTTTGATAAGAAAATCGAGCAAAACCATTTGGGTTTGAAACTTGGGATATAGTGGTTGATATCTAGAGGGTTATGGAATTTTTCGGAAGGCATTGAGTAGGTTTTTAATTTTCAAAGTTAGCGAACAATTTGAAAAACCTGTCAAAAATTCTGTTTTATCTCAAAATCACATTTAATTAAGTTTTGATCTGAACCATGTCTTGGGTAATTTGAGACCTTGAAGAACATGAACTTAGGTATTATTTAAGAGTAATAGTGAGTTGGGTTGAGCTGTGCTAGTGCACTTTAGTTTGGAATTATTTAATTTATTATTCTTTTTAATATTTTTAAATTAGTAGTGGCTTATAGTTTCCATACTTGGTTTAGGACACTAGTTGAACTTTTATACTATATTCAAGGATTATATTATTCCATTTTCAGGTGAGTAGTTGCATGCTACATATTTTTGTAAATGTTCTGTTACCTTGAACTATTGGTTAAGTTATTATGATATTATTGAAACTGAGCTATTTCTATAACATGTGTAAACCGTGCATATTGTAAACTATTTGTTCTCATATTTATAATGGTGAATTACCACGTTTTTCGAAATTGAATGGTATTGATTATTGGGACAATCTATATATAAAAGTTCAAGGAATTTATTCCACTGTGTGTGGCAACTCTGGTCACTAGAGAACAGATTCGGGTTGGGTTGTGGTGACTCTAGTTCTCAACGATTGTAAGGAAAAGACTTGGCCTAGGCTAGGTGACCTTCAATCGAATTTTCTTAGAAAAAAAGCCCGGGTTGCCACCCGAAGGATGACTTTTGGTGCAATCTGGGATCCAACGAGCTTATTACCTTAAGGACCTTGTGGCGTGTTACTTGTTAATCATGGTACCCAAATTATTGATGATCATGTTGTAATATGTTTCAAGTGGAGAATGTCATTTGTTGTGTTCTTGAGAGACATGAGTATTTTAAACTGTTGAACTGTAGAACTTTCTTTTTGAAACAGATTGTCTTTATCAAAATTGTATGCCAATCTAGTTTCTGTGATAGATATATATATATATATATATCTTATTTTGGAATTGAACATTGCTTTCAAAACTATATTACTATCCATACTTCTACTCACTAAGCTATCAACTCACTTAGTTGTTTATCATTTTCAAGTGATAAAACGACTTAGAGTGGACTCATGACATAGCAGGGATTCAATTGCATGGACCTCTAGGGTATCCATTTTATTTTATTTTATTTTTATTTTTAGATTGTTATGTCAATTTTGTGCATACTTTTTTTATTGAGATTCATTTAGGATTATTTTGTTATGTGGGTTGTTTATGTCCCATTGGTTTGGATGGTATTGATTAGGATTGGTTTTGTCGTTTCTACTTGTAACATGTCACTGGATTGGGTGTTGATTTGTTTATTTCTTGACTATTGTTACATTTATTCTATGTGATTATGAATTCATATTTAGGCTTACGTGTGCCCTGGGCTAAGGCCCTGTGGGCCACGGCCGATCATGCCCGAATTTGGGGTGTGACAGTTTTAACCACCTAAATACTTGTTTTATTGCTTTAAATGGTCGGTTTTAACCACATATATATCTGATGTAATTTATTCGAGTGGTTGGTTGAACCACCTACATATTTGTTGGAAATGGTCGGTTGAACCACCTAATTTAGATGATATATGACATATATAGAGGGTTGTGGTCCTCCCATATTCCTTTTTCTATTAGCATCTTATGTCATCAATGCCTATCTACGTCTTCCTCGAACATCGTCATGATAGAAAGGTGCAGAAAGAATGAACATCTCTTGGAAATGTCTTGTTTGCTCTGTTTTGGTTTTGTTGTATGAAATAAGAATTTCCAGATATTTGGGTTGGCCGGCCAAATTATGGCCAGTAGGTTTTTCATATGGCCAGTTGAATGGTGATCTTGTTAGAAATTGCTGGCCAGCCAAATTAGTTTATGGTCGGCCAAATGAATTTGTGGCCGATTGGATGGGTTTTTCTAAGCAACATAGAGCAGTCTTCCGACAACAAACATAACAATTTCCATCTAAGGCATTTGCAGATTCTGTCTTTTAGTTTGTGCAGTTCATTAGATTTATTTTTTGTTGTAATAATTTCTTACCCCACTTCTTTTATTCGGCTTTGTAATTATTAGGTGCTGTAATAATTTCCCACCCTCACTTCTTTCTATCTGTTTCATTTACTCGCTTTCTATATCTGTAAATAAGCACAATGTTTTATTTTTCATCGTATCTATGCTTCGCATCCATATTTCATGCATTTAGATTGGGCTTATTTTCATTTATCGATTTAACAAATTCATATGTGATTTTATGCGTTACCCCATGGCTTGAGATGATTCATATGTCATGTATTAGTAGCCGAATCTTTAGTTGCATTCTTGTGTATGTATCGTAATAGAATCTTGCATTTAGGATCATGCATATTTCTCTAAACTTTGTTTTGCAGTTTTCCATGGAACGCCAATAAATACCAGGGCTGGCCTTAGGCATAGGCCCACAAGGCCATGGCCTAGGGCCCCTCAAAATAGATTCAAAAAAGGGGCCCCCTCTTACTATAGTGTAGTGTAATATATTAGGTTTGTTTTAGTCTAAAAAAAAAATTAAAGAATGCCCAAACTAAAATAAATTGACCCATTAAAAAATTGAAAGGCCTATTCAAAAAAATTAGCATTGTTATTCATTGAAAATAAACCCCAAAAAGGGGCCTCTCTTCTTATAATTTAGTGTAATGTTGTTGGCTACATATTTTGTAAAAGCCAATTACAAGTCGACACGTGGCAGAATAAGGGTATTATTGGAAGATGATTTTATTCTTCGATCCCAATCGTACACGTGGCAATAAATATTGGTTCTCAAAAGATCTGAGTAGCATTAGATCAGCAGTTAGATACGAGGTGACGTGGCTTTAACGGTTACCTATATTCAAATTCAAATACAGGAGGGAAGCTCAATTGCAAGTGATGGCGTAGTGGAACTATTTCTAAGGCAGCATGATCAGCGATCATGGAGGAGCAGTTCGACGGTTCGAAGTACATTTCGAAGGTCATCCTTTACAAGTATAAATAGCAAGGAAGTCCCCAGAAAAGACCCCCAGACTCAGATCATAAAAACCAGTCTTTACTTCATATTTTCCTTTCCAGTTTTACCTTTCTTGTACTTTAAATTCCTGCACTTTAAATACTTGTTCTTTAAATACCCGCATTGCACTTCGATTCATAGGAGTAGTTTCAAATAGATTCAAGTAGGCTGTTGCTGTGAACCTCCTCGAGGCTGAGTTTAGACTATTGTAAGTGTTCATTTTAATGAAATACTTCGATTGTTCTTCATATTAACTGTTATTTCTCTTAAATTCTCCTAAGTCAAGCCACCAGTAAAAGTCGTCTTCATTGAGGCTGAAAGAACTAAAACACAGTCGCCTGATAATTGATTGGCAATTATAATTTCTGTAAGGACTGATTGATCCTTGCTGGCACGCTCGCATTTACAAATATACCCTTCGAAAAGCCAAAAAGCCAACAAATATATTAAGTATATTTTAAGTCCAAAAAAAATTAAAGAAGACCCAAATTAACTTAAAATAAATTGATCCATTAAAAAATTGAAAGACCTATTTAAAAAATTAGCATTATTATCTATTGAAAATGCTTTTGCAAAAAAAACTAGATTATGCAAGTATTATTAATATATTTGCTTCTAAAAATGCAAGAAGAGTAAGGATCAAGCGATATTTATTAGTTTTTGTAATGTAATGCTAACTATTTTTTGTGATTTTGACACAAATCTTTTGTCCTTTTTTTTTTCAATGAAAAAAAAAAAAAAACAATGTGAAGGGTCCCAGAAATTTATTAGTTGATTATCGACTTTGGGCCCCGAAAATTTCAGGGTCGGGCTTGATAAATACTAGGTGAGTGTTTATACTTTAGCATCTCGCTTGTATATGATTTTCTTACTAGGTTTAAGTATCATACCATGTGGCTACTTACTTAACTGATATATCTCTATTAGTGCCAGTAGATGGAGGTTATGTCGCTCAATTTGGAATAGTGTTGATTTCTTATGCTTGTGGGCTCAATTTCGTTGTGAGTTGCACTTGCACATATCTCAAATTTTTTCAAGATGCGTGAAATCAAACTGTTCCAAAATGAATGACACAGTTTATACTTGATTATTTCACATAGTAATTTTTAGTATTATTAAATAATCAGATCATGAGCATATATTATTTATAATACTCACATCATGGTTTAGTAGAGGCCAATCTTTTGATCGGGTGAGCGGGAGTACTCAATTAATGATCTTCCCCCCTCATACCTAAGGTTCCGAACTGAGACATCTTTGATTATGACGAACAATGATCTTGGCATGAGTCACGGTTTTCCTAGTTTTTCCAAAAGATTAGGTGGCGACTCTGAGATCTGGTGACATAATTCATTTCCGGCAAAGGATTTTCATTTCTGACGTAATAAAATGGATTTTCTATAAAAGTCATCAAATCTGTACTCTCATATATGTTTCACATTTTACTCTTGAGACTAGATCAAAGAGATCGATGGTCCGAACTGTCAAGCGCACTCAAGTACCTCCGGACTTGCGAAAGTTGCTAGGAAAGCCTCCATGTTTAGAGGGAAGACAGTAATGCGTGGATTTTGTTAGCATCAATATACTTTGAAAAAAGGATATGGAAATTCATTTTATTAAACATAAGCTTCATGTGGATTAAAAATTATAATTAAAATTATAGAATAATGGAAATTCATTTTATTAAACACAAGCTTCATGTCCACTGTTTTTTAGCTAAAATTAAAGTCATATACTTCAATTATTTTTGGCTTTTCACACTAGTTTTGTTGGTTGGAGTTTTCTTCCCCATTATCTTCTCAACTGCTCATGCTTTTCACACAAGTGAAGTTCAAGCAGTATTTTATTAGCATTTTTGAAGGTATTTCTGTTGTATGTGAACTACGTTCACGTTTGGGAAAAAATAAAAATAAATAAATAAATGAAAATTAAAACCAATCGAATAAAAGATTTACTTGAGATGACTATTTAATTCAACTAGAACAAGAGTGAAAATAGAAGGAGAAAGTAGTAGAGAGAGAGAGAGAGAGAGAGAGAGAGAGAGAGATGAAGAGTGAAAATAGGGAGATAATATGCCATTGAGATGAGTCAACTGGTTGCTCCGGTTTCCAATTTTTCAGAACTAAAAAATTCAACGGTCAGGATGTATTTGTATAATCCAACAGCAAATAATGAAATTACATACATATTGGTCCCTTTTCGGTTTTGATCCGAACCAAGGCAAATAGCTTTTACAATCGGGGAACTTACTCAATACCAATCACCAATTACTTAGCCCTATATTGTTCTCTCATCTCCAACATAAATTTTGGGTCCTTTCGCAGAGCATGATCCACATCAGCCCATGCGGAGTGAACCTACATAACTGAATAGCCTGCCAAGCAAGTAAAACACAATATGGTGCAAAACTTGGTGAAACGAGCTATGCAAAAAGACATCAAAAGAATGCAAATCAACTATAGAGTGCCTAGCAGTGAAGATATGCTTGTCAACTACAATCAAATTATTCATATATGTGCTTCTTATTGAATTGTTACAGTGACCAAATTTGTTGATTAATTCTAGATTAACTTGCCAGAGTTGGGGAGGTGCATTTTTTTATTCACCCAAATGATAGGTGATGGATGAAGAAACTCCCTTTCCTGATTTGTTATTTCAAAAGAATTGATCTCAGTGAAAAAATCAATTAAAGAAAGAGTTAATAATATTATGTTAACCAACTTGTCAGGTGGATGAAAAAAACTGGAGTCTAAAGTTCAATTACTTACTGAGTACAAATTGCAAACTTGTTAGTACATGATGTTACAAGGTCTCAAATCAAATGCCTTAAACAATGTTTAGCAACGTTAACTGTCTATCAGTGATATTTTCCTGCAATTCTTTAATCATTTTTATTGCCAATTTCGTCAAAGACAATAACATGTGGTGTCCATTACCTTTTTAATGCTGAAACCAAGCTCCGATTTTGTCTTTCTTCAGTAATCTCCACTCGATCCACAGTAACACGTATCAGTAACTCTTTCTTACAAGAACGACATTTTTTTTCTGACCTTTGTGACCAAGTAGCTTCACATTCTAGATGTACAAGGCAATAGTCGCATTCACATATCATGATTGCATCTCGTTGATATGTGATTCCATCTTGTCTGACCGTGACCGGATGTGAACATACTCTACAAATTCCTGTCGCTTCATCTATCTTTTTAACACCATTGCCATTCTCTAATTTGCAAGAAGCCAAAATTAAATAGAAACAAATTAAAGCATGATCATTACAAGAATACTCAATATAAGCAATTAAGTCATTTTATTATGGTTCCTTTATTTATAACTCAAAAATGAGCAGCGGACTAAACAAGTCAGTTTTGGACTATTATTGAAGTGGTTATAAATAGGGCACTTAGGTGCCAAGAGCAACTCCCCCAGTGTTAGACAAAATGCCTACTTTTGTCCAACTATTGTCCAACTAGTTTAGCTAAAGTGTGTTAGTTCCATCTCTGTTTGATTAACTACAGAGAAGCCTTTTAAGCAAATAATTGCATTTCCCGAATAATGAACTGGGTTAATTATCAATCGTGCAGCGCAGTGTTATTAATGTTGCACCTAGACGTGCTCCTAGGCCCAAAGCTCATCAAGGTGTAGTTAGTGTGCTTCGAAACATCTTAGGTTAGGCGACATAAAATATACCCCGTAAAGGCGCATGAAGACAGTTCCGGCCCTGAGAGCAGGCAAGAGAGGCCTGGGCCTTGGGCTCCTAAATTTGAGCTGAAAATAGGGGCCCCCAAATATAATTTTGTGTTTTAGATATAAAAAAAGAAAAATGTTTGAGGGCCACAATTTTTGTGGCCACAATGGCTCAAAACTGCCAAAACGACGTCATTTTGGCATGTTTTGCATTCAAAACGACGTCGTTTTGACAGTTTTGAGCCATTGTGACCACAAAAATTGTGGCCCTCTAGCATTGTTGATAAAAAAATGCCCAAATATTATAGGCCCAATTGAACATGGGGCTAAAAAAAAAGTAACAAGACTAGATTTTTATTTTTTTTGAAGTATTTGTAATGATTGCTTCCTATCTTAATATATGAAAGTAAATTTTTATTTATAATTTTAATGATTATATGTGCAAGTAAATTTTTTTTTTTGGCTACAAACAAATAAAAAAATTGTAACTTATCGTTTTATCTATGATTTTTTTTTTCAATGTAAGAGGGCTCCATTTTCGAAATTCACCTTGGACCCCCTAAATCTCAGGGCCGGCCCTGCATGAAGAGTGCACTTTAGGCCTAGGCTCAAGGTGCACAACTCATGTGCTTCTTTTAAAATGTTTATTAATTACAGCACTAGATTACACTTGATCTTTCTTTTTTTTAAACATGCGATTATAGGAGATTAATCCCCTAAACATACATTGCAATCAATACTATTTGAGACCTAATTATACAAAAACGTTAGTTGAATAGAGCTTTCTCTTCAACTAGACTAACAATTATTGTTGTTCTTTTTATTTAACTCAGTAATCTCCTTCTTCTTCTCCTTCTCCTTTCTAGTTTCATATGTTTATGATTTATGAGTTAGATGTTTGTGTATATGTGAACTTTGAATTATTTGTCTATAATAAAATATTGTTGTTTGTTGATATTTATGTATGAAAATATTTAATATTTCACTTTACTTATGTTAAACTATGAATTATTTGCTTATATTAAATTATCTATTTTTTATCGTCGACATGAACCTCACTTCGATGAAGCCTACGCCCCAGCTTGAGCGTTGTGCTTTGTGCCTAGGCCTTAGGAAAAACTTGGTGCTTCAGTTCACCTATCGCTTTTAATAACACCGGTGTAATACATAGATGTCATATAACCACTATAAACCCACATTGATAATATGAAGTAATTGCAATATTATAATTTCTAATAAATCTGAACTAATTAACTATTTTTGAAAAGTTAGTGATCATGATTCATATGTCAAAGTTTTTAGTACGAAATTAATTGAGTAAAAAGCTTTTAAAACAAATTGCACTTTTTTTTTAACCATGAAATAGTCGCTTTAACGGAACAAATGGAAGAATGTCAATTCGACGTTTAGTTGTGGCCCACTAGCCTTTATTATTTTAACATGTTTTCTATTATTTTGGATTCCACAATTACATAAACTAATTTTTTAAGATAAAATTCAAAATTACAATTTTAAATATGGAATAACTAGTATTACACTCGCACTCGCGCTATATATGGTATCACACAAGTAATTAAAAAATAATATTAATATTAAATAATAACAATAAAATATTTGAAAATGAAGAGAAAAAAGCTATTTAGAACCAAATAAATTTTAATCATTTTCGTGACAATTACAATTAAGGCCTCGTTTGGGAACCCTCTTTTTTAGCCAAAAAATCAAAAAGTTACTAAATTAGCCAAAAAGTCAACAATCCATACCAAAAAGTCAAAGATTCTCTTTTCTCTCTACTTTTTGCACATCTTTTCGTAAAAAACTAAAAAGTCATCCCAAACATACTAGTTTTTTTTAGTTCATATTTTAGCCAAATAGCCAAAAAGTTACTAAATTAGCTTGTTCCCAAACGAGACCTAAGGCTTTTTTTTGTGGTCTTTGTCATCAATGGTGTGTTTTATGTATTAAATATAAAAATGTGTTATAATATAATTAGCAAAAAATAAAGACAAAAAATATAATAAATTATAAAAACTGTACTTACGGTAAAACATAAATCAATTATGCCATTGAAATTTTGTAGTTATAATTCATCTTATATTAAAGTTCATCCGATTATATAACAAATCACACGTGCCAATTAATGTTTAGGAAAATTTACTCGAAAATTCTATATGGGAGAATGTTGATCTATTTAGTCCTAAGAGTTTTCTTATGAACTAATCAGTCCTTTTTGTTTTGAAAAGTTGTATTTATTTAATTTGGTGCTGTTTGAGTTTAAGTGAATGCTCTTTTGTGATTTATTTTTCCAATCTTTTGATTTATTTTTGGGATGGGAATGGAAAGATGAGGTGTGAAAGATTCTTTTTAGGGAAATTTGTGACTGAAGTATTGGTTGTCGAATGTGAAAATCTATATTTTTGCTAGTGTGGTTTTCTTGTGTTACATTAAAGTGTTACATTAGAGTACTACGTTTTGAAAAAGTATACTAGGAAATTTTTGTGTGTTACATTGATTGGAGTGTTACACTGAAAAAAAATACAAGAAGAAATTTTTTTAGAATGTTACATTGTTACATTTAAGAAAAGTACATTAAGGAGTTTTTTAGTATATTATATTAGAGTATTACGTTTAGAAAAAATACATTAAGCAGTTTTTGTATGTGTTACGTTTAGAAAAAATACACTAAGAGATTTTTTAGTGTTACATTAGAGTGTTACGTTTGAAAAAAGTACACTTCAAAATTTTTGTGTATAATATTGATTGGAGTGTTGCGTTTGGAAAAAGTGCACTAAGGGATTTTTTTTTTTTGGGGGGGGGGGGAATTTACATTGCCATGTTTGAGAAAAGTACAGTAATGAGTTTTTTAGTGTGTTACATTGGAGTATTACGTTTTTAGAGTGTTATATTGGAGTATTACGTTTGAAAAAAATACACTAATGAGTTTTTTTTTTGGAGTGTTACATTTAATAATTTTAACATTATGAGAAAATCCACATTTGTCCCTCAACACATAACACACGCGCGTTTATACATGGCTCTTTATGTAATTCACACTAGAATGAGACCTTTGGGTCC
The DNA here is from genome assembly GCA_025200525.1 of Camellia lanceoleosa. Lineage (NCBI taxonomy): Eukaryota > Viridiplantae > Streptophyta > Magnoliopsida > Ericales > Theaceae > Camellia > Camellia lanceoleosa. The sequence continues at coordinate 35,109,528 of CM045764.1, forward strand.
ATAAGAAAAATGGATGACTAAACAGTTCATAAATTCACTATTTCAGATAATTGGTGCTTCACCCTAATTTTTAACCTTTACCTTTCTTGTGAAACTCGATAAAAACGGGTTAACAAAATTGAAAAGAGGACAAAGGGAATAGTCCCTTTCTCTGTCACTCCTCAAATTAATCTTTCCTATATGGGAAATGTTAAGAATCATGAAAAAAATTTCATGAAAATGATCATGAAAGATTTGTGACACTTAAATTACCTTGATTAGTATGTGGTGGTTTATTCTAAGTGTAATCCAAAGGTCACAAATCTTTCATATTCATTTTCATGAAAAACTTTTCATGATACCTAACATTGTTGTTCCTTTATTAAGCATAGTTGTAAGTTCTCCGCTCAAATAGTTCAATTACAATAAAATCAACTATTGAAAATAAAAATTAAAGTTCAAACTTGGAGTAGATCAGTCTAGCATTTAGTCCAATCCAAAGCCATTATTTTGGTCTGACTTCACCATTAAGACTAATGTTTTCATAATTTTAATATATATATATATTTATATTAAAAATTTTCATATTAAAAAGAATAAATTAAACAATTTACCAATATCAATTTATCTCTCAAAACAACTTTTCTTGGTCTAGACCTAACAAACCTGTAATGACTAAAAAAAAAAATAATAATAATAATAAAAAGATAAAATAAAATAAAATAAAGGTAGGGAATATTTTCTCATTATGGTTTTTGTGGTGGAGGATTTGTTTTTTTTTTATTTTTTATAAAAGGGTAGTGAGTGCCGCGAGGGTGTCAAAGGTTAAAGGGTGTTTGATGGGTGGAAAATGATTTGTTTTTTTTATACAATATATCTCCTTCTCTGAGTGTTCAATTCGGTGGAGGGGTTCATGTGTGTGGGTGGAGAATTATTATGAGAGAGAGAGAGTCGTTGCACTGTTTGGTTGATAAGAAAAGAATAAAAAAAAAAAAAGAGAATGTAAAATATATTTATATGCTCAAGTGGTGTATATTTTTTTTATTTAAGAGAGAAAGAGAAAGAGAAAGCAACCCAGGTATATACACATTTGAGAGAGAGAACGACTCTCTGTTTGTATCATCATCAGATCTGGAGATCTAGGCAGTCCTTCCCTCCCTCCGTCTGATTCCATTATTGGAAGAAAGCACAGAGCAGTGATCTGGTTGGTGCTCAGGTCGTCGGAGTTCGCCATTCTGGTACTATTTACGCCGGATAAGATGAAAATGGATCGTGGTCTCATAGATGCCGACGGTGCTAGGTTTATCAGTAGCGTCCAATTCGCGAGTTTTAGGCGCTGCTGTACGTTCGTCCTTCTGAGTTTCACCGTCACTGGGTTGTCGGATGCTAGCTACGACATGCACATCTCTTACCGGTGTGGTCGTCGTCGTCGGTTGGTGCTATACATGGGTATGGCTATAATTCTCGCAGTAAACCCAATTCTAGTCATGGGTTTTATAGCAGAGGTTTCGCAGCTATTCGAGAGATTCAAAAATGCTTTTATTCGGAACGATTTCGATACTTGTTCCAAACTCCTCTCTCAGCTCAAGGTCTTGTTGACAGAGTTTAGAAGCCTGCCACCATTGTTTGAAGAAACTCCCAATGCAGTTCATGAGTTGACATTAGCAAGGGATGTATATGAGCATGCAGTTGTTTTAAGTGTGAAAACGGTGTGGTTGACGGTGGGGTTGGAGTGGATACTCCGTGGCGGTGCCCCAAGAGGCAGAGGGATTCGGGTTGGCGTGGCGTGGCGAGAGAAGAGAGTACGGTGTTTTCGAATTCGAAGCTTTTGGCTTTACAATCCTTGTTGCGGGATGTTTGTAGTTTTGACGATTTGAAAGAGCGAATGAAGGTTTACTTGAACTAGGGTAGTTGTAAAGAAATTTTCAATGTGATGACTCAAGTAACAAAAAATATAGATGAAGGAAGATTGAAAATGAAGCCAGACTACCCTATTGTAACTGATGTTGGGTTGAAGGAGAAGGCCTCGAGAATCCTTCTGTGTTATAACCCAATTTGGCTCCGGGCTGGGTTATATATTATTTTTGATGGTGATTCATCATTGTCAGATGAGAACATAAATTCTGAAAAGGAAATTGCATTCTTGAAGATTGATTTTTGGGCTTTTCTCCTCTCCTCTTTTAAAGGTAGGAATTTTCTTTGAATTATATATATATTTTTGTAAGATTTAGATGATTTTTAAAATCATCCTTTGATTTGTTCTTTTTTTGAAAATGAATTTTGTTGATTCAAAAAGAGGATTGATTTTGAAAGTAGGTTTACTTTCTTGTTTCTTTTAAAATAGAAATTGAGAGTTTTGGACTATGTTGGTAAAAGAAAGATGTTTTTAGTGAGATCTTCTCGAATATTTGAAAATTGTTGGTTTTGGTGAGAAAACCTAGAAATTTGAGATTTTAAAAGAGATTGAAAATCCATGGGTAATATTGTTATATTTATTTTTATGTGCCAAAATAAATGATGTTTAGAAAATTTATTATTTATATTTGTATAAATGATTAATTTTGTGGATTATGAGAATTGCTGTTCATTTTAGAAATGATTATTCAGAATGTTGATATAGTCATAAAATGATTAAATTGTTGAGAATACTTGAGAAGAGGAAATTGTGTTTATTCCTTGGATGATAAATTAAAATAAAAATAATTGTGTTCATCTTGTGAAATTGGCATATCATTTCATTTCATTACATTAGACTTTGAAGGTTGATTTGAAAACGTGCATTGAGAAAAGAATGTTGAGAAATAATTTTTCATGAAATGATTTTGGGATAAATATGTTAGTAAGTCTTGATATGTGGTGTAGATGATATTGAATAAGTTGGCCTGCGGGTCCGGGGTGCAAGACCGAAAAATCCGCGCGGATAGATGTCGAGCCTTCCGGTTAATATCGGTAAAAAGGACAATTTGGTAGTACTCGTATAGTCTACTTGCAGACACCAGCCTAGGGATTACCAGAGACGTATTTACCGCTCTTGAAATAAATTGTTAAGTTTTGAACAATTGAAATCGCATGACATCATTGAGCATGATGGTTTTTGAATAAATGAAGGTGTGTTTTACGTTAAAAAAGGGCATAACATGGCATGTGCATTTCATTTCTTGAGACTTGTATAAAAAGTATATACATTGTTAATGATTTTCTACTGGGCTTTATGCTCAGCCTACGAGATTTTTGTACAGGAAAAGATGTGGTGATGTCGCCTAACTAAAGGCGAGGAAATGTGTATTGAGAGTACGAGACTCTCATTTTGCTGTGACTCTGTGTGTAAGCCAAGGACTTTCTATGTGTGGATTTGAATAACCATTTTGTGTAACCAGACTCAAGCCTTGGAAACTTGTAATCCTTTAAAGGTATTTATTGTTTAATTAATTGTCGTGGGATTAACTGTATTATCTCATGAAGGCTATTATGCAAGTATGAGGACTCATTATTAACTTTATTTTAGATGGCCATGATTATTGTATTATCATTTGGACATGAAAATTGGGACGTTACAAAACCAATTATCATTGTTTGAATTATATGCCACTATTAAAATTAATTTATTAAACAAATAAATAAAATATATTTGTATATAAAATAATTTTGAGTTAGTCCCTAGAAAATTTTTTTTTTTTTTTTAAATTTTTTTGACTCATTTTCCAATTAAACCATTTTAGTGTTTAAAGCCTAACCTATTAATGCAGATGATATGACTTGTTTTTCAATGCCGACCTAATTAGGAATGTTAAGTTTTTCTTTAAAACTTTGAGCACTCATTCTTCCTTTATTAATGGTTGTCTCAATACTCTTTGTATATTGATTTTCATCAATAATTTTTTTTTTAATGATAAAAAAAGAGACTTAGGCTTCGTTTGGGAACATGCTTTTTTAGTAATTTTTTGGTTTTTTGGCTGACATGTGATGTAGAAAAAAAAAACTAGTATGTTTGGAATGGTTTTTTAACTTTTTACGAAAAGATGTGCAAAAAAGAAGGAGAAAATGAAATTTTTGACTTTTTGGTATGAATTGTTAGCTTTTTATTTTTTTAGTATTTTTTGGTTTTTTGGCTACAAAAGCCACTTGCCAAACGAGATCTTAACTTATTGATAAGAACTCGAGTCTAGACTTGATTTTTTTGAGGACCAAACTATTTAGACTGTATAGGTTATTCGATCACGGTTACCATCAGAGGATGAAGTCTATTATGATTTATCTCAACAATAATTGGTAATCCACCTAAAATTTTTATATATTTGTATTTATTAAATTATATATAACTCACACTTCAAATAATATTTTTTTTTATATAGATTTTTAAAATGAGTAATATTATGTGATCATATTTTGATATCAGATTTTAGTACCGTATATTATAACACATTACAAGACACTAATCACATTATTTGATAGGCGTTACATGACACATTTAGGCCTTGTTTAGGAATAGGCTATTTTAATAACTTTTTGACTTTTTGACTAAAATATGATGTAAAAAGAATTAATAAGTTTGGGATGACTTTTTGATTTTTTACGAAAAGATATGCAAAAAGTAGAGAGAATAAAATATTTGACTTTTTAGTATAGGTTGTTAGCCTTTTGATTTTTTTAGTAACTTTTTGACTTTTAAACTAAAACAGTCGCTTGCCAACCAGGCCTTAGTTATTGTCTTTAAAGTGTCACATCAGATACTATCAAATATGATTACCATAGCATTACTAAATTTCATATTTTATTTTTTTAATATTCCAAAATTTTAAATTTCAAATGACACGGGACTTAAAAATTAATAAGATTATGTTTTGGATTTTCCATTAAAAGATTATCAAAATTTCAAATTAGATAATTACACCATCTAAAAATGGTGATAATTATGATAGTTACGGAAGTTGTATTTCATTGTTACTGATTTAACATTATGAAGTCGTGTTCTATTGTTATTATCATTTAAATTTTTTATTTATGTTTCATATCAATATTATAAAATAAAAAAAAATCATATATTTAGGAATTTGAAAGGTGATAATTACACCATCTTAAAAAAAAAGTGATAATTACAGAATTTAAAATATGTTATCATAATGATTAAAGTGTCAATAATTATAATTAAAGTGAACCGATCAATGATTTTATGACACATGTATTTTTATGCTTTATTAATTTAAAATTATAAAAAAAAAAATTTGATTAGAAGTTTTAAATTCATTGACCCAACATTTTTACCTATATAATAGTATAGATAGAAGTATAAATATAAATATAAATTTCATACTATAACCATTGAAACTAAAATAGTAATAATGTCATTGCATTTTTGAAATCACAAAATTTAATGAAATAATATTGACAATGATTAAAAGGATATAAAAATTAACTTAATTTATGTAAATTATATTTTGGACTAATCACAAAATGACATGTGTATTTTAAGTGATATAAAATTTTAAAAAAATATAAAAAAATTAGATTGACATTTTCAGGCTGAAAGAGGGCACAATGTATTTGCTTATATTATACTTGCCGTGTATCCCTCCTGTGCAAGACATAAAACATATATTTATCAAGATTAAATTTTTCTTAGGATTGCCCTTGGAAGCCAAATGTAATTTTAAATTAAAAAAACACTAGAAAATCATATCCACGTGAATATTGTGTAGAAAGTTTAATAAATTTTTTGAGCTCTTTAGTATTACTCTTTTAGATTTTACACTTACAAATGACTTACACTAAGGTGGTATTTGATAATCTAATTTAGCACTTAAAACTGAATACATTAAGTGAAATTAATTAAGCCCGTTTGATAGCTACAATTGATATCCTTTAAAACCTTAAGTGCCTCTTAAAATGTAGCTTAAATGTTAACAAAATTTTAAGTGATATGAAACTTATTTAATTATACCTAAATTTATAAATGCTAAACATAAAGTATCGACATACTCAAATAAAAAATATAAATATATATAGACATACACTATTATAAATTTACTACCATCGCCACCGCCGCCACTACTACTACCATCACCTTCATCATCACCAATGCCATTGTTGCCATAAGTATCACTATCATTTCATTACCACTACCATATCATCACCACAGTCGCCACTGCTATTACTATCACCACTATAACAACCATTAAAACTCTTCACTTGCACAATTATGGTTATTATTGTCGCAACCACCACCATCATTCCACTATCGCCCCCCCCTCCCTCCCTCCCTCCCTTTTTTATGTCTACAATATTACCTTTCTACTATCACCACAATCATCATCCATTAATCTCTACCACTATTGACACTTGCGCCATATCTAACACCGTCGTTGCCTCCTCCATCACTACCAATTCACAATCACAATATAAAAATTGAAAGATATGCAATTTTAATGAAAAAATTTAAATTTGATCTTGTACATATCAAATAATTTGTTTTAGTTCAACACATAATTTCTTATTGAACAAATTTTCAACTTAAAAAAATTCATCATTAAGTTTTCAGTACTTAATTTTTCGATTTTTAGTTTTTAATTTTATCAAATACCACCTAAGTCATAATAAATTTATTCAAACATTTAAGAGGGAAATAAATTTATTGTTCAAAAATGGTTAACTATTATACATATTTTAAAATTGCATAAAATAATAAAGTACAATTACTCGATGCTTGTTTTATCATTAAAAGCTCTCATCCAGGCTTGATATTTTGTTGGACCAAACTGTTTGAACTGGACAAACAACACAAGCTCTCAACATGTGGAGAATACATATTCTATTAATATTGTTTTGATTTTCAGCTTATAAAATTTAAATATCTATTTTTTTTTTTCATTTTCAAAAGTACTGCAATTTAATAAAATCTGAAATATGTTATTATATTGATAAAAGAATGAACAAAATAAATACAAAATTTATAAAAAAAAAAATGGGGAATTGACTGGTAAATCCCCTTTTTTGAACTTATGGTCTGGATGGTCCCAAATGTTTTCTTATGCACCACTTAGTCCTCATGTACATTGAATGACTATAATGCCATTGAGTGTAAACTGTGTGAGGGTTTGTGAAAATGTGTGTCACGTTGATTGAAGAAGAACACTAATATATTTATTAATTTAGTGAGTGTGTGACACTCACAGCATGAGACGTGGGTTGTGACGTGAACACAAGGAGTTTGACATTTTTTTTTTTCACCCCACATTTTGAAACGTGGCATCCCCACAGTTTGAACATTTTTTCCTCGATTAACATGAGACGTGGGTTGTGACGTGAACACAAGTTATTTGACACTTTTTTTTTTTTTTTTTTTTTTGTGAACTAAGTAATTTGACACGAGCAATTTGACACGAGTAACTATGTCACGTTTCGGCTTTTCCACAATTTGACACTTTGTTTCCCAATTGCCATTTGTGACGTGTCGCCGTGAACCTAATCATTGGTTGGGTTCACACAGAGTCCGATCCACATCATACTGCAAATCCATCATGTGACCCACGTTGGTGGGTGAAAACATTTTGGAAGCCCACAGATCTGCAAGCGAGACACAAAATAGATAGGTTTATATGTATATACACATGTATATATGTATTGAATAGAGTAACGAAGTGAAATGAAGAGAAAGAGAGAGCACCAAACCTAGGAGTTATAGATCTGTTACAGAGAGAATGGCTTAACAGTGAACCTCAGATTTGTTTGAGATCTCAGATTGCAGATTTGAGATCATCGGTAGTTGAGATGGTCGCCTGTCGCGGCGGAGGAAGGAGAGCCACAACAGTGGCGCGGCGATTGGAGGGATTTCGTCGCTCTATCACACTCTGAGCACACAGTGTCTCCGGCGGAGTGATCGATCGAACTCCGGCGAGGCACTGGCAACGGTGATCTGTAGTAATGACGTCTTCTTCGAGATGCCGTTCGGAGGTAACAGTGTCGACCGAATCGAACTCGCTTTGAGCAGATCTGGAAAGACGCTGGTGGTTGGGGGAACGACGTTAGGGGGAGAACGACGGTGGGGGGAAACGACGGTGGTGGTGGAGAGAGAGAGACGAGAGAATGGTTTCAACTCGTTGAGAAGTACGTGGTGGATCTATCGTGGAATTAGTGATCGGGAGGCTGAGATCGGCCATGGAGGAGCTTGTGGAGTGTGATGATAATCTGAGAGTGAAGACAGCGATGATGGTAATGGGGATTTTGAACGACGGATCTGAATTGCCAAACGTGGATGAGCAACGTATCCCACAAAATATTGAATGAATCCCATGATACACGTACATACCATAACAAAAAAGGGCAAATCAGTCTCCTTACATCTCACAAAATTTGAAATGGGACTTTGTTGTCTACCAAACGTGTAAAATAGGACTTTTCAATCCAAAAGATTTAATTTAGGATCATAAAGAGTAACAATTTGGTACATAGGACTTTCTGATAATTTTCCCAAAAAAAATTTGTATGGTAAATTTTAGAAAACTAGCACGGGTAGGTATATGTATTGCATGTTTTGACATCATGTTTGCCATTATAGTAAACAAATAAAATTTGTTGAAATTTATTTTCCATATCAATGTCATAAAAGGAGAATAATTATTGAATTTGAAAGGTAGTAATTAAGAAATTTGATATATATTACTGTAATAATGAAAGATCTAATAACTATAACTAAAATGAGAGGGCCAATGATTTTGCAGCGATTTTGATTTAGACTTGACCCATTTTGCATTTTGGACTCGGGTTTCATGGTTTTGTATTATTATTCATGTCTTATTTCTCTTATACCTCCTTGAATTTGGCTATTGGATTGTAGTGGTTGCGTTTGGAACAGGTTGGTTGGTTAGTTTTCAAACTTTTGTTACTCAAAATTTTACTCCTATGCTCTAGCGTCACTTCCTACGCTCGAGCGAGCTTTGTGAACACTCAATACTTTTACAGGTCTGCAAAACTACGGGGAGAGTGTATTCTACACTCGAGCGGTGCTTTCTGTGCTCGAGCGGTCTTGGCTCAAATGGCCTTTCTTGTGCTCAAGCGTTGGTCTACTGTCTGTAAAACTACTGGAAGTGTGTATTCTGCGCTCGAGCGTCACTCCTTGTGCTCAAGCGGAACAACTTATTGTGTCTGGGTGCTCGAGTGTTACTCCTCGCGCTCAAGCGAGCTGTACGTATTTCAGTCTGTGAAAGTGGCACTTTACATCACTTTTTTATTTCACTCTCTCTAAACATTCCAAAAACCCTAGATTTAGTGGTTTAAGGTAAAACTCACTCTCTCTTTACATTTTCACCTAGATTTAGTGGTTTCTCTATCCGTGTGCCTTTGTTAGAAAGGTAGACCATGTCAAGGGCTACAGTTTCATCCGAATAGAGTTGGGTTTCGGCTTCATCTGAGTTTCTTCCTTTCTTTGCTCGTCTTCTAGCTTTGAGGTAGAGATTTTCTATACTCCTGTATGACTCTTAACTTAGTTATTTGTCTTGTATAAACACTATTGTGAATTTGGAGAATTTTGAACAAATCTAGAATTTTGGTTTAAAATCAAAAGAAAGGTTTACAAATGGATGTATTGAAAGTGGGTATGGGAGTGAATATGAGGTTATGTTGTAGTAATATGGTTGATTTTGATACTTGGGTTGAATTTTGGAAGAAAGAGAAGTTTGTCCTAAAATGTCTCAAAATTTTGTTTTGTACAAATACATGGAATTAGTATTGAAAATGTGAAATTAGATGAATGCTTATATAAAAGGTGGAGTTGGATATGTATTATCTTTTACCTATGGAAATTTGGATAGTTTATCTGTCTCAGAGAATGCATATTTGTTTAGAAATATCTGTTTTAGGCCATCGGTGAAGGATAGCTGCGATTGTTGTAGAAATTGCATGAGGATTAGACAAATTGAAACTAATCTCTCATCCGTTGTCATTGAATATGACTATGTCTTTAATACATTGTAAATGTATGATGTTTGGGAGAAGAAAGATGATGTACTCCATGTTTGGGATAAGAAAGGGGATGTACTTCATTGAATTAAATTGGCCTGTGTGTCTAGGGTAAAAGTCTCGAACACCGCGCGTATATATGGATGCCGATTCCTGCAGATGAAATATTTGTAAAATGGCAAATAAAAGTGGTTGTATGATGGTTGCATTGGTTAGAGACCTAATAAGCTGTATTCTCAGTTTGATTGTCTGAATGAAATGGAACTGATTTCTTGATTTGAAATATACAGTTGGTACTACATGGTTTGTAAAAGAATTATGAAACGGCTTATCAACAACATTGTATATGCATACTACTTTTCTATTTTTGTTAAGTTTCATATGTTGTTTTGGATTATTTCTATTAGACTTTAACTCACCCTATATAAGAAAAACCATTTTCAAGTGTTAGCGACATACCTCCGCTAAGGGCTTAGCTTGGGAGGACTATGGAGGTGAAGCTCATCTTGTTTATTTTGCTTTGTTTGTATTTTGAACAAGCCTCGGGATTTGACTTGTATTGGATTGAGAATTCATTTTTGTTATACCCAAGTAGTGATTTGAAAAGATGTAAGCCATCAAGGTATATGACTATCTGTGTAACTTTCATTTCGTGTTATCATCTCATGAATGTATATCGAACTCTGATTAATGAAAGTATGTCATTTCAATTATATTTCCACTTATGAGATGGGTTTATTGTATTTATATTTTTGGTCCGTGACAACTTGGTATCAAAGCGTACCAAATTTGAATACTTTGGATATATGGAAAGTGTTTATTACCACAATGGGTTTGTCTTGCTTAATAGAGACATTAGTATGTATGGTATGCTATGTGATAACATGCTTATATGATTATATAGGTATGGGATTTAATTCCTAAGATATTGATTGGGTCTATGGGTTTCTAGAAGTCCTGTTAGAAGAGCACTTGATCACTGCTATTTTTAATCGGAACTCTGGCAACGCCGCGAGATGGTCATTATCGAGGAAAAAAATCCATATATGTTTATGTGACTACATACTTACGTGGAGTGAACTACCGTTCTTCACCGTATTAGGACGCGTGTGAACTAGCTTCGGCACATTTGTAAATGTGCTAATCTCCTTTATTACCTTAATTAGGATGTCAGGACCTGGTTGTAGTGGTGGTAGGCGTGGTAGGTTTAGAAGGCATGAGGTACTTTTACTGGATGATTTTCCAGCGCAAGAAGAAGGGGTTGGTCAGGCCAATGTGGTCGAGCCAGTTGGTCAGAAGACCATGGATGCCTTAGCCCACGAAATGGCTGGAGCATTGCGGGAATCTATGAACGTTCTCAAGGCTGAGAATCAAGTCCAGGCCCAAAAAGTTGAACAGGGTCGTCATTCTTGAAACAAGAGTTTTTCCGGTTGAATCCAGACGACATTTTGGGTGATCCCAAGGAGCCACTGAAGGTGGATAAGTGGCTAGAACAGATGGTGAAGACGTTTGAGATGCTCAACATCGAAGATAGAGGTTTGAGGGTGACCTTGGCATCCTTCTATCTGAAGGGAGATGCAGGTCAATGGTGGAAGTATACGCAAGGGTACATTGGAGTGACTTGGGAGGCTTTTGTCAACGCCTTTTAGGATAAGTACTTGCCGTCCACAGTTAGGGAGAAATTGAGAGATCAGTTCTCCAAGCTTATGCAGTTGAACACTCCGGTGGACGAGTTTGAGGCTACGTTTACTAGTTTGTCAAGGTTTGCACCAGAACTTGTGGCGACTAAGGAGCACCGTTGTTTAGAGTTCGAGAAGAGGTTGAGGACCAGGCTTATGTTCAAAGTGGTCGGGTCCATCATTAGAAATTATGGGCGCCTTGTGGAGGCGGCTGCTCATCTTAAGACCGTAATGTAGATAGAGGAGTAGATGAGGGGCTCCAGGAGAAGTCAAGATGTTCAAGGGGACAGTAAGAAGCAAAGGGGTTCTAACCCACAGCAGTCTAGGGGGCGCAGTCGAGGTCCACTTTTCCAGTGCCGAGTTTAGATTCTCTGAGAGATGGTCAGGGAGATTTTACTTACTTCAAGTGTGGTCAGTTGGACCACAAGTCTTCAGCTTGCCCACAAAGAGAAGAAATGTAGCAATCGACCTCATCTTTGGCTCGTTCTTAGAGCCAGAGCCAGGGGAGAAGGCAATCGCTCACTTGTTATCAATGTGAGTAGGCAGGGCACATGAACAGATTTTTCCCTCAGTTAGGTGGCACACCCGGTGCATCTAGCTCGAGGCAGACGCAGAGTCACAAGCCTGTACAGTCAGCACAGGCCTCGAGGGCCAATCAAGGAGCCTCTTCGGCTCAATATGTGTATCAAACCTCTGCTTTGAGGGGTGAATAGGTAGACTAGAAACGTACTGGGCATGTGTATGTTATTACTACGCTAGATCTAGTGCTAGCGCCTTCGGTAGTGAGAGGTACTTTCTTGTTATGCAATTCCACTACTAATGTGTTGATTGATACGGGTGCATCTCATTTATTTATTTTTTTTTGCATTTGCATCGGCTTTAGGGTTGGAGTTGACTCGGTTAGCATCTCCTCTCAGTGTAGAGTCACCTATTGGTGGTGAGATTGTATTGGTATAGGGTGTCGGAGTTGTGACATAGAGGTTGCCAGTTGCCGACTTCCTTTTGCATTTGTGTTGATTGTCATGTCTAGTTTTGATGCTATTATGGGAATGGACTGGTTGTCATCGTATCAGGCTGTCATAGATTGTTACTGTCAAAGGGTTACTGTATATATCTTGAGTGATGATTGCTTTTATTTCTTGAGGGACCGAGTTGATAGAGTCTTATCACTGGTGTATGATCCGTGTGGGCAGAGTGAACTTAGTTGTCTTCTTGCCAATGTCCTGGGTAATGAGTGTAATGAAGTCCGAGTCAAGTTGCCAAGGGAAGTTTGTGAATACCCAACGTTTTTCTTGAGGATCTTATCAGTTTACCACTTCACCGTGAGATTGAGTTCTCAATTGGTTTAGTGCCTAGTACGGCACTGATTTCTATGGCACTATATAGATTTGCATTGACAGAGTTACAGATTCAACTCTAAGAGTTGCTGGATAAGGGTTTTATCCACCCTAGTACTTCACCTTGAGGAGCATCGGCTCTCTTTGCCAAGAAAAAGGATGGCACTTTGCGATTGTGTATTAGTTACCGAAAGTTGAACTGGGTAACAGTTAAGAATAAGTACCCAGTGCCTCGTATAAATGATATGTTTGATCAGTTAAAAGGGTCTTGTTGTTTTTCTAAAATAGACCTAAGATCGGGTTATCACCAGTTGAGGATGAAAGAGGAGGATATTCAGAAGATGGCAATCTTTATGCGGTATGGTCATTATGAGTTTCTAGTGATGCCCTTTGGGCTAACCAATACACCAATCGTGTTTATGGACTTGATGAACCGGATCTTTCGTGAGTTCCTACACCGTTTTGTGGTCGTCTTCGTTGATGACATCTTGATTTACTCACCCTCTGAGAATGAATACGAGGGACACTTACAGGTAGTACTTAAGTTACTTAGAGCCCACAAGTTGTATGCTAAATTCGGGAAGTGTGAATTCTGGTTGAGAGAAGTGAAGTTCTTAGGTCACGTGGTATCCGGGGAATGAGTGATTGTATATTCATCTAAGATAGAGGCAGTGCAAGATTGGAAACAATCTAAAAATGCGTTTGAGATTCGTAGTTTCTTGGGGTTGGCTGGGTATTACCGTCGGTTCGTGAAGGATTTCTCTAGATTAGCCTCACCATTGACTATATTGACGAGGAAATGAGCTAAGTTTGTGTGGAGCGAGACTTATGAGAAGTCGTTCCATGAGCTTAAGGTTAGACTTACCACTGCTCTAGTATTGATTATTCCGGAGAGGGGTTTGGGCTATTCGGTGTATTGTGATGCCTCACGGGAAGGTTTGGGTTGTGTATTGATGCAAGAGGGAAATGTAGTAGCTTATGGCTCACGGCAGTTGAAAACACATGAGAGGAACTACCCTACTCATGACCTAGAGTTAGCGGCAGTGATATTTGCCTTGAAGATTTGGAGACATTATTTGTATGGTGAGAAATTCGAGGTGTTTTCTGATTACAAGAGTCTGAAGTATCTGTTTACACAAAAGGACTTGAATCTGAGGCACAAGAGGTGGATGGAATTTATAGAAGATTATAATTTTGAGTTACATTATCATCTGGAGAAGACCAATGTTGTGGCTGACATCTTAATTAGGAAATCTATTAGTAGTGTAGCTTGTATTGCTATCCAAAAATGGGAGATATTGGGTGCTATTGGTGAGTTTGACTTGTATCTTGGCGAGTCCGTTGAGTCTGCGGCCTTGTTTTCGGTAGTTGCATAACCTACATTTGTGAACCGAGTGATAGAAGCGCAGAAAAGTGATCTTGAGGTAGAAACCCTTTGGGAAAATATCTTTAGTAGGAATGTAAAGAAAGGCTTGAATGTGTATCCCGATTCGAGTGTTAGATACCATGATCGCCTTTTCGTGCCGGAGTCTTGTTGAGAGGAAATACTTCGAGAGTTTCACCATTCACGCCTTGCGGTGCATCTGGGAGGCACAAAGATGTATCACGACCTTAGTCGCCAGTTTTGGTGGAGAGAAATGAAGGAGGATGTGGTCGTGTTTGTATTGAGATGCCTTACTTGTCAACAAGTGAAGGCCGAACATCAGAGACTAGCGGATTTGTTGCAACCCTTGCCTATATAGTCGAGTGAAAGTGGGAGCATGTCACAATAGATTTTGTTGTGGGCCTTCCAAGGACTCAACGAGGTAGTGATGCAATTTGGATAGTAGTTGATCAGTTGACCAAGTCGACACACTTTATTCCTATACGTGTGAGTGACTCGGTAGATTATCATGCCGACCTTTATATTAGGAACATAGTGAGGTTGCATAGGATCCCTGTAACGATTGTTTCGGATAGAGATCTGCGTTTCACGGCTCGGTTGTGGCAGAGCCTACAGAGCGCCTTGGGTATGAGATTGACTTTTAGCACTGCGTATCATTCTCAAACGGATAGGCAGTCCGAGCACACTATTTAAATCCTTGAGGATATGTTTCGGGATTGTATTCTTGACTTTAAGGGGTCATGAGAGAGGCACTTGCCCTTAGTGGAGTTTGCCTATAACAATAGTTTCCAGTCTAGTATTGGCATAGCACCGTTTGAGGCCTTGTATGGCCGACTGTGTAGATCTCATATATGTTGGGCTGAGGTGGGTGATGTACCAATATTGGGCCCAGAGTTAGTCCGGGAAACGACGGAGAAAGTTACACTTATTCGTAAGAGGTTCGTTACGGTCCAGAGTCGCCAGAAAAGTTATGCCGACCGTAGGAGGAGACCTTTGTCTTTTGAAACGGAAGATCACGTCTTCTTGAAGATATCACCTAGGCCGGGTTTGATGAGGTTTGGGAAAAGTGTGAAGTTGTCTCTTAGATTTATTGGGCCTTTTGAGATCCTTGAGTGGATTAGAGAGGTAGCCTATCGCTTGGCCTTGCTGCCACAGCTTTCTGGGATTCACGATGTGTTTCATATTGGTATGCTTCGGAAGTATGAGTCGGATCCATCGCACATGTTGGATTGGACCAATTTAGAGGTAGATGATGATGCCTCGTATGAGGAAAGACCTGTAAAAGTCTTGGATACTCGAGATCAAGTTTTACGAGGCAAGACAATTCCCTTAGTTAAAGTATTATAGAGATATCACGGAGTTGAGGAAGCAACTTCGAAACGTGAGTTGGAAGTCCGTGAGAAATATCCGAACTTATTTGTTGATGTTTGAGCATGTATTGAAATGTTATTATGTTAATGAAATATGAAAATATTGTATATGTTTTGACAATATAGAAACATTATATATGTTGTGTACGTTTTGGAAACACGAGTTTAATTTAAATATTGTATATGTTTTGGGAAAATGTGAATTGTACTTTCAACGTTGGAACTTGTGTATCAAGTTGATGGGAATAAATGACCGGAGAATGAGTCATGGTAATGGAATTGATTCATTATCATTATCGTAATTGGTTTAAACATAGTTTTAAAGCTTGATTTGAAATTTCAGGGACGACATTCCTTAAAGGGAGAAGATTATAGCGATTCTAGTTTAGACCCAACCCATTTTGCATTCTAGACTCGGGTTTCATGGTTTTGTATTGTTGTTCATGTCTTATTTCTCTTATACCTCCTTGAATTTGGCTATTGGATTGTAGTGGTTGCGTTTGGAACAAGTTGGTTGCTTGGTTTTCAAACCTTTGGTGCCTAGAATTTTACTCCTCCGCTCGAGCGTCACTTCTTGCGCTCGAGAGGGTTTTGTGAACTCTCAATACTTTTGTAGGTCTGCAAAACTACTGGGAATGTGTATTCTACACTCCAGCAGTGCTTTCTGCGCTTGAGCTATCTTGGCTCAAGCAGCCTTTCTTGCGCTGAAGCGTTGGTCTACTGTCTACAAAGTGTGTATTCTGCACTCGAACGTTACTTCTTGTGCTCGAGCGGAACAACTTATTGTGTTTGGGTGCTCAAGCGTCACTTCTTGCGCTCGAGCAGACTGTGCATATTTCAGTCCATAAAAGTGACATTTTACATCACTTTTTCATTTCACTCTCTCTCTCTCTAAACATTCCAAAACCCCTAGATTTAGTGGTTTGAGGTAAAACTCACACTCTCTCTAAAACTCACTCGCTCTCTACATATTCACCTAGATTTAGTGGTTTCTCTACCCGTGTGTCTTTGTTAAAAAGGTAGAGCACTCAAGGGCTACATTTTCATCCGAATAGAGTTGGGTTTCGGCTTCATTAGAGTTTCTTCCTTTCTTTGCTCGCCTTTTAGCTTTGAGGTAGGGATTTTCTATACTCATGTATGACTCTTAACTTAGTTATTTATCTTGTATAAACACTATTGTGAATTTGGAAGATTTTGAACAAGTCTAGGATTTTGGTTTAAAATCAAAAGAGGGGTTTACAAATAGATGTATTGAAAGTGAGTATGAGAGTGAATATGAGGTTGTGTTGCAGTAAAATGGTTGGTTTTGATACTTGGGTTGGAGTTTGGAATAAAGAGGAGTTTGCCCTAAAACGTCTCAAAAATTTGTTTTGTACAAAGAAATGGAATTGGTATTGAAAATGTGAAAATGGGTGGATGTTTATATAAAAGATGGAGTTGGATATGTATTATCTCTCACCTATGAAAATTTGATAGTTTGTCTGTCTTGGAGATTGTATATCTATTTTAGGTTATTGGTGGAGGATAGCTGTAATTGTTGTAGAAATTGCATAAAGATTAGGCGAATTGAAACTAATCTCTTATCCATTGTCATTGAATATGACTATGTCTTTAATACATTGTAAATGTATGGTGTTTGGGAGAAGAAAGAGGATGTACTCCATGTTTGGGAGAAGAAAGATGATGTACTTCATTGAATTAGGTTGACTTGTGTGTCCAGGGTGAAAGTCCCGAAAACCGTGTGTATACATGGGTGCCGATTCCCGCGGACGAAATATCCGTAAAATGGCAAATAAAAGTGGTTGTATGATGGTTGCATTGGTTAGAGACCTAATAAGTTGTATTCTCAGTTTGATTGCCTGAATGAAATGGAACTGATTTCTTGATTTGAAATATACAGTTTGTACTGCATGGTTTGCAAAAGAATTATGAAACGGCTTATCAATAACATTGTATATGCATACTACTCTTCTATCTTTGTTAAGTTTCATATGTTGTTTTGGATTATTTCTACTAGGCTTTGGCTTACCCTATATAGGAAAAACCATTTTCAAGTATTGGCGATATGCCTCCACCAATGGCTTAACTTGGGAAGATCGTGGAACTGAAGGCTCATCTTGTTTATTTTGCTTTGTTTGTATTTTGAACAAGCCTTGGGTTTAGACTTGCATTGGATTGAGAATCCACTTTTGTTATACCCAAGTAGTGATTTGGAAAGATGTAAGCCATCAAAGCATATGACTATCTGTGTAACTTTCATTTCGTGTTATCATCTCGTGAATGTATATTGAACTCTGATTAATGAAAGTATGTCATTTCAATTATATTTTCGCTTATGAGATGAGTAACACCTTGTTTTTTTAGAAATGTTTGCAAAACTTTTAAATTTCACATGGAAAGCGCATTTTGAAAATGGGCAGTACAAATTTGAACATCTTTTGAGAAATATTTATATGTACAAGAGGATGATTTTAAAGAGTTAAGAAATCAAGAAATTTTTTTATTATAAAGTTTTGTTGTTATTTGTTTTACTTGAGATAATGGATGTTGTGTAACGACTTAACTCCAGCTTAAATTGCTATTGGTTGATTAAGTATTGGATTAGATTATGTTGCATTGTTATTGGGAGTTTGTTGTGCCGAGGCATGGTCCCTTGACAGTGTTTTATTATAAGTTATTATTTTTTCTTTTGTTCGCGTTAACCGAGATCTCCGTGGTGAGTTTTTCTTCGTGTTTAAGTGTTGAGCACTCGAGGGTGTTAGGCCTGTGTCGTGGTTGTCACATGGGTGATGTTTTTGGTATGTGTGGTTGTCGTTTTTGTTCTTGTCTTATAGGCCCAATGGGTTATGTGGGCCGAGAAGTCATTTGTGATCTTTTCTTGAGTTTCATCGTTCGGGTGTCTTTGGGGTCCCGAAATGTTGAATCAGGATACAGGGAATTTATCCCAAGTGTGGATCCAACTTAACGTTGGTGGTTGTGCTTCCAGTCGTGATTGAGTTGCCTTTGTTTCGGCCTTGTCTTTAATTTCGGGGATGAAATTTCCTAAGGTGGGGAGGTTGTAGCATTCTGAAGTTTTCCTTCATCGCTCGAGCGATGGATTTGTCGCCCAAGCGGTCTGGCATGTCATCCCATACTTTTGCAGGTCTGTGATTCTGGTTGTTGCTGAAGTTCACTCGAGCACAAGATTGGTCGCTCGAGCAATCTGTCTTGTTTGGTCAGAACTTCTTGGAGTTTACGTTCTTCGCTCGAGCGACGGTTTCACCACTCGAGCGGTCTGTTCGAAGTTAGCATCTTTAAAAAGGCATCTTGGCTCTCTTTTCTCTCTCCTCTTCTTCTCTTCTACCATTTTTGTGGGTTTCAAGCTTTCTAGCTTCGTTTTCATCTATTTCTACTCACTTTCTACCCATAGTTCTATAGATCAAAACGTAGAGCGTCATGAGTGCTTCATTTTAATCTGAACGGATCATGTTTTCGTCGCTGTGGATTTTTTGACTTTCTCCTCGTCACTTCAAGAGGTAGGGATTTTTTTTGTTATTTTTCAATACTTCGTCTATACATAGACATGTGGTAGATTTATTGCATAAAAATCATATCCATTATGGATTTATTTGAAAATCATGAAAGGAGATCTAGGGTTTGAATATGTGGAGTTGAAATTGTTAAATTGATTGTTGTTTGGGATAATTGTGGAGTAGTTTAACATGTTTATATATGTATATATATATAGAGAGAGAGAGCTCTAATTTAATATTTTGACTTAGTGAATCAAAAAGGGATAAAATTGAATAATATTTGTATTTTGTTAATATGGATTGTGCGATTGTGTTAACAACAAAAATGGAGAATTAATCAAGGTATTGAAATTATTTTGGATTAATCAGGATAGATGGAGTTGGATTATGGCCTTGATATCCATGGATTAGTTTTGTGAAATGAAGAGAATGGATCTTGGAGAAAGATTGGAGTATGGTGATTTGAAAAATGAGAGAATTGATTTTTGAAAAGAGAGAGATCATAACACTTTGTAAAATTAGAAATGAACTTGAGGTTGGATTATGAATATTTTATTTTATTATTGTTGTTGTTGGACTTAAAGTCTCATGTGAATTGAATTATTTTATCACGGGTATTAAGTACATGTGTTTACAAGCTTTGTTCTCGGTCATCGGTGGAGGGATGACACTTCTGTTGAATAGATAATGTATATGTATTTCACTGGTACTATATGTACTCCTGACCTGTTGTGATGGTTGGTGATGTATATTGTGCTGAGAATCAGAGGTACCATTACCTTCCAGCTAGCGCTTAGAGAATTGGTTGTGCTGAGAACCAGAAGTACCAGTACCTTCCAGCTAGCGCTTGGAGAACTTGGCAGAGGTACCATTACTTTCTAGCGGGTGTCTAGTAAATTGGCATTTCGTTATGGAAAGTTGTATCATTGGCTTGCCATACTTAAGGCAGGTAGAGCAGAGTTTTGTTTATCATATTTGTCTTAGTGTATTTGTGTATATAATTCATTATGATGATTATGTTTCAGGAAGGCCGGGTTGTCTTATATGTTGAGTAGATAGTTGTTGGGTGTTTGTTGTTTTCATCTTCAAATTAGATGTTTATCTGTACATATGAACGTATCAAATTAATTGTTGAAATTATCTTTTTAACTTGGACTTAAGGCTGGAAAATGTGATGAATGTGTTGGAATCGGACGAAGGCTACGTATTGAGTTGTAAGTAATATGAGGAAATCGGATTTTGTGGTTATATTTCAAAAACAAACGTTTGTTGTATGATTTTTTTTTTTTTTTTTTTTTTGGGAAAACAAGAAGGAAATGTGAACCGTCTATATTGTTGAACGAATTGAATGATTTTTGGGAAAGTACTTATGTAAATATAATTTGGTACAAATCGTCACATCATTTATATAGTATGAGTTGGAGCATTCATGATTATAACTATCTATAAGTTGTTATTGTTTAGGATCGTGTTAGGATCCCTACTGGACTTTATGTTCATCCCACGTTGCTATTCTTTTTCTAGGTAAATATCGAGAAGTGGTCCAAGATCGAGGATCTTCTTTATCTATTGGCCACGGGGCCTTTTATTTGTTGGCGGAACACCATTGTTGTAAAAAGGGTAGAACCCCTTCTCTTTTATATAATGATGTAAGCCTACGGGCAATTTATTTAATTATGTCACATGTTGCATCCATTGTGTATTTGAATGAGAGAACTTTCTTTTATTTATTCTTGTAAGTGTATAGAACTTTCGTTCGTTATCTCTAAAATTGTATTATAATAATGGTTTTGGTAAGGTTATCTATGAAATAAAAGCGGGGTGTTACATCCTCTCTCTCTCTCTCTCTCTCTCTCTCTCTCTCTCTCTCTCTCTATTTTTAGGCGATGCGGTAAAAAAAAATTGAAATGAAATATTTAAATTTTATATTTATTTCAATAAGTATATTAGGAAAAATATTCTCGTATTAGTAACATTTGGTTTCTCAATTGATTGAGTATGATAAATTTAAATTGACCGTAAATTGCAAGGGTATTTTTAAAATTTTATGAGATAATCGAGCTACCTAGGCCATGTTAGCTTTATGTCAATCAACACAAATTGAAGAGTCACTCAACCAATTTATTTATATAAATAATTTAAAAATTGGTAAATGTAACATCTTGGTTTGTAGGTTCGCTCGAGCGGTGGAGTTACCGCTCGAACAGTGATTTGGGGTTCCTAATATTTCTTCTGCAAACCGAGTGTAGAGTGAGGCCGTTTGAGCAGTTATTTGGTCGCTCGAGTGGAGATCATGGCCTCCAGCACTTCCACTTTAGATCTGTAAAATTTCTGGGAGTTCTAGTTCACCACTCCAGCAGTGGAAAGTTCATTTGAGCGGTTTGTTCGGGACTACTAACTTAAAAGTGATTTTTACCCTTTCTTTTTTCACCTTTTCGTACTCTCTCTCAAACACCCATTTCCGAAACCCTAGCCTTAGTCGATGCTCCTGTTGAAATCTCTTGGCTTCAATCCTTATTGTTTGAACTTGGTGTTACCTTGCACACACCTTAGCCTTAGTCGATGCTCCTGTTGAAATCTCTTGGCTTCAATCCTTATTGTTTGAACTTGGTGTTACCTTGCACACACCTTCAATTTTGTGGTGTGACAATCTTGGATATACCTAGTTGTCAGCTAAACTGGTCTTCCATGTGTGCACTAAACACATTGGTGCCGTTTGGTAATACTTACGTTTTTAGTTTTCTGTTTATATTTACAAAAATTTAAAAAACTCAAATAAAAACTTGTTTGATAAAATTTTTGATTTATAAATCAGCGGTCTCAGTTTATAAATTTGGCCAAAAAATGAAAACACAAAAAATGTGTTTCCATTTTGAGTTTTCAATTTTTTTTTTTTTTTTACCACCCAACACTAGCCACCACCCGCCACCATTTTCTATCACCGTCTTCCGCCACCACCCCTCACCCCCCACTACCACCTGCCACCACCACTCACCACCCACTTGCCACTACCACCCACCACTCGCCACCACCACCCACCCCTCGCCGCCGCCGCCACCCACCACTCATCACCCGCCACTACCATCCACCGCCCGGCACCACCACTCGCCACCTACTTGCCACTACCACTCACCATCCACCTGCCACCACTATCCACCACCACCCGCCCACCTGCCACCTGCCATCCACCCACTACCACTACCACTACCACTACCACTACCATCACCCACCACCCACTCGCCACCACTACCACCACCATCACCCACCAGCCACCTGCTACCACCACCTACTCGCTACCACCTACCACCCACCACCCATCACCACACCACCCACCACCAACCACCACCACTCGCCACCTACCCGCCACCACCCACTACCACCCGCCATCCGCCACCCACCTGCCACCACCCACCGCCACCACCGCCGCCACCACCCACTCGCTACCATCCACCACGCACCACAGTCACCCACCTACCCACCATTAGCACCCCCCCCCCCCCCCCCACCACCACCCGCCACCCACCTGCCACCACCAACCGCCACCCACCTGCCACCACCACCCATCACCCGCCACCACAACCCACTTACTACCACCCACCACCTGCCACCGTCACCCACCCACCCACCACCACCACCACCCACCACCACCAGCCATCCGCCGCCTACCTCCCACCACTCGCCGCCACCACCACCACCACCACTACTACCACCCACTCGCTATCACCCACCACCCGCCACCATCACCCATCGTCACCCACCCACCACCACCATCCACCTGCCACCACCCACCACAACCAACTACCCACCACCCACCGTCACCACTTTCCACCACCGTCTTCCGCCGCCACTGGCCACCACTTGTCATTTCTCACTCTTTTTATATTTTAAAATTTTTTTAAACATTTTGTCAATTATCAAATGCGTTTGTAGTTTATGTTTTTCTAAAAATAAATAAAAAATAAACAAAAACCAGTTTATAAAATTTTTGTAAATATAAACTAAAAGCGTAAACGTTACCAAACACACCCATTGAAATTGACTTGTATTTTGTTTAGGAAAAGTTTGCTCGGTGGGACCTCTCAATCCAGTTCATCTCTTCTCGAGATCAGACCGCCGATGTTCTTAACAAAGGCTTACCTTCTCAGTCCTTCCTAGTTCTTTTGCAACAAGCTGCAAATTCGCTCCTAGGAATCTTCAGCTTGAAGGGGGCCATTGATCAATATGTAGAGAGATTTAAAGGGTGGCACTATTTGCACTCCAAAAGATTGGTTGGACACCGCCAACTTAATAAAAAAAAATTATTATTATCATTATGTCCCTATTTAAATGACCAAAAAATAGATGCTAAAAAAAGTGAAAATCATTCTATTTTGGACACCCCATCTCATAACCATTCCCAAACTTCTATTATTTTTTCTCTTACTCTCTTACTTTCTCCACTTTTCATTTTCATACTAAACCCTATTTCCCTTAAATTTATCATTTTTACATTCTATTTATTGAAGTCAACAATGAACAACGAAAAAGACATTTCAAGTTATTTTCGATAAAGAAAGTATGTTTTCCATTCATCTTCTTTGTTTTTGTTTGATAGGTTTACAAAATTTGTTCAAAAATTCAATATCAAACAAATTACATTTATTTGGAAACTTGTTTCTAAACAAATTTCACATTTTTGACAATATGTTTCTGAATTATTTGACAATGTTCAATATTTTTTATATTCAAACAAAATGTCTATCTTCAACTCTGTATTTTTGTACCCAAAAAAAAAAAAAAAATCATAGCAAAATATCTTTGCTACTACAAAAAATCCCCATAGTTTCTCAATAAGTGCAAATGATGAGTAAACGGTTTGTTTAGTTTTCTATAGTCATCATAGTAGATTGTCAATGGCAAAACTACTCTGTGTTACAACATGTTTCTATGATAAGAGTTTGTGATTGAAAGAAAACTTAAGATTTTAGAGTGAGTTTGTGAGGCCCCTAATCTTTGCAGTATTTTCTTTAACCCTTATCTTTAAATTATTCCTTTACAGTCCCTCAATTTCTTAATTAATTGCAATTTTAACCCTAGAATCAAAAACATGCGCCAACCGAAAACTCACAAACCCTAAATTGAACCCAAAAACTCAGGAACCATTTCCAAAACCCTAATAATAATTAAATTAATTTTCTAAGTATAATTTCCACATAGAAACCCTAGGTTTCTAGTTCTCAATACAATTTGTCGTTTAATTCAACGCAAAGAACTTTAAACGAATTAAATTTCTAAATTCTAAATAAATTAAACAATACACTTAATTAAATGTTCAAATTCATAAATTAAGACTTTGGCCCTCATTTTTCTTGAATCACATTTTGACCCCAAACTAGTACCATTACACACATATACACATATATATACTTGTACCTTTCTTAAATAAATAATTTTGTGCACAAAATATCTTCATATATTGTACACAAGAAAATCTAAACAAATCCCCCAAAATTCCATGCGCATGATCTACTATGCTATGCATATATATATATATATATATGTGTGTGTGTGTGTGTGTATGTGTGTGTGTGTGATGTCCTTTTAGGGACAAATTGCTTGATTTAGGGAAGAAAAATTGACCTAGGATACAAATGATATATTGATATATATATATATATATATATTGTGTACTTGTAACCAATTCAACTTTGATTAATCAAAACCTTAACTAGATCATGTTTAAAGATGTAATTAAGGCTCTAATCATCATACATTCCATTTCATCCTAACTAAATCCAAGCCTATTCAATTGAATTGGAACTAAAGACATTTTGGACTTTTCACCATTCCTTTTTTTCTATAAATACACAATTTCTCTCTACACTTTTGAGCACAAAACACATTCACACACTTACACATTCAGTTGAGAGAAAGAAAGAAGCGGAAGAGACTGAACCTTGGTAGTGGAAGAGAGGAAAAGAGGAGAAAATTGTGCATGCACTTCACCTAACTTCAAGTAAGTCACATCACCATCTCTCCTTCTATTTCCTTTTTCAAATACATGTTATTAGAAGTTTAAAATCATATTTTCAGATGTGTTGTAATGGTGTTCTTGTGTTCAGAGTTGATGAATTGAGTTTTAATCCTTCTTCTACTTGTATTTTCTCTTAATAGATCTAAAACTATCTTTTTCTTTCCATATCTCACATTATTTCTAGAGGCACACCATCACCCTCAAAATCTAAGTTATTGGTACATTATTTAATATGTTTTCATCACGAGAGAAGTGAAAATTTTCTCTTGCCCTCTATCTTCTTATTTTAAGTATTATGTATGAAAAACCAATTTTTACAGCCAAATTCTGAAATTTCTAGAAAAGTGTAGAAAAATTCCCTTGACCTCGTTTTTATGTCAAAAACTTCCTTAAAGAGTTATCTTTCAAGTAAAATTGGTTTCGTTGAAAAAAGTGAGTGGTTTGATAGAAAATCCGATTTTCATAACGATCAACATATCTGAACAGCACTGGAGTGTTTCTTGAATAACTAAAAATATAGGAAAGCTATGAAACTTCTAAAAGATGTTCTGGAAACTAGACAAAATTCTCTACAAACTATAGGAAAGCCAAGTTTAGGAAAAATCTGAAAATACCTTTTTGTTTACAATCTTTATGACCATACAAATCTGGAAATTTACATTCTTGTGTGATATTATTCCCTTAACTTCATGAATATGCCTAGAACTACTTGTGCATATTTTGATATGTTAATCTCATGTGTTGTAACTTTACTTACTTCCATTTGTGCTATGAAGTTGTTCATACTTATGCAATAAATGTTGTTTCAAGAGCATGTTCTAACTCTGACTTAAATTATCTAATGGGAAACTTAATGGGTGGTAACGGGTTTGCAAACTTTTGGACAAGTTACTGAGTTATTGATTGGTTGACGGGATGTGTTCCCTATTTGGAAGTGAAATCTTGCGCAAGTGGTTTTCGGAACACTTGAACAGAGCGGTTGTATTCGGACCCTAGATATTTTGGTGTAAGAAGGGATTTAGGCAAGGCCCATTATTACCGTCTCTTTTAAGGCCCTGCGGTTGGTATTATGCGGTATATAACCCTTGGTAGGCATCCGAGGTAAGTTCTGCAACCAAGCAGGAAAAGATGGAACATACCGAATAATTCGCATCCGATTCTTGTGGTTGGAAGGACGAAGTCTCTTTGAAGGGTTTTTATACTACTAACAACTAACCTTGTAACTCTTGTTATTTACTTGAATATCATGTTTCTTTCCCCTATTGTTGTAATTGCTATTATGTATTATATTGAGAAAAAAGGACGGGGTGTGTGTGTGTGTGTGTTTACTAGGCATTCAAAACTCATAACGTTTCATGCTAGGTATCGAAAAAACATACGAGGCTGACGAAGAGCCAGAGAGACATTGAAGACTTGTGTCTATTTTAAAGAAAGTTAGAAGCCATTTTGCTTAAGAGTATATTCGTGCTTTTATTTTTTTGGATTGTAATAGTAATGGAACTCATTTTGTAATTTAAGATTTGAAACACTTTAATTATTATTTGCTTTTGCAATCCTCTGCCTATCTCCGCATTACTTATGAGACCTTGTGTTAATATCTCTTAATATCTGTCAAAAAGATAGTTTGCTATCTAAGGTGGTTAGACTTAGAAGGGAGGCTATATTGACTCCCCCGACCTTCCTGTGATCTTACTTGGCTATTGACCAAATGACTCTTTAGTGATGTTACCCTAACACTTAGAATAGAAATTGAGGCGTCACAGAGTTTATGGGGGTCATTGATTTAGAGAAACAGTGGAATGAAGAGAGAAAAAGAAATATAGAGTTTGGTATTGAAAATTTGTGATTTCTTTGAACGATGAAGGGGTTGGCTCTACCATGGGAAGTTAGGTTTGTTGTTCTTCCCAGCCATGAGAGGTTAGTTTTGGGTGGATTGGGAGCCTACTTGCTTGTGGGGTGTCCTAAGCATGTTTCTAGGGTTTTATATAATAGATATTATTTGGGGTTTTCAAGATAATAGAGTAAATTTCAAATTTTAGATTGGAGTGTCCAACCAATCTTTTACATGCAAATGGAGCCACTGAGATTTGAAATAAATAGTGAAGATGGTCAAAATGAACATGCAAAGCTATGTCAAACACCTGTTTGGCCGTGGATCAGATCTTTTTATGGTCTTGGGTAGTACGAACAAGGCTAGCCCAACCGTCCAAGAGGCCTAAAGCGAAAACTCAAAGGATAATTACCAACTAGTCCCACTAAGTAGACTTAAATACCTATAAGTTCTATTGATTTTTTAATGCACCATACCAATAAGTCCTACAATACCTATATTGCCCTCATTAAATTCTCATCTACAGTTCTTTCATCTTGTCTTTTCTTTTTTTTATCTTCTCTCTCTATCTCCCTGTCTCTCTCTCTCCAAAGAGCCTTACACTACCATTATTTCCAACCATCACCATCGCTGTTGATCACTGCCGTCCATTGGCTACCACTGTTATCATCGTCCACTCGCTACCGCTACCGTTACCATTGCGGTTCATTGGCTACTGCCACAGTCTATACTCCACCATCGCCGATCCACCAACATCATTCACAAACCACACCCACCATCACCAATCTACACTCCATCGTTGATGATCTACACTCTATATCTTTGATCTCTACTTTACCATCTAGATCTACTCTGATCTAACTATTTTAGTAGTGAAATCGACTCCAAATAATAGTGTTTTCTAGATCTCACCCCTTCTCTCTCATCACTATCTTTGCTGCAAATTTATTGATCAGTGATAAATTTATCAATCTATCTTGTTTTGTATGTGTATGTATGAGGGGTATGTCTTGTAAGTGGTTGTTAGTGTGAATGATTGAATAAATTAGATTTGGTGTTTGTAAATTTTTTTTTTTTTTACAAATCACTTGGTGATAAATTTACCACTAACACTGAACATGTCAATCATAAATTTATCATTGAATATGTTTTTGATTATTTTGTTGATCTTGTATTGATCTATAATGGTAAAAACTAATATAAACTATTTTTTGGTGTTTTTCCTCCTCATCTCTCTCTCTCTCTCTCTCTCTCTCTCTCTCTCTCTCTATTGTTGCTACTAGATCTGAAGGTGGTGGTAGTAGTGATGTAGTGGAGATGAACATTTGTTTTTGTTGGAAAATGGATGGAAAAATGTCTTCAAAATTCACCAAAGATTGGAGGTGGTTGCTGGTAGTAAGAGATAGCAGCTATAGGTGGTCACTGGTGACCCAAGGAAATTGTTGGTAGTGGGAGTCATGATAGTGGTGTTATGGTTGATGTGTTAAATGATATAAGGCGAAGGTATTTTTGGGATATGATAGTTGAAAAAAGTTATAGGACTTGTAGATAACTCCAGTCAATAGGATCAACCAGTAAGTGTCCCAAAACTCAATTGAAGGCTTTTTTTTTTTTTTTTTTAATATTTTTTAAATTTAAATTTAAATCATTGCAAATTTTTTTTACAGTAGTTTATTATGTAAAACTCATTTTTCACTTTAATTTTTATGATAAAAAAAAAATTGAGTTATTTAAAACCTTTATGAAGGCTATGAAAATGAAAAAAAAATAAAAAGTGTAAATTATCCAATAAATAGAATTTATAAGTTCAAAGAAGGCAATGATATATATATATATATATATAAAACTATAAATTATGTGAAAATTGAGGACTAAACTTGTAGAATTTATTCTAAATTTATGAATGCATTTTTCAAAGTAGATTTTATTAAATTAACAGATTGGATACTTTCAAAATATATGAAATTTTTTTTAATGTGGACTTCCAATATATGTAGAAGAGGATTCTCTTTAAAACTTTCTTCATTCAACTATCATCCAATAGCTAATCTAGAGGCCCAGATAATGGTTGGATAAAAAAGTATTAGAGAGGATTCGAATCTAATATATATATATATATGACATATATTATATTCATGGGTGGGGCATTTTATTATCGTTTTCTAATTTTGTGGAGGGCTTTTCCAAAATCAAATATTTTGAAAAATATACATCCATAATTGTAATTTGCTTAAATTTTGGAGCCTTCTTCAAAATGGGGCCTAACTTGCTCTAGTGGCTTAGCTATTCAGCCCACCATGAGTGCGGGTTAGGGATGAGCATAATACGATTTGGTTTGGTTTCGAAATAAATCAAGACTAAATTATTACTTATGATTTTATAAAATTTGAAACTAAATTGAACCATACAAAGTATAGAATCAAATCAAATTGAATCATGAAAACGTGGTTCAATTAGGTTTAGAATCACGATTTTTATGAACTTTGTCATTATTCACGACATAATCACAACTTGCTCAAAGATCAATCAATATATTATCATTTTGTAAATAAAATTATTTAAATAATTGTTTAGAAGTAGTTTTACTATTATACAAGAATACACTTGAAAGTAAAGGATTAATAATTTATGAATGGAAAATGAAAAGTTCCCCTAAAAAAACTCTCTTTAATCCCCCTAATTTCCATTTTTGGCAAATTGTTTTTTTTTTTTTTTCTGTTTTCTTTTTTTTTTTTTTTTTTTTACTTAAAAGGGAAATTGTGGGGATTCGGGGGCCCCGGATTCGGGGGCCGAATCACCACTGTTTATGAATATGTATAGAGTAATGCTATAGTGTGCAACTTACACCTTACACCTTTTTGTGTTCACTTACACCTTACACTTACACTTTTTTTACCTTGCACTTACACTTTTTGTGTAAGTGGCACATGGTGTGCAACTTATACATTTCATTTATACCTTCCACTTACACTTACACCTTACACTTACACCTTTTGTGTGAGTGGCACATGGTGTGCAATCCACTTACACCTTTTGTGGGTTGCACACCTAAGAAGAAGCCATATGTATAGGATAACAAGATATTTGATAGTGTCTGTTATGAATAATAAATTATACTCCATCTGTCGCACAATAATAGTCTCTGTTGGGGATTTTAACTTTTTAGTGAGACATGTAATCATTGTTTTGAAGTCAAATAAGAATATATTAATTTACCATATTGCCCTTTTTATTTTCATTATTAAATATATTAATAATTATTTTTAAAGGGTTGTTTTGAAATTCTCTAGAGTTTTATGTTTTGGCTTTTCAAAATGAACAAATATTTTTGAAACATCCAAAAACAAAAAGATGGATTAATATATAAGACAGAGAGAGTATACGTACATATTTTTTAACGGTTCAGTTCGGTTCTATACCGGAACCATGTAAGGTTTTGTTTTCAGGAGTGATTTGGGATGATCTAAATAAGTGTATTTTTTGACTTTTTATGAAATATGAATTGGATATGAGTTGGGTTTGAAGTGAAGTGGTAGAGAGGTGATGTGACTTAAATAAGATGATGTGACTTAAATAGGATAGTGTCTTTTTGACTTTTTGACTTTTTAAGGTTATGACAAATAAGGCCTAAGAACAAGCACGTGTTAAAATATTTTAATAAAAAAAATATATTATTTAATTATTTTTTGTTACAAATTTAATGTGTTTTAACTATTTTAATTGTAATATTTATACTCAATATTATTACAAGAATAAAAATACTTTATTACACTGGTTACAAATATGAAAATCAAAATGACATTTGTACCAAATTAATTGGTGATTGTTTTATATACAGTGAATTACACAGCATGGAATCAGAAAAAATATTTATAAAAAAAAAATTATATTTTTAAATATTTTATCCTGACATCACTTATGCGTAATTTCTCCTTTATATAAAACAGTGTATTCTGTCCCTCTATATATATATATATATATTAGTAACCAATACACGGAAA
The DNA here is from genome assembly GCA_025200525.1 of Camellia lanceoleosa. Classification (NCBI taxonomy): domain Eukaryota; kingdom Viridiplantae; phylum Streptophyta; class Magnoliopsida; order Ericales; family Theaceae; genus Camellia; species Camellia lanceoleosa. The sequence continues at coordinate 35,140,585 of CM045764.1, forward strand.
TAATTTTTTATTTTAAATATAAATATTTAAAAAAAAATAAAATAGTGAAATTAGTCTTGCAGATACTTTGAATAAGAAAACGGTGGCCCCATCTCTAGGCATGATAATGACCTGAGTAGGGGCCTTGTCAGGTAGTTATTATCTTCTTCTTTTATTTATTTATTTTTTTTTTATTCAAACAGATAATTATTATCAGGTGATTCTTGGAGAGAGTAATTATGTAAAAGATGGGTCTCATTCTCTTTATGTTGTATTTAGGCCTATTTTGAAAAGTGGAGTAAAAATTACTTTTTAATTTTTAACTCACTTCAACAATAGAGTAACAAGAAGAGGACATTGACACTTGATTAAAAGTGCAATGAGTTGACTGTCACAACCTAATGTATAGGGATCAAAATAATATTTGGTATAAAGTGCAAGATTGAATAGTGTACGTACCTCTAGGATTTGTTTGAGATGTAGAAGCCATAGTGGGTCTTATTGTTAACATATTTCCAGACACAGATCCGCGCGCATATGTACCCTTGTTCCAAACAATACCAAAAAAGAGAGGAAAAAATTTAGCATTACTTTTTACATTATTAGTTTCTTGCAATCACAATTTGATTTAGTTTCTTGCAATCTACTTCTAAGGTAATGCTGCAAAACATAGTGGGTTCCCAAATTCGTTTAACTGATGAATGAGTAGCAGGAAAAATAAAAAAATAAACTTTATTCACCAAAGTTCATAAACCAACTAGAAAGCAATGGGACTTACATTAGGCACACCCATTTCATCAAATGTCGTCCTTTTAAACTAGGCGAATTTCAATCAATTGAATCCGTCGATTAATCAACTATTTCCAGCTATATTTTATCTGTTGACGGTGTCCATCCTCCCTCTAGCCGTCTTTGAACAAAAGGGTACTCGTGCTAAACTAAGCTATCCGGGCCTTCTAATGCTTCTTCATTTAACGGTTTCTGCACATGGAGATTAACCTGCATGCAAGACGCATTCAAAGGCCATTTGGAGATAAAAATCATGGCATTGTAAAAGACCATCATCATATTTCCATCTACTTTTTACTCTATTTTTTCATCTCTGCATACCAATCATTTTTTTGACACATTACTATATTTAGAAAGTATGTCTAAAAAGTAGACTTGTAAATCATTTTCTTAATATAAATTCTATCATTTTGCATCTAAAAGTAAATGAATAATAACAATAATAAATTGAGAATTTAAAATTAAATGTCGATTACATAATTGGAAATTTCAAATCAGTTAGATAATAAAAAAAAAATAATAATAAGTCATTTTTTTTAGGGCAAGTATGTCTTACTATTTGATGTATGTCTTTTTTATGTGTGAAACTTGTATCTAAATTTTTTTTTTATAGTACACTTTCTTTTAAGAAAATGATATACAAGCTCATTTTCTATATTCACTTTTTAGACTCAAAGATGTGGAAATGAAATGATTGTGTAAATGAAATAATTGACTGATAATTAGAGAAAATATGATAGAGATGGAGAGTAGTCTTACATATTCTAATAGACTGTCACAATTGGGTCTAATTTTTGGACATAAGTAATACCACCAAGACATTTACTAATAAATCTTATACCAATAACTTATGGACTAATTAGTCCTATAAATATTCTTTTGATCCCATAAGTCCTTTTCTATGTAAAATGACACAATTACCACAAAATTTTAAATATTAGGTGATAACCATCTCGTCATAGTGTTTGCCATTTAATGAATGATACATTTGAAAAAAATTAATAAGGTATTAGTAAACATACTACGGTGATATGGGTAATCTCACATTAAAATCTCTCAAATATAACACTCTGGATAAATATTAATTCTTCTTGTTTAATTGAATAACACATTTAGAAAAAGTTTAATAAGATATTAATTTTTGAGAGATTTTAATTGAATAATACATCAAAATCTCTCAAACTTCACACCAAAATCTCCCTAGTGGAGCAATTTCACATTAGAATTGAATGACATTTAAAAAAAAAAAAAAAAAGTTTCGAAAGATATACGGTAATATGAGTAATATCACATTAAAATCAAATGTAAATACTGTGGATAATCATACAATAACAGTACTTCCAAACATATAAGATTGTGAATAATTTTGAAACAAGACTTTTGAGTAAATTTCTCTCGTTTAATCTGTCCCACTAATACACAATTCTCCCAAATATTAAAGCGAGACTTGTGTGTATGTTCCATTATGTGGATCCCACTGTCTATTAGTAAATAAATTTCATTTAGTACGCAAGTAAGACTTGTCCCATTCTTAGTAAAACTAAAGATTTTGGGCCAAAAATTCTACAAATAAATTACATCTTGTGAGAAATCTATGCTAAAAGATTTTAATGTCTTGAGTCCTTTACTTATATTTCTTATTGTGAAAAAGACTTCTTACCCATTTCTTCTACAACATTCTCATATTCTCTCTCTCTCTCTCTCTCTCTCTCTCTCTCTCTCTCTCGCGCGCTCGCACGCGCACACACACACAATATCTAACCATTGAAGACTTCACGACATTATCTCCACCATCTCTATTGTATGTCCCCAGCATTCATCGTTTCCACTACTCGCCACCATCTCAAATCTATCACTAGTAACACCATTTTACCATTAGCCTCCAACATCTTAGATCCAATATCAACAAATTCAAATTTGAGAATGACGATCTTAGATCAAAAGCCTTAGATTTGAGATTGAAAATATCAAATTTGTCAGAAGAAGACTACTGTAGTTGTCCATTCACTCTTAATAGCAAACAGTAAAATTTTACTGTTCACCATAGTAAACTTTTAATTTATTAACATTATTCATTCAATGTTTTAATAAATTTTTCATTTAATATTTCTACTAATAATGCTAAAATTGTAGTAAGTATTGTGGTTAGTGATGGTAATGTTGAAAAGTTACTGTTTAAATATTAAATTCATATAATAAAATTTTACTATCATATTAGACTAAAGTTTTACTGTCTACATAATAGTAAATTTTGAAGAAAAAAATCATTATTTGCTAAGTGGTGGCTGTGATGGTACTAGTTCTCGTCATCATCAAAAAATGATCATTGAAGATTCACGTCAGAAAGTGTTCGTTAGAAAGGTGTTGGTGACCGACAATTAGAAAACAATCGCTAGAGGCAATTGATAACTGCTGGAGGTCATGTTTTGTTATGCCTATTAAACTATTGGAATGGAATAAGTTTTTATTTTTTATTTTTCTTTTTAAGATGCTAGTAACAAACAAGTTAAAAATTTACAAAGATCGTGAGTGCTAATATTTGTGGAAGTGATGGTGTGAGTCGTCATAGTAGTGGCGGAGGTGGCAATGGCAGCATTGATGGTGGTGATAGTGTTATAGTAAAATAGTAGTTGTGGTAGTGGTAGATCGATGTGCATTTGTGGTGGGGGTAGTTATGGTGGCGGCGATGGTGGTGGTAATGGTGTGGTTTTTGTGAAGATAGTAGTAGTAGTGGTAAGGTAGTGGTTGTAATGACAGAAGTAGTGGTAATGGTGGGAGTGGTGGTAGTAGAGTAGTGGTTCTAACGATGGTGATGATGATGGTGATGGTTTTGTAGTTGTAGAGATTGTGGTAGTGGTTGTTGCGGTAGTGGTAGTAGTGGCAATGGCGGTAGTAAGATTGGGGAGTGGGGTAGTGGTTGTGGAGGTAATGGTAGTGGTTGTAGTGGTGGTGGTAATAAGGTTGTAGTTGTGGGGGCAACGGTGTTAGTGATATTGTGGTAATGGTGGTGATGTGGTGGTTGTAGTTGTGGTGACGGTAGTTGTGGTGATGATAGTGATGACAATAGCGTTGGTGGTTGTAGTAATGGTGGTGGTGGTGGTGGTGGTAGGATGGTGGAAAGGGTGGTAGCAGAAAGGAATGGTGGTGGTAGCTAAATGGTAATATTTAATTGTGATTCTATATTGGAATAGAATTCCTTAGGCTTGAGAAAGGAATAGGCATTTCCACATTTTGTTGGAATGACTATCCCACACTTAGATAAGTCGTACCAAACAACTGAAAGGCAATGCAAAGCTAGAATTGACATTTCATTCCAGTCCATCACATCGTACCAAACGTGCAGTGTTGAAAAAATGTACCAAACGTGATGGTGATGACATACTCATCGTGGTGCCTCAGGGGTCTACCATGTGGATGTATAGTGGTGCTGACGTGACGCCCGTTGGGCTCGCCACGTGCCAAGTATAGTATAGATATCCACAATTTGTGCATGATCTCTTATCATGGTGGTATGGGCATAGTTTTAAGCATTTGGCAAAAACAATCTGGAAAGCACTGCCATTAACAATTTTGTGGCTTCTTTGGTTAGCAAGATATGATATAGTGTTCTCATAAAAAGAACCTAAATGGAAATAATTGATGGAATCAATGAAAGTAAAAACAGCCACTTGGGTAAAATACTCGTACAATATCAACGAGTACTCGGTGAACGATTTCATCTTTTCTCTCGAAGGAATTATGTAACAATTCTGGAAATACAGGGTTCGCTCGAGCGCAAAAGTTAGCGTTTGAGTGGTCTTTTGAGGCATCTAGTATCTTGATCTACAGACTTGAGATTCTGGGACTTGCATTTTACACTTGAGGGTTGGAGTTATCGCTCAAGCGATCTTCACTCTCACAGTGATCGAGCGCAAGAATAAGCACTCGAGCTGTCTATTCGGGATCAGCAACTTAAAATCTACTTTTGGCCTCAAATCTATCACTTTTTTTACTCTTCTTTCCCTTACTCTTCCCTTTTCCGAAAAACCCTAGCCTCAAACCCTTGATTGCATCTACTTATACTACAAATCCACCCTAGCCCCTTAATTAAAAGTAAGGACACATAGAGATCAACACTTTGACCGATTGGATCGTGATTTCTTCGAAGTTTCTCTTTGGGTCTTCATCTTTTGCTCTCATCTTTGAGGTAGGGGTACTTCTAATTTAGTATATCTATAATTTGAGATGCATATGTGGCAATTTCTTAGTTATATTGAGGTATGAGATGAATAATTTTGATTTACATAAAGTATTGAAGTTTAAAAGGCATTTTTCCCAAATCTTTTAAGGGTTTTAGGATGATTAATGAAAATAAAGTGATTGATGAGGATTAGCTGGTTTAAAAATGCAAGTGAGGGGAAAATCCTAAAATTTATACTAAACCCTAGCTTTGAATTTTGATCTAAAGGAGTTTTGTTCAATTGGACCTTGAATCATGATATTGAGTTGATGTTCAGTAATAACTGTATGTTTATTGATTTTGATTAGTTTTAGGATTTTATATTGTGATGAAAGAAATTGGATATTATTGGGAATGTGGAAATTGGAAACCTTTTTTATTATTGGCTATGTTAAATCTTTATTGTTGTAAAGAATAAACCCTAGGTATATTGAAATATTTGGAAATTCATGCATCACATTGCATTTCACGATTTTGTTCCTTGATGGATTCAACTTCTTAGATGTTTGGAAACTTTGAAAGGGGATAAATATCATATGAGTCCAGATAGTAACGTCAGGTTTTGGAAACGGGTTGAGTATGGTGTTGGTACTCGCATAAGGAATCTAGGTGTCCAATTGTCCTATCTTGTGCTTGATGTTGGACGAATGTGATACAACAATTCCGATTTAGACCCGACTCATTTTTTGCTTTTGGATCCGAGAACCCATGTACTTAGCTGTTGTTCATCTCTTTTCCATCTTGTTACTTGTTGAGTTTGGCTATTGGGAGTTTTTGGTTGTGTTTGAAACAAGTTGGTAAGTTAGTTTTTCAAGGAGTTATTGCCCAGAATTTTGCTTGTTCACTCGAGTGACCATTCCTGTGCTTGAGCGATCTTTTACAATCTGCAAAACTACTGGAAGTTTGATATCTTCGCTCGAGTGGTATTTCTTGCGCTCAAGAGGTCTTTTGCAGGTTTGAACTTCTGGGAGGGAGTCATTGATCGCTCGAGCAGTGGTTTTGGTCACTCGAGCGGTGTCACTTATTGTGTCTGTCGCTCGAGCGACCATTCTTGCGCTCGAGCGGTCTGTGCATATATCAGTCCGAGAGAATGCTATTTTCAGTCACTTTTTCACCTCTCTCTAAACATTTCAAAACCCTAGATCTCCACTCTCTCTAGTTCTTGTACTCTAGCTCCTAATACTCTCAATCCATTAATTTCTTCGCCCTAGTCCTTTGGAGAAAAAGGTAGAGTACATCAAAGGTTTCGCTTCAATCGAAGTATTTATTGTTTTCAGCCCCACCAAAGTTGACTCTTATTCTCTTATGTCTTCTACTTGAAGATAGGGATTTCTTTAACTCTTTTATATGATATTTAGCTTAGTTATTTACTCTTTGAAAAAGGTTAATGATTTGGGAATTTTTGAAAAAACCTAGTGTTTCAGTTTGAAATCAAAAGAGAGGTTTTCCAAATGAGTTCTTGAAAATGGTTGTGGAGATATGGTTATGGATGAGTTATGTCAAAATGATGGACAATTTTTCTTAAAATTGATTTTGTAAAAAATGGGGTTTTGCCCTAAATTTTGGATATGTGGAATTGTGAAAGGGAATGGAAAATGATGTGTTTTGCAAAATTGGAACAATATTTATGTTGATAATAATGGTGGAATTGTATATGTAGTATCAATCCCATTGTAAATGATGAAATTATATCTCTTGATTGAAAACTATCTGTTGAATAGAAATATCTGTTTGGGGCTATCGGTGAAAGATAGTCTTGATTATTGTAGACATTGCATGAAGATTAGGTTAAATTAAAACTAATTTCTCATACATTGTGCATTGAGCATCATCTCTTAATAAACATTGTAAATGTATTGGTTTTGAGAAAAAGAGGTGAATACCTTGGTGAATCTAGTTAGAGAGTGTAGTTATGGTTATGATTATGATGTTGGCCTGTGTGTCCTTGGTGAAAGTCTAAAAGCCCGCGCAGTTAGGTGCAGATCCTCTGGTTAGTACCGGTAAAATGGCTTTGGTAGTACTTGCATAGTCTACTGGCAGACGTACCTAAAGATTCTTAGTGTTTTGTATTCACTGCCCTGTTTTCTGTATAAAAGGATTATTTTTCATAAATTGATTTATAAACTGGGATTGCATTGTTTTGAGATGGAAAATTAAGAATGTTTGACAAATGGCATGCATGTGCATTCACCTTATAATTTTGCTAATACTCGTATGCTGTGTTAGAGTATCTCTATTGGGTTTTGGCTCACCCTATGTAGAAAACAACTTTCAGGTATTAATGATATGACTCTACCAAGGACGTAGCTTGGGAGGACTTGGAACTTAAGGCTTCATGTTTGGTTTATCAATGTAATTATTTTTGTTTAAGCCTCAAGCTTTACTTGTATTGAGTTTAAACTCATTTTGTTGTAACCAAACATCAACTTGGAAAGTTGTAGCCATTAGGAAATATAATTATTTGGTTTACTTTTACTTTAAATCATGTATTCATGTCATATGTTATAGATTCAAGATCAAGGATTTATGTCTACCTAGATATTTTTTGGTTGAAGCTATTAATACTGCATGCCACGTTATGAATCATGCTATGATTAGACCTATACTTATGAAGACACCTTATGAACTTTAGAAAGAGAGAAATCCCAAGATTAATTATTTTCATGTAATTGATTGCATATGTTATATGTTAAATAACAATAAAGATAACCTTGTTAAATTTGATGCGAAATTTGATGAAACAATCTTTCTTGGTTATTCTAATTCTAGTAAGGCATATAAAGTATTTAATAAAAGAACTTTTGTGGTAGAAAAATCTGTACATGTTACTTTTGATGAGTCTGACCAATTTCTTCCAAGAATACGGTTAGTGATGATAATGCATAAGATGAGCAATCTCAGGAAAGGAGTGGGGTCTGAGCGGATAGAATAGTTCAAAGCCGTGGGTTTCGAAACGCAAAGGGTAAGCGTTGGTTTCGGAATATACTCTATCCCTATATAGTAAATAAGGAAAATCGAGAGGAAATTGCAGTTGAGATAGCTCAAGGGCGAAATGGAGTTAACTCAAATGAATATGATAAGCAAAACTCTACAAAGTTGTCAAAGGAAGTTAAGTGTGCACATAAACTTATCATTGGTGATCCACACCAAGGTATAATGATTCATTCTTCTCTTCATAATATATGTAATAATCTTGCGTTTTTATCACAAATCGAGCCAAAATGTTTGGAAGAACCTAAAAATAATGAGGTTGTTTCTAGCCATACAAGAGGAACTCAATCAGTTTGAAAGAAATAAGGTTTGGACCTTAGTACCTAAACTTGATCATCATCCTGTAATTAGAACAAAATGGGTTTTTAGAAACAAAATAGATGAACGAAATGGGTTTCCAGACGATAGAGTTTTGCTATCATAATTATTAATCGATAATTTCGACTCTCTTTTTTCAATAAGATTTCAAAGGCAAATTATACCCATAGCCTCCATTACCTAATAAACGATATTTTCCTGTTAAAAACTTATCTTTCTCATGTTCAGCTATAATGGAACCCCCAAATCTAGAGCTTATGGCCTTAAAAGCGCTCCAAGCCAATTCTAACAACATACTTCTCAGCACATCATCAGTAGGAATCTACAAAGCATGCCCTATCTATACGGGTTACTTACCGGATACTGGTGCTTCGTATAGTACTTCTCTATACGTTCCAGGTACACAAAACATGTACCAAATTTTCTTCTTACTTTTTGACATATCCAGACGTACCTAATATATACCTAAGTCATACTGTACTTCAATCAAAACAGTATTTTCTTCTAATACAAAAGTAAAATTAATTTCATTGGACTTTATTTATTTATTTATTGTTATTTTCTTCTTACATTTTATTATACCCAGCCCTAGCCGTACCCGTAACATACTTTTTTAAAATTTTACCATGTTGACGTGCATTACCGTGCTTCATAGGTAGGAATCATCCATGGTCCTTTTCTTGGACCTAGTAAGAACGACCTAATCTGTGATCAGCAAGTTTTCCAAAATCAAACTGAATGGAATTGTTACATTCCAAAAATGCTTGTTGAAAATCAAAGAAAGAAGGTAAATTTTCCCACATAGCTCATCAATTCTAAGCACTTTTTGTCTATATAATTTGGAAAGCTCAGTCCTACACTCTAATTTCAATGATGGGAACAAACCCCGCACTCCAGTGCTACAATGAACAACAATTCTCTGCCTTACCATCCTGAGCAATCTCTTCCAATTCAATAGTGTCCAAATCTGTGTTACCAGAAAACGCTAATACCCTAGTGAATTACGTATTAGTACGCACGTTCCGAAACATGGTACTTTTCCATTCCAAAATAGTAAATTTAATGATCTAAAGCAATCCCAACAAAAATTTCAATATATGTCCTTAAATATTACCTTAGGAGGTAAAATTTTTAAAAAATGAACTAAAATCTAAACTGAGATAAGTTTTGACAAGACATAAATATAAAAAAATGAATTATAATGCTCATAGAAAACATTACATTTTATTGGATGCCTAGAAGCACCTTAAATTCTTAAGTATAATATATACAAATTTACCCCTATCGTACCACATTTTAGAGCATGTGGCATACCACATTACCGTTCTTGTTCCACGTACTAGAACGATCTATGTTCGGGGTACCATAGGTCCAAATCAGCCATCTTTGCCTATTCTTGTTTAGGGTCCTCTAGAACTGATGCAGGGAAGAATAATGGAATGAAACTCAAACAGAAAGAATAACCACGAATTTGATAAAAGAGATACTCTATTGAAAATATATAAATGAGGTAATTACTCAAAATATATCAAGTCATACTTCATTGTTTTTGACCAATAACGTCCCATTTTCAAAGATTCTAATTTATATGACTGCTTCACCATTTTAAAAAGATGAAAGGAATTGAAAAGCGCCAATTCATTAATTGCTAAGAAAAAATATTAATTGTTCCAAATGCACCACGTGACAATGTTATCCACTAATTACCAAACATTATGTTCCATACCCCAACACAAAATTGTGGGCCCCATCCTCTCCACCAATCAAAGCACTTCTAGGCACCGCATGATCATGCCCTAAGAGCACTAGATAACTTCTCCTAACTCATTATTTTTATTTTGTTATTTCAAAAATTAAAAACTTCATAATTTTCATTATACACACTTATTTTTAATAAAATGTATATTTTTAGAGTCTAACAATGAGATCTATCAAACAACATTTTAGATCTACCAAGACCAATATCGAATATAAAATTTTATAAAAATAAAATATTATTTTTTTGGTCATTTAAATTTGATAATTTCTCGACCAGAAACTATCCCGTAAAACTAAAAAATTTAATTTTTTTCCAATTTTAAAATTTAGAACATTATCAATTTTTTTAGTTTTAAAATTGAGAAATTTTTCAGTTTTTCCAGTTTTAAAATTAATGTTTTAAAGTTTTGAAAATTAAAACAAATGTCATAACATCATGCTCCTTTATAAACAATCACAAATGATGAACAATCTGTGTGAGCTGAGTATAGAAATTGCACATTCGGCAAACAAAGCATTTCCAAGCCCATCATTAATGGGCCCAAGTCCAACCATGCCAAGTGCCAGCCGGGCCCACTGGATCGCAAAGGCTTAGTGCCAAATAAACCCCTTCGTCGGCTAGATGATGTGCCGAGCACTTGATCCGACAATTGAGCATTTATGCCGAGATGCAATTCGGCAGGCTATCCTAATCAAGGTGGGCCCAAACTGTCTCTTTCCAAAAGTGTAATAGGAACATGGACCTGACATTGTGATGAAAATGAAAGAAAGATGAAACTACGCAGGAAATATCTATACTAAAGGAAGGTAAATGGAAGAAAAAAGGTATGCACTATCACAAAAATGATTTCATTTTCTCAAAATACCTAACTTGACTACTCTTCTAAGCCAATATCTACCTTAACTGTTGGAGTGCTAATTCCGTCACCTCCAACTGGAGCGTTTCTTGTTTCAGGCACCGGATCAAGGATCCAACAAAGGTCTATTTGGGACGAATGAGAATTGTAAAACCACCCCTCACACAATCATTGTTTGAAAGGTAATTTTGACTATTGAAAATTTAATGGCACTTGAAGGTCCAAAAAATCTCAGTTAGGACTTAACGGAATATAAGTCTATAAAATGAAACTTGTGTGTAAATGCCCCTATATTAATTGTCCCAAAAAAAAGTTATCTTGCCCTAAGGCTTACAACCATTATTTATAGTAAAACAACCCCTAATTACAAGAGGAAATAACGTTCTATTTGTTTCGGTGGAAAACATTTTCTGAAAAATGTTTTTCGTATTTTTTGGTGTTTGGTATAATGGAAAATGAAACTCAACGAAAAACATTTTCCATGGTTAATGAAAAACAAGCATATTTGGGTAGAAATGTTTTCCACTGTTAAAAGGCGAAAAACGTTTTTTCAGACAAGAATTTTACCAATATCACACCACCATCACCACAGTCACTACCACCATCACCATCGCCATCACCGCCGCTGTCACCCCACCACCATGCCACCACCTCCACCTCCATGTTTGCTCCACTACCACCACCACCACCACCAAACATAGAAAAAAAAAATCTGTAGAAAATGTTTTCCAGCCAAACAAACAGAGTGTAATGTCACACCCTACCAAGTTATCTAGCCAGAATAGCCTACCAGAAGGAGGGATCAAGCAAGAGAGGCTAATGGAAAACTCTAGAATATCCTAGAAGACTCGAGAGAATGTGGGAAGGTTGTATATAATTGTAGAATGTACATAGATAGTTCTCGAGTAGGATCTAGAATATTCTTGTAAGGTGGTAGAAGCCTCCATGAAGCTTCTACACACCCCAATTAATAAGGGCTCTAGAATGTTCCTCGGAAGGCCAGGTTACCTATGTAAGGGGTGAGGGCTCATTTGCCTCACATCCATCCAAAGTGTAAGAGTTCTCTCTATAGTGAATACAAAAGCATTCTCTCAACTTTCTTGTGTGCACGCTATCTCTCCCTCATGAACTAAAAGGTTAAAGGTTGACTTAGGCCTCGTTTGGGAACAGGCTATTTTAGTGACTTTTTGACTTTTCAGCTAAAATATGAGGTAAAAAAAACTAGCATGTTTGGAATGACTTTTTGATTTTTTACGAAAAGATATGCAAAAAGTAGATAGAAAATGAAATATTTGACTTTTTGGTATAGCTTATAGGCTTTTTGATTTTTTTTTAGTAACTTTTTGGCTTTTTGCCTAAAACACTAGCATGCCAAATGAGGCCTTAGCATCACACGTCTAGTTTGTGAGTAAGTGCCACAGATAGCTCGGAAAAAACCAAGATCGTGACACGTGATATCAAAGCAGGTCCTGACAAAAATGTCATATGGCATGGTGGAAAATGTGGACGAGCAAGTCCGTGGGAAGGACAACACCACAAAGTCAAAGAGGAACAAGTCAAGGGATGGGCGCAATGTTGCTGCAACTGCAAAGGCACGATTGGCCAAGATGGAGCTTGCTATGGGTGATTCAAGGGAATGCCTTAATGTGTTGGAGCCATGCCTTAAGTGCGAGATGGAAGATCTCAAAGGAGAGATCAAGGACCTCCAAAACGGTATGCTAGCCACCATCAACACCGCAACGCATGACAATGAAGCCAATGACGCCTTCCAAACCAAGGTGTTGAAAATGCTCGAAAGCTTTGAAGCTCGCTTGGAGGAGGTATACCAAGACGTGGCAATGTGCAAATGAACTGGGGGAGCTATGGCCTTGCTGGGGACAACTAAGGTGATGGTGCCGAAACCAAAGCCTTTCGATGGGAAGAGAGATGGATAACTACTTCTAGCATATGGAGAGATACTTCCAAGGCAGTGACCATAACAGATGAAGGAAGCAAGATAAGGACTGGCATCCTATACCTCACTGACACGGCAACGCTGTGGTGGCGTCGAACGCATGCAAACATGGAAAGAGATACGTGCACCATAACAACTTGGGATGACTTCAAAAAAGAACTTAAGAAACAATTTTATCCCGAGGATGTGGCCTATCAAGTAAGAAGAAACATGAAGAATCTTATGCATACAAAGTCTATTCGCGAGTATGTGCATGAGTTCTCTAGTCTAATATTGGAAATCCCGAATATGACCAACGAAGAATCTTTTGTCAATTTTTATTTTTTGAATTTCATATTCATCACAGATCTTGTTTGATAGATCTGGACGAGGGCATTCCAAAAATATATTTTTTGTTAAACATGAACATCTAAATCAAAAGTTATTGAATTTTTAAGTTCTGAAAAATTTCAAAAAGTGAAAAACATTAGACTGAATGTAAAACACAATGATATTTTGGTCCAATAATTTTGAAGGGAAGAGGCTCAAGTTTTTTAGGGACCTGAAGTTGTATGAAAGTTTGGGTTGTCCTTTATCTCCAAAAATTGTAATATTAGGGACCTTAAAAAAAAAACCTTGAATCAACACCTGGGCTAAATACATTCAAAAAGTTGATTTCTTTATAAAAGTTGCAAAGAAACCTAAAATAATATACTATAAAATCAAAACTACGATATCAAGATTTCAAAGAATATTACAATTGCTAACCATGAGCCCACACCACTCAATAAATTTTAAACCAAAATTTTTTCCCCCCCAAAAAAAAAATTCTTCAATCTTACACTAAAAATACAAATTCTTTTTTTTGGGTGGATAAGTCATAAATTAAAGACAAAAAATTATACATTTACAAAAGGCACACCCTAGGTAATACAACATATTTAATTTTGCCCCCCAAGAAAGGGGGGGAAGCCCAAACAAATAAAACAAAATATAACCCAACTTTGCCCATATATTCTTTTTGTCCCCAAGTGACCCTTACCATAAAAATAATAGAAGGCAACTTGGGGAGATATATGGGCAAATAAACAAAAATACAACATAAAACAGTGTCCACGGGTGAACAACCTAACACACTAGCCAATATACACACTGGCCCATACAAATTTAACACCTGGGCCCAACCTAAAATAATATACTATAAAAACTGCCCAAGGGAACCCATTTCAGAGTCACAAAAATCCTACCCCATAGCTTCAAAATAATGGGCCAACATTGAGAGCTATTCCCACGTGCTAGCCAATTTTTTTTGAAGACAGGCAGAAACACTACACTCCAAGCTTGAAAACAGCTACAAACCCCACGCCATGTGAAGCTTGGCCCACTTGAACCTAAAATGTCGGGATATTTCAGCCCACAGCTATCCAAAACCAGTTGTGCACATACCTACGCGGCATTGCACAACCACCCATGAAAACAGTATAAGGGGGGTGCTGCTGTAGTTACTGCTGCTGCTTTTGGAAGGTCTTTCCGAGTGTTTTCTGAGTATTTTTTGATAATCTGAACTATTTATATTGTAAGGTTTATTAAAAATATTATTCATGTAAAAAATCAAGTTAATAAGATATTCATAACCCTATGATTAGATCCAGTTGTTTTTAAAAATTTACTTTAACAGTTAATTTTTATAGAAAAAAGTGTGTTTTGATTATAGGCTTACAGATATTCAATCAATTTTATTTTTTGATTTTTTATATGGATAATTTACTCGACAAATCTTATAATATGACCGACCCAGATCATAAAAAAAAAAACACTCGGAAAAACCTCCCCAAGAGGCACAACACTAACTGCAGCACCCCCTCTCCGATGAAAACAAAGCCCACCGCAGATAACGCGCATGGGACATCGCCAGAAACAACAGCCATCTCCATGGACGGAGCTTCCAAGGCCAAAGCCAACTGCGAATCAGCCATGAAATTGTATCCGAACTATGATTGATTAGTGCCTAGTACTTATTATAGATCCATACTTACCAATGATTAGGAATCTTGGTTGTATATGAGGAAAGATAAGCATGTGAAAAAGGTCCTCCTTAATCCACTACTTGCCGCTTTCCTCTCTTTGCAGTAGATAAAAATTAAAGATTTGAGCCAGAACCCAAACGAACACAGATTACATACATGTATATAAATATATTTCATATAAATAGAAGCAGAGATGAGAGGAGAGCATACCAGATAAATAATATCATTTTTGTTGCAGTTTTGCTGTTTTCGTCGTTGTCGAGTTGGGGGTTAGATCTGAGAGGAGAGGAATTACACGGCTCGCCCATTTTCAACGCCTTCAATAAAAGTAGACAACGAGGAAAGTGCCTGGAATCACCCAGTCGAATACAGCGAAGAAATAGAGAAACGACGTGTCGCGGACCCTACTCCGCATTACATGGTTTACCCCTTTTGAAATAAGGTAGTCCAGATCCTCGGCTGCCCTACCTAGCGGCCCTTTGTAGCAACATCCCAAAATGACATCGTTTTGGGATCAATTTTTTTTTTAAAAAAAAAATAGAACGAGGGTCTGCTACTGCTGGGTTCATCCATATATATATATATATATATCTTTATATCTATAGATGAAGAAAAAGAAGCAGAAGAGAAGAAGAGGAAGAAGGAGCTGTTGGGTTCATCATCAACAAAAAAAAAAAAAAAAAAATTTGTTCAAAATTTGGATTTGTTTGTGTGTATGTGATTACCTAGCTGGATTTGACTGTTGATGAAGATGATGAAGCTGATGATGATGTTGAAGATGATGATTGAGAGGGTGATTTATATTCTAAATTTGGCCGAGCTGGGTAAATGGGCCATTATGGGCCGCAGTACGAAGGGCTGAGTAAAAAGACCAAAAGTTACTCCGGTTTATAAGAGGCTTGAAAGTTAGTCCGGTTCCAAAAAGCATTAGTTCTAGACCGGTTTAGAAGAGTACAATGGATAGTTCAGTTGCCGTATTTAGTTCGGTCATGGCGTATGGAACCGAGGTATATTGAGTCCTCTTTAGGACTTGGAGTTGGGTTAGTTCGACTTAGACTCTTCTATGGATAGCTCGGTCTTAGCATGTGAAGCCGAGGTAGGAGAAAAGCCAAGAGAGCCAAACTAACAATTAGATCGGTCACTTTAGTTAGCCTAGCATGACAATGTTATTCCGGTCGTATGGTAGTTCGGCCATAGTAAAACCATCTCACTTGGTTTAAGCAGTGAAGGGGGTGTTGAAGGATAAGCATTATCTTTCAGGAGTATGAATCCTAGGAGGACTCTACATGGAAGAGTAAAAGTCCTACTAGGATTGTGCCACGCGAAACCTATAAAAGCTCACAAACATCATCTATGGAGAGGTAACGCAACTTTGATTCCCGAATATACAGAGCTTTTGTCTATTTGTCTAGTTTACTGACTTAGGCATCGGAGAGGTTTCTGGCACACACCCGCCGGCTAGCTCACGTTTGTATTTTCAGGTAGTA
Source organism: Camellia lanceoleosa (assembly GCA_025200525.1). Taxonomy (NCBI): domain Eukaryota; kingdom Viridiplantae; phylum Streptophyta; class Magnoliopsida; order Ericales; family Theaceae; genus Camellia; species Camellia lanceoleosa. The sequence goes on from CM045764.1 coordinate 35,156,943, forward strand.
GAACGACATCGTACAGAGGAGCGCAGACTTGATCAACAGGATTATATGAGAAGGTTTATTTCTTTCCCGTACAATTGGCGACGTCTGTGGGAAGTCCAGACAAGAACAAAACCTCTTGATCAAGCTTTTCCTCTTGAGAATCAATGGCGCACAACGAAGATTTGCCACAGTCCGCCATTGACGGACAAACACCAGAAAGGGGTGCGAGGCACGAAGGTCTACCTCTCATCCCTCCTATGCGGGATTTAGAGCTACAAAGACAGAATCCCAGGAGGGATACGAGAGGAAGAAGGCGGACTAATAGCCCTCGTCACTTCCGTTCACAAAGCCCAAAAAGACAAAGACGGAGGATTGATCCTCAAACATTGGAGGATCGCGTCAAAGAACAGGACGAATTGATACGACGAATGGCGGCGGACATGGAATCCCTAAAGCGCCAGGTAAAAGGAAAAGGAGTGGCAACAGAGAGGGGCATACAAACAAGATGCCCCCTCGCCACTCGAAAAATCGTAGCAGGAATACCACACCCTCACAAGCAGAGAGCAGAAGCCTCAGGGCAGGCGATACTTAATCCAGATCTTCCAGAACTCGTCACTCCAGGTCTGAGAGGACGAGATCTGAGAGGTCGTACACTGAAGAAAGCACCTATTGGCCCTCACATACGCACCAAACAAGGTCCAGACAGATGGAGTTGCCCAGATCATCCGACTTACGAACCGTGCTAGAAGAGAAGGCACGATGGAAGGAGGACGCCAGGGCATGCGATCCGCATAGAGTTTTTGCCTTACAGCGGTTGGCTCCTCGGACGCACGGAAGCGTCGAGGTTGGAATGCCAATACCGCGCCCTGCCTACGAACCAATGGACAAGGCATTGGCAAGGCTGCAGACCTCACCGTTCGTTCCGGCAATAGAGAAGGCACCCCTACCATCAGGCTTCCTTTAGCCCAAATTTACTACATATGAGGAAAAGACGGACCCCTACTCACACTTGAGCCACTTTCGCCAGGTCATGGCTGTATATCGGCGAAATGAGGCCTTGATGTGCATCCTCTTCCCATCTAGACTTGGCAACCTAGGCTTGACTTGGTTCGAAAAACTTCCAGAAGGCAGCATAGCCTCTTGGGCGCAATTGGCGGAGACGTTCATAACAAGGTTCCGAACAAACACTAAAACCCCGGTGGAGATCGACCAGCTACTCTCCATCGACATGGCCGACAAAGAGACCCTAAGATCCTATAATAGTTGCTACTGGGAGACCTTCAATCAGATTGGGGACTGCCCCACCAATCTCGCCATTGCACAGTACAAAAGAGGCCTTTCAGTCGGGAACAGACTAAGGGACTTAATCACCATGACACCGCCTCTCACCATGGAAGCCCTGATAGAAAGAGTGCATCAGCACATCAGGGTGGAGGAGGATGGCGCACGTGCCAAAGCAAAATCTGGCACGACCACAGTACCAGAAAAGAAGGCCTCAGCAAAGGTCAACGCGGTAGATCGTCCGAACAGAAACGGACGTGGTAGGTGAGACAACGGAGAGGACCAGGATAAAAGATGGTTGAGAGTCCGCACTGCCATAACCACGGTCTTCAAGAAACCGATCTACCGAATTCTAAGTGAAATAAGAGACGAGCCTTTCGTCAGATGGCCTGCCAAGCTAGGAGAGGCCCAGAAGGACTACGACGAGAGGTCGCGGTGCACCTTCCATAAAGAAAAGGGACACCGCATTGAAAATTGCACGCCATTGAGACAGCACCTGGAGGAGTTGGTTGCAGCAGGTCACTTGGATAAGTACATTGAAAGAGGAACGCAACCAACCTCCCAGGACCATAATAACCCCAACAGAATGCCAATCGACGCCCCACCTCAAGGCGTTATCAATGTGATACGTGGAGTTTTCGAACCTGAGCGTGTATGCGAGCTCAGAGGATCAATCAAAAAGGCTGAGCATTTAAGAGAGGTTCTAAGTGCCCAACCTGCCATAAAAAAGGGGAAGACAGAGGCCACAAACGTCGTGTCTTTTTCGGATAAAGACTTGGAACGGATATATTGCCCTCACAATGATGCCCTGGTCGTCACTCTCCGAGTCAAGGATTTTGACGTCAAGCGGATTCTGATTGACCAGGGTAGTTCATGTGAAATCATGTACTATGAAACATTTAAACAATTGAAGCTACAAGACAAAGACTTGGCCCCTGCCATATCTCCCCTAATTGGATTCAACTCCATGCCAGAATGGCCCGTCGGCAAAATAATTCTTCCAGTCAGAGCAGGAAGTGTGACGAAACAAGTGGAGTTCTGGGTATTGAAGGTCCCCTCCACTTACAACATCATCTTGGGCAGAACATGGCTGCATGCCATGCGATCGGTGGCGTCATCCTACCACCAAGTAATGCGGTTCCCCAACGACACCGGGGTAATTGAAGAAGTCTATGGAGATCAGATCATGTCGAAACAATGCTTCGTCACGGTGAATGGCAGCCGCGCTGCCAAAGGATACGTTCATTCGATGGAAGAACCTGAGAGCAATGAACTATTCGCAGATGTCGGCAAAGCAGCTGATCAGAAAGCGGTGGAAGACTTGGTAGAGGTAAGAATAGATGAAAAGAACCCGGATAAGTTCTTTTTGCTCGGTTCGTCGTTGTCCAGCACTGAGAGATTAGAGGTATTGGAATTTTTGACCTCTAACATCGAAGTGTTTGCCTGGACACCATACGACATGCCAGACATTGATCCCAACTTCATCTGTCACCAACTCAATGTCCACCCATCCGCCAGACCGATTATTCAACGCATCCGCAGATCGGCACTCCACCACGCCGAGATAGTTGCGGAAGAAGTAGGAAACCTGCTGGAGGCAGGAGCAATCAGAGAGGTACACTACCCAAGATGGATCTCCAACACAGTCGTAGTGCCAAAAAAGAATGGTAAGTGGTGTGTCTGCGTCAATTACAAAACGGTCAACAAGGCATGCCGAAAAGACAGCTTTCCTCTACCACGGATAGATCAACTGGTTGACCTAACGGCGGGGCACAACCGACTTAGCTTTTTGGATGCGTATAGAGGCTACCACCAAATCGCCATGCACGAACCAGATCAGGAAGTTACATCCTTTACAACTCCAAGAGGACTATACTGTTACAAGGTCATGCCCTTTGGCCTAAAGAACGCAGGGGCGACATTCCAGCGAATGGTCACCAAGATGTTCGAACCATTGTTAGGCAGAACACCGGAGGCTTACATCGACGACATGGTGGTCAAGAGCAAGGATGAGAATGACCATCTCAAGGACCTAGGTGAGATGTTTGAGATCCTGAAGAAGCACAAGTTACGCCTCAATGCGTCTAAGTGTGCGTTCGGAGTAGGATCCGGAAAATTCCTAGGCTTCTTGGTGACCAACCGAGGTATAGAAGCAGACCCCTCTCAGATCAAGGCAATTCAGGATCTAGAGAGGCCTAACTCAGTAAAGGAGGTACAGCATCTCACCGGCATGGCGGCTGCGCTCAATCGGTTCATAAGCCGGTCGTCAAACAGACTACGACCATTCTTTCACGCATTAAAAGCCAAGTTTGAGTGGGACAGAGAATGCGACCGCGCTCTGGAAAGCTTAAAGGAATATATGTCGTCTCCACCACTGCTTGTCACCCCAGTACCTGGAGAGGAACTCTTCCTGCACTAGCGATCTCAAGACGCAATTAGCGCAAGATCGTCCGTCTTGAAGGGATCCAACATCTGCCCATCTACTATGTCAGCAAGACATTGCTGGGAGCCGAAACAAGGTACTTGCCACTGGAAAAACTGGCTTTGGCCTTAATGATGGCCTCAAGGAAGTTGTCGTATTACTTTCACGCCCACACCATAGTTGTCCTCACAGCCTTTCCATTAAAAGCTCTCTTTGAAAGGGTGAACTTTTTTGGATGAATTCTGAAGTGGGCAGTAGAATTGGGATAATTCGACATCAAGTTCCAACCCAGAACCGCGATAAAGGCTCAAGCTTTGGCAGATTTTGTTACAGAATTCACACCAGGAAGTCATCACATCTGCCCAGTCGACCTGACTGAAACAGCCGAACTAGGGACGGAAGTTGACGCCGGAATAGCGCAGCCCTTGGTATAGGATACTCAACCAGACGCCAAGGCAGACCAAAGCGAAACAAGGAAGGAAGAGGTAGACCATGCCACACCAAGTCAAGACTCACTAACAAGTAAAGACTTGGTACAATCAGATTGCGAGGGGCAGACGACCAGCACGGACCTTGAAGAAAACTCCACCAACATGGAAGATCCCAAGGCATCATCAGATCCCTCAACTTGCTGGAAGTTGTTTGTTGGAGAGATATGGAAGCTCTTTGTGGATGAAGCATCCAACCGGCATGGAGTAGGGCTCGGCATAGTCCTCATCTCTCTAGACGGCCTGGTGGTGGAGCAGGCAATCAACCTTGGCTTCCCAGCATCAAACAACGAAACTGAGTATGAAGCGCTTCTTGCAGGTCTCAAGTCAGCATTCTTCATGAAAGCCACCGAGCTAATGGTTTACAGCGACTCACAGCTCGTGGTAAACCAAATATCTGGCGACTACGAAGCAAAGGATGACAAGATGGCCAAATACCAAGAGTTGGTCAAAACAGAGATCAAAAAATTTGAAGTGGTCAGGATAGAACAAATCGGCATGGAGGAAAACAGCAGAGCGGACGAACTAGCAGGCTTTGCCTCAATGGCAGATACTTCCATCCCTTATCCATTACTGATCGACTACCTACCTAGACCAAGCATTGAAGACCCCGAAGCAGAAGAGGTATGTTGCGCAGAGCTAGGCCCCTCTTGGATGGATCCCATCATCCTATTCTTAAAAGACAGCATCTTACCAGAAGAGAAGAAAGAGGCCAACAGAATAAGAGCGAAGTTGCAGCGATTTTGGCTCTTCCCATCCCTAGCATTGTACAAAAAGTCGTTCTTAGGACCCTACCTAAAGGGTGTTTATCCCAGTAAAGTGGAAGCATTCCTATTCGAGATACACGGAGGCGTATGCGGAAGCCATCCAGAAGGAAGATCACTAGCATACAGAGCAATTTCGCAAGGATATTGGTGGCCATACATGCAAGCGGATTCAGAAAAGTATGTCAAAAAATGCGAGAAGTGTCAGAAGTTCGCACACCAAATATACCAACCTGCCAGAGAACTTCTACCTCTAACTAGCCCATGGCCCTTCGCAATGTGGGGATTGGACATAGTAAGACCACTTCCAACAGCACTAGGGAACAGGAAGTTCTTTCTTGCGGCAACCGACTACTTCACAAAATGGGTGGAAGCAGAAGCCTTGGCATCAATCAAGGAAAAAGATGTGAAAAAGTTTGTCTGGCAGAATATCATCACTCGATTTGGCATACCAAAGGCACTGATATCAGACAACGGCACTCAGTTCGACGGCAGAATCTTCAGAGGCTTTTGTGAAGAATACAAGATAGAGTTCTACAATTCTACACCGGCATATTCCCAAGCAAATAGACAGGCAGAAGTATCAAACAAAGTAGTCTTGGATGGATTAAAGAAAAGGTTAGAGAGAGCAAAAGGCAAGTGGGCAGAAGAGCTCCCTCATGTCTTATGGGCTTACCGCACCACACCTCGGCGATCAACAGGAGAAACACCATTCTCCTTAGCCTATGGCATGGAGGCAGTAATCCCACTGGAAGTTGGCCTCCCCACAATTCGAAGCGAGAATTTTGATCCAGACATGAATGGCGAAGCCATAACATTAGAGCTCGACCTTGCAGAAGAAAGAAGAGAAAGAGCACTGGTTCACATTGCCTCATATCAACAAGAGTTATCCAGGAAATACAACAAGACAGTTCATCTAAGGCAATTCAAGGTCGAAGATTGGGTACTGCGCAAAGTAATGGGAAATACCTTGGTACCAGGAGATGGCAAGCTAGGGCCCAATTGGAAAGGTCCATATAAAGTGGTAAGATTAGCAGGCAAAGGGGCATACCACTTAGAAGATAAGGACGGCAAGACAATCCCCAGGCCATGGAATACTGCCAATCTCAAGTTATTTTATTTTTAGCTTTTTTCTTTTTAAGTATGTGTAATTTTTTCCCTTTCTCAATAAAACAAATAGTTGTCTTTTCAGAATAAACATTTTTTTCTGCAAAAGTTTGTTTTAGTAAATTAGTGAGTTAGGGGCATAAAAAACATGTTATTATGAGTTGGCTAAAAAAACTAACTTAGAGGTTGGCTGGATTAAACCAACACCCCTCCTAAGCCCAGGATAAGGATCCAGGCTGCAGGACGTTTGGTCGGAATAACCAAACATTTTATTGTAAGTTGGCTGGAAAATCTAACTTAGAGGTTGGCTGGATTAAACCAACACCCCTCCTAAGCCCAGGATAAGGATCCAGGTTGCAGGACGTTTGGTCGGAATAACCAAACATTTTATTCTAAATTGGCTGGAAAAACTAACTTAGAAGTTGGCTGGATTAAACCAACTTTTTGAACTCTTCAGCCGAAGTAAGGACTTAGTGTAACGACCCAGAAATCCTTTCCTCCGCTCGAGCAGAGGAGTGGCTGCTCGAGCGGACTTTTGGGGTTTCCAGCAATTTTTCAGACGGCCTGAGATTCTGGGAGTTGTGGTTCTCCGCTCGAGCGGGGGAGTTTACGCTCGAGCGGATGACCTTGTTGGCTCAAGGCCGCAAGGTAAGTTTGATTCTGAAGCGTGTGGATTCATTTTGATGTTCTTCTTAGTGTATTTGAAATATTCTTAACTTATTTTGGGATATTAATTGAGATGATAATATGATGGTAGAGTAAGATTGGATCAAAAACTTTATTTTGAATAATTTGTTTGCGACCAACCGTCACTCATTTGTCCTTTTCTTTTTCCACACTTTGAGTTTGGATGTGAGGTTCGAATCGTTGGAAAGCTTATTTCCGGGGCTTCAATTTGGACACAAGAACGACCTAAAACGGAGTCTGGATGGGAGAATTACGCATGTTTGAAGTTTCGGGATCTGTGCTGAAAACAGGTCCGCTCGAGCGGGAATTTCTCCGCTCGAGCGGGAATTACGGAGCAGCAGCTTAAAAAACGGGATTTTGAGATATTTTTCCACATTTTCTTTCCCCTCTCTTCTTTCCTCTTCACCTATGTCCGAAATCCTCCGAAACCCTAGCCTCAAAACCTTGATTTCCTTTATTTTGAGCAACAATCCACCATGGTTTTACATCAAGAATGGAGACTAAGAAGAGATCACTGTTTTTTAACCGATTGAAACTTGGATTTGCGAAAGGTTACTCCTCAAGCTTGCTCTTTTGTTGATTCTTGAGGTAAGGGTTCTAATACTCTTCAATACTTACATTAAGAGCTTGATTTGTGGTATTTCCATTGTATTGATATTCAAATTTGTATTTTTGAGCATATAGAGTAAATTATGAGATTTGGGGAATTTCGGGTTTGAAGCATTGAGGGTCCAATTGATGAGTTTAAATGATGGATTGTGAATCCTAGGTGTAGAATCATTGGGAAAATTGGAATTATAAGTGGTGATTTAAGGAGTTTGAATTTTTGCTAAAAACCCTCATTATTCTTGAAACCCTAGATTAATTGGTGATGATGAATACTAAGTTTGCCCAATTAAACATAGAATCATGGAATTGGTGGGTTGAATTATACGTGTACAAGTTTAATTGGATTTCTGAGATGTTTCGAAATTATGTTTAAATTTAGCGAATGGACTTTGTTATAAATGTTGGAATTCATGTAATGAAGTAAAGGAAAAATTAGGGAAAGAATTTAGTAAGGATCTGGATGGCATGAGCTCAATTGTGGGGTGTTGAAATGAGATTCAAAGATTTAGTTTGAATTATGTTGAAGTGCAAAGTGATGTGTAATTAGAATAAAGAGAATTAATTAAGAACGAAATAAGTTTATGTAATCCGATTTCTTTGTGTATTACAAATTATGTAGGGACAACTACAGGGGCAGACCAAGTAGCCAAACACTGTGAGTAATAGTACGCCGTATATACATTTTTCTTACTGTTAATGATTATTGTACTAACGTTCTGTTCCTCGTAAGTGAGTACACTAGCATTATGTCAGTTGGGAATCAGTGTGAACGTTGAAAGAGTCGCGTACATCGGTATGACTTTAGAATCATTATGTTCTGTCTATAATGTATATTAACTCTCTGTCATCTATAAGAAATTATATCGTTCTTTAGTACATAAATGGAACTTATGTTCATCTTTGAATGATGGAATCTGAATCAAGAGTATTTGTTATATAACACATGAACTTGAGATCATTCAGACCCTATGACATGTAACCCACGTTAGACTGTGAGGTGTTCTATCCTCATGGAATGTAATGATATATTCGCTCTTAATTATATTCTGCTATCTACGAGACAACTATCTCGACGTTCATATGCACATTCTCATTATCTCGCAAGTTAGTGGCATTAATTCATGATGAATAAGTGAAATGTAAACAAGTGAAATGTGAGCACATTATGAAACTACAGTATTTAGGTACCTTTGGAATTAATGGTTGATGTTAATACTTTATTAAATGTAACCTAATTATGCTAACTCATCTGAATGATAAAAAGGAACCGTGTGTCTGCGGCATGACAGAAGGCTACCGTTTCGATGACATCTGTGGTTACTCTGTTATTTCATTTCGTATCTCCGACCTATGGTCGCTTCAGATTCAGAGGCCTATGGTCGTTTCAGTATATCTTGGGCTTAAAGTCATTCTCATTAAGAAAATCGACCCATGACTGTCTATGACTTAATTACAGGATGTAGTTAACCATATGTGTTCTTTATTGATAAATGCACGGATATATATTATAATTCATGTTCAGCATTGAATTGTTATGTGCTATTATTCACTGAGCTTAACTCACTTTATTTTATGTCTGTCTCTGTAGGCACTCAACCTGGAGGTCAGCCTTAGCCTGTGGCTACCATTACCCAGTTGTCAACCCCTGAGTATCTAAACCCTTAGAAGTTGACCACTCATGTTATGGAGTTTTACTAAATTATCAATTTGTACCCTAAATGTCTTTTAAGCTTGATGTGTATGTAATCCGTATATCTTCCCATGTTTTCGTTATACGCCCGATCTTAAGGGCTGGGTCTGTATATGTATATGTATTTAGCTATCTCTAGATGCACATCATTGTATATTTATCTGCATTATATTCTGTCTGTGATCCTGGCATAATAGTGGTAGCTCAATGGATATTATTTTACGCTATTATATGATATTAAATGCTTCCGTTCAGGCCCCGTATGATATGTATAACAGGTTTAGTGTCTGTTTTCGAATGGGTCATGCCCAAACTTTTAGGGGCGGGTTTGGGGCGTGACACTTAGGCTGAAGAATGGTTGGCTGGATTAAACCAACTTTTTGAACTCTTCAGTCGAAGTAAGGACTTGGACTAAAGACTGGTTGGCTGGATTAAACCAACTTTTTAAACTCTTCAGCCGAAGTAAGGGTATGGCTGAAGAGTGGTTGGCTGGATTAAACCAACTTTTTGAACTCTTCAGCCGAAGTAAGGACTTGGGCTGAAGAGTGGTTGGCTGGATTAAACCAACTCTTTAAACTCTTTAGTCGAAGTAAGGGTATGGCTGAAGAGTGGTTGGCTGGATTAAACCAACTTTTTGAACTCTTCAGCCGAAGTAAGGACTTGGGCTGAAGAGTGGTTGGCTGGATTAAACCAACTCTTTAAACTCTTCAGCCGAAGTAAGGGAATGGCTGAAGAGTGGTTGGCTGGATTAGAACCAACTCTTATTACTCTTCAGCCGAAGTAAGGGTATGGGCTGAAGAAATGGTCAGTGGGATTAAACCAACTCTTTGTACTCTTCAGCCGAAATAATTATATCGGCTAAAGAGTGGTTGGCTGAGTAAGCCTAGGCAGATTGATAAGCTCGGACTGGAATAAAGTATTTAAACCGAGATAACAGTTGGAGCAAAAAGATCATCGAAAAGTCATTACAAGTATAAAGCATACAGATCAAACCGGAATGAGTGTTGAGTAGAAAAGAAGATTTTCATTCATTAAGAGCAAATACAAAGGAGGAGCCGCAGCCCGGTTACAAGTCCAAAGAAAAAGAAAAGTACAGAATTAGTTGAAAAGATCCTCCAGATCGGCGTCAACATCAACACGAACACCGGTGTCAGAGGTTAGAGCAGTCTCGATTTGAAGCTTGGTCTCTGTTGGAAGCACGGTTTCGGTTGTCAAGTCTTCCACCGTAGGCTTCAACCGAGCTGATTGATCATTTGTTTGCTCATTGACAATCGGAGTTTCAGTTTGCTCATTTTTTTCATCGTCATCAGACGCCTCAAGAAATTGCTTCTGGAGATCGGCAGCATACTCCGCCAGTGAGGCCGGAATGAAATACTGTGGAGCATTGTAGACCTCGGTGTCAGGACCACAACCGAAGTCAAGGCCACAAAGACTTGAAGAACAAATCTTTTGCTGCTTCAGATTGTTGAATATAAGCTGCTTCGCCTTCCTTGAAGCCTTTCAGTTCGGCGCCTTCAACTTTCTTTTTGAGCTCTTCTATTTCGACGTTTTTGATGCCTTCAAGCTTTGCCAGCTCCCGCAAATACTTGTCCTTCATTTCGGTTAGAGATCTTTGTTTGTCAGTATTTGCCGAGGTAACTAGCCCAGTTAGGCGAGTTACCTCGGCCTCCAGCTCGACCGTCCTAACTTGGGATTGTTTAAGCTTGGAGGTCTTGGCTTCGGCTTCGGCCATGGCCTGCCTTGTTGTTCTCCGGAGCTCCAGCACTTTCCTGTGTGCGATGTTGTTTTTCTGAATGGCTTGCAAAAGAGTAGTAACTTTCTCTTTAGCCGGATTGACAGTTGGAAAACAAAGACAGAAAAAAGAGAGCTACTTACCAGTATCATAGACTTCGTTGAAGACCGGATGGCCTTCAGCTCGGTGTTCAATTGGTTGTGGTGCTCCATGTCTTTTGGAAGACACACACTCTTGGCTAGGTTGAAAGCCAATAAGTGGTCTTTCTCTGCAACCACCAAATCAGTGTCTTCAATGTCTCGGTTCTGAAAGGTAAGTTTGGGAGCCCATTTGGAGGAGTTAGCTCGGTCAACGGGCTCTGGTTGCGGACTTGGGGGTTGGCTCGGTGGAAGTGTGGTTTCGTCTTCATCGACTAAACATTGTTCGGTCTCAATAGTCCGGGCGCGCTTAGTTCGGTGTGATGTGGATGGTTGTTGCGATAGTAGGGCCACCACGGTTTCTTGTGATTGGTTGGGTGGTGGTACCTCGGCCCTGTTTGTCTCGGTCAAGAGGGCTCTGACTCTGTTCCTTTTGGCCATTTCTTCTTTTGCAATCAGTGGGATTAAGTTGATTTGCGGCAAGGTTGGGTCCGGTGCGGGAGCGTCTTCCAACAAAAAGTCACATTCGCTTTTCAAATAATATCGATTCAGAAGTCGGCTCAAAATTTAACAGCTTAGCCCAACTTCGTTCTGGATATCGTAGTGCGGCGCGGAGAGTATCAAGGTTGGGGTAGCTGTACAATGATTGAAGATGGGCTGAATCTGCAAAAAGAACAAACTGTTAGATCGGTTTAGAATTGGAAGCCGAGGTAAAAGAAAAGAATAAAAGGAAACCGAAGTAAGTTATACCGCGGATTCCTTTTTTCCAATTTATACTTCGGCCAGGAATCTGGGCTTGATGATCCTCAAAGTTCCCAGACACCCAGAAAAAATCGTCATCATTTAAGTCTTTATCTGGTGTATCCTTTATTATTTTTTCACGCTGATGGCGTATTCTCAAATAATAGACCCACCCATCTTCTTTTGATCCTAGGGAATATTGGTGGAACAGTTCGGCTAGACCGAGGTTAAGACCGGCTTGGCGGTTTAGTTCGGCTATTCCCATTATTATACGATATGAATTGGTGGAAAGCTGGGTTGGGCATATTCTGGTTTGCCTAAGGAATTCACAGATTAAGGGTTGGACTGGAAATCTTAGTCCGGTTTCTATTATTGAAAGAAGGGTAAAAGGTACAAAGCCTTCATTCCCCCATGGTGTGACACATTCTTTTGCTAGGGTAAGGTGGACATCGTCAGGAATGTTATAGTCCTTTCGGAATTTGGCTAGACCACCTGGTGTCTCTACTAAGAATCTATACTTCCCCATTGTAGACGTCCCCGAACGCATCCCGGGCGAGAAGTGCGAGTCCCCCCCTGTTCTGGTTCGATATTGGGTCACTACAGTTCGAAGGACTCAAATGTCACGGTTCTTAATCTTGAACCAAAGAGTCCAAATCCGGCAAATCGTTTTGAAGAAAAACAGATTTTTGAAAAGTAGTGCCAAACATGGACTGCTTTGCCAGATTACAGAGTTGCCACCTAAATATTTTAAAATGGGAAATTTAGGAAACCCTGACTCGGTGCCGAAGGCCACGTGTCCGTCATCACCAAAGTGGTCTTGGCTCGGGAGCTTGGGTACGATCGGGGAAGGTCAGCTATGAGCACCCCCTTTCGCCCGGTCCGAAGACCGGCCTCTACTAACCGTGATATTCGTTTTTGAAAACGTTATGTGTTCTTATTCCAATTATTAACCTAGAATTACTATGTTATGCGCACAGCAAACAAGTATAGACTAGATTACCTAATTTGGAAACAAACATTGCATGTCCGTTCGTTTTGAAAATGCTTTGGAATTTGCTACTCGCAAGTAGGCTAAAACACGGATTTCAATGAGTCTTCCCAACTCAA